>JARFIZ010000025.1:0-714805 GCA_036325965.1 Sinopyrophorus schimmeli | reverse complement strand
TTTATATTTATATAATAGTGCATATGTGACTGGATTCCATCCCTTGTTTGCAAATGTTTTACAAAATTTTATTTTCCATGTTGACCATTCTGAGTTTATTGTAAGTTTTATAATCATTGAACTGTACCAATCTACACAAGATTTATCCATAAATAATCTGAGTATTTCAATTTTCTTTTCATCTGTTGTCACATTAAACCGTATGCATTCTTTTTCAAAAATGTTTATCCATTGGTTTGCATCAGCGTTTTTGCTTGTAAATTTTTCAATCACAAACCTATCTGCAATGTGTTTTAAACTCTGCTCTTTATTTTCCTGTGTATTTTCCATTATTTTTTTTAAATAATCTTTCTAATGTACATGTTTCTTCTTTTTTATGTTCAGCAGTAATTTTTTCTTGACTCAATTCTTCTAAAAATTGGTCTTCGAAATGTAAATTACCCTCATCATCTATGTAAGTGTTTTTTAAGTTCTTCTGTCATTGTTATCCAAATTCTTCTTATTTGGTACCTTTTTCCTAAACTATTTTTTATTTTACTAAAAGCAGCTGTTTTTATTACTTCTTTATGGTAACTAGCTGATTGTAACTCTTCTGGTATTGCATATATTTTATTATCACTCGTGGTTATTGATGTTATAGAATAAACATTTGATTTTCCATCACTCCCAGGCAATAATGTAAATTCAAAACGAAGTTTCTCCATTTTTAATTGAATTTTACAACCAGAAATGTCGTTTTATAAGATTCAATATTTTATTTATCACAAATTGACAAAATAAATAATGTGTTGCTCTAAAATTAAAGTTTATTTATAACTCATTATAACACATTATTAAAAACTTACCTAAAATTAAAGAAACGACATTTAAAGTTATTTATGTCTTGTCAATTTCTTTGTTTTTTAATAACTAACTTAATCTAAATTTAAAATTAAAGAAATACATTTTCTTTACATTAATATTACAAAGTAACATAAATATGTGTATAAAATTGTAAAATACTTGTTTTTCTTTAAAATGAAAGATAATAATTATAGTATTGCAGAAGGGCGCTAATGATTAATTTTCTGGATTTCTTTTTATTTGTTCTGATGATATATTTATTGTTTTTAAATATAGTTCTAATTTTATTTATTATAGATCGTAAATAAATGTTGAAAATACTTTGATACTAATGTTTTTTAGTCCAATTATATTTATTAAAAAAATGTTTTCTATATAAATTTTTAAATCATTTTATATATCGAAATTATTTATAATTGTGGTTAAAAAATAACTAACAAAATTTTAAGGGCAGAAGAGTATTTTGTGGTAAAAATATTAACCGTGATAAGGGAGTAAGAACGAAAAAAGTTAAATTTTGAAAATATCAGATTGAAATAAATACTTATATCGTAAATAAATACTAAACATACGTAGTATTTTCAAATTCTAGAATAATTGGAAATGACCTGGAATGCAAAGTGCATATTTAAATTGCATACCTTCAATAAATATCTTCTCAAAGGGGCATATTTTTGCAAGGATCGGCAATTTTGGAAGCAGATGATAACGAAATTTATTTTATTTTATTAGGCGCGTTCATAAAATACGTTACGCTAAAATCAGCTTTTTTGACACCCCCCCCCCATTGTCACGCGGTGTCACACTTCCTATGACCCCCCTAGAAATATTTTGTCACAAAAACTAAGACCTCCCCGAATATGATAAATTTCAATTGATAGTACACAAATTTTGAGAATTAAAAATATTTATTTAGTTTTTATAATAAAATTTAAATAAATCAATAAATATCTTTTATAAGGAAAAAATAAATAATATGTATTTACTAAATACGAAATGAATGACTTTCTATTATGATAAAAATTTAAAAAGAAAAATAGTCGAAAGAAATACTAATTTAAAATGTAATGAACGGCGAACGTCACGTTGCCGTAGACACCCCGTCCCCCGTGTCACACTCAGCAAGACCCCCCCCCCCTGTATGCAAACGTATTTTATGAACGACCCCTTATCTATGTATGCTCCCAGAAATTGTTTACCAAAATTGGCATACTTCAATTGCTTGATAGCCATTTAATAAAAATTAATCTCAAAAAAATAAAATCTACGATAATTTCACAAGCTTTGCTGTTTGATTAATAAAAATATCATTATTTTGAAAAACGCACGAAAGCTTAGAAGTTGAGCTGCACAGAACAAGAAAAAAGCAGCAAATCTCCCTATTTACATTCGTTTAATTGCAATTGATTAATGAAAATACAGTATTTATTTTTTGACTATTGAAGGAAATAATTATAGAAATACTTGTTCATATAATATAATTATAATTAAATTTTCTAATAAGATTTATTTAGGATTCGCGACACACAACATGTGTTTAAAAAAAATAAAGAACATATAAGTAATATTATTTTATCTATTTATTATTAAAGTAATATAGTAATCAATTTATTAATTTTGTATTTAATAATTAATATTTATTTCAATAATTGTAGACTAGGGAAGAACAAACATTCCATATTATTTTTATTTTCTTATTTTAGTTCGTTTTTTTATAAATCCGAAATAAATGGTCTTAAAATTGAAAAAAATACTTATTATTGTAGCGGGCGTTGTGTTGGTCCGAAGTCGAGTGAACGGCTTCTGACGGCGGCAGCGCTGGCTACGTGATTCGTACGTTTGTTGTCCCTGGTCCCGAAAAGAACCGTTGTTTTGCACAAGAAAGCTCAGGTCGACTATTCAAAGGTACAGGTGACTCGTAGAACGTTGGGTTTACGAATGAAAGTTGAGGTTCCGCGATAGCCCTTTAAACAGTGCCAGAGCGTAGTTTCGTTACGACGTATTGACTGTGCGCTCTCTAGTAGGGGTGTCGTGTACTAGGGTGGGGGTGCGTTGTGTGTAGTTTCGTTACGACGTGTTGACTGTGCGCCCTCTAGTAGGGGTGTCGTGTACTAGGGTGGGAGTGCGTTGTGCGTAGGGGGATGGCGTAGTAGAGCGCGTGTTACATTATTGTATTATGTGAAAAAAGTATTTCTCTAATTATTCTCTTCAATAGTCAAAAATTAGCACTGTATTTTTTGAAATAAATTAAATTAAAACGAAACAAATGTAAATCTGAGATTTTTTGTTTTTTTTTTGTTCTGTTTTTTTAGTGTGTTATTTTTCAAGTTCTGTTCTTTTATACAACCGTTATTTTTATGTGGGTATTATTAGTTAAGGGGCTGAGCACGCATTGCTTTTAGATGGGAGTCCATTTTGTCACTCAGTTTGGCTTTTCAATACCAACTTAAAAGGATAGTCCCGCAGTTTTAAGATTTTTTTATAACTATTTTATGTTTCCCACGTTAATAAATCACCAGAAAATAGCAGAGCACTATACCACATGAAGACTTCAACAAAATAAAAAAGCGGTAATTTAAAAAAAACTTGAATTTAAATTTTTTTATTATAATATTTAATTTTGGAGAAATTTATTTTGTCTAGTTGTCATTCACAGTTAAACCGGCTGACAAAATTGGGCATGGTGGAGGGCAGAAATAATCACCTCCTGATACTGGATGCATTGCAATCAACTTAGAGTTTTTCTTTCAATTTGAGGGGAGGGGTTGTTTTGGGGCATAAAAAAATGTATTCAAAGCTATGAAAAATATTTATACTTTTAATTTGTAAAACTGTCCATAATAATTTATGTATAAAAGAAGAATATTTATTTAAATAACTTAAATTGGAAGTCGAAATTTTCACGCCACTACTTTGTTGCGATGCTCGTAGTACACTTCAAAGATTCTACGATAAAAATTTGTTAAATAAAAATAAAAAAATTAAAACCTACAGATCAAAAAAAAAATTGAGTTAGTAGTGTCATTTTATTTAAATTGCATTAAATTCAAATAATATTAGACGAAAAAAATCGTATAATTTCTACATACATCATTTCACGAAATGTCTGTTTAGGAGATTTTAGTTCGCATTTAAGAGTTTTTGAAATTACTCTTAGGGGAGAACTATTTCAAGTGTTGCTCACAATGACTGGATGTGGTCTGTTGTACAGTAATGGCCAGGGGCATCTCGAATAAGTATGGCCAATCATATTAATAATTTTAAAAAACCTGTTTTAGATCACTTCCTGATTTCATACGGAAATGTAACAAGCAGTAAAATGAAAAACGAGAATCAACCAAAATACACAAGTGCAACTACGGAAATCGAAACAACAAAACGCAAATCCTGCAGAAACATTTACCAGATGCTCTAGGCATTTGACAGCGAAAATTATCAGATTCTTACAATTTAACCACATTTAACTACAAAATACATTAAAAATTGCGGGGCCAAATTCGAAACATCTTTAATTTTAAAAAATCACTCTGTATATACCCCATAAGAAGTATTAAAGATTATTTGAAAAGAGTACCCATAGCTCGAAATTTTGAGAAACATTAGCCTATAGATTAAGATCTGATTTATTCAGCATTGCACATGACGGTTTTAGAAAATCTGAAAAATCTTAACGCAAGTTCTATTATACAACTGAAATTTTCTAAATCTAGTTTTACCAATAATTCCAACATTGTTTAATGTTTTGATGCAAATCTTTCGGTACCTATTATTTCTCTTCAAAGCTTTGCATAATATTTTTGAATGCCAACTTCAGAAAACAAAGAATATTTTAATAATTATTTTCATTGCGAAAGAAAAGGAGTGCTGATACTTTACAGATGTCTATAATTTTAACAAGTTTAATTAAAGTTTTTTTATTAATTAAATTAAAGATGATCTTAAAAACAGTTGCATAACTACCCCAGTGTGTTGTATAATTGTTGTGACTTTTCAATTGGAAAGATACCTAAAGTTAGGGAGCAAAGTTAAAGTGAAAGCTTTTTTAAAGCCAACAGATTTTGATTCTTGCAAATTATATAAGGTACAAAATTTTTTTCCTTTTTGGTTTTTGTTTATAAACCACATGAACGTTGAAAACTGATTTGTATGATTGATATTGAAGTGTGGAACGCATATAACGACGATCAAACGATTTTTTTCTTATTTAAGAAAAGCGAAAAATATTTCGTTAGGCGCCCAAATAATTGCTCATAGATTTATACGTGTCACAATTATATAAGAGTTGAAATTTTTTACTTAATATTGCTATACATTTTAAATGCATGGGGTATCAGATTTGCAATTTTATAAAAAACACTTTCACTGAATAAAGTAACCGATCACTAATACTATAAAAGAATGTAAAGTGTTTATACAATAAAATCGGGTCAGAGAATTGCCGTGCACGTTTTGGTGAAATAACTTATGTAATGTTATGTATATTGCCGATGCTCGTTTATCGTTTATCGTTTATCGAATTGTAATATTGGGCGTTTTTGTAGTTTTATTTTCAATTTTATATTTGCATAATTAAATATTAAAACCAGTATCTGAATTAGATGTTGTTAAATAATGTTTTGAATTACAAAATTAGTCCCAAGGGAGCGTTTTGCATAATTTGGTGAAAAAATACTTACAAAACTGTTTTATAACAAAAATAATCAAAAAATGAAAAGTTTGGTAATTTAAATTTTTAGAAACTCGAAAATTTGTAATTTAATTACAGTTTGAAAGTTTTTATTTCCTCTCTGACAAATAATTTGAATAATCTATAAAATAAAAAAAGTCAGCTGTAGCTATAAACGTTGTCGATTTTGTCTTTTTTATGGAGCTCAAACAACCCTGAAATTTTGCATAAAAATTTAAACCCAAATAGATATTAATTAGGTAAGCTGGTTTGTTGACCTTACTATTTTTAAATAGTAACACTACAGAAATTATGTAATGATGAAGTCGGTCATTACCAATCAATTACTAGTTAAACTGAGATCTGATTAAATAATTTCGAAAATAAGAAATTAATATTTATTATTTGTTATTTAGGAATTCCAAAATTTTTTGTTTACAAATAAAATAACAACTCTCATACGCTTACTCAGCATTTTTGGGTGATATGGAAAAAAAAAACCTATAGCATGCATTATAAATAAATATATTTTCTTACTTTTATCGAATCAAAATTGATTAAAAAAGTTACAACAAAATGAAGGTGTATTCTTAGTAGTAAAGTACAAATCTCTATTTGTTTTAATTTTAGACATTTCTTAAGAAACTCTTTACATAATTCTTTAATAAATTACATGAAATACATTTCAAAAATATTAATCTTAGATATTAAATAAACAAAACCAATATTAGTATAATCTTTCTTTTTTTGGAATGTCTATGATTACTAAACTTTGGATTTAGTTGTTGTCAAATTTAATTTAAATTAAAAAAAAAATTGAACTTTATTTTGTCAACAGAATGGTGTAACTAATTTATCATATTTTCCAGCGTCAGTTTTTGGTAAAAAAACAAAAATTTCCATATGTCCCTTGCGACGTGTAATGATGTTTCATTAATATTACTTCGCTTTTTATTAATATCGATAAAATTATAATTTTTACGTCGGCGTCTATAAAAACGTCTTCCTCGTCATTTGACTTTATAAATAAAAAAAAATATAAGTTTTATTCCTCCTCAAGTCGTCTTTGACGCTTTTTGGTGTCCACTATCGGCGCATTTTTTCGATTTTTTTAATTAAAGGAAACGTTTTTTTCAAAAAAAAAAGATAGGTAATATATTGGTCCATTATCAAGAAAAAAACTATTAACGACACGAAGTATTTTGTATAATTTATACAGGTTTGTTGTACAACAACAAATTAAATAAGTTTTCCATATTGAACTATGAATCAAAGTCTAGGTTATTTAAAATATTTTATTGAGCTTCACGAAAGTTCATTTCTAGAGTTTTCTATAATTTCGTCGTATAAATATTTTAATTAAGCAGGGTTTGTTTTGACGTCATGTGTCTGGTTTTTTTTAATACATTGAGAAGATGCTAGAATGTTAAATAAATTTTAACAAACGTTTTTCGCACATCACAACATCACAGTGTGTTAAAAAAATGTTAATCGAGCTCACTTTTGGAGGAACATAAAGATTAATATTGTGATCGCAAGATTTATAATAATTAAAATAATAAGACCAACATGTTGTTATTTAGCCTTATTTTGTAAAAGTAAGAGGTTGCTTACAATAAAATTGTAACAAAATGAACGTTATGTGATTTATATTACAACAAACAGAGAATTTTGTGGAAGTCCTTGACGTCAACTTTAATTCGTATTATCTTTCATTGAAGGTAATCTCCTAAATAAATTTTTTAATGAAATTATATTTTTGATAATTGGTTTCTTTATCTGACAATGAAGTTTTTATTTGCAAGTATGCATATAAAAGAAGCAAAAATGTTATTGACATTTTGATGATTCTTGGTATTTTAGTCGACAGGTAATTTATAGGGCCCGAAACTCAATAATTAAAAAATACATTCACAGCATTCTAATGAAAAGTAGACTAACGTAGATATGTATTCCATATATAGAAATTTATTATTGGATTTATTTTTATTCAACTTATAAAGTTATATGGATAGTATCGAGTTAAATTTTACCACTTTTTGGCAATGAATTAAAGAAACGTAATAGAGACCAGTTTAATGAGTTTTAATAATTTCTGTAGCTTTAAATTGCCAAGTTTTGTATTAAAAATAGTTATTGGAACTTTTTTCACAAGTGCATAGAAAAGTTAAGTGTTATCCTCGTTTATTTACAATGAGAGAAAACGTATCGGGTTGATAGGAAAGTAATTTTGGTTTTATAGTTTATAATAAAACTAAATATTTTTTCCAAAAACTGCATATTAATTAACTATGGTAACTTCATAATTCCAGGTTTGTAGAATTTCTGGTTCTTATCAGTAAAAAACTGAAACAAGTGCGTTAACAGATCATCATCATTAGTGAAACTTTTACCATTTAAAGAGTTTGGTACAGATCGAAATACAGTCGAACCTCAATAAGTCGAAGTAAAAAAAAAAGTAAAAATAATCCGAGTTATCAAAAAAAGTCGATTTAAATACTTTTCTGTGTATATATCATATCCATATTTACACGGAGAAAAAAATATCCTTAACATAACTATCTAACGTATACCCAATTGACGTATTGTTCTGACAAAGATTCGAATGTCTAATTTAACGATATTTATAAGTCAATTTGACAATTCATAGTATGATCAAAACAGCTCTACATAGTATACTTATAATAAGGATTCATTTATTTAATTCAAGCGTTCAAACGAAAAGCTCTCGTGAACGTGTGCAGTATCCGTCGTGTAGGTAACTGTATAGTTAATTTGAGGATTTGAATAGCTATAATAGGGATACGTATGGTTATTATAACGATATTTTGTTCTCCGTGCATATCCGTTAAATCACTATGACAAGCATCTTTTGAATGTCTAAAACAGTAATACTTATCGTTACTATAACGATCCGCAATAAGGAAACTCTGGATAGCTAAATTAGCTATACGGCGTATCCCTGTGAAAGATAACTATCCAACGGATAACTATAATTGGGATACGTATGGTTATTATAACGATATTTTTTTCTTCGTGTACCATTCTTTATACAAAATACCCAAAATTTGTAAACAATTATTAACATTATTTATTGTTATTAAGTATTTATGTAATATGGTTATTTAGATCTTATTTATTGTTGGTTTAAAAGTAATCTAAAATTGTCTTTTGCTTTATTGATCCAAAATGTTGGGTTTCTACAAATTTTTCCAATGATCTCCCGAAACCAGAATATTTTTACTACGTGTATACCAAAACCATTCAATCATAGCTTTCTCTAAGGAGAAAGGACACTCCTTTAGAGTTTTTTTAATTTTTGTTAACACTCCTTGTTGATCGATAAATAATTTTAGAAAAAGTATGTAATTCTTTTAGATTTTCTGTTACACATTGTTATAAACTATAAACAACCAAAAATACATTTGATCTTACTCCCGCTCGATGAATAACGAGTAGAACGAAAACATAAAGGCAAAAATAGACCCTTTTCTTGCAAAAGAAACGGAAATACCATCATAAATTTCATAACTGTTGAAAAAGCATTTAAACACAAATTATTATTTAAATCCAATTGAAGTGCCGACCTCAAAACATCAAAGTCTTGGTTTCAACCTTTTCATCCTATTTTACAATAGCCATTTTAATCAGCAATAACACCAAACAAACTCGTTTTTTAATCTTACTAGGTATTGTACATTTATGAAAAGTTGTAAAATTTAACTTCGACTTATCAAAAATTCGACTTATCGAGGTTCGATTGTAAATGGTAATCTGATGGTGTAAGGTCAAGGCTATATGGTGAATCTGACATCAGTTCCCAACCCAGCTCCAATAATTATTGACAGGTTACTGAAAATGTGTAAGGTCAAACGTTGTCATGGTGGAACATAATGCCTTTATGACTAGCTAATTCTGGTCGTATATCTTTGGTTGCTTTCTCCAATATTATCAGTTAGTGACAGTAAACAACAGAATTGATCATGTGATTCATCAAAAGTAGCTCAAAAATATATGAACATACATATTTATCATCTCACAAAATTAAAATATGATTTTTTTTATGCATTTCCACTTTAGATATGACCGACGCTGGTTCATGACGCTTAGACCACTATCGCTTTTGATGAATATTATTAAGCCATTTTTTATCACCAGTCATGATTTGATTTAAAAAAGGATCGATTTTGTTGTGTTTCATATACGTATCATAAATATTCTTCGTTGTTTATTCGAATTATTGGGTGCCCCAAATATCGAGCTTTTTACTAGCAAGTTCAATTGTAAGACATTTTAAACGATTTTCGATTGTTGTGTGTGATATATTTAACCTTTCTGCAATCTCTTTCAGGTCAGATATAGAGGTATGACGGGCTTTTTCAATTGTGGCTTAGATTTGGTCATTATTAACTTTAATTGGTCATCTTTAAGTGAGTTATGTTCAGCATTTACATAAGTGTTTGGGAAGTCCAGAAGCTCTTTTGCCTTTACGGAAATGATAAAGCTAAATTTGACAAAAATGTTGATTTTTACGCTCCATGTCGAATTTGACACTGAACTAATAAATATAAATCAAATACCAATTACTTTGTTTCTAAAATCACTACTGCCCAACTGGCGTCAATCGGAAAAATTTATAACATTGACCGAAGTGCTTTAAAAAAATTGTAACCCCATCAATTTGTAAAAACCGAAATTACTTTCTTGCCAACCCATTATTGAAAGTTGTCCTTCTCAACCAATTTACACTACACGCGTAATAAATGGGTACGATCAAATACATATTGTTTACTATACAAGGAGTAAGACATATAAGTGGCTAAATCATTTTTTTTTTGGGAATCCATAAGATTGAAATTATTTTTAATGGAAACCTATGATAGATACCTAATTTGTATATTCTATCAACATAGTTCAATATAACTATTAATTTTAAAATAGTTCTATTTCCGGAAAGCGCTCGAACTTTGAACGTTTCTACATTACAATACTTCTGGATAAGTTAAAAATGTAAATAAAAAACAAGCATTTAATTGTTTAAATTAGCTTTAACATTTTTCTATCAGATTATCTTTTTTTTAATAGGTACCTGTATATTAAAGAAGTATAAATTATAATCTGCTATGATTTATTATCCACATAATTGATATTATTTTTAATAATTTATAATCAAATACATAGCTGTAGAGTTGCAGTATTATGATTAAAAGCATGAAGTTTTGTTTTTATGTTGCCATAAGTCAAGCGTTTTCAGATAATTTTAGACTAATTGTTACAGAAATCATAAGTCATACAAGTCAAAACGAGCGGCGTTTAAATTACAAAATCGTGTATTTAATAACAACCATGCTTATTATTGCATTTTGGATCTACGTACACAGAAATCGGTTTAAATACAAATTATAAAAAACTTAACAAGTTGTTAATTATTAATTTTCTCTAATGGATCAAAGTAATTATAACATCTCATAATTCTCATAAATAAGGTGATTTCTTGTTTATATTATTTGTACAATAAAAAAAAATAAACAGGAACACACATTAGACATGATATATGAGTTCTTTTAAAGGCAATCCAGAAACTTAATTTGTCATGTTTTGTTTTTATTATCTTCTGCATAAAGTTAATTTGAAGGTTTTTTTCTAGATTATTCTTTCTGCAAAAGAATGTGGTAGCATTTGTTGAACTAATCTGGTGATGTTAGGGCCAAAGTACAAAAATATCGCAAACAACGTCAAAGACTCAAACCAGAATTTTTATAAACAAAACAACAAGAGTTAATTTTGCATTCGGTTTTTTTTATCACAATAGTAATTCAAAAGGCGGTTTAGCTGGTTGTGAACTTCGACACGGCTTTTTGACTTTTTCTGAACGAAAGTGGATTCTAGTAATGATTGCGAAAAAATAGTAATATTGATGTTCTGCCAAGTCTAGAAGAATTCATTATAACATATTTGTAAGATTACGTTATCAAAGTTATAAAATTTGTCGTCTGGTTTTACAAGGATGTATTTTGAATTACTGACGTCAATCAGATCGCTAAAACTGAATCCTTTATTTGCTTTTTTTTCTTGTTGACCTCAAAGAGTCAAAGAACATAAATAATTTTTTTGCAAGATTCAAAATTAGTTGCTTGAAAATTATTTAAAATCTTGCAGCAAAAAGACAAAATTAATGGAAAAATAATTTTTTTCTCAAAAATACCATAGATTTATAAAAAAAATTAATCTTAATCTTAATGTTTACTATTTTTTTTTCTTTTATTTATATTTTTTATATAAAACCTTGAACGAATAACGTGAAGTATTAATAAAACGATTTGTATTCCAAAAGTAAAAATAATTTAAAATGGAAGATATATTAAACGAACAATTTGACGAAGACATGAGATGCATATTGCGATAAGAAAACTGGTTTAATTTTGGTTTTTCTGTAACAATAGGTTTTAATAAGTCGACCATATGACAACAATCCTTACGTTTATTACTATAGTAATTACTACCTAGAAAATGTAATCACAGTTAATTTACATCTACGTAGAAGTATTATCAAGTTCAGATCGTAAAATATTCATTAGATGTTTTTCAATTTTAAACAGAAGTCAAAAATTTTATTATTGGTACATAAACATAAAAGTATATCACAAAATTCATTAGATATCTGTAGGTATTTCCAAATTTTTCGTTATTAATTACATAAAGAGTGTTTAAAATCGAAGTTGTTATTATTTCTTAATTATTTACTTCTAATTTAAATGTATAAGAAATATTTTATACTCACTGTTAGCTCCAGCTTTCCGTTAGATATTTTATTATTCTTTATTAATTAAGAGGAATAAAATAATATTAGTACAGTAATCGCTCTATATAAGCAACTTATTTGAACCAATTTGAAGACAAATAATTCTTATAGAGAAAAGGTTGCTTTTAATTACTACCCTTAGAACTATGTATTGTTGCTTATTTGGAATGAAAATAAATGCTTATACAGAGGGGGATTATAAAGAAGTTTTACATTTAAAGGAGTTTTTTATACAAAGAGGTTACTGCATTAAATTTATAAATATAGAAAAATTAATTTGTATTATTTTCTAAATAATTTACGTTTTATTTATCGAAATATTGAATACCCAATTGTTCTAATAAATAAGGTATTACAGGTGGTCACCCCCGCTTTTAATGGGACAGATATATGTTATTCTATATCGAATTTTAAGATATCAGTTGGTTTTTTATTTTGCGGACAAACATTTCTAACGGGTGAAATGGAGCTTGAAAGTTCACCACCTCAGGGGATGGTTTTAGAGTTTCACATATTTATAGTTAATATTTTTTCAAACAACTAAAGGGGCCATAATCTACATAAAAATATTGACTAAGTATGTGAAATCTTAAAACCATCCCTTGAGGTAGTAAACTTTGGGGGTCCATTTTACCCTTTAGAAAAGTGTTTTCGCAAAATCAAAAAAATAGGGGTCACTTAAAATTCGATGTTGAATAAAATATGTCAGAGTCATCAAAATCGGATGTTACAACCTGGTATACCATCCTTATAAATTGCGTACGGTCTGAGCGTGGGCGAGCGTGCGTGCCTGTGTGTGTTTGAAAATACATCATTGAATCAAGAACAACAACATGAGGCTAACAGAGGAAACTGGCTTGCCTTTCCTACCCCCCCTCAATCTCACAATTGAATTTTATATTTTATCTACGATTTTATTTAACATAAAAAAAGTCAATTGTCTGTAATTACAAAATTGCTTTAATTTGTACAAATTATAATATACAGTAGGACCTCGTTTAACGCTTCCTCGATTAACGCTGGTTCGATATAATACGGTCTGGTGGAAGCTTCAAGAGAGCTCAAATTTACGTCGATTCAACTTATTGTGGTATATTTCCAAGTGATTTCCTTTAACGCTGTTTCTTTTAGCGCTTAAATTAATTGGAACGTATCTTCCGCGTTAAGTGGGGTCTTACTGTATATTATATTTTTATCATGGAAATTTTAGTTTTCGATACAAATATGTATGTAGAATATTTTATGTACGTTTTGTCAGCTTCAACCTTGTTTGATTCTGAAGACATGCTTTATTTACAAAACATCAATTTGACCAATTTTAACAATGTAAAAACTATATTGTTTAGAAAGGATTTTTAATTATTAATCCAATATTTAGGAAAGCAAACAAACGTTTATGAGGTGATTATTTAAAATAATCAGGTTTTGATGGACCAAAAGTCTATTTTTTTAAAATTCACTTTATAATAAGCTTATTTATGAATCTAAATAACTTTTACATTTAGAAAAATACCTTTTTGAATACTAAAAGCTGCGAAAGTTTGATTTTCGAGCGCCGTACGGTGGAAGAAAAGAGATTTATTTCTCCTTGTGTATTTTAAAATAGTATAGTTCGTTTCAGTAGTTAATGACAGTTTGTTTATATAATTACACAATTTGAATAAAAATAGTTGGGCTGTACAATTTAGCCGGTTAAGTCGGCTAAAAAAATTAGCTAAGTTAATTAACTAGCTAACTGATTAGCTTAGCTAATTTAGGCGGTTAACTACAGGGTTAGCGTAATTAAACTTCCGCTACTCAAAAGGCACTGGAGGCAGTTGTACTAATCTGAACAGAAAAATATTTGGACAACAGATACTTAGGAGGATGCACTCAAGATTTCCGAAATAAAATTTTTTAATTTAATAAATCGCCACTAGATGGCGCACATTTCAGCAATATATGCATATATCGGGAACGTTGACAACTGTGTCCGATTTGAAGAACAGTATTCGCCGGCATATTCAAAACATCCATGTTGACTCTCTCCCTTCAGTGGTGGAAAGCACGATAATCAGAATGGAGTGTATTGTCGAGCAGGAAGGTTCGCATATTGAACATGTTTTAAACCATTGATTTATTTGCTTAGTAATGTCATTTACAAAGTTGTTTTCTTCCTCTTGCGCTTTTTTATACCTGTATCAGGTTTATGCGATTTCTCCGCTTGAAACATTGTTGTGAATGTTGTAGTGTTTCAAAGATTCAAGGGACCGACAATTTTACGTAGGTTCCGAACCACGGTAATTTCTAGGGAAATTTTCGAGCTGTTTTACTCTTGCCAGGTGCTCAGCCTTCCGAAGAGAAAGGAGCGTGAAATTTTTGATGGTCGGCGCGGAGATTCGAACCACTTCGAACCCACCTCGCTAGCGCAGCAGCGCAAACACTAAACCACTTGCGCCACGCTTCCTCTTAAAGTTGTTTTTTTTTGTAACAAATTGCAAGTGCAATATTATAATTGTGTATTGTCCTTATTTCGTTCTTTTTATGTAAAACCACTAGTCCTTCAGTGTTTCGGGATCTCAGGTTGTCTTTTCTTCATAGGATAACTCGTTGGGCCATCTAGTAGCGATTTTTTAAACTAAAATTTTTTATTACGGAAATCTCGAGCGCATTTTCCAAAATATCTGTTGTCCAAAAAATTTTCTTTACGGACTAGTAGTACGGCTTCCAGAGCCCTTCGAGTAGCGGAAGTTTAATTTCGCTAACCCTGTACATTAACTTTGCTAATTAGCTAATTATCTAACGGCTTAACCGGTTAATCTAGCTTAGCTCAACTAATTAGCTAACGGCTAAATTGCTAATTTTTTTAAGCTATTTAATGATATCTTATTCACGGACAGGTTCAAAAAACTTAATTAAAATAATCTTTAGTATTATCTTTTAAAAATTAAATTACATTGAATAAATAGATATGTTTATTTATCATGTTTTTACTTCCTAAAGTAACATCAGTACACCAGAAAAAATATCTGACCATAGATCCATGGATTGAAAAATATATTTTTTAAAGATTTGACTTTGTGACATCCCAATATTTAAAATTTTTTGGACCCCCTGTCATATTTTGTCACATACATCTGATGACCACCCTACCCCTCAATGTGTGACACAATTTATGGATGGTTCCTTATTATAATAGATTTCGATTTAGGTCTCAGGTATTAGTTTATGATAATCGAAAGTCCGTTAGCATCGAACCAATTACAGCTGGAGAATACTGCATTCTAAATTTATTGATATTTAACAAAACAACAGATTACAATATTAATAAATATTTTTTCCATTATTAAAACTTTTGCCTTGGTACATAAAATAAAATATATTGGATGGAATTTTTGCGGTTTTGTAAAATCCAAAATCACCGGCATTAATTGTACCTAGTATATGTAAATTAATTTGGAGACTAAACGTTTAAGGCTGCGCGCCGACAAACAAAAATTGTAACAATATCCAGGTGGCGATTAAATCGCGATATTGCGATTTTCATCAATGCTAAGAACCACACTTAATAAACTACCCACCGCTAGGTGATCGGTTGTTGATTCTACGATTCTCGTTCTCGTTTAAAAATTATGTGCTTTGAATATAATATGTTTCATACATATTATGAACATGTTCTTACTGTTATGCTATATGTCTTTTTAAAGCAACTATTTAATACACGATAACAATATTAATTTAATTTGCTACATTGATATCATTCCTGATTATTACTACCTACATAAAAACATTAAATATTCCCTTGATTTAAAACAAATTAATTTGGTATAAATTATTTACAAAATTATAAATAAAAATCATGTGTTTTCTGGGAGAAAAAACCCTTTTAAAATATAATATTATAAAATAATTTTCGAATATTAATAATAAAAAAAAACTTTTATTTATAGTT
Source organism: Sinopyrophorus schimmeli (assembly GCA_036325965.1). Classification (NCBI taxonomy): domain Eukaryota; kingdom Metazoa; phylum Arthropoda; class Insecta; order Coleoptera; family Elateridae; genus Sinopyrophorus; species Sinopyrophorus schimmeli. Next base: position 698,563 of record JARFIZ010000025.1, on the reverse strand, counting down.
AGATTAATTCATTTTAGTACGATGAACAACTAAAAGAATATTTTTGAATTTGCTTGAAAATAGAGATAACTTAAATTTTGTGTCAAATATGAATCACCATTCCGTCTCTCTTGCATTGTAATAAATTTTAAAATTCTACCTTGCTAAATAAAAGAGTCAAAACGTTTGCTGCATTTTTTTGACTAGAATTACTAAAATACATGCATTAACGAATGAAATTAATAACGATGGATAAATACCGCAATTTAAAAAAATATTAAAAATAAAAGGGGTTATAATAAATTCGTGTTTTTATCAATAATAGTGGCGTGGGAACTATTCGTAAAGAGAGTCACGATAGTTGTATAGAGATGCAAGATATCGATTTTAATCTGATTTGAAAAACCTTCAAAATACATAAGTTGTTGGAGGTCTAGTTTTATCGGTCAAACTCGCATACTTTCGTCTATTTTCAACATATAGTCTGGTGTAGCAAACATCTGATTACATTCAATATTATTTCAAATGTTATACCTATTCAGAGAATTTTCATGCGATTTCTATTGTTAGGTTTGGTGGAACCGCAAAGTAAGCGTCGGCGCGCAATTCAAAAACCAGTTTAAATTTAAGAATACATATTTATTATGTTATGAATCTTAATTAATGCGATTTGTTTTATTAATATTACAAAGTAACATAAATATGTGTATAAAATTGTAAAATACTTGTTTTTCTTTAAAATGAAAGGATAATAATTATAGCATTGCACAAGGGCGCTAATGATTAATTTTCTGGATTTATTTTATTTGTTTTGATGATATGTTAATTATTTTTAAATATAGTTCTAATTTTATTTATTATTTACTATAAATAAATGTTGAAAATACTTTGTTACTAATGTTTTTAGTCCAATTATATTTATTAAATTTTTTTTCTATATAAATTTTTAATTTAATTTTAAATATCGAAATTATTTATAATTGTGGTTAAAAATAACTAACAAAATTTTAAGCGCGGAAGAATATTTTGTGGTAAAATATGCACCCTGATAAAGGGGTAAGAACGAAAAAGTTAAATTTTGAAATTATCAGGTAGAAATAAATACTTATATCATAAATAAATACTAAACATGCTTAGTATTACAAATTCTAAAAAAATTTGGGAAATTACCGTAAATACAAAGTGCATATTTAAATTGCATACCTTCAATAAATATCTTAACAAAGGGCATATTTTTGCAGGGATCGACAATTTTAAAAGCAGATGATAACGAAATTTATTTTATTTTATTATCTATGTATGCTCCCAGGAAATGTTTACCAAAATTGGCATACTTCAATTGCTTGATAGCCATTTAATAAAAATTAATATAAAAAAAATAAGATCTACAATAATTTCACAAGCTTTGCCGTTTGATTAATAAAAATATAATTATTTTGAAAAAAGCACGAAAGCTGAGAAGTTGGGCTGTTTTACGTTTTATTAATTTTTTTGTGTAAAACTCATTGATTTATCAAAAATCCAAAATTATACTTTTTTAAAGACGGATGATCTCTAGCTCTAAAGAAAATTCAACTTTACATCTTCAAAAATCTTTCTAGGGTCGCGATTTCTTAAAAAACTAAAAATCACAAACCTAACAACCACATCACAACATATAACGCTTATCAAAGTCTGTTTGTATAGGTGCCTTATTTTTTGAAAGATTGTATGATCTTTACCATACCTTTGGTGGCCCCCCTAAGGTTGAAAAACCTTGTGTTGTATAACATCTATACTAGAGTGCTTTGTTGTTAAACAATTTTTTTTTTAATTTCCTCTCCATTGAGAAAATATTGTTCTAAACAGAAGAATAAATTTTCACTAAATGTCAATCTATAATTTTATTTTGTTATTAGTTAATTTTAAAATTTTCACTTTTATTTAATATGTGAATTTACAGTTTTTTTTCAATTATCTATATCTCTGCTGCATTTTAGGTAATTGTGTTCGTTATGGAAAATTGTACGAAAAATAACAATGTTTAAAGGTGCCCCATAGTTGGAACGGCCACTTGAATGGTTTCACGGCAAAAAAACTTAAAGATAATTTTTATTGATTTTGCATTTGTCGCATAAACGGCTAGATAGCAAAACGATAAATGACAATTTTAGAAAATATTAAATTTTCTATCAAAAAAGGTCTTTAGTCAAGAGTTGTAAAGATAATAAATAAACGGTTATTTGAAAATTTAATATAGAATTTTACGATAATACAAAAATGTTTTAAATGTTTATACGTTGGAATTTATTTATCTTATAAACTAATCGCTTTACAGCTTAGACTCTACGGTGAGCACTTTTTTAAATTGATATTTTCTTTACAATTTTCCGCAAAGAAAAGATAATTCTATAAAATGCAGGAAAGATACAGTTATTAAAAAAAACTGTAAATTCACGTGTTAAATGCATGGAAAAATATTAAATTAACTAGTGACCACTTAGAATTAAAATTAAAGATTGAAATTTAGAGAAATTTTTTTCTGTTTTAAAACAATATTTTGTCTGCGGACCGCAAAATAATTGTTTAAAACGAAGTACCCTAATACATATATTTATTTTATACTGGCTAATATTCAAAATGTTATTTTTAGGATAACATTTAAGAGCTAAATATGACAACTATTATGGGCCAGGAGTAGTATATAAATAATTAAACGGACTTCGGATTTTTCATTTAAAATATCAATTTACGTTTTTTATATACATTTACGTATACAGTTACATAAAAAATATGTAGTTGCATTTAAAGTTAATAAAAAACTTTGTTTCAATAAAGTCATTGCGCGCCGTCATGTATTTTACATATAGGTATCAAAATTTCAAGATTTTAGAAAAAACTATACAATGTAGAGAGTTACAATTTTAGGACAATAATTTAGACCTAATTCTGAATGTTTCATTGGAATCAAATTTGGAAAAATATTAATAGTTTTGAAAAACAGCTAAATTGAAATTGCTAAAGTAAAATTTGGGCTGCAAGGAAATAGGCGTATTTTAATTATTTCAAAACTGCGCAAATATTAAAAAAACGTTTCTAAATATTTATTGTGTTTTAGTATTATACATATGTACATAAGAGGAAGCGTGGCGCAAGTGGTTTAGTGTTTGGGCTGCTGCGCTAGCGAGGTGGATTCGAAGTGGTTCGAATCCCCGCGCCGACCATCGAAAATTTCACGCTCCTCTTCTCTTCGCAAGGCTGAGCACCTGGCAAGAGTAAAACTGCTCAAAAATTTCCTTAGAAATTGCCGTGGTTCGCAACCCACGTAAAACTTGTAGGTGCCTTGAATCTTTGAAACACTACAACATTCACAACAAAGTTTCAAGCGGAGAAAACGCCTAAACCTGATACAGGTATAAAAAGGCGCCAACAACAACAACAACAACATATGTAACATGTAAACATACATATATACTTATATTGAGCAGACAAAAATCCATCATGAACTAAATTGACAATTGAAGACTTTTTAATTTAAAATATCAATTTACGTTTTTTATATACATTTACATATACGGTTACATACAATATATGTAGTTGCATTTAAAGTTAATAAAAAATTTTGTTTCAATAAAGTCAAACCGCCCCCAAGTATTTTACAAATACCACAATTTCAAGATTTTAGGAAAAACTATACAACGTAGAGAGTTAAAAATTTAAGACAATAATTTAGACCTAATGCTGGATGTTTCATTGGAATCAAATTTAGAAAAATATTAATAATTTTTGAAAAAACAGGTAAATTGAAATTGCTAAAGTAAAATTTGAGCTGCAAGGAAACAGACGTATTATTAATTATTTCAAAACTGTGGAAATATTTTAAATATTCTTTTCTAAATATTTCTTATGTTCTTTAGTATTATACATATGTACATGCAAACACACACATATATATATATATATATACCTATATTGAGCAGGCAAAAATGCATCATAATCATTTTATTTTGTGTACCTAAGAGAACAAATTGCATTGACCATTGAACACATTTTCATTTAAAAGATCAGTTTTAATTTTTTATATACATTTACGTATACCGGTTACATAAAAAAATATGTAGTTACATTTCACATTAATAAAAACACATGGTTTCAATAAAGTCATTGCGCGTCGCCATGTAATTTACATATATGTACCACAATTTCAAGATTTTAGAAAAAACTATAAGGTAAAAGTCCCTATTATGAGACGATGTCCCGATTTATGATACATTACGTGAATACATTAATTTATTCAAAAAGTACACAATAATCTTTTTAAAAAATACAAAGAATACATAACTTCATCAATTTTGAAAGCAATTTACTAAGTTTGCAGTTATTCTTTTGTTATTGTAATAAGAAAAAATATAAAAGTACCTATAAGCGGTTTGACATTTGCACTTGAATACACGCTCTGAGCAAAGTTGGGCGACAACGACTATTCAATTTTTCAGTCGCGTTAAATTTAATTGCCACTTCTATTTACATATGTGCATTATATGATATTTGAAAGCTAATGAGTATTAGATTTCAATTCTATAAGCATTTATGCTATTTTATGACTATTTTATGACTATTTTCGACTGTATCATTAACACCTACACTTATAAACTTGGACGTACCGGTTATTTGAGACATTTAAGAGTGTATCGCGCAATAGGGACATACTATTTTGCTTGTCCGGACTTCAAGAGACAGTTTACATTTATAAGTTTTTAAATAAACAACCAACGATATTAACTATTTAAAAGTTTAGTTCTGTAATATGAAGTATTGTTGATTAGTACAGCTTAAAATAATTATTTACGAGTAAGTATTTTTAATGAAATAACGTTATATTATAAACCTAACCTACAATCATAAAATGAAACTTTGTTGTACTTGAGCAATTTTTTTTAATAATTAAATAAGTTTTAATATTTTTACATATATTATATGTATATTGATTTATAAAATGTTTTGGATTAAATAACAACAGTGTGCGAAACAAAAATTTTAATTAAAAACTGAGAGAATGGAGAATAAACAAAAATCAAAGAAGACAAGAAAGCAATCTAAATTAACAAAAAAAGAACAAGTTGTGCTCAAATGTGAAGAGTAAAATAACAAAGAAAAAGATTAAAAGGAATAACTATGATCCGTTAAGTTTCGAAAAAGCTTTAAAGGCGATCTTTACGAAAGGCAGTAGTTGCCTTTGGAGTACCTGTAGCTACACTAGGTAGAAAGAAAAATATTGGTCCTACTGAGAAGATAAAAAATAAGACAGGACCGAGCACAGTGTTATCATCGAAAGAAGAGGATGATATTTTCAAGTGGGTGCTGGATAGAGCTGCGATGGGAGCGCCTTAGGGTGGCGCAAAAAAACAGACTATTTTTTTTTGTAGTCTCGAGGAAAAAAATGTTAGTTTTTGATGTTTTAAGAGTACCTCCAAAGGGCAGCTCAATAAAAAAATTTTAAGAGGTCGCTCAAAATTTTTTAAAATTTCAAAATCCGTCAAAAGACAATTTTTTTTAAATTTTTTTTCTCGTTACGGTATAATTTTATAGACAAACAAAAAATAAGTTTCTGAAAGTTTCAATTTAAAATTTGAGTTTTAAAAGGCCGCTCAGAATTTTTTTTTATTTATTAGTGCATCACTTTGGATTTTTTCGAGCGACATTTTAATATTAAAATTAAAATTTCATACATTTTTTTTCCATTATTTATTAAAATAATAAACAAAAATTCACCACGAGATGAACTGAAAATGAAACACATGACAAAAAAAAACAAAATTTTATTAAAAAGTGCGTATTAAATTTGCTTTATTAGCATTGGGATATAATCCAAAGTGATGTACTAATAAATAAAAAAAATTCTGAGCGACCTTTTAAAACTCAAATTTTAAATTGAAACTTTCAGAAACTTATTTTTTGTTTGTCTATAAAATTATATTATAACCCGAAAAAAATTGCAACAGAAAAAAGAAAATTAATAGAACAGGTTAAAAGCTGCAAAAAAAAATTAAAGAAGAAAAAGAAATTTGATCTTACGATAATTTTCGTTGATTAGTCGTTTAATTTACAAAAATTTAATGATTTGTTGTCCTAAATTGATTTTTTAACTGTCTCAATAATGGGAACCTGCATCATGAGACACTGGGGCCATACACCTTTAAAGTGTCTCATAAATAAGGACACAGCGGTTCCCATTACAAAAGCTTATTTTGAAGTATTTTTAAATTAATATTTAGTGCAAACTCAAAATATTAATATAAAAATGATAAAACATATGTATCATTTAATTTAAATTGTGTTTTACACTAAAACTGATTAAATAATAGCGCTAATGTTTGACCTACCTAGAAATGTGTCTCATAATAGGGACTTTTACCTTACAACGTAGAGAGTTAAAATTTTAGGACAATAATTTAGACTTAATTCTGGATGTTTCATTGGAATCAAATTTGGAAAAACATTAATAGTTTTTGAAAAAACAACTAAATTGAAATTGCTAAAGTAAAATTTGGGCTGTAAGGACACAGGCGTATTATAAATTATTTCAAAACTGCGCAAATATTTTAAATATTCTTTTCTAAATATTTCTTGTGTTTTTTAGTAGGTATACATATCTACATGCAAACACAATATATATATATATATATATATATATATATATATACACCTATATTGAGCAGGCAAAAATGCATCATAATCATTTCATTTTCTGTACCTAAGGGAACAAACTGCATTGACCATTGAGCACGGTTTCATTTAAAAAATCAATTTTCATTTTTTATATACATTTTCGTATACCGTTACATAAAAAAATATGTAAGTACATTTAACATTAATTAAAACACTTTGTGTCAATAAAGCCATTGCTCGTCGCCATGTATTTTACATATACCACAATTTCAAGATTTTAGAAAAAACTATACAACGTAGAGAGTTACAATTTTAGGACAATAATTTAGACCTAATTCTGGATGTTTCATTGGAATCAAATTTGGAAAAATATTAATAATTTTTGAAAAACAGCTAAATTGAAATTGCTAAAATAAAATTTGGGCTGCAAGGAAACAGGCGTATTCTTTTCTAAATATTTCTTGTGTTCTTTAGTATTATACATATTTACATGTAAACACACATATATACTTATATTGAGCACACAAAAATTAATCATAAATAATCTTTTCATTTTGCATTGACAATTGAAGACTTTTTCATTTTAAATATCAATTTATGTTTTTTATATACTTTCACGTATACGGTTATATAAATAAATATGTAGTTGCTGCTAAAATTAATAAAAAACTTGATTCGATAAAGTAAGTTATTTAGATTGCGATTGTAATGTATACGTTCAAGGTTGCGTTTGGTGCCTAGCCATCTACGAGGCAATAACTGAACTGCCAAGCATAAAACTGCAGGAGAAAGTGGCTAAATCTAATTTCAAGATTATCTCAAAAATTATTAAACATTTTTAAAAACGGTTTGCGCAGTGTTGAAGTAATTAGTAATACGCGTGTTTCGTTGGAGTTCAAATTTTTTTTTAAAAATTTTACAATATTGCTGTTTTTTCAAAAACTATTAATGTTTTTCCAAATTTGATTCCAATGAAACATCCAGAATTTGGTCTAAATTATTGTCCTAAAATTTGAACTCTCTACGTTGTGTAGTTTTTTCTGAAGTCTTGAAATTGTGGTATATGTAAAATACATGGCGGCGCGCAGCCTTAAGTCGATTTATAATATTTACAGATTTCATACAAATTCAGATTTTTTTTAAAGAATTTAGTAAGAGACAACTTTTTAATACTTACGATATGCACAAAGCAGGTGTAAACAAACGACGGATGATAAATTACTCAATATTGCTCTAAGCTTTTGCAAAACTCATTAATCATTCACACTTGCACAATGTAGTTATATGAACTTTTAAATCATTCTCTTTGTTATCTGAATATATTTTTGACAAAATTTTGCATTATAAAAATTTGATAATAAACGATTTAAGAAAATTCGCACTTTTTCAATATTATAAATGAATTTTAGTAAGTAGCAATATTAAAAATAATCATGTGTTAAAATTATATAATAGATTCCTAACATTTAAATAATTTATAATCACGTTTTGGTTCTTAATCTTGTGTCAGTAATTTTCCAAAGTGCCGTTAATATGGAATACTTTTATGCCTTTATGCAATTATGTATGATGTTTAAACTTTATGCTTGTTAAGAAATAGATTCGTATAATTTTTTTTATTATACATGTGCGAATATGATTCTTTTTTGAATAAAACTGTTACATAATTGTTTATAATTATTTTATAAAAATCGAAACGTAGATCTATTATGTGTTAACCAGAATAATTTAAAAACAATTAACTTTTTGTAAATTAATATTTATTGTAAAAAACCGCTTTCTTTTCTAATAACTGAGCTTTATTATTTTCATATAAACACTACATAAATTACATAATGTGTGCATATTATCCTTGAAAAGAAAATGTGTATTTTTGATTTTTCAAGCTGATCAAAATGTGAACTAAGAACAATTAAAGAGCAACAAGGCTATTAAAATTTGTTCTCATGAGTTTAAAGAGCAAATTTTAGTAAAAAAACTTTTAATTTATAAATCAATAGAAAAGAAAGTTTTGTTTTGGTTTTTTTTTATATATTTACATACGTATTTTGTGGCAGTTTATTAATACCACTCTTTAATTAATTTGACTTTCTTAAATCTCACATCATACAGAAAGAAATGTTTTCAGGAGTTCGCATAGGTTGCTAGATGTTGATGTAACAATAACTATCTCTTAATTTTTGTCCAAAATAAAGAGACATTTTGCAATACATAAGTAATATTTTATGAAATCGCTTTCGGAAACAATGTGTTTTTAATCTTAAAATAGTTTGTGCATCCTCGGTAGTGATATTGCAAAAGAGCAAAGTGCTTAAACAATTAACGTTTAAATTAATAGTTAAACTCGGCACCTTTTTAACTTGCAATTTAAATGCATTTTAAGTTAATTTGTACCTACTTTTCAACTAATTTGAAATTGTAATGATGCCCGCTATCATTGATCAATTTGTTGTTCCAAGAATAAGTTCTACAAATAAAGTATTTATATTATACTAAAATAGTTTGGTTTTCTTATTGAAAATTAGTTTTTTAATAATTAATAGGGTAAGTCCGAGACAGATGGCTTACTTTTTTAGTTACCACACTACAAAGTTAAAAGTTTTTATTGAACACAATACCAAATCTAAGAATACATACCGAAAAAAAAACAATAAAAATGTAACAATTTAACTACATCGTTAGGTTAGGCCATCAATCTCATTGTATCTTTGTAAGATGGCCCATGCATTTAGGGTGAGTTGACCTAACACAAAAATATTTTTTTTTACATATAACTTTACCACATTTTATAATCTATAAACTGTCAATAAACCTTTTGGAACCACGTTTCTAATAACCATATTCTGGTTTTAACTGTTTCTGCAGTCAAAAAAAGTTGTTCCATAGTCCATCCTACTGTTTGAGGAGTCGATTTTCTCTTATATCTGATGGACATAGTTAAATATTATTAAATGATTAATAAAAATAATGAGATATCTTTCCCAAACAAAAATTAATCATCTCTCCCAAACATGCGAAAGAAATGACAAACAGATTATTTTAAACTGAAAGACAGATCAACTATACCCATGTGCACCACATAATCTTCAAAGTATAATACAGTTATACCTCCCTAACTTTACACAAAATGTTCCTAGAAAAATGTGAACTTAGGGAATATGTGAAGTTATGGAAAAAAGATTAAAATATTAAGATTTAAAAAAATCTGTAATACATAATTGTGTTCTACATCTTTCTACATACTTTTCAATATTTTTTTTAGTTTTAAAAACTTAAGAAAATTCAATTAATTAAACATTATTAAAAAAAAATTTTTTTTCGAAAAAATATTCCTATATGCTGCTTGCGGTAAAAATATTCAAAAAGATAAAAAAAATGTTTTTTTATTTTAATCATGATTATGAAGTGTATATGGAGAATAAACGGCGTCCCTTTAATTTTTTTCAAAAGTTTGATTGTTTGAAACAAAACGGCCGGTATATCTGCGAAGAATAATTGTACCGAGCTTTAAAAAAAAGAAACTGGAAGTTGAATAAACAAGCTATCCGTTTCATATAATGGTTTAGGTGAAAAAATTATCCAAGTCCGTGGACACAAAAAAAAAGAAAAAAATTTGCAATTTTTTTCTTGCGCGCTATTGTTTATTATTGTGTGATAACAGTGGCTTCTAAAAATTTTTGATTAAAAGATATAAAAACTATCATCTTGGAGCTTTAAAACGCTTTTTTAAAATTTTAGATACTATCATTTTTCACTGAAATACAGCTTGTCAAAAATCCCAATAAAATTTAGGAAATTTTTTCACCCTTTAATTTTGTTCTTTAGTGTACTTACAATAAACTTAAAAGATGTTTTTTATTGTGAACATAAAACATATTTTAAATAAGAAAATCAAAGTTATCTGTCTTTCTTGCTCAAATGATTTTTTATATTGTGAAGTTAACTCTCATTATACCTGTATAAAATTGCAACGCAAATCATGTGAACGTGAAGTTAGAGAATGTGAAGTTAACCCTAGGATAATTTGTATCTCCCATTTTGGGACCTATAAAAACTGTGAAATTAGAGAAGATGTGAAGTTATAGAATGTGAAGTTAGAGGGGTATAACTGTAAAAGAATTTTTCAATTATAAAAGATTCTTGATTTGTAATTTTAAGGTAAAAATAATATCTACAACAAAAGTTCATCAAAATATTTTGATTTGAGATAAAAAATTATTTTCAAAATAATTTACCTATTGACTGTTTTAAACATTTTCAACAATATTTTCACTTGTGTTCACATTAAACACTGTAGTCTGAAACGAAAAACGGTTGCAAAAATCAAAATGCAAAATAGATATTCTAGTGGTTCATCTTATTCGGTGGGCCATCTATCTCGAAATTATCGTAAAATAAAAATTTAGGAATATAATATTTTGATTGTTCTTATAATATTTAAAAAAATCGGGTTTTAATGGAAAAATACAAAGTTCTTTCATAAATGATTTTTAATTCATTATTTTACAAGCAACTAAACCAAATCTATTGTTATTAATCATTACAAAAGTTTCTATTTTGAAGTGGTTTATTTTTTTATGAAAGACGTTCTCACAAATAATATTAGTTTAATGCAAATTGGAGAGTATGTTAAGTAAAATTTTACTGTGTTTGAGATTATTGGTTTACCTAGAGTTTTTTTATTACTGACTGGTAGTTTTTCAAGTTTGGTAAAACTAAATATTATCCATTATTAAAAATAGCATGTCAATTGTTTTATTAACATTTGATGATTTAATTTTGTGATGATAAGCTTTGTGAAAATGTTTAAAAATATTTTTTTTATGCAAACAACAAATTGTATTTTTTTACTTTAAACAATACGTCATATAAAATTATTTATCAACAGAATGTTTTTTTTTTCAATAATTAAGTCAATTTTATTTTGTATTGTTTCGGATTTGCCTTACAACAAATATTGGCCATATTGCTTTAATAACCCATTTACAACAGTTTTTAATTTAAAAATTTGTAAAGAATATAAAATTAAATATTTGTTTTTTTTTAATTTTATTACTAATGTATGAAATACACATATAAATATGTTTGTATATATTTGTACATGTGTGAGAAGATATGTATATTTATAATAAAAACGTTAATATTTTTCTTTACTTTTTATAATTAAAATTTATGTTAATATGTATTTATCCAATATAGGATTCAATGTTTGGACCGAATTAAATAGATAAAATATTTTTTATAAAATTTACTGGGTCATTATAAATTTTTTTTTAACTTAAAGCACTTTTTTTTTTTTAAACAAAGCTCTTAAATATTGTTTTGTAGCTGTCAATGTTTTTTTCTTCTACCTCATTCTTGTACGTCACTGTTCAGGTATCATTCATTTGCCTAAGAAAAGGTTCCTTATGGAAAGCAGCAATTGGGTACAAATACCTCAAGAAAAAAGGAATTCTTTGTCATGTACCTTTAACTTCGTACAGTTTTAGCGCTGTTTTTGTATCTGCGCCCGCGGGCCTATTTATCTTGCTCATCGCTTTTGCAGCTCTGCATTTTTATTTTCTTTTACTCAGTAGTACGAATTATTTGTTTACTCCCTCGAGAACTTGATTTATATTGTTATTTCTTTATGCACTGATATGCTATCAAATTAAAATTAATGATTAATTCTCAAACAAAAATTTTGATTACCTAAATTGTTTGTAAGAAGCAACACTTACAAATTCCGATATAGTATTTCTCAGGTTTAAAAATGTTAAGGTGCAAAATATAGATTTCATGAACTAATTTCCAAATGGGATTATTTTAAAACTGAAAGTACGCACATGGGAGTTTTTGATGATTACAAAACATTTAATACGATTTTTTATCTTATAGATAAAAATCTAATATTGTTTATTGAAAATCTATAATTAGGGAATATTAATACTTTCGAAACTCAAAATTAATTAATTTTTCTGCTTACCAATGGAAAATTTTTACGAAGGATTTGTTTTTCCATTTTTAACCTTCGTTATCACGTAATTAAATAACAAAAGCATTATCGGAAATTCAAAATAATAACAGGCAAAACATAACGCATTATTTATGCACCATCAACAAAATAAAATATGTATCTATACGCTAAATAAGAAGTAACCATTTTAAAATTCACATGCATGTGTTTACCTAAAAAAAATTCGTATGGATAAACTAGGCAGTACTTACTGTATCCGCAAATTAGCATTATCATAACGTTTAATTTTTGAAGGCTTTTCGTTATCGTTGTGATACACAGCTGCTGGAACTTTGAAATAGATCTAGAAAGTTCAAGTTCAATAACATTGATGATTATTTTTTATTGGCTAGAAATTTATTTTTATTTTATCTGTTAGGATTGCGAGCTATTTTCTATGTTCATAATTCTAAGAATAATTTAAAGCTCGTTGCAAATGAAAGTCGAAATTATATTATTGTGTGCACTACCGCAATCGGGTAAAACGAAAAGATAGTAAAATAGCAAACCACCCATGGCAGGTGAAGTGGTTACCCTTAAAAATGGAAACAAGAATTTTAAATGGAAAGGGATATTTAAAGCTGGAAAGACCAAATAACGATTAAGAGCGGAAAAATGCGAACAGAAGTGCTTCCATCTGAGCATTTAAACCGTTCGTTGATCGAATCCGACGAAGAGTATTATTGAGTCCTCGACGCTCTATGTTTTGAAGGTGTTTCATTTCTTGGTATCAAAATTATTTTCTGGTATAGTGAGTTCCCGGTCACGTGACAGACGGATCCTTATAATACTACACACTAACTTGCAATCAGGGGAGAGCAACTAACATTCAGAACTGAGCAACACACAAATTGCCTTCCACCAGGGATCGTTAGGATGGGAGGCAAGGGGAAATTTCCGTTTTACAATACTCTGAATATAGCATTTTGTTAACCTTCAAATTAGTTTTGTTTTCTTTTGGCATCGTGTGTAACAACAGTGTTTGTGTGATAGTGTTTTCAACGAAGGATTTCTAAAAAAACATCAGTTAAGTATAAGGTAAGAAAACAGATGAAGTACACCCGATAAATTACTTTTTTTTTAGCTACTAGGACAGCGAAACAACTCTATACTATTGGATATAGTCTGTTAAAGTATGTTTTTTAGTTTAATTATGGTACCAGGTGTGCAACCTTAAAACGGCCGTTTTCTAATTGATGGCAGTACGCGCGCATTAGGCATCAGCCAACCTTGCCTGCCATTTTTTCTCATTGCTTGAATCTTTGCTATTAGTAAACAAAAGACAAAGTCAGCAATTTCGAACAATAACGTGTCCTTTGATCACGATAAACATGTCGAATTTTGTGTCAGATAAAGAGCATTTGCGGGGAGCCCGGCTATTCCTCTTCAATTGGAAGAAATCTGCCGGCAAAGCGCATAGAATTTTTGTGGAGGTCTATGGCGACAGTGCTCTCAATGAAACTCGGTGCAGAGCGTGGTTTCGGCAATTCAGAGACGGAATTTTTAACGTCACCGACAAGAAGCGCGAAAATCGACCAAAAATTTTTGAGGACACCGAATTGCAAGATTTATTGGACGAAGACGATACCCAATCGCAGAAACAACTTGCCGCGAAGTTGAATGTTAGCCACCAAGCAATTTAAAAACGCCTTTTTGCTATGGGAAAGATCCAAAAGATCGGGAAGTGGGTGCCACATCAATTGAACGATCGACAGATGGAACGACGCCAGACCGCGTGCGAAATCTTGCTTGATCGGCACAACAGAAAATCATTTTTGCATCGAATCGTTACTGGCTATGAAAAATGGATCTTTTTTGAAAACCCTAAGCGCAAAAAATGTTGGGTGGACCCCGGAAAACCCTCAACATCGTCTGCTAGGCCAAATCGATTCGGAAAAAAGAAAATGCTGTGTGTTTGGTGGGACCAGAAGGAGGTGGTTTACTACGAACTGTTGAAACCTGGTGAAACGATCAATACTCAATGCTACCAACAACAAATCATCGAATTGGATCGTGAATTGTGCAAAAAAAAAACCGAACACGCGGATCGGCATGAGGGTATCATTTTCCAGCACGACAACGCATCATCACACACAGCAAGATTGGTCCGGGATACATTGGATGCACTTGGCTGGGAGTTGCTACCCCACCCGCCCTACTCTCCTGATCTGGCCCCTTCAGATTACCATTTATTTGCGTCGATGGGACACGCACTTGCTGAGCAGCACTTCAATTCTTATGAAGATGTTAAAAAATGGCTCGCTGGGCGGTTCTTATCCAAAGGGGATAAATTATTTTGAGGTGGGATCCACAATCTTCCTTGAAGATGGGAAAAATGTATAGCCAGCAAAGGCAATTACTTCGAATAAAATATTTTTCACTTTTCTGCGTTAATTATTGTGTTTTGATAAATAAAAAAACAGCCGTTTTAAGGTTGCACACCTGGTACTTGTTAGGTATATTTGTTGTCTATTTGAATGTTTGATTTTTTTTGTTGTAAAATGTGATTTTTTATTTCATTATTGTACTTGTTAGGTATACATATTTCTTGTACTTGTTATATATTGATATCTCAGTTCAATAGTATGACAACATAAAAATCTTATCTTTCACATTATTTACGAGTAAAAAAACTTATTGGAACATTATCGTGGAATTTTTGTGTTAAGGAATTTATGGATTACATTTACACGATTATTTTCTAAATAAGAGTAATATAATGGCAATTTTATGAATTAATTATTTTTTAGAACTTGACATTTGTAAAAATCGTAGAATAGTTAAACTATTAAACTTAGTATTGTAGTAAACAATTAAGTTTTTTTGCTAAAATTATATGAATAACAAGTCGAACTTATTCATTGAAATGTATTACAAATCGTAATGAGTCCTATTTGTAAATGTTTTACACTGTGTGTACAATTTATTTTTTTATTAATTTAAAAATATTTAATTTAAGTTATACTTCTGAACTGATATTTGTAATTGATTTTAAAGTATTATATGCTGTTTCCTATTTGTACTTGATATATTAAGTAATAAATGCGAAAAAAAACTAATTGTGTTTAATTTATTTAATATTAATAATTATTGAATAAAACTATCCGTGAAGCGGGAAAAGGAATGCCCATGCCTAACGGTTGTTTTTTAAATTCGCCGATATTAATTTTAGTTCTTCCACCACATAACCAGAGGGCAGTGTTGCGCACGATTTATATGGAGATTGTACTTCTCTCTATATCTTTTCTCTGCTTGCAATTCAGTGTGCTATATGTTGGTGTGGAGTGTACAAATAGGTGTGAAGTATCTATTCTTGTATTAACGAATACTTTACTTGGATGGTGTGTTAATTTTCATTCTTTTTCCGAAGCACCCCCTATCTGTGATCTTAACTCTTCATTGCTGTTTTTTTTTTAATAAAATGTAAGTAAATGATTATTTTTAACAGCTATAAATTTAGTTTATTTGTAGCACGTTTGAGTATGCCGCCACAATTACGTAATATTTATAAGCGATGAGCTTTTTGGGCGTAGCAATGAATCAACTTTTTAATTCCAAACAAAATTTGTATTAATGCATTTTCCCGCACTTAATTGCTCGTCGCGATTGGTTAATTTGGAGGTAACGCAATTTAAAAACCGTTCCACGTCTCGCTTCATTTATATTTCAAATTCGGCGTTTTCCTTTCGAAAACTTTTGATAAGATCGAGGAAATTCATTAGTTTTGACAAAGAGCAAAGCTCGCGTGCATTTAAAAAATTTAGGCTGAACTTTTAGATACGAAGAATTTTTGTGTGTTTAATACGAAATGTATCTATTATAAATTTGCCAAACGTTGATAATTCAGGCAGGTGTTTAACCTTTTAATCTTACCTTCTAATCTTGTATACGGAATAAGTGATCCGTTCAAGGTTTTGAAAATACTATGTGACAATTTAAATCGATGCGAATTCGAATCGGAGGAAGTCATAAATTATGAATTAAAAATCTTTACGATCCCATAAAATGATTGTTTGTTGTTCGGAAGAAGGAATAGATATGCACCAGAAAGTTGAGAAGCTGCCAGAACACTTTACTTAAGCACGTGCTCCTGTTTTTCAATTACAGTGGAAACTCGGTTATCCGGACAAGTTAATGTTGCAGCTCATCCGGATAATCGAAAATCCGGATAATTGAAAAAAAAAATTTACCTTGTTTGGTATTTATTTACAAAAAAAAACGAAACAAATAATTATGAATTATAAAATCAACAGTAAAAAATACCAAAAAGAATAATAAAATGTTTAGGTAAAATTAAAAGTAAATTGATCATTGTTAATCGTGGCGAAAAGCGGAGTGTGCACATTCGAGCTCAAAGTGACACATTCCGATCTCGGGAAAATGAAGCGCGCTGCTCCGCGTCGCGCTTCATTTGCCTCCCTCGCTCGGAAATGTGCCACTTTTCGCTCGAATGCGCACATCTTCGTATTAATTGGATTCGACTATATTAATAACAAATCCTTAAAATCCAGATTTTCTATTCGGAAAAAGTTTTCGCTTGAAAGCGCACTTACTCCTTAATAATTTAATTTGCCTATCTTATTCTTCTCTCTTACAAATAATATTAATTAAATCAAACTGAACTAAATGTACCACTTCTGGCTTTTCTTTTAATTAAAAATTACAATAGGGTATTTTTAACAAAAACCACATTTTTAATTTAGTACTTTTAAGCTAGACTAGATGGGAGACTACATCGTACATGAAAAAAATACTTTAACTATTTCCGAATTTTGACTTTTATTTTCCCATCTTTTTTTTTAACATACCCCACCCAAGTGATTCTAAAATTTTGATGCACCCCCTATGTAACATATAAATATTTTTTTATACTTAAAAATTGAATTAATCCATAAATGAAGTCTAATTACAACAGTGTCTACAAAATGTGCCTTAAAACTAATTTGTTTATAATTTTTACAAAAATGAAAATTACCCAAAAATATTTGGAGACCTTAATTTTGACATATAAACCTTCAACAATCTACAAAAGATGTTATAAAAATCAACTAGTTGATTTTTAGTGGCCCACTTCAGAAAATTTGACTCGTACAATTTTAATTAATCAAAAACGTGGATTATTAAACATTCGAAAGTAGGTACACCCAAAAATATTTTTATTAAGGAATAAAATATCTAACATTTTTCAAACAAAAAATAGATTTAATTTATTCGACTTTAAATTTTTTGAATTGAAGAATAAAATAATAATATAGGCAAATCCGATAAATACAAGGATGTGCGCATTCGAGCGAAAAGTAGCACATTTCCGAGCGAGGGAGGCAAATGAAGCGCGACGCGGAGCGGCGCGCTTCATTTTTTCGAGATCGGAATGTGCCACTTTGAGCTCGAATGCGCACACGCGGTTTTAAGCACGATTACGAAGTGTCCCGTTGTAACAGGAAAAAACGAACGCGGTTGACAATCCGGATAATCGCGAATCCGTATAACTGAGGTCCGGATAATCGAGGTTTTACTGTAATTGTATTTACATCTAAGTTAATTATTTTATGAGACGAATACTCTTCTAAGGGTTGTTTACCTAAAGTTACTTTTAGAGATGTTTATTTTATTAAATGCAATTCGAAATCTTTTCCGTTGAGTAAATTTCGAAGCTTTTGAAATTGGAGGACTTGAAAGCTTTCTTAGAAATGTTAATTAAGCGCGGAGACGTTTTCAACTTTTCACGTGCTCGCCTGTTTGTCTTTATCAGCGAAACAACGTGCAAATTTCAAGACTTAACCACTTAATATTCCACATTTTTATTGTAACGTTTGCAAAAGTTGGAGAACGATCGAATTTATGACCCAGAATGACCGGGACGTAGAAAATGCAATAAAAATATCAACTCGATACTGAAGGATCGCTAATCTAATATAGGTAAAAGTTCCTAAGATCGTGATTGTTATATTTTTAGCAGAAAATTGCCGACGCATTGTGTAACTTGTGTTTTTATTTTTTTGTTGTATTATTTTTTTTAAAAGAATTTCTGTTGGTAAAAGATTCCTGAAAGTTTATTATCTAATTTCAAAATTTACATTTCAATATTTTACGGAAATGTTGTATTTGGTTAACTGTTTGTTATAACTTTCCCGTAATTTCAGTTTGGATAATGTTACAATTATTTAAAATCAATTTTTCAATTACACAGCCTAAACGAGAAGGCTTGCTTTAAAGGAAAATTAAATCTGGTCTTCACGAAAAGCTTTTAAATTATTATTGGAAGTTCGCATCATATTTGCATTAATTTTCAAAAGATGAATATTTTCTATTTTGAACCTTTTGTGGTGTGTTATTGTCAGTGCTTTTATTTCTAAAATAATAGGTAATAAAAGCTTCGGCGTAATTATCCAGGATTATAGCTTTTTCGTGCGATTTTCTTTGTTGATAAGTTTTGCATATTTTACTAGTTTGCCTGTAATTACAACCTTAACGAACTGTATTCAATTTAAAATCCAATTAAAGCTTTATCACCAAAAAAGGGAATTATTTATTCATTGGAAACGGTTGATTTACGTTTTGATTCTGTTTAATTATTTACGTTTTATTGTCGATTACATCTTTCTTAAATTAATGTTTAGTGGGCACAAAGAAATTATATATTTTTTTTAGTAATTGGGGCGCTTATATACAGTAGCGCCCAAAAGTATTTATTTATTTTTATTTAAAGTGAGTGCCGAAACCGTTTTTCACGCATAACTTTTTGCAATCTCGGCCAATTTACTTCAAATTTCAGTATATTGTACAGTTTGATGTTGGAAAATATTATTAATATTTAACTGTTGCGCAGATACGGTATTTTAGGTTATGTTCCATTTCTACTGCAATAGTCATTTTTTACATATTCCGCGCCGTCACATTATTGGTTTTTTCTTGAATATTTGGGTTATTTTTTTTGTGTTCAGTAACAATTGACCAAGTTTTAACAATGCCAAGGGTTGAAACTTCTCCAGCCATTCGGAAAGCAATTATAGATATGAAAAACTCTAGCATGAAGGCAGCTGCCATTTCACGGATTCTAAAGATGCCAGCTCATACTGTCTCAAGAATTATTCAAAGGTTTGATCAGAGAAATTCTGT
Source organism: Sinopyrophorus schimmeli (assembly GCA_036325965.1). Classification (NCBI taxonomy): domain Eukaryota; kingdom Metazoa; phylum Arthropoda; class Insecta; order Coleoptera; family Elateridae; genus Sinopyrophorus; species Sinopyrophorus schimmeli. Next base: position 678,822 of record JARFIZ010000025.1, on the reverse strand, counting down.
TGAGAATGATAAAAGAACTGGTAGACCACGTGTTACTTCTTCCCGGCTTGATACACGCATTGTTCGTTGCTCCAAAGCGGATCCGACTCTCTCAGCTGTGGATCTGGCAGCAGAATTCAATCAAAGTGAAGGTCTAAATATTAGTCAAATGACAGTTTCCCAAAGATTGAGTGATGCTGATTTGAATGGCTGACGTCCAGCTAAAAAACCTTTTATCAAACTCAAGAATCGAAAGGATCGCGTGGATTTTGCAAAGCGGCACTTGCATTGGACAGCAGCCGAGTGGAGTCAAGTACTTTTCACAGATGAATCTAAGTTCAATCTATTTGGAAGCGACGGAATACAATACATAAGACGTCCTCCTGGAGAAAGATACAATTTAAAATACATAAAACCGACAGTAAAACATGGAGGTGGATCAGTTATGGTTTATGGAGCCTTCTCTCGTAATGGCATGGGCCCCATCATTAAAATTAACGGAATAATGACTGGACAAAGTTACAAAGATATGCTGACTAATGTCGTCTTACCATGGGCCCATACAAATATGCCTCCTAGATGGATTCTACAACAGGATAACGATCCTAAGCACACCTCCTCGATTGTCAAGACTTCATTGCAGCAGCAACAAATCAGGATTCTTCAGTGGCCCAGTCAATCTCCGACCTCAACCCGATAAAAACACTTGTAGAAAGAGCTGGCAAGACGTTGTCGAAACAAAACATTAAGAATAAAGATGAAAAATTTGCCGAATTGGACAAGGAATGGAATGCAATGCCTGATTCAGTCTTTGAAAATCTTATTGATTCAATGCCATCTCGCTGGCAGGCAGTTATAAAATCTCGTGGTTTCCCAACTAAGTATTAGGCATTTTATGATTATAAAATTGTTTTAGTGTATTGTTATACAGTTATTTTTCATTAAATCGTTCTTAGTGTTCTGTTCTGAAAATGCGTTTTTACACAAATAAGTCTGAGCTCGTTTAACTTCCGTAAATTTTTGTTTATCACGTTTTAAACATAATAATTCTTTTTCTCATACAAAACTGTATAACATACTCAAAAATGAAGTAAAATGGCCCATATTTTAAAAAGTTCTTCTCGAAAAATCATTTAGGCACTTACTTTTGGGCGCTACTGTATATATTTCGAGAAAAGGTTTGATCAGAGAGCAGTTGTGTTTGATATTTAATAGGCAAAAGTTTGTTTATACATTTCTAATAATTGCGAAACATTTAGTGTTGTTCCCGTTTGCATTTTATTGTTGCAAAACTTTAAAAATAATAACACATAATTATACGTAATTAAAGTGAGTTGCTTTCGGCAGCGGAGACTGGAATAAAAAAAGTCTTATCAAATATGTACCTGCGGGAGGCATTCGAAGGGTTTCTTTGATATCATTTCGTGTACAATGAAAGTCAGAAACATTATAAAGAAGCTTCTAATACGAAAGGTACCGATAACATCATATAAGATCGTCTTATAGTATTAGCATCAAAACTTGTTTACTCTGTGATAGTTTTCCAACGTAAGTTGTAAATCATTTTACTGATTTATCTCTTTTAGTAATGTTCTAATAGTTTGCAATTTTAATTGTGGATAAATGTCGGGTTGTTTTATTTCTTATCTAATGCAATTTCATGCAGTTCTGGAAGTTTTTAACGTTACAGTTAATTAAGTGTAGCATTTGTAACCAATTAAATGATGGATTTTTAAGTCAACATGACCTGATTTTAATTTCAAGTTTAAGTAATCCGTAATTTGCAATAAAATAAACAAATGTTGTGCTACTATTCCAGATTATTACCTAGAAATATGAAAATATTAAATACGGTTATTGCTTAATAAAAAATGATTGTATTTTCTGCAATAATCGGAACTAAACTGTATTGCTAAGAAAAAAGATCGAGAGTTTAATTTTAATTACATTAGCTACGACAATTTGTTTCAATCACCATCGGATTGTGAAGCGATTTATGTTAAAAAAACTGTTTTAAAAATTTGTTAATGTTTTGATTATTTCATGCATAAAATAGCTTTATATGTATTGTTCAAAATTAAATGAAAAATAATGTAGAACACATTTTCAGTAATTAAAACCCTTGTTCTTATTTCAAATTATTTTGTATTAAAAAAAATTAAATAAATGTAAGTAATTTTAATCTTTATTCGAGAGTAGATCTGATTCATAAAAAAAATTGATAAATTTCAAGCTCTACTAAAATTAAAAAAAATTATAATTGCTTTTTGTAGTGTTTAAGAATCACATTTAATTTGCATAACTATTTTATTTATTGCTTTAAAGAAGTTATTGTAGGCAGTAATAAAATATACTTAAAAAAAATGTAAATATTTATTTTTCAAAACAAATAAATAATAGATTTATAAATTATTTATGTATCGGGAAAGTAATCCAAGGTATTGATAAAACAATAATACATTTGTATCGTCAAAAATAACAATATAAAACACATTAGACCTTTAAATTAACCATTTCCTATAACATTATATGATAAAAACATGCTTGGCGTTTTTTTTCCAATGTAAACTTGTGTTAAAGTAAGGTAAAAGTCCCTATTATGAGACACATTTCTAGGTAGGTCAAACATTAGCGCTATTATTTAATCAGTTTTAGTGTAAAACACAATTTAAATTAAATGATACATATGTTTTATCATTTTTATATTAATATTTTGAGTTTGCACTAAATATTAATTTAAAAATACTTAAAAATAAGCTTTTGTAATGGAAACTGCTGTGTCCCTATTTATGAGACACTTTAAACGTGTATGGCCCCAGTGTCTCATGATACAGATCCCCATTATTGAGACAGTTAAAAAATCAATAAGATTATTTTTTAGGACAACAAATCATTAAATTTTTGTAAATTAAACGTTTAATCAACGAAAATTATCGTAAGATCAAATTTCTTTTTCTTCTTTAATTTTTTTTTGCAGCTCTTTAACCTGTTTCATTAATATTTTTTTTTCTCTTGCAATTTTTTTTAAATTTTTTTTCTCGTTACAGTATAATTTTATTCTTCTTCTTATGTCGCCCTCTCCTGTCGAAGGTTGGCGATCCAAATGGCAATTGTAGCTTTAGAAACTGCAGCTCGGAAAATTTCTGCGGATGAACACCCATACCATCTTCTCAAATCTTTCAGCCATGAGTTTTGGCGTCTTCCAACTGATCGTCGTCCTTTTATTTTTCCCTCTATGATAATTCTCAATAGTTCGTATCTTTCGCCTCTCATCACGTGTCCTATGTATTGTGTTTTTCTTACTTTAATGGTGTTCATTAGTTCTCTCTGTTTATTCATTCGTATGAGAATTTCGTCATTGGTTACATGTTGCGTCCATGAAACACGCAGCATTCGCCTGTATAAATACATTTCGAAAGCATTTAGTCTTTTCTCAGTGTTTGGATCTAGTGTCCAGCTTTCGCATCCATATAGCAAAATGGGGAAGATGTAGGACCTAGTCATACGAATTCTAAGTTCTAAGCTGAGGTCTGATCTAGTGAATAAGGTTTTCATGTTCATGAACGTTCTTCGAGCTTGCTCTATCCTTGATAATATTTCCTTTTTGGACTCACTCTGGCTGTTTATGTTGGTACCTAAGTATTTAAAGGCGGCTACCTGTTCCACAATTTCTCCCTTAATGTATAAATTTGCAGCTACATGTGTTTTAGCAAATACAATAACTTTAGTCTTGGATACGTTAAGTTGTAGACCAAATCTTTCACTATGTTGAACGACATTATCCATCATATGTTGTAGTTCTATGAGGTTGTTTGCCATTATTAAAGTGTCGTCGGCGTATCTGATGTTATTGATAGTAGTGCCGTTTATCTTAATTCCACCTACATCTTCTTCTAGTGCTTCTTTAAAAATTGCCTCCGAATACAGGTTAAACAGCAGCGGAGAGAGCACGCATCCTTGCCGTACGCCCTTTTTTATTAGGATGTCGTCTGTGTTTTCTTGCTCTACTTTGACTTTCGATGTTTGGTGCCAGTAAAGTTCTGTAATAATGCGTAAGTCCTCCTCGTCAATTCCTGTCAGCCTCAAGATTTGTATCATTTTTTGGTGATTCACACAGTCGAACGCCTTACGGTAATCAATGAAACACGCGTATACACTTACATTCATATCCTTACATCTTTGAGTCAATACGTTAAGAGCAAAAAGTGCTTCTCGTGTTCCGAAGCCATTCCGAAATCCAAATTGTGTGTTGTTTATTTGGTATTCGCATTTTTTATAGATCCGTGTGTGAATAACTCTTAAAAATGTTTTTAGCACGTGGGACATGATACTTATCATGCGGTAATCGTCACATTGGGAAGAGTTTGTTTTTTTCGGGATTGTTATGAATGTGGACTTCAGCCAGTCAGTCGGTATCCTACCTGTTTCGTATATTTTGTTAAATAACAGTGTTATAAGGTCTAGACCTTTGCTTTCATTATCTGCTATTATTTTTAAAATTTCTGCATGAATTTTATCAGGACCAGTAGCTTTTCTGTTTTTAAGTATTTTTATAGCGTGGATTACTTCACTTTTAGATATTTCAGGTGCTTTTTCATTTGTTACTTGGTCTTCTGGTGGTGGTTTATTAGGTCTATCGTCATCAAAAAGTTCTTCTACATACTCTTTCCATCTCCTGAGTTTACCTTCTATGCCTAAAATTATTTCGTTGTTCGAATCTCTTAGAGTTGTTGTTTGATGTTTTCTAGTTCTGCCTGTCATTTCTTTTACATTTTTGTGTATATTGAACGTATCGTATTTTTCTTGGAGCAGTTCTATTTCTTGGCATTTTTCTGACATTAATTTCTCCTTTGCTTCTCTGCATTTTTTCCTTATGATTTTATTGATATTTTTATATTGCGATGGTCGTGTTTTATTTCTCCTTCTTTCACTCATGAGATCTAGGATTTCCTGTGTCATCCATTCTTGTTTTTTGTTATTTTTTCTAAATCCAATATCCTGCTCCTGAACATCTGTTATTTTGTTTTTTATCGCGTTCCAAGTAGTTTGAATTTCTTTTTCATTTCGTATGCGTGCCTCTATTGTCTTTAGTTCTTTTTCTATTTTATAACTTATTTTTTCTTTTACTTCAGGATTTTTAAGTTTGTCAATATCTATATGTTTGGCCAGTTTTTCTCGTTTAATTCTTTTAAATCTCTTAATTTTAAAGTCCATTACAACAGGGTTATGGTCACTATTGATGTCAGCACCAGGATAAGTTTTACAGAATGTATGTATTTTTGAATTCCATGTTTAGCAAGATAAAATCTATTTGATTTCTTACTAATCGTTGTTTATTATCAGTTGGCGCTTTCCAAGTGTATAATCTTCTTGGATGTTGTTTGAAAAGGTATTGGCGATAAGGAAGTTATTTTCAGTACAGAACTGATTCAGTCTGTCTCTGGCGTTCCTTATACCAAGACCGTATGCTCCTATATTGTCTCCTTCCACACCAGCACCAATTTTGGCGTTGAAATCTCCGATGACCATGGTAATTTCCCCTTTCTTTGTAAGACTTATTACTTCATCTATTTTATTGTAAAATTCTTCTATTTCTTGTTCTGTTTTATCATTTGTTGGGGCATAGATCTGGATAACATTTAAATCTCTGTGTGTTGTTTTCATTTTTATGAAGATAATCCGTTCGTTGACTGGTACAAAGTCAACGACGGACTCTGCAATTTTGTCTGTGAGAATTACAGCTGTTCCATGTCTGTGTTCATTGTTACTTCCTCCAGAGTAATATATATATCCCTTTTGTGTCCTTTGCTTTCCGGATCCAGGCCATCTGACTTCGCTTAATCCTAGGATATCTACGTTCATCCTTTCCATTTCCTTTTCTGCATTTGTTAGTTTGCCTGGCATAAATAAGCTGCGAACATTCCACGTAGCAATACGTAGAATTTTATCATATATTTTGATTCTTGGTCTGTTACCAAGATTTTTACTGTTATACCTCAGGGGGATTCTTAGCACCCTCTCCTCATTTAAGAGGTGCCCTGGACTGAGGGCCATTATTCTATTTTGTTCAGCCATTAGGATTGTTTGGAATTATAATACAGTAAGATTTCCGTTTCTTTTCTGTATCGCAGTACGAAAACCGTTTTTGCTGTTACAGCTGCGCTTTTCGGTTTCCAGTGCTTTACCGCTTCGAAGTTATTCTTCCCACGCTAGAGCCTGATTTTGATGAACCTGCTGCCTATCATCAGTCAAGTTTTGGTCCGCCTCGGGTATTTCATTTCCCCGATACCACCCATATCTGGGAGGCATTCCCCTATCCGCCAGCCGGGGAGGCGCCCGATGGGGGATCTTGCAACCCCACACGATTTTATAGAGAAACTAAAAATAAGTTTCTGAAAGTTTCAATTTAAAATTTGAGTTTTAAAAAGTCGTTCAGAATTTTTTTTTATTTATTAGTACACGGAGAAAAAAATATCCTTATAATAAGCATACGTATCCTTATTATAGCTATCCGTTGGATAGTTATCTTTCACAAGGATACGCCGTATAGCTAATTTAGCTATCCAGTGAATCCTTATTGCGGATCGTTATAGTAACGATCCGTATTACTGTTTTAGACATTCAAAAGATTCTTGTCATAGTGATTTAACGGATATGCACGGAGAACAAAATATCGTTATAATAACCATACGTATCCCTATTATAGCTATTCAAATCCTCAAATTAACTATCCAGTTACCTACACGACGGATACTGCACACGTTCACGAGAGCTTTTCGTTTGAACGCTTGAAACAAATAAACGAATCCTTATTATAAGTATACTATGTAAAGCTGTTTTGATCATACTATGGATTGTCAAATTGACTTATAAATATCGTTAAATTAGACATTCGAATCCTTGTCAGAACAATACGTCAATTGGGTATACGTTAGATAGTTATATTAAGGATATTTTTTTCTCCGTGTACATCACTTTGGATTATATCCCAATGCGAATAAAGCAAATTTAATACGCACTTAATAAAATTATGTTTTTTTTGTCATGTGTTTCATTTTCAGTTCATCTGGTGGTGAATTATACTGTAACGAGAAAAAAAATTAAAAAAAAAAAATTGTATTTTGACGGATTTTGAAATTTTAAAAAATATTGAGCGACCTCTTAAAAATTTTTTTTTGAGCTGTTCTTTGGAGGTAGCTCTTTAAACATCAAAAACTAACATTTTTTTCCTCGAGACTACAAAAAGAAAATAATCGGTTGTTTTGCGCCACCCTATGGCGCCGCGCCCATCGTGCTCTATCCAGCACCCACTTAAAAATATCATCCTCTTCTTTCGATAAAAACACTGTGCTCGGTCCTGTCTTATTTTTTATCTTCTCAGCAGAACCAATATTTTTCTTTCTACCTAGTGTAGCTACAGGTACTCCAAAGGCAGCTACTGCCTTTCGTAAAGATCGCTTTTAAAGCTTTTTCGATACTTAACGGATCATAGTTATTCCTTTTAATCTTTTTCTTTGTTATTTTACTCTTCACATTTGAGCACAACTTGTTTTTTTTGGGTTAATTTAGATTGCTTTCTTGTCTTCTTTCATTTTTCTTTCTTCTCCATTCTCTCAGTTTTTTATTAAAAATTTTGTTTTGCACACTGTTGTTATTTAATCCAAAACATTTTATAAATCAATATACATATAATATATGTAAAAATATTAAATACTTTTTTAATTATTAAAAAAAAATTGCTTAAGTACAACAAAGTTTCATTTTATGATTGTAGGTTAGGTTTATAATATAACGTTATTTCATTAAAAATACTTACTCGTAAATAATTATTTTAAGCTGTACTAATCAACAATTACTACGTTTCCACGGTTATTCAATACGGATTGAATACGAATTTGCGATCCAACAGGTACGTGTTTCCATAAATAGTTTTGAATATGAATTGAATACATTTACGATACAGCAATCAGCTGTTTTCGGAAAACTTATTTTCTAGGTTAATACGTAGAGCAGGTTCGAAATAAAATTGTGTTGTTTATTTTATTGTGTGCTATAAATCTATTAAATTTCATGACAATTTAATATAAAGGTGTATATATTTTAAATTAACATTAGAAAGCGCCAGTGATCTCCAATTGCGCATGCACGATCGCCAGTTACGGGTTTCCATGGAACTCAATACGTTGAAATTCAGATACGATCCTAAAATTTACCGTATCGTATCTGAATCTAAATCGTGTTCAATACGTATTGAATCAGGGTTTCCATGACCACTTTTCACCCGACAACAGTATTGAATCCGTATTCAACCCGTATTGAATGACTGTGGAAACGTAGTAAATACTTCATATTACAGAACTAAACTTTTTAAATAGTTAATATCGTTGGTTGCCTATTTAAAAACTTATGAATGAAAACTGTCTCCTGAAATCCGGACAAGCGAAATAGTATGTCCCTATTGCGCGATACACACTCGAAAGTGTCTCAAATAACCGGTACGTCCAAGTTTATAAGTGTAGGTGTTAATGATATGGTCGAAAATAGTCATAAAATAGCATAAATGCTTATAGAATTGAAATCTAATATTCATTAGCTTTTAAATATCATATAATGCACATATATAAATAGAAGTGGCAATTAAATTTAACGCGAATGAAAAATTGCATAGTCGTTGTCGCCCAACTTTGCTCAGGGCGTGGATTCAAGTGCAAATGTCAAACCGCTTATACTTTTATATTTTTTCTTTAAACAATAACAAAAAAATAATTGGAAACTTAGTAAATTGCTTTCAAAATTGATGAAGTTATGTATTCTTTGTATTTTTTAAAAGGATTATTGTGTACTTTTTGAATAAATTAATGTTTTCACGTAATGTATCATAAATCGGGACATCGTCTCATAATAGGGACTTTTACCTTAGTAGTTATTTATTGTTTATCAATAATAATGTAATTGTCGCATCGATTTTATTATTTTGATGTGTTAATTGAAAAGCGTTGATATATAATCGTTGTAATTTTCCTTGAATTCATATCCATTATGAATTATTGACATTTTTAAATTCTGGGGTGTTCAAAGTTATTTAATTTTATTCGAGAATTGCTTAATATACGGCGTAAGAAAACTAGTTCAATGTCGCAATAAAATTAGGACTTAATAAATTGATATTGGAGTTTAGGGGGTTGATTACCTTGGAAGTTTGTACTTTTTTAATTGCGATTTATTAAAAATTGCTGAATTTTATACTGGTTACATAATTTTGCGGTATACGTTGAGCGGAACGAAAAAAATCAACTGAACTACAAGTAATTAAATTAAAAAATATATATTTAATTTGCAATAATAAGTTGTCGCATTATATTTATACCTCACATGCCACATCTCATCGCTTTCTAAGCAGAGGAGCCTAAAGGTGAAAGAATATACAGTAAAACCTCTCTAACACGACCAGCGTCGGTTCTTGCTCAAATTGGTCTTTTGTAGAGGTGGTCGTCTTAGAGAGAGACAAGGATAGACAATACAAATACTATATTAGATTAAATGCAGTTTTATTTATCAAAATCTTATTGTTATCAAATCAAAGTTATTATAAATAAAGTAGTATTATATCGGAAAATAAACGGTAAATAAATCGGTAAATAAAAGATTTTATGTTGGAAAAATATATTTCCATAGCAATGAGTGGTAGGGAGCGAAAAGATACGACAATTTCGTTAATGCGAGCGAAAAGAAACTATTAAAATTATTCAACTGCTTTTTCGTCTAACTTATTGGCCTAAATTATTGTGAATTGTGCTTAAAATCGAGTGTGCACATTCGAGCTTAAAGTGGCTAATCCGATCTTAGGAAAATGTGCCACTTTTAGTTCGAATGCGCATATACCACGCATTCACAGAATTTTTCCACTTTATCTTTCGCTTTTTCAAATCGAAAATTTAAAAAAGTTTAGTAAATATCGATTTTATGTTTCAAAACATATTTACCATACCAATGATTGGAAGGGAGTGAAAAGATACGATAATCATAGCAATGGGAGCAAGAGGGACCGATTAAAATTATTCAACTGCTTTTTTGTTTAATTTATTGTAGATCATGCTTAAAACCGAGTGTGTTCTATTATCCTTGAGCTTTCTTATAAGGAATCAATTTACAAAGAACCTGACAGTATGCAAAATTACATATGTTCTAAAAACGCCTGCGGATTTCTTTACTTTACAAACTATGAAAGAATTAAAATGTCAATCAAGCTTAGAACCATAAATAATGCAGGTAAATGCTCGGTTTTACAGCTATTATCTATAAAAAAATTTACAAGTTTAAGTAATTTTGAAAAGTAGCGGTCTTGCAATTATCGGGCGCGGTCGGGTTAGAGAGTGACCGCCTTAGAGAGAAATTTATAAGAAGAATTAAATTACGGTATTATATCTGTTCTAAAACATACTGCCCGCTTTTGAGAAGTGGTCTCCTTATGGAGATGGTCGTCACGAGAGGTTTTACTGTATATAACCACGACAATAATAATAAAGTAAAAGACGGAAATTGAGGTGGTTTTTTGGGTTTGCCAAAGTTATTAAAATAATTAAGCTACAAATTATTGAAAGAAGTTAAACTACTCTCGCTTAGCTTTACAAAAGATCCAATTATCATTATGTATTCCATGTGCGTGTTTATTGTTGTAAGATGTTCTCTAAGAAAATAAATAGAAGGTGATACGGTTGTTATTTGCATTTGTCTTTAATTTCAAATCGAAAAAAATTCAAGTATCAAGTTTAATCAATTCTGTTACTAAAGCTCTGATTAATCTTACGTAAAACGATATTTACGCGACAACATTCATTCAATAGAAAGCTTTCAGGAAGATTTTTTAAGGATTAAGGTTAATGGATAAGCGAATATACATTTTAATAAAACGAAAAAAATTATAACATGCGAGAAATTTATACAAACGACATTAAAAATATTTAATAACTTTTTTTTAAATTTCAGTGTAAAGGACGCGCATTTAATTGATTGTAATTCACAAATAAATATGTTGTCAGTACATTGCATCCATTATATTGGCTTTCTTCTTATGAGAATAATTTATAATAAGAACTATATGTTGACTTTTCCTGAATTGATTAAACTGCACTTTCTCCGTTTATGATCACAACATTGCACTTTTGTCTGATATAAGTTTTATAATAATTATGCAACTGAAATTAGATGTTTCCGATGCTAGTTGATTAAATAATTCTATTTTGAATTTCACTTTTTGCTATACAAATATTTCTTATTAGCTATTATTAGAAGATCGTAAAATGTAGTCGGCTGTGCAAGTAATACAATAAAGCGCTACTAATTCATCCAGTCTCAAAAACAAAGTTATTTACAATAGCTTTTTTATTCGAGTGGGAAGAGAAGCCAAATTAAAAATAAATATTGTATATGGTTTTCTTATTTAATAACTTTAGGGTTATTCATTTTTTTTTTTTTTGGTTTTTGTGCGTTTCGTATTTTTGCTCATTTCGGAAATAGGAACTGATTGACATTTTTTTTTATTTAAAGGTTTGCAATCGAACTGAAAGTACCCTTTTATTGCTGTTTTTTATTCATATTTAGTTATACTTTAGTACTTAATTCAATTACATTAGTGGACAAATTAAGACTATGGAGCAGCAGTCTGGTTACTTTTAATTAATTGCGTTGGAACTCGATGACTTTTATAGTAGTTTGGTTTTTTTTTTAGTAATACGAAATTATTGGTTTTATTAATTAATTAATGATGTTACAATTATTTTTTTAATTTTGTACGAATGCAAAGTACAGTACTACCTTTGCACGTTACGACCTCAGAATCTTATGAGTTTTCCCATTTTTATGATCTTCGCTCAACCCTAAACCCCAAAAAAATTTTTCTGACTGCCTAAAGCCTTTTATTGCTGTCCAAAATTGTAGTGAGCGTAACTGTGTTTTCGTGTGACCAGTATCTATTTAAAATGAAATTTTACTAATTCAAGTTAACAATAAATGACAATGAATTAAACATAATAATGAAAATTTTCATCTTAATAATTTTTTTTTATATTATACGTTTTATCCACTTTTACATACACACTTACAAACCTTCACACTAATACCTTGACCCAACGCACGATCAAAACTAATTTTTATACTGCCCCTCAAGATTTTAGGAAGTCCCCAAATTTTCGTAACATGCAGAGGTAGTACTGTATCTATAATTTGGTGCGTTATATCACCGTTTTAATTATTGAACAATGATATTAATTTATTATGTTGTGACGTGCTTGGTAAAAGTTGTACAAAATCCTAATTTATCGGTTCTTCGGGTGAGTCAACTTTCTTTTCAAATATTGCTAATAAATTTCAAGGAAGATCGAAATTTTTTTCTTTTTTTAATTATTTTAAAATTTATTGTCGATATTGTACTACTTCTGATTTATTGTGGGTTTTTATACAATACAACCTTCTTCGTTAAGTTTAAGTCAAGGTTCGTAGAAATTAAGAAAATCGGAAATGTCAAGGATTAAAATTGATAATTATGTTGCATAAGAGCGACCATCAAGTAAAAGCATCTAAATTAATTTTCAGTCACAAAGGTGAATGTCTAAGAAAGCTTGAGACAGTGTAAATATGTTTACTTTACGATTAGATAAAAAAAAATAGATCGTTGCAATACTATTTAATTTCAAGGTTTCATTTTATGTCATCGAATTTATAAGTTATCTAATAGAAGATTTTGAACTTTTGATTAACTTCTATTTGTTTATTGTTTGGCGATTTTGTTACAAAAAATTAACTGTAATTTGAATGCGAAATTGTGAACTGAAGCATTTCGATAGAAGCAGAAAATTGAAACAATAGCTATGAAGATTTAAATTATAATTCAAGGCATTGTCTCGAAGATTACTACTGAATAAATCAAGTTATGCAGAATTCTTAAGCATTTACTACAACAGCCTCGTTAGACTCTTTATTAGAGTTACAGAAATTAATTCAATATTTCAAAGCTTTGTCTGGTACTACATAAATATTTCTTTATAAAATTAAATTATGGCCCCTTATATATTGAACATCGTCCGGTTTAGTTTCAACGGGTTCATCGGATTTAATTTTTTTTACTTAACAATAATCGCTTTGAAAGCGTACTTATTTCGATAACTTAATTAAGTGAGCTGATAATTAAACCTTTTCAAATTACTAGAATTATTAAAAGTGTAACTTTCTGCTTTCTATAGTATTTAAAGTGTGGTGTGTTGTGTTCTATTTGATTTGTTTTTATGAAATTGTAAAGTTTTGCAAAAATTTGTATCTATTCGTGTCTACATTAACGGAACAAAATGGTTACAACATATCAGCCTTGATACTGGCCTTAAAGTATTATTCTGAAGCACGAAGTATGTAATTTTTATTGGAACTTTGCATTGCTTATTTTTAGCTCTTTAACTGGTTCCATTTTTTTTTAAATCAATTTAACTTTTGTTGGATTTAAGTAAAAAATGTTTATTTTATTTGAACATTTTAATATCATTAAATGAATAAAATTATTACTGAAGTGCGTATTAGAAAAATTTAGATAAACCATTATCTCTTTATCAAAGTGTTGAAAAGTGCAAATCATTTACGGATCCGTACCATAAATTTATTGTGGCTTTCGTTGACCCACTTATTAAAATCTCAAATATAAAAAAAGTCGTAAAGACTTTCACTCATAACGTAAAACGTCTTCTTACAAAATACCTACATAATTTATCATCTGAATGTTGTAGCATGGTTAGCGGTTTATTAGGAATACCAAAAATGATCGCTTGGATTCGGTAACCATTGGGCGATGTCTATAGTCCATAAAAATTAATAGTTTTTTTTGGTTATTTGCATAATGAACCAGATCTGTCTTTGTTACAGAAACTAATTACATTTTTTCTGTCTTTCGTAGATTCCGCAAGCAATTTTATTAAAATTTTTACGATAGTTATAAATTATTATTTTGGATGCTCTAGAACCTATAAATTTTCCTTAAATTTGCCTTTATTTTCGATGGTTACGTAATTTCTTTTTCGAAAATTTTTGCAGAACGAGTTATTTACGTAAATTAGCAGCATTCTTACTGTCAACATTTGCGTTGCTTGTTAAATTTAAACTGGTTTTCGAGAATTAAGCATTAACGACCCATAAAAAGACATAAATTTTTAAAAATGAACTTTAAGAGTAGGTACATATTTCCATTTATCGACGTTATCGCGACAATTTTGTACGGGAAGTCCCTATCGCAAATTAAATAAAATTAATTTAGCATTTTTCACTAAACAGGTTTGGAATTTGCTTTTTAATTTCGTTAAAATGTTCCGAAAGCTCCAATATTATTTTATAATCAAAATTGTTTTGTTTTTTCTTTAAATTAATTAAAAATAAACACGTTTTTGCGTGATTTTATTTTATAAGTTGGAGTCATTTGTTTCGAAGATCAACTATGTTGTTTCTGGAAGTTTAGATTTGTCAACAACCTTCGAGGTACTGCTTTAAATAATTTTTTTAATGTAGAAAGTTGAGTTTTCATAAAATCAAGAAACGATAATTAAAATTGTGTGTTTGATTACAGTTAGAAATTCATTACTATATCTTGTATGTTGGTCTATTGATATTTACCTCGCAGATGGAAGGGTACTTACGGTCTTGCAAAGAAGTCTTCATAGAGCGTCGTATATATTTACCATAAAATAATTAAATCGAAATATATATTCGTGGAAACGGGGCATTATCGTAAATGTTTTGTTTTTTTTATGATGAAAGGAAACAAAATTAGCGCGAACCCAATAAATTTACTGTAGATAAAATTACTTTTGCAATGTTAAATCAGAGAGAAGTAGCAAAATTATTTTATATAGACTCTATAATGGACAAATTAATTTATTTTAAAATCATAAAACAACAATTAAAATCAGTGCTGAAAACATTTTTAAATTTCAACAAAACCAATATCCCAAGCATATTATAAAAGAATAAGATGATGAAATAATTAGATTTGCTTCCATAAAGCCTATACATCTTTGAATTTTTTGGAATATTTGCGGAATTATTTAGAACATAAAATTCGTAAACACAGCATTATTAATAAAACTGTACTAAATAATAAACTAATGAATAAAATAGACGTACAAATTATTGCAAAGTTGTTAAACTAGATTTAGACGTACGAAGACTGTAACAGAAAGAACAAATAATTAAAAAATTTTAAAATAATTTTAATTATTTTATCTTGGAAATTTTATCGAAGCAGGGTAAAACGTCTAGTATTTGACCCTCTACCAGTGAACGATCGTTACGACAAATAATGTTTATAACAATTAAAAAAAATATATACCAGGTGTGCAACCTTATAACGGCTGTTTTTTTATTTAGCAAAACACAATAATTAACGCAGAAAAGTGAAAAATATTTTATTCAAAGTAATTGCCCTCGCTGGCTATACATTTTTCCCATCTTCGAGGAAGATTATGGATTCCACCCCAAAAGAATTCATCCCCTTTAGATAAGAACCACCCATCGAGCCATTTTCTAACATTTTCATAAGAATTGAAGTGCTGCTCAGCAAGTGCGTGTCCCATCGACGCAAACAAATGGTAATCTGAAGGGGCCAGATCAGGAGAGTAGGGCGGGTGGGGTAGCAACTCCCAGCCAAGTGCATCCAATGTATCCCGGACCAATCTTGCTGTGTGTGATGGTGCGTTGTCGTGCTCGAAAATGATACCCTCATGCCGATCCGCGTGTTCGGGTCTTTTTTTGCACAATTCACGATCCAATTCGATGATTTGTTGTTGGTAGCGTTGAGTATTGATTGTTTCACCAGGTTTCAACAGTTCGTAGTAAACCACCCCCTTCTGGTCCCACCAAACACACAGCATTGTCTTTTTCCCGAATCGATTTGGCCTAGCAGACGATGTTGAGGGTTCTCCAGGGTCCACCCACGATTTTTTGCACTTAGGGTTTTCAAAAGATCCATTTTCATCGCCAGTGACGATTCGATGCAAAATGATTTCTGTTGTGCCGATCAAGCAAGATTTCGCACGCGGTCTGACGTCGTTCCATCTGTCGATCGTTCAATTGATGTGGCACCCACTTCCCGATCTTTTGGATCTTTCCCATAGCAAAAGGCGTTTCGAAATTGCTTGGTGGCTAACATTCAACTTCGCGCAAGTTGTTTCTGCGATTGGGTATCGTCTTCGTCCAATAAATCTTGCAATTCGGTGTCCTCAAAAACTTTTGGTCGATTTTCGCGCTTCTTGTCGGTGACTTTAAAAAATTCCGTCTCTGAATTGCCGAAACCACGCTCTGCACCGAGTTTCACTAAGAGCACTGTCGCCATAGACCTCCACAAAAATTCTATGCGCTTCGGCGGCAGATTTCTTCCAATTGAAGAGGAATAGCAGTGCTCCCCGCAAATGCTCTTTATTTGGCACAAAATTCGACATGTTTATCGTGATCAAAGGACACGTTATTGTCCGAAATTGCTAACTTTGTCTTTTGTTTACTAATGGCAAAGATCAAAGCAATGAGAAAAAATGGCAGGCAAGGTTGGCTAATGCCTAATGCGCGCGTGTTGCCATCTATTAGAAAACGGCCGTTTTAAGGTTGCACACCTGGTATTTATGATATATTTATTTATGCAATCTTGTATCTCTTTTTTTTCATTTAAGCGAAAGAAATAGAAGTAATAACGAAGTTGATTACCAACTTGCGGTAATGTTTTCATTAATTTAAAAACCTAAATAATATCTCATTTCAACTGTTTGGGTAAATTAATTTGTTTACTATTTTTTTAGATCAAAATAGCTCTCTATGCAACAAATTGGTCATTCACTGGGCGTTTTACCCTACTATAAATGTGTTGGTTACATTAGTGCTTATTCTTTTTCTTTGTTCCTTTGCAAAAAAAATTGTTAAAATAATGTGTAAATCTAATACACAGTTCATAAAATAATAATTTTTAAGCTACATATTTTAAAAATAAAGTATTCGGGTTATTGTTGGTAATATTTCCAAAACGGTAATGCACGAAGATTTTTTTGTTAGACTGTATGTTGTGTGTCGTGGATTTTGTTTAAGTTTCCATATATTTAAATGATAACAATTTTGACGCAGATTTGAGTCTGTAAATCTATAACATATCGCGGAGTTTCTTGTCACATCAAAATAATTATAAGTTTTTCTTGTTTTAAATAACCTTTGAGGTAAATAAATTTCAAATTGTACTTAATTAATATATAATAAATTTCTTACTTTACTCAAAATAGAATTACTAAGAATTTTATTTAAATTTAAAATTTGAAGATATTGTTTGACGAAAATTGATAGAATACTAGTTTGTAAACGTTATTATAACTTTGAATTATGCATATAATGGTTGTTCTCGAATATGTCTTTAGTAGTTTCTGAGAAGTTTGTAATTAGTACCTAGCAGTTCATTCTCTTGAATATCTTGTTCTATATGTATATGTAAGTTAAAGTATTGATTAAAATTGTTTAATACAACTAATAAGCAACTCTTGATGAATTAATAAAATTATTGTTAAGAAGAAAAACCAAAGATTTTATACAGTACAACCTCGATAAATCGAATCTAAACGGAGACGCGAAAAAATTCGAGTTATAGAGGCTTTGACTTATAATTTAAGCCCCAAGAAGAAATTCTGAAAGCACAACTAGGCTTTTAGAATTACTTAAATATTTTTTAAAGTAAATTGATTATTACTACACGTGGTGAAATGCGGAGTGTGCCCATCTTCGCATTTATTGAATTTCCTATATTAATTCTATCTTTTGGGAAATCAAAACTTACATTCAGATTTTCTATTCAGAAAAACTGTGCTTATTTTTTTAAAATAACTGTTTAAAAGCGCTGAAACAGCGCGACGCGGAGTGGCGCGCTTGATTTTCCTGAGATCGAAATGAGCCACTTTGAGCTCGAATGTGCACACTCGGTTTTAAGCACGATTCACAAAATTTTGACTAATAAATTAGACAAAAATTAATTAAATAGTTTAATTTTTTTCTCTAACTCGCACCTACAAAATTGTCGTATCTTTTCGCTCGCTTCCACTAATTGCTATGGTAAATGCATTTTTTGAATAAAATCTATATTTACTGAAAAAAATTGGTCATGTTAGTTATAGAGGGAAAATATGTACTGAAATACTTTGTAGTGAAATTCTGCACGGAGAAAAAAATATCTTTAATATAACTATCTAACGTATACCCAATTGACATATTGTTCTGACAAGGATTCGAATGTCTAATTTAACGATATTTATAAGTCAATTTGACAATCCATAGTATGATCAAAACAGCTTTACATAGTATACTTATAATAAGGATTCGTTTATTTGTTTCAAGCGTTCAAACGAAAAGCTCTCGTGAACGTGTGCAGGATCCGTCGTGTAGGTAACTGGATAGTTAATTTGAGGATTTGAATAGCTATAATAGGGATACGTATGGTTATTATAACGATATTTTGTTTTCCGTGCATATCCGTTAAATCACTATGACAAGAATGTTTTGAATGTCTAAAACAGTAATACGGATCGTTACTATAACGATCCGCAATAAGGATTCACTGGATAGCTAAAAGCTATACGGCGTATCCTTGTGAAAGATAACTATCCAACGGATAGCTATAATAGGGATACGTATGCTTATTATAACGATATTTTTTCTCCGTGTGATAATTTCGACTTATTGCGGGTTCAGATTTCGAGATATAGAGGTATTGGGATTTGAAGGAAGGGAATAAGGGTTTTTCGAGTTGTAGAGGTTTTCGACTTATGGAGGTTTTACTGTATAAACATTTAAGGTAGTAGTAAGTTACATAATTTTTTTAGACAAATAATTATACTTGCACTTAATTATGGGAACGGTTTTATTAATAACAATAAATACTTTTATTTAATTTTAGACCATTGTATTATGGTGTGTAGTAAATTAGTTGTCCTCGTATGTATCACATGCAGTGATTACAAACGTAAATAGAATTTTAAGGCATCAAATAATTCGTTTAGTTCAACTTCCGTACATAAAATGAAACAATGGTAAAAGTAGGAATTTTACAAAATATATAATCGAATTCACTATTAATTAGAAGGCGATCCAAAAAGATATAAAATCAGTTGTAATTAACGGCAGACAATTTGTAATCATTGAGTTTTTATTGTCGTTCACTATTTGATTTGATATTATTTTGTAATTATTTGTTTCGTTTAATTTCTTTTATTACGTTCATGTAAGGAAACAGTAATAAGGAAACAAGGAAAGTAATTAGAGCTATTAACAAAGTTATGTAAGCTTTCAAATTTGCTTGCACAATTAAAAAGCAGATAGGCACACGCGAAATTAATCGTAGATAAGAATGACTTTCTTTACTACCGTCGTTTTATTCTTTTCAATGTCGTAGCTTCATTATTAAACTGCCGCATTCTGATAATCTCGTTTGTACTTACTGTAAAATAGCGATCTTGATAACATGTTAAATCACGCAACTTATCGATGATTAATTCATTAATTTTCTTTAATGAGGTTCGTATTTGCAAAGTATATAAGGCACTACTAACCTCTGAGGTCATTAGTATTAAACGGCTACAAGCAGTTTCCTCTAAGGTTCTATTTAACCTATTTCCAATTTGTTAAAAAATGCTCTATTTTTTTATTAATGTACAGTTAATGGCTGTATAATTAAATAACAACGGCACCAAAGTGTTTACAAATGCTTATCATTATAGTGCTAAATACATAAGTAAATGAAATGTTTAAATCTGATGAATATATTTTTTAATTAAATATTTGTTAGATCTCTGGAGACTGCAGATTATCTTAAGTCATATTGGCAATTTTCATTAATTGTTTCTTAATTATTATTTAGGGAGCTTCTAACATATTTGTTTAAATTATGGTAATGTTTACAATTCTATATCAAGAATGTTTTTTTAATTTTTTGCAGACACTTTAAATTTTAATATTGCTAGACTGGATTTCAGCAATTCTGATCTAAAAGTTTTATTTAAAACATAGGTGCATATTTAAAATTTTATTTGCAGGAAAATTTTATAAAACTCACAAAGAATTAACTTATATTACGACTATACGAACATGAACGTACAAAAAAATTAACTATCATAATGAAGAAGAGTGTGCACTTAAACTTATGGGTAGTTTGTAAGTAGTTTTTTATCTTTTAGTTTTATACTTACTCTTAATCAAAATTTTAAACTTAGATGTGTTATAGACCTTAATGAATACAAATCAAAAACAGTCCAGGTTAGCTGTAATGATGAATAAAAAGACTCTTTCACATACATATATAGTTGAGATGGTCAATCGATAATTCTAAAAGTCGCACATTTAAATTAAACATTTATTTGATTAATTTGATTAATATAATTAAATGTAATACCCTCTTACCATTAAGATAGAAATTACGTTTCTATTTTGTATGATAATGAAATTAGAAATGTCGTTAAAACACTAAATAATTAGCATATTACGCCTAATTGATAGATGTACTACATTTTAATTTTACTATTTTTGTTATACATATATGTAACTAGTTGCAATAAAAATATTTACTACAAAACATGATAAGAATAACATTTGTTAAAAAAAAGGCCAGTGCAATAAATTGAAAACAAATAATTTTCATAAACATCATTTTTTTCATTTGTTTAAAACTAAAACCATTGTGTGTTTTTCTAAACACTATTTATAATACAATTTTTATGCATGACCTTAGAAAGGACATAGGAATTAGGAAGTATTTTTTCACGAAAAACTGCTGCATTTTTAAAACGCTCATTCATAAGGTAACATTCCTATTTTCAATAATTCGATCGAAAAGTTTTTTAAGTAGGTACTAATTTAATTTTTCATTATTTTCTTAATAGCACAACAAAATAAGCACCTACCTAGAGATACTGATTTGAATGACATTTTCAATTAGTAACCATGGTTACTTTATAAATTTTTCAATGGAAATGCTCGTTTAAAAGTAGGTACCCACATCACGTTTAATATTAATTTAATCGCATGGACATCCGTATACAATTTTTGGATGGGGGACAAAGCTTACTTCAGACACATCAATAAATTTTATCTAACTTTACCAGTTTTTGTCTCGCAAGTTAAATGCAAAAACATATATTTATATCAATTATTAATATAAAGCAATTTTATAGCTTATTGAAGTAAGGAAGATTAATGACTCAATGTAGTACATTAGGGAAGAGCGGGATCATAGGGACGATCTGCCTCGGGCGCCACATATTTTTTGACGGAATTTTTTTATATTTTTGTTTAAATCGTATAAAAATAAATAATTTAAAAATGTTAATAGCAACTTACTTAAAAAGGGAGACAACATGGGAGCTGCCCCAATTAGCAAAAGTTCTTGGTACGCCACTGCTAGAATATTTGCTCCGCTCTCGCTTTATTAGCATATTTTTTATTCAAAAGACAAATTATAATTAAATAGGCAAGTAAAGTTTACAAACTAACATATTTTACAGATTTATTAACGTGTTCGGTAACTGCAGAAATAAATATTGGTTGTTTTTAGGCACAAGATAATTCTATAAAAAATAAATTGGTGTTTATAGGAAATGATTTTAAAAAAATTAACAAAAGTGGATAGCTCTATAAATAATTATTGCATAATTTTTAATTGGCGGTTCTTTAGTGAAAGCTTCCCATATTTGTACAGAAAACGAGAGTAAGGTCTACGTTTATATCTAAACTGAAGTGTAAGTCTGCTTTTAACATTTCTTTAAAAATTTGCATCGAAACGATGAATAATTCAGTTGTGTTTTGTATTATTAAAACGTATTTCCTAAACATTTTTTGTAGAGCTCTTTATTTAATTTTGCTCGCCTGATTGTATCGTCGATCTATTAGATTAAGTTGTAAAATTGCAAGTTATGATGTTTTCAAATTATAATCAGATAATTTTAATAGATTTACGTATCGACCAGAACTTTCTGGTATTTTTATTTGAGAACTGGTCGTGGTGTTTCTATTATTAAAATACGTAGGTGACACTTAAATTTTTCGATTCGAACATTTATATATTTGCACATAAAATGTGGCTCGTTAGTGATCATATATATTTTTCTTTATTTACATGCTGCTTATGTATGTGGGTCAGCTACGATTATAGTGCGAAAAAAAATCACAAGGTGAATTTATAATTTTTATCTTTAAAAATTCTTGAGTGAGGAGTAGTTTTTGTAGGCGAAGCATCACTTAACATTTGCGACTCTCATAATCAACGTGGAACACTAATGGAAATAATTTAATTAAACCACAATTAAGTGCAATTAAAATTAATTAAAAATTTGGTAGTATTTTTCTGTGTGGTACGATAGCGCGTATCTTATCAACTCCGTTGCATTACTTTTGAACGTTTTCTTTCTCAAAAAATTGTTTACACTTAAAGTAAGACAGTGGAATTTTAATTGCTCAAAATCGATGGCTCATGATATTTAAATCTTGTTCGATTTATTTCCTGGAAAATTTTTGATTTTGATTAAATACGTTTTATGTGTGCATTTGGCATTCAAATATTTTAAATTGATGTTAATATATGCTTTTTTGCACCTAACACAGAGACCTACTCCGTTAATGAGTTTACAGTTGATTAAGATTAAATAGGAAGAAAAAAAACGACTCGTCGCAAATTTGCAAAGATTATCATATTGCTATTGTTCTTTGAATATTTTTTTGTTGGAAGTGTAACAACAACGAAATATTGTGATCGATTTTCATGACAAAGTAGACTTTTAACAGCCACTTTTATTTTTCCTTTCGTTTTGTTCGTTACAATAAAATTTTAATGTTACTTTAAAGTAACACAAATTGATGATGCGTGTTTAATGTTAAACTAACTTTCTTTAAATCTGTGTTGCATTTATTTTCGTGATATTACAAAACTCTGCCAACACACTCTGAATCAATACATGGTATACTCTTCTTATATTGCATTACATCTTAATATTCACATCGTACTCTTTTAAGAATTGCATTTGAATGCTAAATTAATTCTTGACATAAGACTTTGTGCGCATTTCAGGGTTTTTATTATGATTTTCTTTGTGGTTGTTTTTGTAGGAAATCGAACTAAGAAACGTCTCATAAAATGTGTTTTGAATAGAAAAAATGTTTACCAAGGACTAAAGTATTTTTTATTGCAAATCTGTGAAATTAACAAGAAAATATTTTAACATTCTGCTTTAGTAGCAAAGAGGGTTTAAGGACACGACTAACAAGGCTCAAAAACGATTTCAAGTTTATTTTACATAAGAAAATGACGCTCTGTCTGCCTTGCAGATTTATGTCACTTTTTGGTTTAACTTGACGAACTGTCGTTTTAATAGTAATGATAGTAGGTATGCAAATTATTATAGAAATTAATAACAAGACACGCAACCGATGAAGAATTACGCAAAGGAATAAATCACAAATAAATTTTAAAATATTGACGTCAAATCTAGTAATTTTATGTAAATCACACAAACTCAAATCGACCATTGATTTTCTTATTGAATATTTATATGTGCTTATTTGATTATTAAGTATTTGGTAAAAAGATCTTCGAGTTAGTTCTTCGTGAAGCGTTTGTCGGTGCACAGCTCAACTGAGCGCGAGAAGCCGGTGTGTCCCCTACCTTCGTGCTTTTCTGTGATTCTTGGAGACTTATAGACTGATATTTAATCGAGTTGCTTGGATATTTAAAAAAAAATATTTTAAGGTAAGTGGTTTTTAACTTCATATTAGTTACAAATTGCAAAATTACTTGTAATAGGTACATTTAAAAAAGTAATGTAGCGTAGGTTTTTTGCAAGGTTCCGGTGAGGGAAGTAGATTTTCCTTATTTGTTAATAAGCTTGTAATAATAAATCATTTTTTGTCCAACAAAATTTTCCTCGTTTTATTTTTTAGAGTAGTCTAGACTTAAAGTAGGAAACTAGCAATTGCTACTAATAGTAGATTTGCGTGATACGAAAACAAATAGAGAGCATCCCTACTAATGTAATTATTTATTATTGTAATTTTAAGTAACTGAATATTTTTATTTACTTAGCCTAAGTTAAAAGGCAAATTCTTTTATTGCAAGTGAAATCAGGGTCAAGTACACCACTATGATTTATTTATTTTTTTGTATAGCATTTTTGCTGTGATTGTTGCCTAACATATTGGAAATGACTAATTATATTTAGTATTGTAGGTCGTATAATTGTTATATAAGTTAATCGTTACTTAAGTTCTTCAGTAATATAAACATAAAAATAATTAACGTTTACGAAATATTTAAAAAGAAGAAAGTAAATTAGATTTTTAATTAAACCGATTCGCAAAGTGATTGGTTCTTAACTTTATAAACACGTGCGAAATACAGTATTAACTTTTACAATTTGCTGTTTAGAATATTTCTTTTGCTAACATGCAAATGATTCTTTTTTTTTAAATTGTTTTCTCAAATGATTGAGCTTAATAATAATTAGGTTAGTAGTATGGAAAACATATTCGCAAAATAATTTAACGGTACTGAAATGATTTACATTTTCAAGTGGTTTTAAGAATGCAAATGTGCATAGAAATATCTTCTTCTTCCTGTTAAGCTATCAGCTTGTTTCTCCAGACTTATCGTGCCCTTGTTTGATTTCTGCTATTCCCTCACTCCATCTCTTGTTGGGGCGTCCTATGCTCCTTCTTCCTTGTGGTTTGTTGTCTCTTGCAATTCTAACTAGTCTTGTTTCATCCATCTTGGATATATGCTCGTTCCACTCTCTTTTTCTTCCATTTATCCACTCTGATATATGTGGTACATGACATGATTCGCGGATGTTTGTGTTTCTTATCCTTTCCATCCTGTTATTGCCAGTTATTTTTCTCAGTACTTTCATTTCGGCCACTTGCATTTTTTGTTTCGTTTTCGTTGTTTCTGCTGCCGTCCCTGTAGCATATGTCATTATGAGTCTTATAACTCCCTTATAAATCCTTGCCTTGGTATCTTGTCTTAGGTATTTATTCCTCCATATAGTTTGGTTCAGACATCCCGCTATTCTTTCCGCTTTATTTATTTGTTGATCTATTTATTTATTTAGATCGCCATAACTAAATATCGTCACTCCTAAGTATCTGAATTTCATTATAAATAAAGTAGTATTATATCGGAAAATAAACGGTAAATAAATCGGTAAATAAAAGATTTTATGTTGGAAAAATATATTTCCATAGCAATGAGTGGTAGGGAGCGAAAAGATACGACAATTTCGTTAATGCGAGCGAAAAGAAACTATTAAAATTATTCAACTGCTTTTTCGTCTAACTTATTGGCCTAAATTATTGTGAATTGTGCTTAAAATCGAGTGTGCACATTCGAGCTTAAAGTGGCTAATCCGATCTTAGGAAAATGTGCCACTTTTAGTTCGAATGCGCATATACCACGCATTCACAGAATTTTTCCACTTTATCTTTCGCTTTTTCAAATCGTAAATTAAAAAGTTTAGTAAATATCGATTTTATGTTTCAAAAACATATTTACCATACCAATGATTGGAAGGGAGTGAAAAGATACGATAATCATAGCAATGGGAGCAAGAGGGACCGATTAAAATTATTCAACTGCTTTTTTGTTTAATTTATTGTAGATCATGCTTAAAACCGAGTGTGTTCTATTATCCTTGAGCTTTCTTATAAGGAATCAATTTACAAAGAACCTGACAGTATGCAAAATTACATATGTTCTAAAAACGCCTGCGGATTTCTTTACTTTACAAACTATGAAAGAATTAAAATGTCAATCAAGCTTAGAACCATAAATAATGCAGGTAAATGCTCGGTTTTACAGCTATTATCTATAAAAAAATTTACAAGTTTAAGTAATTTTGAAAAGTAGCGGTCTTGCAATTATCGGGCGCGGTCGGGTTAGAGAGTGACCGCCTTAGAGAGAAATTTATAAGAAGAATTAAATTACGGTATTATATCTGTTCTAAAACATACTGCCCGCTTTTGAGAAGTGGTCTCCTTATGGAGATGGTCGTCACGAGAGGTTTTACTGTATATAACCACGACAATAATAATAAAGTAAAAGACGGAAATTGAGGTGGTTTTTTGGGTTTGCCAAAGTTATTAAAATAATTAAGCTACAAATTATTGAAAGAAGTTAAACTACTCTCGCTTAGCTTTACAAAAGATCCAATTATCATTATGTATTCCATGTGCGTGTTTATTGTTGTAAGATGTTCTCTAAGAAAAATAAATAGAAGGTGATACGGTTGTTATTTGCATTTGTCTTTAATTTCAAATCGAAAAAAATTCAAGTATCAAGTTTAATCAATTCTGTTACTAAAGCTCTGATTAATCTTACGTAAAACGATATTTACGCGACAACATTCATTCAATAGAAAGCTTTCAGGAAGATTTTTTAAGGATTAAGGTTAATGGATAAGCGAATATACATTTTAATAAAACGAAAAAAATTATAACATGCGAGAAATTTATACAAACGACATTAAAAATATTTAATAACTTTTTTTTAAATTTCAGTGTAAAGGACGCGCATTTAATTGATTGTAATTCACAAATAAATATGTTGTCAGTACATTGCATCCATTATATTGGCTTTCTTCTTATGAGAATAATTTATAATAAGAACTATATGTTGACTTTTCCTGAATTGATTAAACTGCACTTTCTCCGTTTATGATCACAACATTGCACTTTTGTCTGATATAAGTTTTATAATAATTATGCAACTGAAATTAGATGTTTCCGATGCTAGTTGATTAAATAATTCTATTTTGAATTTCACTTTTTGCTATACAAATATTTCTTATTAGCTATTATTAGAAGATCGTAAAATGTAGTCGGCTGTGCAAGTAATACAATAAAGCGCTACTAATTCATCCAGTCTCAAAAACAAAGTTATTTACAATAGCTTTTTTATTCGAGTGGGAAGAGAAGCCAAATTAAAAATAAATATTGTATATGGTTTTCTTATTTAATAACTTTAGGGTTATTCATTTTTTTTTTTTTTGGTTTTTGTGCGTTTCGTATTTTTGCTCATTTCGGAAATAGGAACTGATTGACATTTTTTTTTATTTAAAGGTTTGCAATCGAACTGAAAGTACCCTTTTATTGCTGTTTTTTATTCATATTTAGTTATACTTTAGTACTTAATTCAATTACATTAGTGGACAAATTAAGACTATGGAGCAGCAGTCTGGTTACTTTTAATTAATTGCGTTGGAACTCGATGACTTTTATAGTAGTTTGGTTTTTTTTTTAGTAATACGAAATTATTGGTTTTATTAATTAATTAATGATGTTACAATTATTTTTTTAATTTTGTACGAATGCAAAGTACAGTACTACCTTTGCACGTTACGACCTCAGAATCTTATGAGTTTTCCCATTTTTATGATCTTCGCTCAACCCTAAACCCCAAAAAAATTTTTCTGACTGCCTAAAGCCTTTTATTGCTGTCCAAAATTGTAGTGAGCGTAACTGTGTTTTCGTGTGACCAGTATCTATTTAAAATGAAATTTTACTAATTCAAGTTAACAATAAATGACAATGAATTAAACATAATAATGAAAATTTTCATCTTAATAATTTTTTTTTTTATATTATACGTTTTATCCACTTTTACATACACACTTACAAACCTTCACACTAATACCTTGACCCAACGCACGATCAAAACTAATTTTTATACTGCCCCTCAAGATTTTAGGAAGTCCCCAAATTTTCGTAACATGCAGAGGTAGTACTGTATCTATAATTTGGTGCGTTATATCACCGTTTTAATTATTGAACAATGATATTAATTTATTATGTTGTGACGTGCTTGGTAAAAGTTGTACAAAATCCTAATTTATCGGTTCTTCGGGTGAGTCAACTTTCTTTTCAAATATTGCTAATAAATTTCAAGGAAGATCGCAATTTTTTCTTTTTTTTTAATTATTTTAAAATTTATTGTCGATATTGTACTACTTCTGATTTATTGTGGGTTTTTATACAATACAACCTTCTTCGTTAAGTTTAAGTCAAGGTTCGTAGAAATTAAGAAAATCGGAAATGTCAAGGATTAAAATTGATAATTATGTTGCATAAGAGCGACCATCAAGTAAAAGCATCTAAATTAATTTTCAGTCACAAAGGTGAATGTCTAAGAAAGCTTGAGACAGTGTAAATATGTTTACTTTACGATTAGATAAAAAAAAATAGATCGTTGCAATACTATTTAATTTCAAGGTTTCATTTTATGTCATCGAATTTATAAGTTATCTAATAGAAGATTTTGAACTTTTGATTAACTTCTATTTGTTTATTGTTTGGCGATTTTGTTACAAAAAATTAACTGTAATTTGAATGCGAAATTGTGAACTGAAGCATTTCGATAGAAGCAGAAAATTGAAACAATAGCTATGAAGATTTAAATTATAATTCAAGGCATTGTCTCGAAGATTACTACTCGAATAAATCAAGTTATGCAGAATTCTTAAGCATTTACTACAACAGCCTCGTTAGACTCTTTATTAGAGTTACAGAAATTAATTCAATATTTCAAAGCTTTGTCTGGTACTACATAAATATTTCTTTATAAAATTAAATTATGGCCCCTTATATATTGAACATCGTCCGGTTTAGTTTCAACGGGTTCATCGGATTTAATTTTTTTTACTTAACAATAATCGCTTTGAAAGCGTACTTATTTCGATAACTTAATTAAGTGAGCTGATAATTAAACCTTTTCAAATTACTAGAATTATTAAAAGTGTAACTTTCTGCTTTCTATAGTATTTAAAGTGTGGTGTGTTGTGTTCTATTTGATTTGTTTTTATGAAATTGTAAAGTTTTGCAAAAATTTGTATCTATTCGTGTCTACATTAACGGAACAAAATGGTTACAACATATCAGCCTTGATACTGGCCTTAAAGTATTATTCTGAAGCACGAAGTATGAAATTTTTTATTGGAACTTTGCATTGCTTATTTTTAGCTCTTTAACTGGTTCCATTTTTTTAAATCAATTTAACTTTTGTTGGATTTAAGTAAAAATGTTTATTTTATTTGAACATTTTAATATCATTAAATGAATAAAATTATTACTGAAGTGCGTATTAGAAAAATTTAGATAAACCATTATCTCTTTATCAAAGTGTTGAAAAGTGCAAATCATTTACGGATCCGTACCATAAATTTATTGTGGCTTTCGTTGACCCACTTATTAAAATCTCAAATATAAAAAAAGTCGTAAAGACTTTCACTCATAACGTAAAACGTCTTCTTACAAAATACCTACATAATTTATCATCTGAATGTTGTAGCATGGTTAGCGGTTTATTAGGAATACCAAAAATGATCGCTTGGATTCGGTAACCATTGGGCGATGTCTATAGTCCATAAAAAAATTAATAGTTTTTTTTTTTGGTTATTTGCATAATGAACCAGATCTGTCTTTGTTACAGAAACTAATTACATTTTTTCTGTCTTTCGTAGATTCCGCAAGCAATTTTATTAAAATTTTTACGATAGTTATAAATTATTATTTTGGATGCTCTAGAACCTATAAATTTTCCTTAAATTTGCCTTTATTTTCGATGGTTACGTAATTTCTTTTTCGAAAATTTTTGCAGAACGAGTTATTTACGTAAATTAGCAGCATTCTTACTGTCAACATTTGCGTTGCTTGTTAAATTTAAACTGGTTTTCGAGAATTAAGCATTAACGACCCATAAAAAGACATAAATTTTTAAAAATGAACTTTAAGAGTAGGTACATATTTCCATTTATCGACGTTATCGCGACAATTTTGTACGGGAAGTCCCTATCGCAAATTAAATAAAATTAATTTAGCATTTTTCACTAAACAGGTTTGGAATTTGCTTTTTAATTTCGTTAAAATGTTCCGAAAGCTCCAATATTATTTTATAATCAAAATTGTTTTGTTTTTTCTTTAAATTAATTAAAAATAAACACGTTTTTGCGTGATTTTATTTTATAAGTTGGAGTCATTTGTTTCGAAGATCAACTATGTTGTTTCTGGAAGTTTAGATTTGTCAACAACCTTCGAGGTACTGCTTTAAATAATTTTTTTAATGTAGAAAGTTGAGTTTTCATAAAATCAAGAAACGATAATTAAAATTGTGTGTTTGATTACAGTTAGAAATTCATTACTATATCTTGTATGTTGGTCTATTGATATTTACCTCGCAGATGGAAGGGTACTTACGGTCTTGCAAAGAAGTCTTCATAGAGCGTCGTATATATTTACCATAAAATAATTAAATCGAAATATATATTCGTGGAAACGGGGCATTATCGTAAATGTTTTGTTTTTTTTATGATGAAAGGAAACAAAATTAGCGCGAACCCAATAAATTTACTGTAGATAAAATTACTTTTGCAATGTTAAATCAGAGAGAAGTAGCAAAATTATTTTATATAGACTCTATAATGGACAAATTAATTTATTTTAAAATCATAAAACAACAATTAAAATCAGTGCTGAAAACATTTTTAAATTTCAACAAAACCAATATCCCAAGCATATTATAAAAGAATAAGATGATGAAATAATTAGATTTGCTTCCATAAAGCCTATACATCTTTGAATTTTTTGGAATATTTGCGGAATTATTTAGAACATAAAATTCGTAAACACAGCATTATTAATAAAACTGTACTAAATAATAAACTAATGAATAAAATAGACGTACAAATTATTGCAAAGTTGTTAAACTAGATTTAGACGTACGAAGACTGTAACAGAAAGAACAAATAATTAAAAAATTTTAAAATAATTTTAATTATTTTATCTTGGAAATTTTATCGAAGCAGGGTAAAACGTCTAGTATTTGACCCTCTACCAGTGAACGATCGTTACGACAAATAATGTTTATAACAATTAAAAAAAATATATACCAGGTGTGCAACCTTATAACGGCTGTTTTTTATTTAGCAAAACACAATAATTAACGCAGAAAAGTGAAAATATTTTATTCAAAGTAATTGCCCTCGCTGGCTATACATTTTCCCATCTTCGAGGAAGATTATGGATTCCACCCCAAAAGAATTCATCCCCTTTAGATAAGAACCACCCATCGAGCCATTTTCTAACATTTTCATAAGAATTGAAGTGCTGCTCAGCAAGTGCGTGTCCCATCGACGCAAACAAATGGTAATCTGAAGGGGCCAGATCAGGAGAGTAGGGCGGGTGGGGTAGCAACTCCCAGCCAAGTGCATCCAATGTATCCCGGACCAATCTTGCTGTGTGTGATGGTGCGTTGTCGTGCTCGAAAATGATACCCTCATGCCGATCCGCGTGTTCGGGTCTTTTTTTGCACAATTCACGATCCAATTCGATGATTTGTTGTTGGTAGCGTTGAGTATTGATTGTTTCACCAGGTTTCAACAGTTCGTAGTAAACCACCCCCTTCTGGTCCCACCAAACACACAGCATTGTCTTTTTCCCGAATCGATTTGGCCTAGCAGACGATGTTGAGGGTTCTCCAGGGTCCACCCACGATTTTTTGCACTTAGGGTTTTCAAAAAAGATCCATTTTTCATCGCCAGTGACGATTCGATGCAAAAATGATTTCTGTTGTGCCGATCAAGCAAGATTTCGCACGCGGTCTGACGTCGTTCCATCTGTCGATCGTTCAATTGATGTGGCACCCACTTCCCGATCTTTTGGATCTTTCCCATAGCAAAAAGGCGTTTCGAAATTGCTTGGTGGCTAACATTCAACTTCGCGCAAGTTGTTTCTGCGATTGGGTATCGTCTTCGTCCAATAAATCTTGCAATTCGGTGTCCTCAAAAACTTTTGGTCGATTTTCGCGCTTCTTGTCGGTGACGTTAAAAATTCCGTCTCTGAATTGCCGAAACCACGCTCTGCACCGAGTTTCACTAAGAGCACTGTCGCCATAGACCTCCACAAAAATTCTATGCGCTTCGGCGGCAGATTTCTTCCAATTGAAGAGGAATAGCAGTGCTCCCCGCAAATGCTCTTTATTTGGCACAAAATTCGACATGTTTATCGTGATCAAAGGACACGTTATTGTCCGAAATTGCTAACTTTGTCTTTTGTTTACTAATGGCAAAGATCAAAGCAATGAGAAAAAATGGCAGGCAAGGTTGGCTAATGCCTAATGCGCGCGTGTTGCCATCTATTAGAAAACGGCCGTTTTAAGGTTGCACACCTGGTATTTATGATATATTTATTTATGCAATCTTGTATCTCTTTTTTTTCATTTAAGCGAAAGAAATAGAAGTAATAACGAAGTTGATTACCAACTTGCGGTAATGTTTTCATTAATTTAAAAACCTAAATAATATCTCATTTCAACTGTTTGGGTAAATTAATTTGTTTACTATTTTTTTAGATCAAAATAGCTCTCTATGCAACAAATTGGTCATTCACTGGGCGTTTTACCCTACTATAAATGTGTTGGTTACATTAGTGCTTATTCTTTTTCTTTGTTCCTTTGCAAAAAAAATTGTTAAAATAATGTGTAAATCTAATACACAGTTCATAAAATAAAAATTTTTTAAGCTACATATTTTAAAAATAAAGTATTCGGGTTATTGTTGGTAATATTTCCAAAACGGTAATGCACGAAGATTTTTTTGTTAGACTGTATGTTGTGTGTCGTGGATTTTGTTTAAGTTTCCATATATTTAAATGATAACAATTTTGACGCAGATTTGAGTCTGTAAATCTATAACATATCGCGGAGTTTCTTGTCACATCAAAATAATTATAAGTTTTTCTTGTTTTAAATAACCTTTGAGGTAAATAAATTTCAAATTGTACTTAATTAATATATAATAAATTTCTTACTTTACTCAAAATAGAATTACTAAGAATTTTATTTAAATTTAAAATTTGAAGATATTGTTTGACGAAAATTGATAGAATACTAGTTTGTAAACGTTATTATAACTTTGAATTATGCATATAATGGTTGTTCTCGAATATGTCTTTAGTAGTTTCTGAGAAGTTTGTAATTAGTACCTAGCAGTTCATTCTCTTGAATATCTTGTTCTATATGTATATGTAAGTTAAAGTATTGATTAAAATTGTTTAATACAACTAATAAGCAACTCTTGATGAATTAATAAAATTATTGTTAAGAAGAAAAACCAAAGATTTTATACAGTACAACCTCGATAAATCGAATCTAAACGGAGACGCGAAAAAATTCGAGTTATAGAGGCTTTGACTTATAATTTAAGCCCCAAGAAGAAATTCTGAAAGCACAACTAGGCTTTTAGAATTACTTAAATATTTTTTAAAGTAAATTGATTATTACTACACGTGGTGAAATGCGGAGTGTGCCCATCTTCGCATTTATTGAATTTCCCTATATTAATTCTATCTCTTGGAAATCAAAAACTTACATTCAGATTTTCTATTCAGAAAAAACTGTGCTTATTTTTTTAAAATAACTGTTTAAAAGCGCTGAAACAGCGCGACGCGGAGTGGCGCGCTTGATTTTCCTGAGATCGAAATGAGCCACTTTGAGCTCGAATGTGCACACTCGGTTTTAAGCACGATTCACAAAATTTTGACTAATAAATTAGACAAAAAATTAATTAAATAGTTTAATTGTTTTCTCTAACTCGCACCTACAAAATTGTCGTATCTTTTCGCTCGCTTCCACTAATTGCTATGGTAAATGCATTTTTTGAATAAAATCTATATTTACTGAAAAAAATTGGTCATGTTAGTTATAGAGGGAAAATATGTACTGAAATACTTTGTAGTGAAATTCTGCACGGAGAAAAAAATATCTTTAATATAACTATCTAACGTATACCCAATTGACATATTGTTCTGACAAGGATTCGAATGTCTAATTTAACGATATTTATAAGTCAATTTGACAATCCATAGTATGATCAAAACAGCTTTACATAGTATACTTATAATAAGGATTCGTTTATTTGTTTCAAGCGTTCAAACGAAAAGCTCTCGTGAACGTGTGCAGGATCCGTCGTGTAGGTAACTGGATAGTTAATTTGAGGATTTGAATAGCTATAATAGGGATACGTATGGTTATTATAACGATATTTTGTTTTCCGTGCATATCCGTTAAATCACTATGACAAGAATGTTTTGAATGTCTAAAACAGTAATACGGATCGTTACTATAACGATCCGCAATAAGGATTCACTGGATAGCTAAAAAAGCTATACGGCGTATCCTTGTGAAAGATAACTATCCAACGGATAGCTATAATAGGGATACGTATGCTTATTATAACGATATTTTTTTCTCCGTGTGATAATTTCGACTTATTGCGGGTTCAGATTTCGAGATATAGAGGTATTGGGATTTGAAGGGAAGGGAATAAGGGTTTTTTTCGAGTTGTAGAGGTTTTCGACTTATGGAGGTTTTACTGTATAAACATTTAAGGTAGTAGTAAGTTACATAATTTTTTTAGACAAAT
Source organism: Sinopyrophorus schimmeli (assembly GCA_036325965.1). NCBI lineage: Eukaryota > Metazoa > Arthropoda > Insecta > Coleoptera > Elateridae > Sinopyrophorus > Sinopyrophorus schimmeli. The sequence continues at coordinate 644,344 of JARFIZ010000025.1, read as the reverse complement.
AATTATACTTGCACTTAATTATGGGAACGGTTTTATTAATAACAATAAATACTTTTATTTAATTTTAGACCATTGTATTATGGTGTGTAGTAAATTAGTTGTCCTCGTATGTATCACATGCAGTGATTACAAACGTAAATAGAATTTTAAGGCATCAAATAATTCGTTTAGTTCAACTTCCGTACATAAAATGAAACAATGGTAAAAGTAGGAATTTTACAAAATATATAATCGAATTCACTATTAATTAGAAGGCGATCCAAAAAGATATAAAATCAGTTGTAATTAACGGCAGACAATTTGTAATCATTGAGTTTTTATTGTCGTTCACTATTTGATTTGATATTATTTTGTAATTATTTGTTTCGTTTAATTTCTTTTATTACGTTCATGTAAGGAAACAGTAATAAGGAAACAAGGAAAGTAATTAGAGCTATTAACAAAGTTATGTAAGCTTTCAAATTTGCTTGCACAATTAAAAAGCAGATAGGCACACGCGAAATTAATCGTAGATAAGAATGACTTTCTTTACTACCGTCGTTTTATTCTTTTCAATGTCGTAGCTTCATTATTAAACTGCCGCATTCTGATAATCTCGTTTGTACTTACTGTAAAATAGCGATCTTGATAACATGTTAAATCACGCAACTTATCGATGATTAATTCATTAATTTTCTTTAATGAGGTTCGTATTTGCAAAGTATATAAGGCACTACTAACCTCTGAGGTCATTAGTATTAAACGGCTACAAGCAGTTTCCTCTAAGGTTCTATTTAACCTATTTCCAATTTGTTAAAAAATGCTCTATTTTTTTATTAATGTACAGTTAATGGCTGTATAATTAAATAACAACGGCACCAAAGTGTTTACAAATGCTTATCATTATAGTGCTAAATACATAAGTAAATGAAATGTTTAAATCTGATGAATATATTTTTTAATTAAATATTTGTTAGATCTCTGGAGACTGCAGATTATCTTAAGTCATATTGGCAATTTTCATTAATTGTTTCTTAATTATTATTTAGGGAGCTTCTAACATATTTGTTTAAATTATGGTAATGTTTACAATTCTATATCAAGAATGTTTTTTTTTAATTTTTGCAGACACTTTAAATTTTAATATTGCTAGACTGGATTTCAGCAATTCTGATCTAAAAGTTTTATTTAAAACATAGGTGCATATTTAAAATTTTATTTGCAGGAAAATTTTATAAAACTCACAAAGAATTAACTTATATTACGACTATACGAACATGAACGTACAAAAAAAATTAACTATCATAATGAAGAAGAGTGTGCACTTAAACTTATGGGTAGTTTGTAAGTAGATTTTTATCTTTTAGTTTTATACTTACTCTTAATCAAAATTTTAAACTTAGATGTGTTATAGACCTTAATGAATACAAATCAAAAACAGTCCAGGTTAGCTGTAATGATGAATAAAAAGACTCTTTCACATACATATATAGTTGAGATGGTCAATCGATAATTCTAAAAGTCGCACATTTAAATTAAACATTTATTTGATTAATTTGATTAATATAATTAAATGTAATACCCTCTTACCATTAAGATAGAAATTACGTTTCTATTTTGTATGATAATGAAATTAGAAATGTCGTTAAAACACTAAATAATTAGCATATTACGCCTAATTGATAGATGTACTACATTTTAATTTTACTATTTTTGTTATACATATATGTAACTAGTTGCAATAAAAATATTTACTACAAAACATGATAAGAATAACATTTGTTAAAAAAAAGGCCAGTGCAATAAATTGAAAACAAATAATTTTCATAAACATCATTTTTTTCATTTGTTTAAAACTAAAACCATTGTGTGTTTTTCTAAACACTATTTATAATACAATTTTTATGCATGACCTTAGAAAGGACATAGGAATTAGGAAGTATTTTTTCACGAAAAACTGCTGCATTTTTAAAACGCTCATTCATAAGGTAACATTCCTATTTTCAATAATTCGATCGAAAAGTTTTTTAAGTAGGTACTAATTTAATTTTTCATTATTTTCTTAAAAGCACAACAAAATAAGCACCTACCTAGAGATACTGATTTGAATGACATTTTCAATTAGTAACCATGGTTACTTTATAAATTTTTCAATGGAAATGCTCGTTTAAAAGTAGGTACCCACATCACGTTTAATATTAATTTAATCGCATGGACATCCGTATACAATTTTTGGATGGGGACAAAGCTTACTTCAGACACATCAATAAATTTTATCTAACTTTACCAGTTTTTGTCTCGCAAGTTAAATGCAAAAACATATATTTATATCAATTATTAATATAAAGCAATTTTATAGCTTATTGAAGTAAGGAAGATTAATGACTCAATGTAGTACATTAGGGAAGAGCGGGATCATAGGGACGATCTGCCTCGGGCGCCACATATTTTTTGACGGAATTTTTTTATATTTTTGTTTAAATCGTATAAAAATAAATAATTTAAAAATGTTAATAGCAACTTACTTAAAAAGGGAGACAACATGGGAGCTGCCCCAATTAGCAAAAGTTCTTGGTACGCCACTGCTAGAATATTTGCTCCGCTCTCGCTTTATTAGCATATTTTTTATTCAAAAGACAAATTATAATTAAATAGGCAAGTAAAGTTTACAAACTAACATATTTTACAGATTTATTAACGTGTTCGGTAACTGCAGAAATAAATATTGGTTGTTTTTAGGCACAAGATAATTCTATAAAAAATAAATTGGTGTTTATAGGAAATGATTTTAAAAAAATTAACAAAAGTGGATAGCTCTATAAATAATTATTGCATAATTTTTAATTGGCGGTTCTTTAGTGAAAGCTTCCCATATTTGTACAGAAAACGAGAGTAAGGTCTACGTTTATATCTAAACTGAAGTGTAAGTCTGCTTTTAACATTTCTTTAAAAATTTGCATCGAAACGATGAATAATTCAGTTGTGTTTTGTATTATTAAAACGTATTTCCTAAACATTTTTTGTAGAGCTCTTTATTTAATTTTGCTCGCCTGATTGTATCGTCGATCTATTAGATTAAGTTGTAAAATTGCAAGTTATGATGTTTTCAAATTATAATCAGATAATTTTAATAGATTTACGTATCGACCAGAACTTTCTGGTATTTTTATTTGAGAACTGGTCGTGGTGTTTCTATTATTAAAATACGTAGGTGACACTTAAATTTTTCGATTCGAACATTTATATATTTGCACATAAAATGTGGCTCGTTAGTGATCATATATATTTTTCTTTATTTACATGCTGCTTATGTATGTGGGTCAGCTACGATTATAGTGCGAAAAAAAATCACAAGGTGAATTTATAATTTTTATCTTTAAAAATTCTTGAGTGAGGAGTAGTTTTTGTAGGCGAAGCATCACTTAACATTTGCGACTCTCATAATCAACGTGGAACACTAATGGAAATAATTTAATTAAACCACAATTAAGTGCAATTAAAATTAATTAAAAATTTGGTAGTATTTTTCTGTGTGGTACGATAGCGCGTATCTTATCAACTCCGTTGCATTACTTTTGAACGTTTTCTTTCTCAAAAAATTGTTTACACTTAAAGTAAGACAGTGGAATTTTAATTGCTCAAAATCGATGGCTCATGATATTTAAATCTTGTTCGATTTATTTCCTGGAAAATTTTTGATTTTGATTAAATACGTTTTATGTGTGCATTTGGCATTCAAATATTTTAAATTGATGTTAATATATGCTTTTTTGCACCTAACACAGAGACCTACTCCGTTAATGAGTTTACAGTTGATTAAGATTAAATAGGAAGAAAAAAAACGACTCGTCGCAAATTTGCAAAGATTATCATATTGCTATTGTTCTTTGAATATTTTTTTGTTGGAAGTGTAACAACAACGAAATATTGTGATCGATTTTCATGACAAAGTAGACTTTTAACAGCCACTTTTATTTTTCCTTTCGTTTTGTTCGTTACAATAAAATTTTAATGTTACTTTAAAGTAACACAAATTGATGATGCGTGTTTAATGTTAAACTAACTTTCTTTAAATCTGTGTTGCATTTATTTTCGTGATATTACAAAACTCTGCCAACACACTCTGAATCAATACATGGTATACTCTTCTTATATTGCATTACATCTTAATATTCACATCGTACTCTTTTAAGAATTGCATTTGAATGCTAAATTAATTCTTGACATAAGACTTTGTGCGCATTTCAGGGTTTTTATTATGATTTTCTTTGTGGTTGTTTTTGTAGGAAATCGAACTAAGAAACGTCTCATAAAATGTGTTTTGAATAGAAAAAATGTTTACCAAGGACTAAAGTATTTTTTATTGCAAATCTGTGAAATTAACAAGAAAATATTTTAACATTCTGCTTTAGTAGCAAAGAGGGTTTAAGGACACGACTAACAAGGCTCAAAACGATTTCAAGTTTATTTTACATAAGAAAATGACGCTCTGTCTGCCTTGCAGATTTATGTCACTTTTTGGTTTAACTTGACGAACTGTCGTTTTAATAGTAATGATAGTAGGTATGCAAATTATTATAGAAATTAATAACAAGACACGCAACCGATGAAGAATTACGCAAAGGAATAAATCACAAATAAATTTTAAAATATTGACGTCAAATCTAGTAATTTTATGTAAATCACACAAACTCAAATCGACCATTGATTTTCTTATTGAATATTTATATGTGCTTATTTGATTATTAAGTATTTGGTAAAAAGATCTTCGAGTTAGTTCTTCGTGAAGCGTTTGTCGGTGCACAGCTCAACTGAGCGCGAGAAGCCGGTGTGTCCCCTACCTTCGTGCTTTTCTGTGATTCTTGGAGACTTATAGACTGATATTTAATCGAGTTGCTTGGATATTTAAAAAAAAATATTTTAAGGTAAGTGGTTTTTAACTTCATATTAGTTACAAATTGCAAAATTACTTGTAATAGGTACATTTAAAAAAGTAATGTAGCGTAGGTTTTTTGCAAGGTTCCGGTGAGGGAAGTAGATTTTCCTTATTTGTTAATAAGCTTGTAATAATAAATCATTTTTTGTCCAACAAAATTTTCCTCGTTTTATTTTTTAGAGTAGTCTAGACTTAAAGTAGGAAACTAGCAATTGCTACTAATAGTAGATTTGCGTGATACGAAAACAAATAGAGAGCATCCCTACTAATGTAATTATTTATTATTGTAATTTTAAGTAACTGAATATTTTTATTTACTTAGCCTAAGTTAAAAGGCAAATTCTTTTATTGCAAGTGAAATCAGGGTCAAGTACACCACTATGATTTATTTATTTTTTTGTATAGCATTTTTGCTGTGATTGTTGCCTAACATATTGGAAATGACTAATTATATTTAGTATTGTAGGTCGTATAATTGTTATATAAGTTAATCGTTACTTAAGTTCTTCAGTAATATAAACATAAAAATAATTAACGTTTACGAAATTTTTAAAAAAGAAGAAAGTAAATTAGATTTTTAATTAAACCGATTCGCAAAGTGATTGGTTCTTAACTTTATAAACACGTGCGAAATACAGTATTAACTTTTACAATTTGCTGTTTAGAATATTTTTTTTGCTAACATGCAAATGATTCTTTTTAAATTGTTTTCTCAAATGATTGAGCTTAATAATAATTAGGTTAGTAGTATGGAAAACATATTCGCAAAATAATTTAACGGTACTGAAATGATTTACATTTTCAAGTGGTTTTAAGAATGCAAATGTGCATAGAAATATCTTCTTCTTCCTGTTAAGCTATCAGCTTGTTTCTCCAGACTTATCGTGCCCTTGTTTGATTTCTGCTATTCCCTCACTCCATCTCTTGTTGGGGCGTCCTATGCTCCTTCTTCCTTGTGGTTTGTTGTCTCTTGCAATTCTAACTAATCTTGTTTCATCCATCCTGAATATATGCTCGTTCCACTCTCTTTTTCTTCCATTTATCCACTCTGATATATGTGGTACATGACATGATTCGCGGATGTTTGTGTTTCTTATCCTTTCCATCCTGTTATTGCCAGTTATTTTTCTCAGTACTTTCATTTCGGCCACTTGCATTTTTTGTTTCGTTTTCGTTGTTTCTGCTGCCGTCTCTGTAGCATATGTCATTATGGGTCTTATAACTCCCTTATAAATCCTTGCCTTGGTATCTTGTCTTAGGTATTTATTCCTCCATATAGTTTGGTTCAGACATCCCGCTATTCTTTCCGCTTTATTTATTTGTTGATCTATTTCTTTATTTAGATCGCCATAACTAAATATCGTCACTCCTAAGTATCTGAATTTCATTACCTGTTCAATTGGCTTGTTGTTATTGACTAGCTTACATCTTATCGGTTCTTTGGCTATTGTCATGGTTTTCGTTTTTTCGGTTGACATTTCCATATTAAACTTCTCACAGGCTGAGTTAAATTCAAATAGCATTCTTTGTAGACTGTTTTTGTTTTCCGCAACCAATATCACGTCGTCTGCATAACTTACAGAGTTTATTTTGTTTCTTCCCATTTTATATCCGTCCATGTTTCTTACGGATTTCAGGATCTCGTCCATTATCAGATTGAATAATGTCGGGCTCAACGAGTCCCCTTGTCTTATACCTTTTTCTGCTGCTATTGGTGCGGTGAGCCCCTCTGGGCATTTTATTTTCACTTTGCCTTCTTTATAAATATCTTCTATGGTTCTGATTATTTGTACAGGTACTTTTCTTTGAATGAGTAATGCTAGCACATCTTGTAATTGTATTCGGTCAAATGCCTTTGACAAGTCTACAAAGCATATGTAGGCTGGTTTATTGTATTCCAGCGATTTTTCCATTACCTGTCGCATTATAAAGATTGCGTCCGTGCAAGACCTTCCGCTTCGGAACCCCTGCTGTTCGTCACCCAATTTTAGTTTTTTGTTCAGTCTGTTGCTAATGATTCTTGTTGTGAGTTTCAGTGATGTACTCAGAAGGTTTATTCCTCTGTAGTTTTCTGGGGACTTTTTGTCCCCTTTTTTGAAAATAGGAATCATAATGTTTGTTCTCCATTCATCTGGTATGGATTGTGTGCTTATTATTTTTTGTATTAGTTTAGTAACTTCTTCTACTAGTTTTTTTCCTCCGTATTTGAGTAATTCATTGGGTATTCCTTCTTCTCCCGGTGATTTTCTGTTTCTCAATTTTGCTACAGTATCTTGCACCTCTTCTTTTGTTATTTCGACATTTTCGTTATTCACCTCCTCTTCTTCCCATACTGTTATCCTTCTTTTTTCCTCGTTTTTAAATAATGTCTTGAAATGTTCTTCCCATTCACTTACTCCTATCTTTTTCGTTTCGACATATTCTTTTGTTTCGGTCCTTTGTGTTCGAATAACCTGCCAAATTTGTTTCTGTGTTCCATATAAATCATGTTCCATTTGTTTCGAAAACCTCTCCCAATAGTTCTGTTTTATTTCTCTTATTCTTGAGTTCACTTGGTTTCTTATCTGTTTGTACCTTTCATATTCTGGTATATTTTTCGCTTGTTTGTATGTTTGATATGCTATTCTTTTTTGTTGCGCTAGTGTTTTTACCTCTTCACAAAACCATGGTGTTTTTTGGTAGTCCGTATCTTTGTTAGTATTTATCTGTCTTCTTCCTAGGGCTTCATTTGCGGCATTGGTCATATTGTTTTTTACCTTCTGCCAGCTTTCATTCACTGTATCTTCATTTATAATTTTATTTTGATCAATGTGTGCCTCTAGCCGGTTTTTGTACAGATCTTTCGTTGTTTCATCGTTTATCGATTCAATGTTTATCTTAGACTCATAATTTGGGATCGTTTTTTTTTGACTTCTTTACACTCAATCGTAGTTTACCCAGCACTAGGCTGTGGTCGCTTCCTATATCTGCCGAGGATAAGCTCCTTATGTCCAATATTCGTGTTGCGTGAATCTTCCGATTGGTGATTATGTAATCAATCATGGATTGTCTTCCTCTCGTGTCTTGCCACGTATATTTGTATTGTGGTTTGTGATCGAAAAAGGTATTGTTGATGCGCATTTCATTGTCTGCGCAAAAGCTTATCATTCTCTCGCCGTTTTCGTTTTCCATATATTCATTAAAGCGTTGTTTGATGCCTGGTATTACATTGTTCCCGATTCTTGCATTAAAATCCCCCATTATTATGATTGATTCCTCTACATTTATCGATTCCACAACTTTCTGGAGTTCGTCGTAAAACATCTCCTTTTCGTGAAGTGGCTTACTCTCATCTGGCGCATATACCGATATGATATTAACTGTACTTTTTGTGGCTTCTAACTTGATGGATAATATTCTCTCCGATATATATTCAATATTTTTTATTGAGTCTTTATATTTGTTATGTATTAGTATGCCGACTCCCTCTTTGGCTCTCAATTCTTTCTTGACTCCACTATATATTAAAATGTATTCGTTGTATGACGCTGTTCCTTTTCCTTTTTTTTTGGTTTCTGATATGCAACATATATCTATTTTACTTTTCTGTAACTCCATGATGACCTCCTGATCTCTGCCATTCCAAGATCGTATGTTCCATGTTGTAATTCTTGATATGTTCTTTTTCCATTTTCTCAATTTCCTTTTTCTCGCCGTGTTCGTCAACATGTTATCCGTCCCATTCCGAGGCAAATTTCTGGTTCTGTGAGCGTTAATTTGTTTATACGGAGGGTAGGTTGCTAGCCCGTTCCTCCAACCCTCCTCCTTTATCCGGGCTTGGGACCGGCAACGGCACTGATGGGCTACTCAATCCACCCATCAGATACCGTAGGCGGAGAAATATATTGTAAATAATTCTGTTTGTTTTGAATAATCTTCTGTGTTAATTAAGTGACCATTACTTATTTTTAAAAAGGTGTTTTAAAAAATTGGGACAGCAATGTGTCGTTGATTGTGCTTATTTTTTTGTAATAAACAAATAAAGTTTACTTCTTCAAGCTTTTACTTAAGACGATGGAATTTCTTGTTCTTACAACGTTTCGAAATGAGGAATTTAAAAAGGTTTTAATAAAACGTGCGCATTTTTATTTATATGTTTTTTTTTAATTTTTAAGATAAAAATATAAATATTGATGGTTTTTATTTTTTATTTCAGATTTGTTAAAAATGGCACTAGTATTAAAATATATAGAAAATTTCCATACATACATGGACAAATACGCAGGTAAGATTGAAGAAAAAAACTAAATAAACATTGGTAATAAATTCGTGAATTATAATTTCAGATCCTAGGACGAATCATTGGATTTTGATGTCCAGTCCATTTTATACTTTAGCAATATGCCTTAGTTATGTATATGTAGTAAAGGTGAGATATAATATTTAATAATAACTTACATTTCAAGTAGGAGGATGTTGGCTTACGCACGTTGTCTTTATAATTATGCCAAAGCGTTTAAAAATAATTAAGTGTACCAGATTTGTTACTAATTATTAGCATAATTTTCCTTTTTAAAATATCTCAAGTTCTTATATCTTTCATAAATGTTTTCTCTTCTTTTAGGTTTTGGGTCCAAAATTAATGGAAAATAGAAAACCATTCCAACTAAAAAATACCATAATAGTTTATAATTTTCTCCAAGTTCTTCTAAGTGGATGGATATTCTATGAGGTAAGTTGTTTTACTAATTTAAATGTCAAATGAAATTATTGTTTAGATTTACCGTATATGTTAACGATTTTTTCACAAGCGATTTTGATAAGGTTTAAGTATCGAATTTTTATTTTGATTTTTTTAATGATAAATAATATTATTAGTGCCTCATGGGAGGCTGGTGGGGTGAATACAGCTTTGTGTGTCAACCAGTCGACTACAGCAACAGCACTAGTGCCATCCGTGTAAGATTTAGCATTTTTTCTATTCCGGTTACATGTTGTCATAGGTGTATAATAAAATATTATACGCTAAAATCACTAACACAAAGGGTTTCAGGCATACATAATTGTTTGTTAATGGAGCTTTACACTTAGCACTTTTGGGCACATCTAAGTTAATCGAAAATCTTTGCACATAAATACATAGGCTTTAATGGCCAAAATACATTTGGTAATGGTTTTTGTGGAGAGGGATGTTTTTTTTATATTCTTATGCACATTTCATTAGTTCAAGGTATGCGGGCAGTAAATCAACTAATAATATTGATACCGTTAATAAGTTACAAAATATACCTGTTACTGATGTAATAGGAATTACATCCACATTTATTTCTTATGGAATGTAATTTCATTATTAAATCCATCTTATTAATACTTAAACTCTCTTCTAACTTCTTATGGTTAGGTGTGTTTGATTTTCTAATAGTCAGAATTTTTCTTTGGGGGATCAACTACCCATTCGAGACAGGGTAGCAGCACACATAAATGACTCATCTTTTATGCTGTCAGATGCAAAATCATACAATCGTTTTTTTCTTGTAAATACGTAAAAGTGTTTACGAAGTTCTTTCTGGAGGGTTGTTGGACTTTGAGTTATCTTTCAGCACATACGAGCTTTAATATAACATCTCTAATATTTTATTATTATTTATCGGCACACGTTGATGTATACTGGCGCTGCTGTCTGTTAAATTAATTAAATGGGCTCAAGCGATTTTGGGTAAATTTAATTGGGACAAACGGAAAAGTTCTTTTACGATAGACGAAGTACATTATTAGTATTTAACGTGGACAGGGAAATTATATTCTTTTGATGACTTTATTGGTATAACTTTTGTATGTGGAAGATTTTATAGGAAATATTAATTACTCGTTATTTACATAATGGTTTAGATTAATTAATAATGCATTTGGAATCGTTTAGTTATTGGGATTTTTGACAACTTTCCAGGATATAAATTATTTTTTAATAATGACTATGTTTATTCATGTTTTAGAATGTACTTTGTCTTTTTTAACTTAAAAATATGGTTTGCTTAATAACTTTTTAATTGCCTAAACTTTAAGGAATAAAAGTTTCAAGTTGTCTTGTAAATCTTAAGAAGATACTTAAACAATGTTTAAAATTAATATTTATAGATATTCGCAATTGTAAATGTTTGAAACGAATCCTTGTGCTTAATGTTTTTTAAATATTTCTTTTTTTTTCATACAACATTAAAGAAACTATTTAACAGAGAATTATTTCGGTGTGATGTGAAAGCTGTAGTTTGTTTGAATAGTTAAACAAATATCAATATCCGTTTATTATTTAGTAATGTTTACCTTGTTGATAAAGTTTAGATTTTTATTAGAAAATTGAGGCCCGTTATCGGTTTAAGAATTATTGAAACCTGCGAAGAAGAAAAAATAAAACTACGGTTTTGTTAGAATGGACTGTGTACACATTAGTAAAAGAAATGTTCGGAGCTTTTTTGAAGTTTACTTTGGAAACCTTATCCAAAGGTCGAGACTTACTTAGGGGTTGTTTCTTCTTAATTGTTCGAGTTTGTAAAAGCTGGCAACTTTAGACGAATTGATTGTTCAACTGAAAATTCTGTACATGTAGAAATATTTGTGTATTTCTACGTTTTCGTTCTAATAAAGTGTGGTATCTATGTTGTGGTAATGGAAATCGCTTATTACTTACAGATTGGAATGTCAGGTTGGCTAACAGGTGAATACAGTATGAGATGTCAACCCGTGGATTATTCAAATCGTCTCAGTGCTATGCGAGTGAGTTAAAGAGGGCAAATAGACCCGTGTTGTGCATTTTGCTTTATAACCACCAACATCATCATACATATTTAACAATAATATAATTACTCATTGCTTTTACATAATCCTCATCAAAGCGTCAATTTAGCCCAAATCCTAATGTTTCTATGTATCTCAGATGGCCCACGCGTCCTGGTGGTATTATTTCATCAAGTACACCGAATTCATGGACACGGTTAGTTCATTTCTTCCATTAATTATTAAACGAAGTACTAAACTTTGGAAATTGTAGGTTTTCTTCGTGCTACGGAAGAAATATAGTCACGTAACGTTACTTCACGTAATTCATCATGGAATCATGCCAATGTCCGTATGGTTCGGTGTCAAGTTTACACCTGGTGAGTTTTGGAGGGTTTAAAATATTCCGACATATGGTAAAATTCGATTTTAATTATGTTAATTTCAGGTGGTCATAGCACACTCTTTGGTCTTCTCAACTCATTTGTACATATAATTATGTATACGTACTACATGCTCGCTGCATTTGGCCCACACATGCAAAAATATTTGTGGTGGAAGAAATACTTGACTACTCTTCAAATGGTATTGTTAAAATCAAATTGAAAAAAAAGAACGCATTTATGAGTAACTGAAATTTTTCAGGCACAATTTGTAGTGATAATGGTGCACGCATTCCAATTGTTATTCGTCGATTGTAATTATCCTCGAGGATTCATGTGGTTCATTGGAATGCACGCTGTTATGTTCTTTTTCTTATTTAAAGATTTCTATAATCAAGCATACAACAAGAGGAGAGAAGAAAGCTTGCGCAAACGGACATACAAACGGTCACATTAGTCATAACGAAGATCAAAACGGTAGTTCGAAACAAAATGGGCATTTACCAAAGCAAAACGGCGTTAGAGATGCCGCTGATTACTATACCAACGCTCAATTTGGTGATCTTCATCAAAGAACAAAGGTTCAGTGACATCCTACCGAAAATAAGTTAAATTTATTTTAAATTATACTTAATAATAATAACGGTCTGTACAGAAATGTTGTTATAAATAATTGTTACAAAGTTGCTCAATTTTTTAGGACAATTATATACATTAATTAAGTTAAAAATCGAGAGTGATTAAAATTTAGCAATGTGGCTTTTATATAGGTGCTACCTACTTCTACACTTATGATCACATACCTATAGAGTGCTTTTGGCAATGTTTTATATTATACATTAGATTTCTACTGTGAATATGGGGACATTGTACAAATGGGAATTTAAGTAGTTTTATAATTTATCGGATTGTTACACTAAAATAATGTTTTGTATTATATAAGGTACTAGTATTAATTTATTAATGTAGGTAGGTACTTTTTTACCTTAAAAAATAATTTTGTACATATAAATAATTTAAAAAAGTAATGTATTGTTATTGTTATACCATTCCTTACACTTATTTCAATTGTATAGTTGTAAAGAACAATTTAATAAGTGTATAATGTTCCAGATGTGATTTGTAATCCTTAGGATTTAAACAGTAATTCCAACGTATTTTATATATGAAATAATAGTGTAATAATAATATAAGTAATTAATTATTTATGTACAATTTATATTTTTTAAAAAATGTTTTGTAAAAGCAGAATTTGTGTATGGTTTTATAATGGTTTATTTATAAAAAAAACTTATTTCGTTACATTTAAAATCTATATTTAAAGTATAAAAATTTGTATAATCTATAAATACAATCGATCAAAGGATCATCATTCCTAATTTAAATATTAAAGAACAACTTAAAAAATTTGAGCATGCAAAGGTGTTGTAGTTGACTTACGATATATACTGAACTATGACTAGGGGTATATTGAATATGTTCCACTTTTCACAGGGAAATGTCTATGTTTAAGATTTGATTGCACTCGACCGAGGTAATAAACTTAGATTACTAAATTATTTCTGAATAATAAATATACACATATAATACATATATACAGGCACATAATTCGGTATTGAACGTTGAACTACTCTTGTTTGATTGTTTTCTTTTTTGATTTGCTGTAATATGCGACGTAGTAAAAATGTGAGAACAGCACAAAGAAGATAATAGAATGAAGAAGGAGTAGAAGTCCTATAATTTGCGGATAACCACAGTCTTCCCAAATTAATTGAGCAGAATGGAAAAAGACTAACGTAAATTGAAGCTAGGACAAATAATTTGGAGTGTTATGTTATTTTAATGGAAGATAAACTTACGAGTTGTATATGCGTTAGGTGCTTTTTCCACCATAAATACTTATAGTACTCAGGTCCCATTGCTGATACCATGTAATAGAAATACATGACCACATGAACCATATTATTAATAAGATTTGAAAATGTTCCATGCCCACCTAAAAAAACAAGATTGTTAAACGAATTTAGTAATTGAAACTGTTTTCTATTGTAATCTACACTTGAGTATCTAAATGTTTATGAGTTATTTTAAAAGAAAGGAATCGCCGTATTTTTTAATTGAAAGTTTTTTGATTTCAAATTATTTAAAATAGATGAATATTTTCATGTAGTTTAATCTAAATTGAGTTTATAAAATAGGAAGGTTGCAAGAAATAAAAAACACCGAAGATTTGTATAATTAATTTCGATAAGAAAAATTAGAACTAACATGAAGGAAATAGAACACAAGTTGTCAAGAAATTGTCTAAGCGAATATTTAAGGACTCAATCCAATGTATACCAAATATTGAGTTTTTGAATTATCGGAAAGACATAATTTTAACAGCATGTACTAGAGAATAACAGATTAATTTTCTGAAGAAATAAGCAACCTTAGGATGTATACGGCACTCTGTGCAAACGAAAAATAATTAATTTAATCAAACAATCTTTTAGAAAAGTATGGCATAAAGTTAAAAAAATTAATTATTAAAGTGTAGAACGATGCTTTCGCAATGCGTTTAAGTTCTTAAAAGATAGTAAATTTAAAAGAATTTTTCCAATTAAAGTCTATGGTACAATGTATTTTATTTCATATTATTAACATTTACCAATGATATAAATTTTGGCATACAACTGCTAACTGTATTGTACATACATTACAAAATTAATTTTCAAAAACTGATAAAAACTTTTTAACGTATTAATTTTATTGGTCTAGTATTATTATTACTTTTAATTATTCTAATGTATTGATAATAACCAAAAGTTACACAATATGTAGATTATTGTGTAAAACACTTATTAAAATAAGTTTTTTTTTAAATTATTTTAGAACTACTTTATAATAACGACGGTAATTCTGGAACGGATTACTGTCGTTATCCAAGATTCCACTGTACACTACCGTTAAACTAGGTTTTCCAAAAATTTGCTCACGATTTTTTTTGGCTGGGCCCTTTTCGGGCCGGGGGTTCTTGTAACTTTGCCAGACCCGCTATTTTATTGTTAGACCACTGTTCAGATTGTGCGGATATAACCAAATATTATATCCGATTACATTTAGGATATTAATTTTTCGTAGCGCTTAATTTATTAAAATATCAAAATTAAATAGTTATGTATAATTTTAAGGTACATTTCTTAACTTTGCCTAGGGCGCAAGGTAACCTAGCCTCGGCAGCGCTTCTTCCTTGCATCTAACGGTGCCCACAATTTTTATGTTTAACTTTTTGCTCAATTATGAATTTCAAACCGAATTGTCACCAATTTCTTGAATGATTTAACGAAGAAGTGAACCCCTAGTTATTATATTTTGCGAACAGTAGGTGGCGCTACTTATTTTCAAATTACAGACTGAAAGCAATAGTTCCTATTTCTATTTTCTACCAGTTTTCTAACTTAAGTTTTTTATAGACAATATTCGATAAACCTATTTATAGATACCACACGTTCAAGTATTGGTAATGTCATGTATACGTTAGAAGCATGTAAATAAACATTAGAAGGGTTTGCAACAAAGAATTTAATGTTGTTTATCCTCACCAGAGGCAGCATATTCGATACAAATATTATTAATGCATTTTAAGTACTTTTTACATGCATTTTTACGTGTTGAATGGTTTTATTTAATTACAATCTATTCAACCAAGTCACAAAACTACACAAATTATTCGGCTATAAGTATTATGTGAATTAATTTTTTTAAACCAGGAGAAGTGTTCAAAAATGATATTTTTGAATATTTTCTAAACCACAACTACGATTTTTTTTAAATCTTCAAATTTTGTATTTCATTACAATATCAACAAGCTGTCCAAATTTCACTAATTTTGAACTTGCCGTTTTGTGACTTTACATTTGAAAATATCAGTTTTTTCTAAATATTTTGAATATTTAAGCTACCATTTTTTTTTAATTTTTACAGAATAAACCATTTAACAATAGTAACCCATCATCCAAATGTGCTTAACTTTGATCTTTTAGTTTAAAAATCGGTTTCTTTTATAAGAATCGAAAGGAATTTAATTAAATAAACTAATAAAATAAATTATATTTAATTAAAAATTATTTTTTTCTAATAATATAGCTTTAATAGAGTGCTTTCAATGCGAGAGCAATCAATTAATTATTTATTATAATTATTTAGATAAATTCTGCAAGTCAATTAAGCTGTTTGTTTAAGGAATGTGCTATAAAGTTGTCTTTACAATAAAAATATAAAAAAATGAGAGGACTAAAGAATGTTAATTTTAGCATTTTAAGAGCCGAAGAGGAAAATTTTTATTGTCGCTTAAGATCGATACATTATACAAAGAATTTAGAACGAGGTTTCTGTTCTTTATTTAAATTTTCAAATACCTCAATTATAAGTTTCTGTTTATTTTAACCTTTCTACCAACGTATACAAGTAACTGAGTACTATTGTTTAGTCACTCCTAAGATTCAATATCTGCATCGAATAAGCTTTCATTAATTTTGAAAACGTATTTTCCATTATTAGGATCAATAAGTAAAATATTAATAAAGGGGGTGTTTATTATTGTTAAAATACGAAAAATAAATAACAAATATTTTGAGGAGTAGTGACTGGTATGTAATTTCACTTTCTAACCAGTTTCTGCGAATCAAGTTTTTCCAACCCAAATGGCAACACATGAGAGACGTTGAGTAATGAATGCAATTGACTGCCTAAGGTGGGACTAACATTTAACTTGTGTATATATATTGTTACAGACTTTTTTAACGATTTTATTTTTGCGCAATTTATATTTTGCAATTATTTAATAGTAACTTACGAATTTACATCGAAAATGACAAGAAAAACGGCAATTATTAAGTCATAATGTCTTACCAGCAATGAATTTTACTAAAATCCATGTTTCCAATGGTGTTAAACTATGATGATATAAATGTAACAGCGATATTTGGCTATCTTTTTTTCTCATTACGAAAAAAACGGTATCTGAAAA
This sequence comes from Sinopyrophorus schimmeli, assembly GCA_036325965.1. Classification (NCBI taxonomy): domain Eukaryota; kingdom Metazoa; phylum Arthropoda; class Insecta; order Coleoptera; family Elateridae; genus Sinopyrophorus; species Sinopyrophorus schimmeli. Next base: position 627,285 of record JARFIZ010000025.1, on the reverse strand, counting down.
TTCTGACAATTTTGAGATGTAATACCACCAACACAAATTCGCCATCTGAAAAAGAAATGCATGAATAAATTAATAAAATAAGAAAACACTAATATTTCTGAAATCTAACAATTTTTGGAAATTTCATTGTATGTTTATCGTATTCTTACCCTTAAAGCTTTATTACTATATGAATAGTCGACGGGCTGACATTTGTAACTGTAGTCAAAAAACCAGCCGCTCATAAGATGCTGAAAGATGAAAACGATTATTTAATATGAAAGTCTTATAAGGAAAAGACATGTTATAGAATCTTTCTCTGACTAACTGTATTTGTCCTTGGATATACCAAGGCCTTGCAAATTCAGTGAACGTCCTTGAAGAGAAAGTTACCCCGAAGAAATGGTATTCGTTATACATGAACGATACCTGCTGTATATGATAGGCATATTATGTAAAATGAAATTGTGATGTAAGTTTACTTTACAATGTCACGTTCAAGGCTACTCAATATTTTTTTGTTTATGCAACAACTGTCTTACCTCGTATAACATGAATAAACTAAATAAGACCTGCAATCCGTTATAAGCTATAAGCACTTCTTTGAGCTTAAATGGTTTTCTATCTCGCATTATCCTTGGCCCTAGGATAATGACAGTGTAAAGGTATCCCAATACCATCGCTATTGTGGGAACGGGACTATGCATGAGGGGCCAATTTGTGGTTCTGGGATCTACAACAAATTTTTTTTAATAAGGTAAGATATTTTAGTTATCCACACAAATTGTTAAGAAAAGTTGCTTCATAGTTTACAAACTAGTACAACAATCTTAGTCTTGGAAGTTTGTTAATTGTTACTTCATTCTTGAAATATTTAGAACAAAATAGAAATCATATCTATCGTAAATGTAATAATGCCTTTTAATAGCCTAGGGTTTATTTACGTTTTATTAAAAAATCTAAAAAAATATACTTACCACTTATCCTATCTACTATATCTCCATAACTATCTATTGCTAAACGAACTAACGTTGCTACCTCCTATAAAAATGAAAAAGGAATTAAACGTTTTTAAATGCCACTTTTGTAATAATGAAGTTTAGTTGTAATTGTGCTTTAAGAATTATTTAATTCAGATTATCAAGGTAACGTTTTGTTGAAGTAGACAAAGTAAATTATCTTCTGTTAATTCACAAGGCAAACAAGCAAATAATTGCAAATTTTATAGCCTTTACTTAATGAAGATATCTAATAACAGATTTGTTGGGTCAAGTGAATAAATTGTCCTTGTTGGGTTTTTTAAATTGTTTGTTTTGGTAAGTTTATTTGAAAAAAAATACTTAATGTTGGAGCTATTATTGATGATGCCATTAAAATTTAATTCGAAAATTTTATTGCATGTTGCAAAATTCTCATTTTTTTAATAATACATAAAATATTAAAAACTGAAAAGTTCGTATTGTTAAGATGAAACTAATTTCTGTAATAACGCAAATACTTCAAAATAATATGTATGTCTACTTTGAAAAGGAACCGTCTAAAATGATCAATAGATACTTTGTTTCTTGTTTTTTGCTTTCCTTGTTTGCTGAAGGTCAATAAGAAACAATTTCTTATAGAAAATGAAATATAAAAATTAAATTAAGCGCTAATTATTGACAAACTAAAGTTGGGCAATGTGATTAAAAATTATAAAATACAGTGAAGCAAAAAATCTATATGTACTGAAATCAGTGAAATCTACAAGTTTAACGCAGAAACCAGAAACCGATGAGCGAAATTGCACAACTCTGAAAGTATGTCGAACTCTTGCATTTGCCCTACTAAACAATTTTTTTTATAGACAAAATAATAAAGATATATGAATATATAAATACATACATATTAGGGTGCTTTGTTTTTAAACCATTATTTTTCGTAACGCTCCATTGACAAAGTATTGTTGTAAACAACAAAAATTAATTTTCAACAAAGTTCTGACCTTAATTTTCCCATTTATTTAAAATGTAAATCTACAATTTATTATTTCAATTATTTATATTTCTGCTGTTTTTTATGTAATCGTCTTGCTTTTAACGGAAAATTGTAGTAAACATATAAATCTTTCAAAGTTCTCATAGTTAGATCTATGTAACTTGACCGTTTTCATTTCTATAAAGCTTAAAGTCAATTTTTATCAATTTTTGCATTTTTTTTATAAACAGTTAGTTGGTAGGGGTACGTATGAACATCCTCTGCAATATAAAGCAATTCTATTTTTTTAATTTTTTGCCTAAAAAACATGGGTTTAACGTCCCTGTTTTTTTCGATTTTGGCCGATTTTGGGGGTTTTGAATTAGCACTGGTTTCGGATGTACTAAGGCCTAATACGTTCGAAAATAAAAGCTTTCCGCGTACTTCTTCAATCTGTTTAGGTAAAAATACAGTTTTAATATTTTATAGGAAAGTAATTAATATATAATAAAAAAATTAATTGGTGTTTAAAGTCTATCTACGTATAAACACATGCATAAAAATAAAACCCGTTTAATGCTAAAAACGTTTTACCATATTACCTGCGAATGTGGCCGCGAAAACCTCATAATTGGCATTCTAATCATTAACTAACCTGACAGTTGTCATATTTGTAAGATAAAAATAAACATTAAAACTCTTAGTTTTAATGCAGGTGATATGAAAAATATAGTGTGTGGCACGGGATGAAACACGATTTCAGACTCAGAGGGATGTCAATTCTGACTTCGCTTGGACAGACAACCCTCACTTTTGTCTGAAATGGTCTTGTTTCATCCCTTACCACACAATATATTTTTGAGTTGTACACGGAGAAAAAAATATCGTTATAACAACTATCTAACGTAACCTCAAAGGCACCTATTAATGATATCCTTATAATAACTATCCGTATCCTTATTATAGCTATCCGTACTATAGTTATTTTTCACAGGGATACGCCGTATAGCTAAATTAGCCAATCGAATCGTTGTTCTGGCGAAATGTCACTTTGAATATCCGCAATAAGGAAACTCTGGATAGCTAAATTAGCTATACGGCGTATCCCTGTGAAATATATACTACGTATAGCTAAAATAGCGACACGGATAGTTATTATAAGGATATTTTTTTCTCCGTGTAGGTATATCACAAACTTTTCTCTACTAACTGATTTTTTGATAATTTACTGTGTAACCGTAGTAAAAAATATATATATTTTAGGGGTTTGTTACGGCTGGCGCCGCTTCCCTTCTCTCAACCAGATTCTTCACTCTTTTCTGTTATTCCAGTCTGCGTCTTCTAATCCTCATTTCTCCATGGCTTCATCAATTTCATCCCTCCATGATCTTCTGGGTCTTTCTCTTTTTCTACGTCCGAGCGGGCTCCAATCCATGATTTTCCTTATCCATCTATTACTATTACATCTTCTAATGTGATCATACCAGTTAAGCTGCTTTTTCTCAATGGTAGTCAACCTATTTTCTTTGATTTTCATTCTTCGTCTAATTTCATCGTTTGTTATTCTGTCTAGCCGTGTTAATCTGCAGCATCTTCTCCAGTATTCCATTTCAACTGCTTTAACTTTTGATTTGTTCTTTTTATTAAGCACCCAAGTCTCTGCTCCATACGTCATAACGCTTTCTACTATACTCCTATAAATTTTTCGTTTTGTGTTTTTTGTCAGTCGTTTGTTCCATAAGATTGGATTTAGTTGTTTTATACCTGTTCTACCCTGGCCCAATCTCGATTTTATTTTTTTCTCTGTTGTTCCGTCTTTTGTTATTATACACCCGTATCTTCGTCTACTTCTAAGTCTTCTACTGCCTCCCCTGTGGTTGAGATGTATTCTGTCTTGTCTAGATTTATTTCTAATCCTGCTTTATCGTATTCTACTTTTAGTTTTCGGAGCATATAACTCAGATCTTTCTTGTCTTGTGCTATGACCACTTGGTCATCCGCAAAATTTAGGGTATATAAGTAATCGTTACGTATTGGTACCCCCATTCCTCCACATTTGTATTTCCAGGTAGATTTTGAAAAGCGTTGGTGACGTTGGACATCCTTGTAGTAGACCTTTTGTTGTTATAATTTGCTTGTTGCACCTATTTCTGTATTTTATTGTCAATATATTGTTGTTATAGAGGACATCTATGGCCTTTATTATTTCTTTGTCTACTTCCATGTCTTCCATCGCTTTCCATAGCTGTTGTCTTGGTACCGAATCGTATGCTTTTTTAATGTCAATAAAGACCATATGTACTTTTCTGTTCTTTGCTTTCTTTTTTCTATTGTTTGTCTAATTGTATATATGTGATCTACACATGACTTTCCCGCTGTGAATCCAGCTTGGTCCTCTCCTATCTTTCCTGTTATCTTGTCTTCTAATTTGTTTTTTATTATTTTTGCATATAGTCTTCCTACACTTGAGATTATGCTTATGCCTCTATAGTTGGTGCATTTTCTCCGGTCTCCTTTCTTAAATATGGAGATTATATATGCTGTGGTCCACTCCCTTGGTAATGTTTCTCCGTTTATAGCTCTTTCAAACATTATTTTCAAGCTTCTAAGTAATTTTCTGGTTTCATATTTTAGCAGCTCATTTGCTATTCCTCCTGGACTCGGTGATTTGTTATTTTTAAGAGTTTTAATTGCGTTTTTTATTTCATAATCTTCTATTGTGATCTGCTTAAACTCCGCATTTGGCTCTATTTGATACTTTAGTTGTTGCATAAATTGTGGTCGCGTCTCTGTTAATAGTTCGCTATAGTATTCTTCCTACTGTTCTTCTTGTATGAATTGTATATTGGCCTTCTCTCTTGTATTTGATTTGGTAGCCTTAATGACTTTCCACGCTTCGGAGCTTCTTGTACCTCCTGTGTATTGCTCTATGTTTTGGCATGCTCTATCCCATTTTTTATTCCTCTCTTTAGTGATTAGTTGCTTTGTCTCTCTTTTTTTTTTCTCTGTACTTCTGTAAGTCTTCTACTTTTTTCATGCTTAACCATCTTGCATATATCTGTTTTTCTCTCTAATTACTGCTTTAGTTCTTTCACTTATTTCTTCTTTGTAGCTGTTAGTTTTTGTTTCTTCTTTTCCTAATGCTTCAAACGCAGCCTGTTTGATAGACTGTTTTACATGTTCATACGTTTCTTCCAAATTACTAAAGTCAAATTCTCTTAGTTTTTCGTCTAGTGGTCGTCTATACAACTCTCTTATTGTTATATCTTGTAACATATGTATTTTGTATTTTGTTTCTTTTTTCTTTCGTAATATTGTCCTGGTTGATCGTTTGTTCTTTTCGTTGTTTTTCTTCTTTCTTTGCTATTCTATACCAGGGGAAGTACATATATGCTACTAGTAATTTGTGGTTTGTTCCACACTCTGCCCTCTTCTGATTCTTACATCCCTTATTCTAATTGTTGTATCCACTTTCATTATGATATAATGTATTATAGATCTTAAGTTTCGTGTTTCTTGTGTTCATGTGTATTTATGGATGTTCTTATGTTTGTAAAACCCATTGGTGATTTTTAAGTTGTTGAGTTCGCGTGTTTCTATTATTCTCTCACCATTGTCATTTAGTGTGTCTTCACCAAATCTTCCTACTGTTTTATCATTAGTTTTTGTTCCGTTCTTCCGTTGATATCTCCTGCTATAATTATTTCTTGGATGGATTTTACCTTTTCTATTTCTTTCCTAAGTGTCTCGAAAAATATATCTTTTTCTACAGTTGGGCTGTCGTCCGTTGGGGCATATACTCCTACAACTTTTATTTCTCTTCCATAAATGTTTATCTCAATTGTAATTATGCGTTCATTTATGGGTTCCCATGATGTAATGCTTCTCTTCCACTTTTTCCTAATTATAACCGCAACCCCCGCTTTGGCTCTTTTTTCTTTGTCTATCCCGCTCCAACAATGCATATCTCCATCTATCTCCTTTGTACCATGCCTTTTTTTTTGTATCACTCATTACTAGTACGTCTATAACACCTTTCTTAAATTCTCGTATCACGTCCGTTTGTTTGGTTTGCCATCCTTGTACGTTCCAGGTTGCGCATACTAGCTTCCTGTCTTTGTTCTTTGTCTTTCTTTGGTTGAGATGTAAGCTTGGTTTTGCTATTTTACTAAGCGCAGAATTGCCCCCCCCCGTATCTTTTGGGGCTCCTTCATTGAAGGTGTGGATTGCCACCCGGGGATTTCTATTCCGTCGTTGATTTTTCATTCTGCGTTTTTTGATTAGCTTTTTCAATTGGTTGTTTTACGTAGGTTAGGTTGCTAACTCCTGCACGCTACAACCCTCCTCTTTACCCGGACTTGGGACCGGCAGTGACAATATATTACAATTATTATTTATTACAATATATTTTTGAGTTGTAGGTATATCACAAACTTTTCCCTACTAACTGATTTTTTGATAATTTACTGTGTAACCGTAGTAACAAATATAACTGACCAATAAAAAAATTATATTTTACCTTTCGCATACTAGGTGACTAAATGTCACATGCCATACTGGGTGGGGTTTGTCATACTCCAAAAATAAAATGATATAAAAGGCACGAAATTGTACTTTATGACAGTTAAATGATAAATATATTTTAATAACCAATAATGAATAGGTTTAAGCAATACACGTATTTATTTATGCATTATAATAGAAAAAAAATTAATTGAATAATTTTAATCGTTCCCTCTCACTTGCATTGACAAGATTATCGTATCTTCTCGCTCCCTTCCACTCATTGCTACGGTAAATACGTTTTTCGGTATATAAAATCGATATTTACTACATTAAATTAAAATTTTTGATTTGAAGGAGTGCACGGTAAATTATAGGCACTAATGTAATAAATACGAGGAGGTGCGCATTTGAGCGAAAAGTGGCACATTTCCGAGCGAGGGAGGCAAATAAAGCGCGACGCGGAGCGGCGCGCTTCATTTTCCCGAGATTGGAATGTGCCACTTTCAGCTCAAATGCGCACACTCGGTTTTAAGCTCGATTACCAAACGTCCTGTTTTAACAAAAGAAAAATTGGTCACGTTAGTTATATCCCACCTCGTACACGGAAGGTTAAAAGTTCATTTAATTTGAACAGTAGGGGGAAAGTGGCATGAAACAGCCAAGTTTTGAAACAGCCATTTTCAATTACGCGGTAGTTTTCATACGAATCGTTTATGTATTATTATTTTAAGATAGCAACACTAGCCAGATATCCCCACAAAAATTTGACCGTTCACCGTCAATAAACGGCGCCGATACGACGTATTGAAGATTTTGTCGTCAAAAAGTAAGGTTTTGAGTTCAGTTTATTTGTTTTCTAACGCCTATACGTACAAAACTAATAATAATATGATTACACTATAATTTTATAGATATATTAGGCCTTCTAATAACGTATATATTTTGTAGACTAATCTTTGATTTCATAGTAATTTTCGAGATTTGGTTTCTTGAGAGAATATGTTTTGAAATAGCCGGACTGCAGTGTAATGAAACAGCCACCTTTTAATTCCATAAAATGCAATAATAATTGTAGTAACAGCAATCAAGAGTGGTACCGATGCAAAATTGTAATGGTTGGGCATATAAATCCTGTGGCATAAAAGGAAATTGCATTATTTTTGCTAAAAACGTTTTAAGTTTTTGCAATGATTGATCTCAAACGTCAAATTTTTTGACAGTTTCTTAGATTTATGTAAGTAAATATTTTATCGAGAGTTTGCGTTATTTAAAACGTTTTATAATTATATAAGATCTAAAATTATAGCTTAAGATTATTATTAAATAATATCTTCGTTAATGTGCAGTTTTAATCTTGTAATAAGAACATGGCTTTTTCAAAAATTGGGTTGGCTGTTTCAATACCTATAGGTTATGTAAAAGCCAAATTTTATTTTTTTTATAAATGATTAGAAGTCGAAAAATATCGTTAATTTTGAAAAATGTTTTATGACATTACGTACATAAATGCATGAACAATTACAGATTTTAAAAAAAAATTGATTTATTTATGTCCTTCTATATTATTTATCCCTGTTTTTAAAACTGGCTGTTTCATGCCACTTTCCCCCTAATCTGATCAACATTATGTTAAAGCGAGTTAAATGTAAAAGAAATAAATAAAAAGGGAAATAAAGCATCTGGTTTGTAATGCAGCTATCAATACCAATTTAGTACAATGTATTTAATAAAATAAAATATACCTACTTACTTGGTTTCTTAACAAAATTTCAATAGAATAAATTTGAAACGCATTTTAAGTTTCAAATTTAAAAAGTGTATTTTGTTATAGTAAATTTAGTAACATAAAATTTTCAAGGATTCCATAAATTTTACATCATTATATTTGCATTAATTAATTGGTCATTATTTGCTTTTTAAGCATTTGGTTTTTATAATGATCATTTATCTTTTATTTCGTGTTTTGTAATTAATCTAATTTTCTATTCATTACAAAATTTGCGTTGGCTGTCTAGCAGAAACTTGATCAACCAAAGATACCAATGGGGACTGAAGACAATTTAATAAATAATTTTTCCTAAACTTTTAAGCTATTAAATTTACTTGAAAATTGATTTCAAAGACGCATTAGAGGAAACAAATTAAATGGAAAAATACCTAAAGCAATGCGCTATAAATTCTCAAATGAAACGAAAATTTGCGACGTGTATCAAAAGGTTTTTATTATTGATTTGCAAGTTAACAACAGCAAGAAGCGTGCATTTATGGTTTAAAGAACATAAAATCTATTGTTAAATCAATCTTAACATTCACTTCAATGCGCTGTACCATATGCAAAATAAAAGTAAAAAAATTTTAAGCTCTGAAACATTATCAGTTTATAATTTGTAATAGATAACTCGTATTAATTTATCAAAAATTAATCTCAATCTCCAAATTACATAAATTTTTTAAAATAATAATGAAATTGTAGTATTTATATCCAGTAGTTATTTGGTAAACTAAGTTTAAATTAAAAATAATATGTTCCGGAAATGTGGGTCATTCTCTTATATAATTCAGAGATAGGATTCAAAACAAGTTGCTTTCGATATTGCTTTACGTTTATTAATTAATCTATGTATTGATAAATTCTAGTTTATTAAAAATATTACTTTAGACCAGTGTTTCCCAACGTGGGTCTCATGTTTCACATGGGAGCAATTTAAATGTTTAGGGAAGCAATATAATTATTTAAACAGATAATTTGCAAAAGTACTTGATTTTTAGTTATCTACTTATTATATGTTTTGAAAATTTACTTATTGTTTATTTTTAAATAATTTCTTAGTGATTTTTTGCTAAAACCCAAATCTTATGTTTCGAACAAGTTGTAATTAAGCTTCATTTATGGAATAATTAAATTTTTAAGTATAAAAAAAAATTATGTTACATTGAAGGGCATCAAAATTTTAGACTGACTCAGGTGGGGCATGTTAAAAAAAAGATTTGGAAACACTGCTATAGACCGTAATTAAAGTAAGGGGCCTAAAAGCCGATCAGGACCCAATACCGGATCAGTTCCATATTTTTTGTATTTATACAATAATTATGTGAAGACTGCTACATATAAGCATTACTATTATATTAAACAATTTCTAAAGTTAAATTTATTATAAATATAATAAAGTATTATAATGTTTGATAAAAACTATTTAATAATTTTTGATTGGCCGCCATGAATCATATTTGTTTTAACTCGTTTACAAATTAAAATAAGTTAAACACTTGCAACACGTGTCATATGTATTATCATATTTAACAGTTATTTATTACCTAAAGCGTACAATTATATTAATGCTTATGATTTTTAACAAATAAGGTTAATATTATTTTTATGTTATTGATATTGTATAAAATTGTGATCTTGTACTAGGATTAGTTGTTTATGTGAAATTAGTACTCGATCAACTACGATACAAATAAAACGTCAAAATATATAATTAGGAGGTGATCACTCAATGCTTTTAGATGGTAGCCAATTTTGTCACTCGATTTGACTTTTTAATATCAACCTAAAAGTGTAGTTCTGTAGTTTCTAAATTTTTTATGTTTTTTTTGTTTTCCACGTTAATGACAGGTCAAATTCTGTTTTTCTTACACTGATAAAAAAAGTATCTTTATTCAAGAAAAATATTCTTGATCCAAGCAAATTATTTTGAAGAGAACTAGTTGTCTTGCTTCAAGTATTTCTTGTCTTGAATTCATGTTTCTTGGATGGAGAGGTCGAATCACTCCGATCGATAACATTTTTACTTGGTTTAAGACTATATTATCTTCGATCGATACAAGTGAATTCTTCCTTCAAAAATTATTTATTGAAGATTCAAGAACAATTTTTTATTTAGAATATTATAAGTTTAAGTCAGAAAAAACTTAGAATTAAAGAAATTTTTGTTTCATTATATGCCTTATATTTTATTAATACAGTCAGTAACATCTTGAACTAATGTTACCGTCTATCTTAATCCAAGAGAAAGAAATTCTTGGGCGAAGTTGTATATATCTTATTTGAAAACAACCAAGTTCCTTGATTCAAGAATGAATTTCTTAAGTCAAGAGAATTGAACTACTTAAAACAAGAATGACATTTTAAAGAAAACATTTTTCTTGAATCAAGTCATTTTTTTATCAGTGTACATATAATTTTTAAGCTTTAACAGTAGATAAATCAGAAACTCTTATTTATTATTATTTTTAGAAAACCAAATTGTCATTCACAGTTAAACCGACTCTGACAAAATTGGGCATGGTGAAGGGCAGAAATGATTACCCCGTGTAAACTAATTGCTGTTGATTTATATTTAAAATTTTGTATTTAAACGCCCTTATTAATCAATACCAAAAAAAAAGGAATTTTAATAGACAGTAATGCTTTTATAGTTTTGTTTCGTTCAACATAATAAAATAGTGAACGGCTATTGGGTCTCTTTATTTACTTATTGTTTTGATTTTTATAATTCATATATGTAAATAGATAAATATCTTCATAAGTGTAAAATAAAAAAAATACATTATTTTGGAAGTAAACGCATGTTGCACTAATCCTGAATATGATTTTAATTACAATTTAAAAGTACCTAAGTTCTTAAAGTTTATTATGTGCATGTTATTTTAAATTAAAACACAAGGTTAAAGGAATATTCAATAATTCACTTTGTAATTTTTAAGTAATATACTATTATTTTTATCAAACAAATTATTATTCAGTTAGTTAGTATAGTACTTCCATTATTGCGGATTTGCCTAATAAACGGTTACACAATTCCAGGGAAAGTAAATGCTATTTAAAATATTGTTTATGAGAACTACATATCGTAAAAAATTAAAAATTATTTTTCTGTTAAATGTCAGTGTTGTGAATTCCAAGAGCATTGTTCTAAAACTGCATTTAAAGATAATTATACCGTGAAGGCTACTAATTTTCTTAATAATTTTTGGCAATATTATTAATAGGTTTCGGTCTATTTAAAGTGTTTATTTGCAAACATAAAACGCACATCCTTGTGTAAATGGAAGGTCGTCGATTTTTTGCAACTTTAAAGCAATTTTTCAATTTCTCGTAGGAAATGTAGAAACAAAGAAGTGGACTTTAAGAATTGATATACCTATATTTTAATAATTTTAAAAACAAATTTTGTGATTTTGAAAAAAATATTAAAAAAAAACAATTTCCAAAAAATTAAAGCGTAAACATATAAACATAAGTTTAACATTATCATAAATGTAAATGACCTGAAAAATATTCTGATAAATGCAACAACCTCATCTTTCAACTAATTAATTTTGTGAATAAATTTCCATGCAAATTAAAGTTAAAGTTATATCATCATAGTTTTGAATTAGATACGTAAATTTACAAAAATGGTTATTTCCTGATTATTTCAATATCAAATACGTTTGTTGATATAGCTTTTTCAATTAATAATAACTGCTTTACATAAAAAAAAATATGACAATGCTAGATTTTAATGTGTTAATTCTGGAATACCTATTTTAGCTTTTTATCTATTACTATTGTATTTTTTTTAAGCTTTTGAAGAAGCTTTGGTATAGAATTTGTTATTTAAGAATGAAGCATAGGAAATTTCACTTGACTTGGAGATTTTTAAATTAAAATGCAGGTCATAAAATCTAAGCAAATAATTAATAATCGAATGCAACGATCTCAAATAGTTTTAATTAACTTAATTTTAAATTAAGCAAGAAATTGTTTAGAAAAGTTGTCTGAAATGGACTTTCCTAACGCTTATGATTAAGCAAAACTTGTAGTTACAATGTGCAATGAACCAACAGGTGCTAAAACAAGAACAGTAATATAATTCTTGTGAAATTTACTTTTGTCAATTAGGTACAACCGTCTAAATTTCCAAAATTTTGTATTTTAAATTAAATTAGTGCACATCGGAACAGTTAAAATAGTTAACTTTTTTTTTAAGCATAACAAACTTATTAGTTAAATTTTTATATTGGGAAGTTCAAGAGCAAAAATGTTAGATAACCAATTTTAAATAGCCGTACAATAGATTTACCATTATAAATTAATTAAAATGAAAATGTCTACAGGAAAGCTATTGGAAACATATCTTTGCAACATTTTGCAATGCAAAAACTCGAGGGCTTCTTTTTTTTCTTAAACAATTCAAGGACACGTCGTATAAAATTAAATTAAAGATCTGTAAACTTTCACGTATGTGGCGAAACTTTTTTTGACTGGTCGCAAATTCGAATTAATTTTTTATTTTTTGTTATTACTTAATCGTTCATTGCAAGAGGCAAGTTTAAGTTCACTTTAAAATTCAGTAGCGTACCTGCGCTTCAAATTATCTTAGGCAGAAAAATATTGCTACACTATTACGTAAAAATAAACATCTGTCTGATAATTTTCTTGAGCAATTTTGTAACACTTTCGATTTCTGGTCGGATACATGTTGGAAGTAGAAAAAAAACGCACTGTATTATTAACCCACATAACCGCGCCTGATTCTTTTAAATCTGTGCTAATTTTTAGATCAAAATATTAGCATTTTTTTTTGTTTATTGAGAATTCGATATTCAAATTATTTTATAAAATAATTGCTACGCCTTGGTACTGATACACTTACCGTATTGTTCATTGTGATAAGAAATGAAGTAAATCACGTTTTCAAGAATTAGTCGCAGAGGAGTTCTTTATGAATCCATGAAAAAAATCCACATAAAAATTAAATCATTGTAAACATCCACTCGCACGTATATTTTGGCACTATCCTTCGTCAAACTTTAATCTAAAAAATCTAAAACAGCACTCGTACACTTCAAAAAAGTAACAAATCAAAAAACCTAGAAAGTAGCTCCCCAAAAGGCAAGTAAACAAAAACTGAGCTATAAATTTTGTGTCCTCAATCTCTTATACTGGTGAACTTTTGCAAATTGTAATAATGTAAACCAAAGTATAGTTAATCTTGTACAAATTCATTTTATCCCCCCTAAGTTTCTTTTACGTGAATTTTAGAAAAAGATGAAAGTTATAGGTTTGTAAGTGATGGTAAACGTTACCTACGATTTCAACGAAAGGGGGGTTAATGGTATGGCATTAGCGGAATTTACTTTGTAAATCTATCGAAGAATTTTGTAACAGTATGCAATGAAATTGTTATTATTAATTGGGGGGGGGGGGGGAAGAAACAGGGTGTTTTACGACATTAGTGGTTTGACGTTCTTCTGCAACTTTACGTTTAGTATTCCCCTAGTTTATTCCTTAACTACTGCGTCAATTAAATATCATTACTCTTTATTTTATTTATTAATATAAATATAATAGTTTCGCAGAACAATATTACGTCTACAACGTGTTTTTTTAAATCATTTATAATAAAGTAAAAGGACGGTCAATGGAAGTTTTTAAAAAATTAACGCTAAGAATGCTTTTAATTTTGTTAATTAAAATTGTTTGAATTTTATGGTTGCTTTACTTTTTACAAAATTGTCGCTTTTACGCCACGATTTATATATTTTTGCAACTATAATAAAAATTATTTTGCTCTAATTACATTGATCGAAACTAAAAGGTATTCTTCGTCGAATTTCATTTCGGAATTAATAGAGGTCACATTTACAAAGGATTCAGCTTTCATATGAAATCCGGCTTCGAAAATCGCAATAATGTTATTTTTCGATAATTTAATAAAATACATCCACCAACTTGCGTCAAGGACAAATGAGCAAACATTTTGACATTTGCTTAAGAAAAGTCTTGCGACATATCGAAAGCAGCATTTTGAAACGACTCACAAATTTTGAAAAAGATTTTTAGTTTTGCGTATAAATTAATGTAAATCGTATGTTGTAATAAATTTTGAGTTTGTGTAGGTATTATTTTATACCAGAACAATTAATTTTTTTGGTAAAAAATCTTTGTTGTTAATTTAATCAAAACTAATGTTAGAAAGTGTGCATGAATCTAAATTAGTTTATTTTAAGATTTAACAATATTTAGTTCATATGTATGTAAATTAATTTAAGTTACATTGACTGTAAAAAATGTGGAAATTAATATTATTGAAATTCAGCTGAATATATGGGTATTTAAAGGTCTATTGTAAAGTGCTAAAAATACATCGTCAGTGAAGATTAATTTTAGATAAATATAATTATCTGTATTTTTAAACGTTCAAGAAAATGTTTTTACTTAGAATAATATATTTGTTTTAATATTAACATTAAACGATTTTCTAAAACATAATAGTTTTCTGTACTTCTATGTAAATTTATCAATATTCAATAATGATAAAATATCATTTTTATGTAGAACAGTCGTATCAAAATTAGGGTGCGCCTTATGGTCCAAAGGTATAGAAGATGCGGTATAGAAAAACGGGCAAATTTGTATATTTCATCATTAAATTAGACCGCTTTTCCAATACCGCATTCTCTGTAGATGATAGGTACTGCACAAGTTGGGAATTTTCTCATTTGTTAATTGGAATTCTAGCTGAATTTGTAAACATTTTTATATATTGCTTTAAAAACGGCTCATAAATTAAGAGTGCATGAAAGGTAAAGATGCAAACATCGTTAATATAAACTTCGATGTATCGATATATCAATGTATTTGTTCTAATATTTATAGAGAGCAAAAACTGGCAGTTTCTACTTTTCTACTGTACTATGATGTATGTAAAAAGAAATAAACTAATAGTTATTAAAAGTTAGATACTTTTGATAAAATAAAATTTAATTACAGTTTTCTATTATTTATAATTATAAACTTTAGACAACTTTAGACAAAATCGCTTTGCGATTTTGTCGGAAGACGCGCTGTTACAGTAGACGTAGTGTAAAAACACTACGCGTTTAGTGCCTTTAGTGTGGATTTTAGATTTATAAAACAGTCGATTCTCTATTGTACATTTTAAGAATGGTTAAAATCGGTCCATAAATAACAAAGATATAGCCAAAAACGTTTCCACTGGTTAAAATCGAATGATTGTTAAGCAACGCGAAATGTCGAAAAAATGATGGACGTTAAAAAGAAATGACAAACTTGACCAAATATAAAATATAAAATAAAATTAATTACATTTTTCTATTATAATTATAAACTTTTTATTTATGAATGCTAAACACAACAGTGTAATTGCTTGTTAGAGAAATATCTAACTCAATGTGGAAGTTTACTGTTTAGTAACTGAATTTAAAAACAATAGTAACATATATGTTTTAAGTTGGCAGTGGCCGTTCGGTCAAATATGGAACTAATTTAAAAAGTACAGAATTCTGTCAAACAAAACAACGATATAAAACATAGTTTTTCTATTAACACATCAATGTTTTTAAAACATTGATGTATCGTTTACATCCCAAATCGTAGCATACGCAAAATTCAGAAGGTACGTACTCTTATTCAAATTTATAATTAACATTAGTTTTTATTTAAAACGAATGGTTCAGACTTATAGTCCGAGAGTTGGAGACAAATTTAATATAGGTATTTTGGGCAGTTTGAAAGCATAAAAAAAGTAGAATTTTAATATTAGTAAATCTGGAATGGGGAGTCTGGAAGAACTTTTGCGGTTATTAGGCTACTACGCAGCATATGAGATTTGAAAGAAATTAATCCAAAAAAATGTTCTTTAGGAACTTTGGAATTGACAATTTTTTGGGTTTTTGATTAGTTTAGGAGTTATACGTTCGTGGCACTTTAAATAAGACCCTACTTGTATTAAATTATTTATTATCAAAAAAAAAAAAAAAAATTTTGTAGAAAATATTTTAAAAAATTGTATATTCTTTAATAAAACAATTTGTTACTGTTAATCTTTAGTTATTCAAACGAAAGACTGGGGCACCGCCAGCTACCACTAGTTACTGAGTAACGTTCTCTGTTTTACTTATTAAAATAATATTTTAAATAAAGAAAAACACATTCATATTTAAATACAATATAAATAAAAAAAACGTTACATTTATTTCACTGTGTACTATATGCGGTAGGGGGAAAGTGGCATGAAACAGCCAAGTTTTGAAAAAGCCATTATCAATTACGCCGTAGTTTTCATACGAATCGTTTATGTATTATTATTTTAAGATAGCAACACTAGCCAGATATCCCCCCACAAAAATTTGACCGTTCACCGTCAATAAACGGCGCCGATACGACGTATTGAAGATTTTGTCGTCAAAAAGTAAGGTTTTGAGTTCAGTTTATTTGTTTTCTAACGCCTATACGTACAAAACTAATAATAATATGATTACATTATAATTTTATAGATATATTAGGCCTTCTAATAACGTATATATTTTGTAGACTAATCTTTGATTTCTTAGTAATTTTCGAGATTTTGTTTCTTGAGAGAATATGTTTTGAAATAGCCGGTCTGCAGTGTAATGAAAAAGCCACCTTTTAATTGCATAAAATGCAATAATAATTGTAGTAACAGCAATCAAGAGTGGTACCGATGCAAAATTGTAATGGTTGGGCATATAAATCCTGTGGCGTAAAAGGGAAATTGCATTATTTTTGCTAAAAACGTTTTTAAGTTTTTGCAATGATTGATCTCAAACGTCAAATTTTTTGACAGTTTCTTAGATTTATGTAAGTAAATATTTTATGGAGAGTTTGCGTTATTTAAAACGTTTTATAATTATATAAGATCTAAAATTATAGCTTAAGATAATTATTAAATAATATCTTCGTTAATGTGCAGTTTTAATCTTGTAATAAGAACATGGCTTTTTCAAAACTTGGGTTGGCTGTTTCAATACCTATAGGTTATGAAAAAGTCAAATTTTATTTTTTTTATAAATGATTAGAAGTCGAAAAATATCGTTAATTTTGAAAAATGTTTTATGACATTACGTACATAAATGCATGAACAATTACAGATTTAAAAAAAAAATTGATTTATTTATGTCCTTCTATATTATTTATCCCTTTTTTTAAAACTGGCTGTTTCATGCCACTTTCCCCCACACATTGAGACAGTATGTGGTACGCAAAAAAAAAATTTAATGTAACTCAAATAACGAACATTTGCATTAACCACTGTTGAACATAAGAAATCCCATTATTTCAGCAATCCAATTTCTTGCACATCTTATTGCTATGTTAATTTGTTAAAAATACGTAATAAGCTAAAATATATCCCTAACTTTATAATAAACCTGTAGTATAAAATTTCATACTGGCAGTTGGCGTGTTTTTAAATAAAAGTCGTTGTGTCACTGTGTCCACTGTCTCACTGTGTTCTACAATTCCTTATTTATAAAACAACTTCGGGGCGATCTGGCCGAACTTTAAAACCGTCTAATAGGTCTGGGATTTGAATTTATAGATACTATGGATGCCAAAATAAAATATTATATCAATTTTAAAGTGCCTAAAGAATATTATATTGGATTAATTTTTGCCAATCTCATATATTGCGCAGTGGCAAAATAATTGCAAAAGACTTTTTAGACACCCCATTCCATATGAACTAACATTGAAATTCTTTTTTTTTTATGATTTCAAATTGCCTAAAATACCTTTTTGTCATCAGTTCTCGGGCTATTATGCTTGCGGAGCACTGGAACGTATTAACAGGTTAAAATGCAGTACTTTATTGAGTAAAAGGAAATTGCAAGTTAGTGCAATAACACAGTAAGAAGTAGAAACATAAGTTTCCAAACAATTAGAATAACAAAGGAACTATATCATATTCAAGTCCAGCAATGGTAACGGCGACAATGAGCAAAGTTTGCAGTGCTAGATCATCCATTAATTTGTATTTAATTATTTAATGTACTAAAAATAATAATTTTGTGTAAAAATAATGTATGTTTAATTCATTATTTACTTCAGTGAATAAAAATACCAAGATGCCATTGGAAAATCTATAATCGTTATATACATATGTATACCCTATGTATGTTAAATAAACTAATATATATCTTTTGTCAGTAAATGAATAAATATACTAAAATAAATATCAACTAAAATAGAGTAATCATACAACGATTATTGTTCTATGAAATATTAAAGAAGCGTTTATAAACAATGCTTTATTAAAAAAAAAATAATTGCGAAATTCTCAACTGCAAATCACAATAAGATGTGCTTGGTAATAGAATTACGTAATCAAATTTGGATTACGGCTATGTTGTCAACAGATTTACGAATTGTTAATAACTAGGGCATAACGAAAATTTTTATAAGAATTAAAAAACAACTCAAAACATTTAATTAAGTCAAGTTGAACGAGCTTGATGCAAAAAAAAGACGTTTTATAAGCTTTTATGCATTGTTGCCTTTACAAATTTTGCTTTTAACTGTAATAGTGGAGTATCTTATAATTTTCGCTTGGAACGTGGAACTAATGGATATTTGCAATATTAGAGAGGAAGTTTGATAATTATTTATGTTAAAACTTGGTATAATTTTTCGAAAACTAAGTTTCTTCGTATTTGCTTTGGCTAAGGTAATATTAACATTTTTGTATTCAATTTGAAGGTTTCAATTGAACAGTACAACTACAATTTCTAGAAGATTAGTTACGAAGGTTTTTTACATAGACATTTGTTTTTAAATAATAAATTTTGCTGAAAATTAACGAAAGGATATTATTGTTATATGGTGTGGAAATGATTAAAGCTTAATTACAATAAACTTTCGGTATTTCTTAATCTTAATTGTTTAATAAGGTGTATATCCAAACAAGTACTTTATTTCTAATAATCGAGTTTTACACTAAAAATCTCGAATGGTAAAAATTGGGACAAACGAACTTTTAATAGCTAATTATTTGGAATAATCACAGGTTATAAGAAAGCTATAATAATTATAGGCTGCACATTTCCAAATAGAAAATGCACAATAATTTTGCATAACCAAAGTGCAGTAGAAAATGGCAATAAATAGTGTTGCTGCAGATTAAATTAATAATGTTCATGCGCTGATTGTTAAACTGCTTATTAAGATACAAAAGCATATCTAATTTTTTGTCTTCTATGAGTAGATATAGTTCAGTTCATTGTTACATCATAGTATTAATAATAATAAGAAATATGTATATTCAATAAATTACTACGATTATTATTCGCATAATCAAGTCAAGGTCGGAGAATATACAAAAGTTCTTTCACTTTTGACACTGAATTTCTCTTTGGTGAACTTATCTTATTTAATAATTCAACCTCTTTATTTATGTTAATTAATGTACAACACATTTTCTGCTAAAACAGGTTTTCCTATCGCATCCACTATTTCTTATGTAATTAACGGTGTATTTGAAGTTGATGTTTTCTGATTTTTATACGCCATTAGATATTTCAGAAAATTATCACAAAAAAATTAATGACTGTTTGAAAGTCGATTGACATTTTTGAAAAACAAAAAATAATAGCCAATTTTAGGGATGATGACCTAATAGAAATTTTTTGGCCCTGTCTAAAAACTTACTTGTGTTAAATTGCAAGTTTACTTATTGCTTTATTTAATCATATTATTTTTTATATTAGTGTAGTCAAGTATTATTATATGTACAGAAGAATAATATATGTTTGTAAAACTCTTAGGTAATAAAGTCGAAAAAATATGCTATTTAAATAAATTTTGACATTATTTTGCAAATTGTGGCATTCTTAAAAAAATATTGGATATACCTAGGTCCTTGGTTTTAATTATTTTGAAAAAATCTTTTGCCTTCAATAAAAGTATTTATTACTTTTTTTATATACATAATTACAAAACTGAAATCGTTCTAAATAAGCTGATATGCAATTTAAAAGGGTGAGCTATGGAAAATTTTGGTGTAATAATTACAGAGCTAACTCCGGTTTTAAATTGTAGTTTGGGAGTATGATTCCCGCTACTACTACAGTGGGGAGAACTATCAGAAAGTAATTTTTTCATACAGTATATACATTAGCAACAAAACTAAAACTGTTTTAAATAATTATACTTTATTGGACTATTTTCTTTGGAGGTACTTTATAGTGATAGTTCTCTGAGAATATGCACAGAAATATATTATAAAGGAAAAAGCACTAGTACTGAAAAAAAGTTTTTATAACGTACGCTGCGAAAGTTTGATTTTCTAGCGCAATGCGGCGGTAGTAAAGTGTCCGATTTCTCCATGTCAGAAAAGAGTATCGTTTTTTTATGCACATGTGTAGAAAGTGCTCCCTTTCTTTTTTCCCTTCTACTTTTTCCCCTTTTGTACTCTAAAGCACTGTAGTTCGTTTTAGTATCTATTGCCAGTTTATTTAAATAATTAGACAATTTTAATAAAAGTAGTAACCAACGTGTTCAATTAAAAATTTCAATATTGAAATTACTTTCTTGAGGCATTTTATTCATATTTTTTGTGATGTGAAAAATTAAATTTTTGATTGTTATTTAAGACAATTATTAAGACAATTTAACCTTAAACAGAACAAAAACATGCCCCCTAGTCAAGTGGCTTTACGTGTCATATTTTTGAGTTATGATATAGTCAACTTCAATTCAAAAATGAGTAATAAATATCCTATTATTTAGAATATTTTACAAATATTTGTTTGTTATAACGATGCCATTAAAGTCATATGTAGAAAAACTTTTAAAAAGTAATAAAGAGAACCATAAAAATAGCATATCAAATATGCCAATTAACTATAAAGCGCCTACTAAATGGCCATACTCGCTTTTAAAAACACATTGAGACGACGCTGTCTTGTCATTTTCCGAAAAATTAAAATCAGTTTTTCTCAATTTTTTTAGTTTTAGAACATATCGTATATAAACTTTCATTGTTTAGATTGGTGTCAGGTATCACTCGGTTAAGTTGCAGTACCTATTTGTGTGACACCCTGCATATTATCTATGTTCCATAGTGGGTAAGTATCAATTTTATTAAATCAATTTGTTTCACAATAAAAGCAAACTTTTTAAATTTACTAAAGATAGAAAATGTATTATATTCGGTACTTTATTCACATCGTATTATATACCTACATACATATATGTAAGTAGGTAACAAAGGGGTAGGATAAAAAAATTAAGGTTTTTTTTATTTTTGGCACCTGTTTAGTTATGGAGAATTAGATTTGTCATTCCAAATTGATAAATATTCATTAGCTTAAAATATGCTAAACTGATGCTATAATTAAAATAATTAAATACTCATTTTGTCGCATCTGGTCCATTTGGTGGAATAACATTTAAGATGCACAATGCAGTATAAATATCTGCGTAAATCATCAATCAGGAACTATGCATTATATCTTCGTTTAGATTTTTGAATCATACTTGGGTGTGTTATCAGCGTTTTCAGCTAACCAGATCAAATATAACGACAAAGGACTTGCATGCATTGCTTGTTATTCAAGAAGTTAAGATACAGTTTATAAGCATACAATAGATTAATGCATATACCGAAGTAGTAAGAAAAGAAATGACAAGATTGATTTTTTATTGAGAATTACGATTCGATTGTAAAAGCTCCGGTTATTTTCCGTAGAATTTTTCTTTTCAATGTCAGTTACTTCTCCAAAAACCAAGTTTGAGAAGTTATATTTCATAATAATTTGATTCTTGCTATCTCTTTTATTTTATGTTGAATGAAACTACCATTCTACTAATTGAAGCAAAATTGCATCTATATTGCAACAGTCAAATTGCATTTCTAAGGATTATTTAATTTTTTTGCAAGTAGATATACGTAATATCGTACGGTTCATAGCCTTAGCACAATAAAAAAAAATTGCAACATGCAGAACAAGTGTCTTTATAAATGAGAATAAAAAAATCACGATATTAATATTTTTGAGGACGACTACTTTTTTAAAATTTCTTAAAAATTGTGGTCAAAATAATTACAGGTTTACTGGAAATATTTTTCATAGAAAGTGATCAGTTTTACATTTTATGCCACGGCCACTAGCTTTCTCTAATATTCACCAAAGATTTTAATCCAAGCATATTATTTAATTTTAACGGAATGCACCATTATTAAAAAAAAGAAGAAAAATTGGTTACAAAGCAAACCCTGAAAATTATTTGCTTCAATTCATATTCCTTCTATTTATTAATGAAGATAATCCTTTTTGTTTCTTTATTGTATTTCCGCAAAATATTAAATCATGAAATCTAGAAAACAAAAATATTTAAACATTTTATATTTATATTTATAGTACCTACCTAGTGTTTCTGTATTTTATTATTTTTTTACGAAAAAATATATGTAAATCAATTTTCATTAAACTACTTTTGTTAAATAATTAAAGATAAATAATAAACATTTAAATTCGAAGGAGTACAAAACAATGACAAAGTTATTTTATAGTTGAATGAATTTTCGTAATTGCGTTTATAATCAATTTTCGAATTAGAAATCGTCAGGTTTAGTTTTTTAAATAATTCGTTTTTTCCTCTTAAAATTAAATTAAAATTAAATATGTTTAGATAAAAAACTCTTGTGTTTTGTAGAAAGATATACTGTACTAAAAATATTACTGTTTTTTCTATCTTTAACAATAATTTATTCATTACTCGCAATAATTGATAAGTAGGTACTTGTTATTTTCTTTAGTTATAAACAGTAGATATAATGTGATTGCAATAATTACTGTTATTAAGACTGAATAACAAAGTATGTATTAAAGGTATTAATAATCATATGTAATATAAAAAAGGATGAGCGGAGGCAATTTTATACATTGACGCCATTTGAAAATAGTTTAAAAAATTTTCAAATTGACGTTATTATATGGTACTTATTAAAATATTGTAGATAGGTCACCCATAGGTATTTTTAGTTCTTTTGTGAAGTCAGTTTATTTTTTTATGCAAATAATTTTTTTCAACTTCTTAGTACTTTTTTAAGTCGTTTAATTTTTTTAAAATACTTTTGTATTAAAATAAAAACTTAATAAGGTATACTCAGAATCTAATAAAGCTCCACATTATTCTATTAATTTTTTTTATTTGAAGTTGGTTTTATTTTTGTACTAGAACCTTCTCATAAGTATATAGATTACTTCAGTAAAATAAACGTAAAAATCATTTGTGTCCCTTCTGTAAAAAGCGCCCAAAGACAAAAATACTAGGGAAACACAGAACCAACCTCTTTTTGAAGTCGGTTAAAAATAGTAGGAAATGTAATCATAATTTTATTAGAGAAAATTTAATTAACTGCATTTTTAGTAATTTTACTAAGCAATTAGTACTTACTAATAATTAATTGAAATATTAATTACAGTAAATTAATTTATTATTATTGCACTTTACTAATAATTACTACCGTATATTTTATTAAAAAATACTAGACAGAATCAAGGCTTATACGAGTAACTCTGTTTAGTCAGACGTATACAAAGGATCTTGATGATGGACGACGAACGTGAACAAAATAATTTTTTCATACTATTTATTCTCTATGATTTTTGTAGTAAATAGATTAATATCTAAAATAATTACCAATTTAAAAAATTAAAAATAGGTCTAAAATAATAACAAATGTGGATAAAAGTTATTTGAATAAACCCCAAAAAAATATTTTAAAATAATTATTTTATACTACCGGTGCTCAAACTTTTGTATTTTACGCGTCCTTTATTACCTTAAATAATTCTGCTAACCCTTGCTTAATATAAATTTGCTAAGAAATGCATAAATAAAAAGAGGGAAAGAATTTTAAAAATAGTTGTTTGCGAAGAGCGTATACCTATAGTTAATACAAAACTAAAACCGTTGCACGTCATTGAAGTGGATCAGCACTACCAACCTGACAGATCGTTTGGGGTTATACGATTGTATTCAATTTTGAATTTGGCTGTTATTGAAATATTGGCTGCCATGATCTCAAAGATGCGGCGTTGCGTTGTTGTCATTGACAGTTCACCACGATCTGTCTCTAACTGTTTTTCGCCTTTTTTAGTGTTTATTGAGTTTTAAAAATAGTGCACAAAGCGATCAAAAATCTGTTCTTTTTAGAACAAATCATTTATATCCTATAATCTGCGGTAAAACTCACAGTTTGACCTACACTGTACGCGGCGTAACGTCATTTATAGTTATGACGTGCAACGGTTTTAGTTTTGTATTAACTATATAGTGTATACCTACGTAAAAACGACAAAGATAGAGTGATAACGCATGTTTCATGTTGACACATAAGTCATCGCGACAAGATAACCAACGTTTACTTCAGACTCATATCGGTTATGACGTAAGCTCAATCTTTTCTGAATTGAACACTATATCATTTATTTGTTTTATTCGAATTTATTTCACAATTAGTTGTTAGTCAATATTTCAGCATTTAGTATCTACAATTTTCCGAACTGACGCAAAAATGTTGGCGCTCCTCTTTTAAATCATTGGAGATGCTAAGCGCTATAGGGAAACGAGTTTATTTACAAACATAAATTTCGCGCCCCCTTAAATGACGTCTTAGGCAGGTACCCGGTTTGCCCCCCTTCTTCTAGATCCGGAGCTGATTTTACTCAATATTTCTAATTACATATTGATTTAAGTATGCATTGTAAATTTGTATATTTTAAACGATAGTTATTGTTAATATATATTTTGCTGAAGTTTTAAAATTCCAAATATGTACTGTTATTATTTTTTACTTTTTATATAGGCAACACACCCAACCAGAGAGAATTTGCTATGTTCTTTTGTAGATGGCATTTACTATCGTCTTTGATTATATATAATCAAAGCTATCCTTAACTAGGCTCGAATTGTTATGGAGTAATAAAAGTTTTATTTTGTATGTAAAAAACCTAATTTTTTTTTATAGAAACTAATTCAAAGTTTTTAGTAACAATTTCTACACGATTTTATGTTTTAATTTACACGTATGGTACACAGATCTGTTTAAACATTTTAAAAGAAAAACATATTAAATTTATTGTAACAAACTAAATTTAAAAAAAAACTTATTACTATACAGATTGAAGTATGTATTAGACCTTCGTAATTCTTAAATATTGGCAGATTAAATAATCCACAAGTATGAATATTTTGAATTCTACTAATATAAAAATGCATAAAATTTTATAGAATTACATACTTTAGTAAATAATTCGAATTTATTCATTTCGCGACAAAGTTATAAAGTCATTAATTCCATGAACAGAAAATTTAAATGAAAAGAGGAGATGACTTGTAGTTTTATTTCAAATTTACATTTATTATCAACGTAATAGAAAAGTGCAATTTTTTTACAAAATCACCTATTTTTGTACTTTTTTATATTACAAAAAAATTATATTTGTTTTTTTTTTACTAAAAAACTATCACTTTTAAACTTTGCTACAATTAAATAAATTTCTGATTTTTAAAGGCTTATTTTTCTGAAAATAAATTAGGCAAATTTAAAGTAATAATAAAATACGTTTGTTAATAGAGCGTTCTTTTCTACAATGAACAAAAAAACTGTCTCTCTTCATAACTCTCTGCTTTCTCCTACCTTTCATATTTCATATTTATTACCGAATATGATAATTGCAATTAGTAGAAGTCATAACATTACAGTCACGTTTATCAATCCCGACGGTCAGCACGAAATTTGACATCAAAGTCCTATCAATAACAGAAAGGGGTAAATAGATTTGTGATTATTTTTTTGGATTTTCTTCGATTATTATGTAAGTTTACATATTAATTTCGTAAACTATTGAAAAATATTTGCTAATAATTATTTTTTATTTAATAATCTGCATAGGTAGGAATATGTTTGTTTTAATTTTATTATTACTTAATGATTGATAAAAATTTAATTAACGATTGACGTTAGTTTACTGAAGAATTATGCGAAAATAAGCATTATTAAAATTTTTGCTTTTGGCAGTAGAAAAATTATAATTTCTGAATGACGTGCTTTAGTTGAAAGTGAAATTGCAAGAACAGCAATATCAACAACAAAATTCTATAATTATGTTTATTGTTCTTGTTTTTGAGCACAAAACGGTTTTCTCGTTTTTCTTCATATGCGCATTTAATGTTTTATTACAAAAAACCCAGTCACCATGAATAGGAAAAAATAGTCATTCACAAAGGACAAGAGTTTATGTAAATATTTATACCTATGCATATTTTGAATAGTCCTTAACAAAAAAACAATAGATGAATGTACTTTGACTTTTAAATTGCCAAAATTCTCACAATTTCCTGAACCAATGTCGTTGCTCCTTTATATTAAAATTTTTCTTGACGATATTTAAATAGGTCTATGAACGAAGTCTCATATATTAGCCAATTTTAAATAAAAGTGTAAACATTATTAGCAACCACAAATAAATTCAAGTGGTTTTTAAGTGGATGTAGTGTAGAAATTGAAAATATTACCAACTTTCACCTACTTTCAGTGAACAATAAATATAAAGACCGACTTGAGATCTGTGCTTCTATTTGTAGACATCGAATTTTTTTTCTTCAAATCCTTCAAGCTATTTTATTTAAAGTAAACTTATGCAATTTTTATTTATTTTTTCTCTTACATTTTCGGCTAATTGTAAGTGGAACAGGAAATATACGTTTTCTAGGACCACTTATTTCGAATAATACGTTATGATTAAATTACTTACTTGATACATGCTGTTCGAAGATGATTGGTTGTATTTAAAAAAAGACATTTTGTAAGTATTATATTTGGTTCAACTTTCTTGTGTGAATTCAAGATTAAAAATAGTTCAAATTGGAGATGCAACCGCCGATGTTAACCTTGTTTCAAGTATTTATTGATAATTACAATATAAGATAAGTAAATACTTTTTCTCTCGTTACATTTACGTAGGTATATTCCTGACAGTAATTATAGCAACATTACGAGGAAGTTGTACCTAGTAATTTTCTCATTTCTTCGATGCATTAATGTTATAATTAAAAAGATATGCTTGTTTACAAGTTGGTTTAAAAATTCTGAAGAAAAGTACCGATTTTTTATATAATAATTTATTAAAAATTTTAATTGAGGGAAGTTATTCACAATTGATTGTATTTTTTTAATTTCTTTGTCATAAATAATTATTTATTTTAAAAAAGCTATCTTTTTTATTATTTCTCATTAACAGGAATGCAAATCTTATAATTAGTTATTAATCACTAATGTGCGTTAATAATGTTAATATCTTCTTATATCTTCTTATTTATTTTTACTTTGACATTAATATCTGGTTGCGGAGCTTTTGTATTTCTAAAAGAACTCAACTTTTTTTGATACAATAGAATGAAATTACGATAAAAAATTATTATTGATTTAAAGCAGTGGAATAAAATTTAACTTCCGAATTTACAGTGAACATACTTTCAATAGTGTCATACTCGAAGTACTTTTTCTACTATAATTAGAGCAAAAATGAAAATCATCTTTATAGCTACTTTTATTTAGATTATTATTTAAAAAAATAAATTTTCTAATATTTAAAACGCTTTTGATATACATACATATTTAGTATTTAAAACAGAAAAACTCTACACTGTTAAAAATATTTCTAAAATTACAATATTTTATAAAACAAAGTTATAGTAAAATTAAACGACTGTGTGTTGCAATGCAATATTAGGATACCATTCTAGCAATATTACACTATTTAATAGTAAAATTACAGAAATGAGTTGTAATTTTACTAATATTTTGTTACAATAATATACAAGTGATAATTTCACAATGAAGTATAGTAGTTTTACAAACAAAGCAATGACGTTTTATTACAAATGTTTATGCTTTGATTTACTATAATTATTGGTAAAATCACATCACAATATTGTAATTTAAATTACAAAAAAATAACTTAAAATTTTTAAATCATATTTTTTTCACAACGCCTCTTGTAAATTAATTTATCTACATTGCAATTTAGAAAATGTTAATCATTTTTAATTAACAATAGTAGCGTGACCTTTTCCATAGTAAACGAGAAACTACAGGACTCTTATTTAGTATTACTTAAACGCACTACCGCAAGATGACCGCTGGATATAAGTTGTCACTTACACCCAACACGACTGTGTATAAGAAAGTTATTCCAGAATTGAATTATAAATACATCCCTACGTTTATCTACTTTTCTTTGAATTTCCTTCTTTATTTTAACCGTTTTGGGTTTTAATTTTGCTGTAAATCTAAGCACTATTTACATAATAAATAAATAAAAATACTAAAAAATTTAATAATAAAATATCTTCGTCAAATGCTTAGTAATATTGCAACAAATGTTTTGTAATATGGCCAAACTAGACATGATCAATATAAGAAAAAAATCGATGTTAACATGAGTTGCATAGGATCGATATACAATAAATATGGAAAGGAAAACAATGTTTTGGGTGCTAAAATAAAGAGAATCTATTATCTTAATTATTACATATAATTATGCAAATTGAAAAATAAAACTAAGATTCGCAGAAGTTTTTCGGTACATTCATGGCAAACAAACTATTTTCTTTATCCTTTTGAGTAAGAATCAGAAAGGAATCTGTAATACAGATTCTGTATTATGTGAGACAAGTCTGACTGATTTCATTGACAATGTTAGTCAGCGTCATATAGTGTAAATTGGGTGAATTACGTTGGAATTTGTTTTTAAATAGTTTGTGGTTTGACATCCTGGTATGCCAAAATTGCCAAATTTTATTAGATTAACTATTAAATATAGAAATATTGATTGTTGAATATTAATCGCATACCATCGATGTGTTGATGTCTTGGAGTATATAACATCGATGTTTTTTCGCTAAAACTTGAGGTTTAACAAACATCAATAAATATTACTCATCTCTATCTCAAACTGAGTTGAGATAAATTGTGTAGTAAAATTATTATAGAATATTTTGTAATTTTTTAAAACAAACATTGTAAAAATGTTTTGTAAAATTACGATAGAAATTTTTAACAGTGTACCGACAGTAATTTACTTTAACGTAGAAGTGTACCTCTAGTTGTTACGTTTAGCGGACAGTAGCTGGCGTTACTTATTTTCAAATTACAGATTGAAAGCAATAGTTCCTATTTCTATTTTCTGTCACTTTTGTAACTTCTATTTTTCATAGACAATATTCGATAAACCTATTTATAGATATCACATGTGCAAGAATTGGTAACGTCATATATACGTTAGCAACATGTAAATAAACATTAGAAAGGTTTGCAACAAAGATTTTAATGGTGTTTATTCTCACCAGAGGTAGCATTTTCGACAAATATCTATTATTAGGGGAACACGGAAGAATCGGAGCCACGGGGTAATGAGAACTACTCTAGTTTACGTGCATCTAAACAAGTTGGAGCTTGTTGGGTTTTGACATAATATAAAAGACGCGGGAGTATTACGTGTCACTTGTCGCACATTTTTATTTGATTTTTGGTGCAGAAACAGACCGCAAATCGAATTTTCGGGTAATCGATCTAAGTTTTTATGATATGCAAATACGAATTGCGAGTATAAAAATTATTTTATTATAATTATTGCTTTTTTTAACCTGTAGGTTTATCATTAAAAAATTAGATAAAAAGGTTAATTTTTGTAAATAACCAATTGTATTTTGAAAATAATATGAAAACTTGAAAATGAAGTTTTGGGGTAATGGTAGTCGCATGGCTCTCAGTAAACTAACTGTGTTTTTCATGTTTCTAAAGATAATATAATTATGTTTCATATGAGAATAGGTTTAGGTTTTAAACACATAAGAAAAATGCTATAAGTATATATTTTATTACATATTCTTAAACTGGTTACCATAGCCCCGGTAGATCTCATTACCTCTTACTCCGGTTCTAATTACCCCTTACTTCGGTTCTAATTACCCCTTACTCTGGTTCTCATTACCCCATACTCTTGAGCAATGGGTGCCAATATTACTTTTTAAAAAAATAAGAATAATTATCTTTGTTTGGTATGTTTTTGAATTTCTATGTTTATAGCATAAACTTGATTAGTTACACTATAATAAAAAGCAAAAACTATATTAAAAAATGTTTTTTGTTAAAAGTTATTAGAATTTTATGTTAAGTGGTGCCAATTCCCCCGTGTTTCCTTAAGGCATTTTAAGTATTTTATACAATGCATTTCTAAGTGTTGAATGATTTATATTTAATTGCAATTTATTCAATCAATTCACAAAACTACACAAATTATTCAGCTACAAATATTATGTAAATAATTTTTTTTTAATCAAGAGAAACGTTTAAAAATTATATTTCTGAATATTTCTTAAACCACAGCTACGATTTATTTTAAATCTTCAAATTTTGCGTTTTATTACAATATCAACGGGCTGTCCAAATTTCACTAATATTGAAATCGAATACAATACTATCAAAGATACAAGAACACTTAAGAATTTCAGCTTTTTACAAAATATTTTTTAATATTAACAATAAGTTAAAAGTTATAATTAATTTGATTTTTTAATTGCTTTAAAAGTAGATACATTTTGAAACTTAAGCTAAGCTTATTGGATGAGCCCAATTATCAATTACAAATTTTAAATTTCATAATTAAAATATGTATGTTAATTTTTGTGCATTAAAAATTTTCTACATTTTCAAACAAGAACCAAATTAATAATTTAGGTACCAAAACAACAGATTTTTACTGATTTCTTTTTTTAAGCCAAACGAAAGTGTTGGAAATTTATGATGTAAATAAGCGTGTAGATAATTAAAAAGTAAATTTGATTTCTTTTGTGTGGGCAGTTCACTGTTTAAATATTGAATACTCGATTAATCAGTTTATTATTAGTTAGAAGTAAGTGGATCTCGTTAATTATGTCAAAGTCATACTTTGAAGCAAGTTCTGCATTTTTGTCATTACTGCTAACAGTTTTTCATTATTAAATCTCAATGTATTACAACTGTAATTTCTAATTTGTGTAATTTTTAAAAATGAGTACATTCGACCCAGTTTATAGTCTCGAATGTTGCAGTTTCTTCTAAGCGCTTCTAAATACAACACAACCACTTCCTTTTTCTCAAAACTAGTAACAATGTAATTCAGTTTTATATGTAATAGTGCAGTTAAACAACGATAATATACATACTTTGTAAAGTAATTGTAAAATATAAGTGGTATTTATTTTCTAGGTTGTATATGTGATTCAAAAATACTACCAGCATAATTTAAAAAGAAATGTCTTTATACAACAACACAGTAACAAGATATTACGACTTTGTGTTCCAGGATCTCGCAGGTATTTAAATGCATATTATAATTTTATGAAGTCGTTTTAAGAGTTTTGTTCTATTGTTCTTTTAATGCATTATAAAAAAAATAGAAAAGGATTTATTATTTTTATGACCAAGGATTGAGTGATAATTATGTAATAATTGATTCCGAGTTTATTATTAAGTTTCTATTAACTTTTAAGGATGTTATTGTAAAATAATTTGCTAGTATTTCATTTCTTTATTGTTTCCTGAAAACGAAATTATCAGCTTACGGTGAAAATCAAGAAAAAAATTAATAATCTACGAATCATTAATAAGATTATTTTTATTTTCAATTATATTTTATTTGTTTATTGTTTTTATAACTATTTTTTACACTTACTACTATTGTTTAAATAACATATTTTATTTTAAATTTGCAATACTAATTGTAAGTAGGAAAGAGATGTCATGAAAGAGACAATTTTCTAAAGTTTCAGATTTACAGTGGTATATTAGTGACACAGTAAAACCCCATTTATACGAAAGTCATTTATAGAATATTTAATTATACAGATCATTCAGTTTTACGACGAAAAGTGCGGTAAATTTTTATTCAGTTACACGTATGATGAAAAATAGACAAATAGGCACCTATTAATTCAAACGAAGTATTTACTCATAGGAATAATTTTACGTTCTCTGTCATCTTCGTACAAGTGAGTTTTTATTATTTATATAAACAATTAGATAAATTGACACTAGGTTATTTAGATTTTCACAATAGGTAGTTTTCCAAGCAGCAGTTGCCAAACTCCAACTTAAAATAATTATCAAAAATGGCCCATTCATGACTGACAATGAGTAATTTGAAATGGAACATACAAAGGCATTTACTTTTCTATCACTTTCCCCACTTCTTGTGCTATTTTAATTGCCGAAACGTACCTACTCTCTTATTTTACACTGTAAAAAATTTTTTGGACTCAGTGTGGTGTAAATGGTTCGGTGTAAAATTTTTTAACTCGGACGGTGTAAAAATCGCACTAAGTGTAGTGTAAAATTCTGAACGGTGTGAATCTTAAATTTTACACTATCCTGCGTGTAAATGCAGTTCATGATAATTTTTTATCAATAAATATAATTTGATTGTGTAGTTTCAGGCTCATAAATAACACGGAATGGTGTAAAACAGTAAATTACACCGTGTAAAATTTACTCAAGTGAAAATTTTACACCAAAATTTTACACTTACACGGCGGAGTAAAAGTCGCCGGGTCCAACTTTACACCAAAATGTTTTACAGTGTAAGAGCAATTTTTGTGTTACTCTGAAAAACTTTTTACTCTTATCTTTCATTAACAGAAAGCAATATATTTATAGATGTTTCAATACAATTTTAGAAAGGGATGTTTTTTCACAATTATAAAATTGTTCTATTCAGTGGCGCTCCCTAGGGGAAGGCTACCAGACTGACGTCCACTTCAGAAATCACCATAATCAATTACAAATCAACAACAACGTCAATTTTTTACTAAAAAAATGTTTTTGTAAAATAACGGAAGACCTAAAAAGATATAATGAATGCATGGCTACTATTTTATAATTTTAGGTTATAATTTTTAAAAAATGTAATTTATTATTGCAGTTTGTTACAAAAAGTCATGACCTTGGCAAAATAAAGTGTGCTACTCGGTGGCACTCTTTATTTGCATTCCTCGGTTGGAAATGTCGCACTTTCTCTTCGAATTTACACATACCTCGTGGATTTATCTACATTAATTTTATCACTTTAAATTAAAAAATATAAATAATCATTTTTTTTTTAATTTGAAGATTAATTTATTTTCCCGATATTCGAAATGCACCACTGTTTTTCAATCGAATGCGCTCACACGGTCCTGTACATGTTTTAAAATAATTAATTTACTTTTTAAAAATTTTATTTAAAAATTACTTATTGTTAGTTGTTTTTATACCAGATACACCAGATCTCTGAATTAGGACTTTTAAGGAAAGTTATTTAAAAAAATACATTTTTTTTTTTTCCGAATATAAAATCTAAATTTATTGAAGTAAATCTAATAATTACAAAGTATGTACACATACCAGCAAAAAGAGGCATATTTTCGAGCAAAGGAAGCAAATAAAGCTTTTTTCCGCAAACAATAGTTAAATTATTTTCTAAAAAAAAGATTACAAATGGGCTCGAATTTTCGATAAGAAAAATTTCGAAACCTTAGAAAATAACTTTTTGGAACATAGCAACATCAATGATAAAGCAACAAGAATAACATTTATGCACAAAAAATTTTATACTACTATTTTTATGCATTTGACAATAGTCTGAATTTTGCTTAAACTAAATTTGTTGCTAAATTATATAAAAATTAACAGCTAATGCATTCAGTTATCTATAGAATTTTCCTATTCTACACTTGTCCCTTTGATATCACCTCTTGTCTATATCAAAAATGCCACCGTTAAGATACTTAAAATTTTTATTTTACAACAAGTAATTAAAACACACCATAAAAACATCGCTGATTATGGCTTTATCTCCTGGACCCATTAACCTACAGAAGAAGAAAATTCGGATTTAAAATTCTAATATTCGACAACATAAATAAATAAAGATTTCGATGCAATAATACTTAACCATTGGCATACTGTTATTTTTTTTAAAACTTGGATTAATTAATAATTAATTCTTTAAACGGTTATAGAAAAATATTTGGGACGCGTGTTGTGTGTCTAATTCTTCAAATTTATAATTCAAATACATAAATATTAATAACACATTATTTAGTTCAAATCAGAACAGGATACATGCTTTGAAATGTGGATTTTTAAAACGTCATTACTTTTTTTATTGTAGAGCAAAACTCTTCAGCATTTCTGCTTCGTTTTACAAATGTCAAGTTTGATTTAATTACAGATCCTCGGACGAATCATTGGCCATTAATTGGCGACCCATGGACTGGTTTAACAATATTAGGAGCTTATTTATATTTTGTGCTGAATTGGGGTCCAAAATTTATGAAACATAGGAAACCCTACGAATTAAAATATACCTTAATAATTTATAACTTCTTGCAAGTCTGTGTCAGTACTTGGATATTCTTTGAGGTAAGTTTTTTTTTGTAATCGTAGGGTTGTTATTAAAAAAAATTAAATAGGGAATGGAAGGAGCTTGGCTAACGAGGTACAGTTGGAAATGCGAACCAGTTGACTTCACGAACACACCTCATGGCTTAAGAGTAATGTAAAAAAAATAATAATGACTATTAATTATTAATGGTATATATTTCAGGTGGCGCGGGGCTGCTATATTTACTTTTTGGCTAAACTAACTGAGTTATTAGACACCGTTTTCTTTGTATTAAGAAAAAAGGATAGTCAAATTAGTTTTCTTCATCTCTATCACCATACTGTAATGCCTTTGATCAGTTGGGGATGTACAAAGTACTTTCCAGGTGGCCATGGTACTTTCATAGGGGTTGTAAACTCCTTCGTGCACATTATTATGTACTCTTATTATATGATGGCTGCAATGGGTCCTAAATATCAGAAATATTTGTGGTGGAAGAAATACATCACTACTTTGCAATTGGTAAAAAGATTTATCAGCATTGAAAACATTTTAATTTGGAGAACTTATTTTTTAGTCACAATTTTGCATAGCATTTTTGCACTCTATGCAATTATTGTTTTACGATTGTGGATATCCTAGATGGACGATGTTCTTCACGCTGCCAAACGCAATTTTCTTTTATTACTTGTTCTCTGACTTTTACAATAAAGCATACGGGAAAGACGATAAATCAAAAGCTTCAAATGATTGTCCGAATGGTAAAAAAGGGAAGATAAATGGAAGTATCGAAAAAAACCAAATTATGAATAGCATAGAAACCACCGACAAAAAAGGGTCCTAATATTTAAAAGAAAACTATAGTGATGGGTTTTTCCTTGTTCATGTTTTTTTAATCGTCAGATAAAAACAAACCTGTAGAAGAAATTTCAATTGCTTGAAATCCATCGCCATTCAAATAGACATAATTAACTAATATACTAAAGGTTGTGTTTTTCTAATTGCCATTTTTTTTTTACTTTTGTTTATGACATTCATGTAAACGAATTTTTATAAGTTTTTTCTAAGAAAAAGCACTTTATAAAGATTACAATAGTTAGATAGGATTTTTTATATAGTTTTAGCTATTGATGATTTTGAATGTTAGTTTAGTATTTTAATTACTTTTTTAAAGCTTATTTTAGAAGTATTGTGTTTATAAATAAAGTCTACAATTGAAATTATCTTATTCAGCATTGTTAGACAAATAGGAAAAAATGTTTAAACCTATAATGACAATTTAACAGTTTTAATTAATCGCTGATAAAGAGTTGCCTAGAATTGATTCAAATCCTTTAATTTTCTTAACAAAATGCTAAAAGAACTTTAAAAAGTAGACGCAATATGCTATCTAAAATAAAAATTACAAAAAAAAATTAAAAAGTAATACTTAAACTAATTACCTATCAGACTTACATCAGAGCAACAATATGACTAGTCAAATGTTAACAGTTAAAGATGAACGAAAATGTGTTAATACTTAAAACTTATTATCGCAAATAGTGTAGGTAAATTAGGGTGTTCGTTATTTCCTAAAACGATTTTGTTATCGTGACACCCCTAAATCATAAGTTTATATCTTAGAAATGAGATTTAAATACAAAATGAATTTTTTCAATTTGTTTCAATCGTGCCAATATCAATTTACACTTTTCATTCCTTTAACATGGGCTTTTTATTTTTGGAAATTATGTTTTCCCAGTTTATTTTATAAATTACTTTAAAAACAATTGTTGATTTTTTTCTCAAATGATGTCCCTGGATAGATAAATTTTAATATTAGTGAAACAAAATTGTTTGGTAAAAGTCAAAGGTTATATAAATGCAATGTTTATATTGCCGACCAAAGAAGCAAAAATATTTTGAAAAACCGTTAAAATTAAATTATTTCACTACTCGATAGAAAATTTTCTATTTTTTTTAAATATTTGAGTTCCAACCGTTTATTTATTTTATTTCTCTCAACATTTATTGACGGATTTATGAATCAATGTCAATGTTCAATGAAATATAGTGGAGGTGGAAGTTTTAATATTACGCTCATAGATCGCATTGGGCTATATTACTTAAAACCAATTTAAAAATTTATTTTTGCTCGACTTTTTTCAACGATTTACATTGCATTTGTCAAGCAAATACAAAAAGAAAAATTTTGGCTTTAAAATGTATACAACAATAATTGTATTTTAAACTAATCACAAAGACCCAGCGAACTGCTTAAAGTGATATTATCTTCTCCAACTCTCAAAAACATATTTCTTTTACCAATATTAAAATTTGTGTCTATCCAGAGACATCATTTGAGAAGGAAACTCAACAATAATTTTTGAAGTAGCTGATAAAATCACTGAAAACAAAATAATTTCCAAAAAATGGAAAATCTCCTGTAAAATGAATATTAAAAATAAAGTGATTTTGGCACGGTTTAAACGAATCGAAAAATTTATTTTAAGTCTAAACCTCAATTTTACGGTAAACAATATTTTGGAAAATAACGGACACCTGCCTTAAGGTACTACTTATATGTTCTGATACAACAATATAGCGATTCAATTCTTCAATTTGATTTAAATGTATGCATGGTTGCATACTATACACGTTCACAATTGATAATGATTAACAATTAACATTTTTAGTATTGCAAGCGTTTTATTAAAATCCAGCAGTTATCAAGGTTTTTGTTTTCAAAAATTCATTATTGTTTTGCACGGTTTTTTTCGAATTTAACATTTTCAGATGTATGTACCATGTAGGTAAGTATTTGCGTAATATTTTATATTTCAGATCTTGTACATATACCGAAGTGCATAGTCCGCATAGTATTACAAACGATATTATTTAGGAATTTTACAAAAACTTATAATTCTATACAAACAATAAACAATTTCTAAATATTTCATTATATGTATTGATGTCTATTAGGAAAGAATTTATAGTCAGTAGGTTTATTCAAAAATAATGACTTTATATGGCACCGAAGGTACAATATTATTGAGCATATTGCCATATCACGTGTCATTAAAATCTATAAAATTCCATTAATATTACAAACATTTTTAAATTATGCATTAGGCATTTAAACACACGATAGTTTTAATGCTATTGTTAAATGGATATAAATAATAAAATTTATATTACATTGTATTATTTAAAAATGTGTAAACAAAACGAAAAAAGTTTATTAATAATTTATTCGCTTTAAAAGTAAAATTTTAAAACTTGAATCTTAATTTGACCAGATGATACTGATAAATTACTTTAGAAAACATAATTTGGGAAGTATTTCAAATGAACCATTAAAAAATAAGTAAAACCGCAAATATACACATAATCACTATAAATAATCAGAAACTATTTTAATATTTTATTGATGACAATTTTTACATTATTAGAAAACTAAAAATTATCTACAATTGGTAATAATTTAAAGGAAAAGTAAAAAATTATCCACAAAATTGATTTTAAAATAAATCTCTTTACGACGACTATTTAATCATTTTTGAGGTAGCATTTAACTTTTATGCTAATTAAATAAATCTAAACCTACGTAATTAATTTTCAACGAGAAATACTCTACGATTGTCCGGCAAAGGTTTGTTTAATAAAGTTATTGACATTTCAGTCAAGGTATTTTACCAGTGTTTAAATATTTAATTTACGAAATCTTGGAGAATCGTACCTCATCTTGTGTACCTTTAAAAACAAAGGTGTTTAAATAACAAATATCTAATTCATAAATATCGCTTACTTGTCTTTCCTTCCTTCAAATACGAAGGGAAAATAAGTCAGCCATTGTATAAACAATTTTTAATATAAATACAATTAAAAATAAACATATCTAATTTAAAAACTAACTTATTCTATTTTTTTACTTTGCTTATTCGCTATACAATTGGCTTTCTTTTGCTTATACGCCTTTCTATAAAAATCGGTAAACAGGTACAAGAAAACAATAACGTTAGCAACAAAGAAGAACGTAAGGGCCTTGGGCATCTTGCAATCCATAGCGATTACGTACATCAAATATGCCAACATCATACAAAATTGGGTCTGAAATTAAAATCATTAATTTATCCAAAATGTAGGTTAATGCGCGAATACTTACAAGTTGAATCCATGTCATATATTTTTTCCACCAAAGGTACTTCTGATATTTAGGGCCCAAAGCGGCGATTAAATAGTAGAAATACATGACAACGTGAACGGCGGAATTTAAGAAACCAATTACGACACCTTGTTCGCCTGTGAGTAATTTATTATAAAATAACTTATTGACGTGTATTGCTTTATTTACGTACCTGGTAAGAATTTAAGGTATGCCCATGAAAAAACCATGGTGCAAGCATGATGATAAACGTGCAAAAATGTAACTTGAGATTGCTTTTTGCGAAGTACGAAGAAGACAGTATCCAGCAATTCAATTACTTTCGAAAAGAAGTACCACCAAGCACCATTTGAGAGCTAAAATGTCATTTAAAGTAAATAATATGTAAAGTGGTGCTCGCAATCTGCGGACTACCGGACCGAATCTTTCGCCTTTCACCCTCATAATTTTATAAAAAAAAACGACAATGTAAATTGAAAAAGTAAATTTTTTGTTGGTGAATTATTGAAAAAAATCGAAAGTTTTTCATTCGCCAGTCTTGTTTAAAATTTTTTACAAGAGTATATTGATTATTGGAGATCGTTGTGAAAAGTGGAGTGTGCACATTCGAGCACGAAGTTGCCATTTTCCAGAAAATAAAACGAGCATTCCGCTTTGCGTTGCATTTGCTTCCCTCGCTCGGAAATTTGCCTAATTTGGTTCGCATCCAATTGATCGAATCTGTTACATTCATCATCTCACTTTAAATTCAAACAATAACATTTCAATTTCAAATTCAAGTTTTACTACTTTTTTTTTGAATTTGGAGAAAGAAGATTCAGATAAATAAATTATAAAAATATGTGATGTGTGCACATGCGAAGCGGTGCGTTTTATTTTCTTGAAATTTGAAAAGTGCCATTTTGAGCTCAAACGTGCCCCCTCGGCTTTTCACAGCGATCAACAATAATAAATTTAGTTTCAATAAAATTTTTAATTTATTATCACAAGACTATTTTTATACAAAAAACCCAAATTTTTTTTAGTGCTCTTAAACAAAATTATGTAAAAAGAAACGCTATATTTTTTCCAAACATAAAATCTCAATTTAATGAAATGAATTTGTGTTTACTGATTTGAAAAAAATAAGATTAGTATAGCACATTCAATGAATGCAAAGTACGTGCAGATTTTAGCAAAAAGCGACACGTTTCGGAGTGAGAAACCAAATACAGTAAAACCTCTTGTGGCGACCATCTCTATAATGAGACCACCTCTAAAAGCGGGATGTATGATTCAGAACAGATATATCGTAATTTAATTCTTTTTATAAATGTCTCTCTAAGACGACCACCCTCTAACCCGACCGCGACCGTTAATTGCCCGACCGCTACTTTTCTAAATGTCATTTTTTAAAAAAATAAAAGCCACAAATCTAAATTTAAGTTTTTGGTTTGAAAGAGAGAGATTATTAATATAGAGAATTTCATTGAATACGAGGATGTGCGCATTCGAGCGAAAGGTGGCACATTTCCGAGCGAGGGAAGCAAATGAAGCGCGACGCGAAGCGGCGCGCTTCATTTTCTCGAGATCGAAATGTGCCACTTTGAGCTCGAATGTGCACACTCGGTTTTAAACATGATTCACAATAATTTAGACCAATAAATTAGACGAAAAATCAATAGAATAATTTTTATCACTCTCTCTCTCACTCGTACTTATGAGATTGTTGTATCTTTTCGCTCGCTCGCACTCATTGCTATTGTAAAAATACATTTTTAGAACAAAATCGATATTTACCAAACTAAATTTAATTTTTTGATTTTGAAAGAGGGATGAACAAAGTAGATAAATCTAGTAAGTACGAGGATGTGCGCATTCAAGCGAAAAGTGGCACATTTCCGAGCGAGAGAAGCAAATGAAGCGCGACGCGGAGCGGCGCGCTTCATTTTCCCGATATCGGAATGTGCCACTTTGAGCTCGAACGTGCACACTCGATTTTAAGCGTGATTTACAATAATTAACTAACTTCCCAAATAATACTATTTTATTTATAATAACTTTGATTTAATAATAATATGATTCTGATAAATAATAACTTCATTTAATCTAATATATTATGCGTTATTACGTTTACATTGACTATCTTTGTCTTTCTCTCTAAGATGACCATCTATGCAAAAAAAAAAATTGGGCAAGAACCGACGCTGGTTGAGTTAGAGAGGTTTTACTGTATAACGCCACGCCTGGTCGGAAATGGGCTACTTTCGCTCAAATGTGCTCCCTCGGCTTTAACCACGATTCTCAATAATTAATTTATTTTTAAAGAAACTTTGAATTAAAAAATAGAATAAAAAAAGTACTTACAGCGATGGCATACGTTGAATTTGGTGCAAACGCACTGCAATGTTTAAAAATCATTTGGAAACCATTTTCGACGCGAAACGCCTGACAGCATAACCATATGCTGAACGCAACTTGGTAGGCATTATAAGTAATAAGAACTTTTTTCAAATCAAAAGGAGGCCTTTTTTCCATCATTTGAGGCCCTAATTTTAGTACAAAATATAAATAACTAGCTAAGATTATTAATACTGGAACTGGAGACTGCATGAAGAGCCATGAATCCACAACGGGGTCTAAAATTAAAATCGATTAATTTACAATTTGATTTTGTCGTAAATAAATAATTACCCTTTTTCGCTTCTAGAACTTCATTGTAATTTTCTACCACCATATGCATAAGAGAGGCCATTTTGCCTAAAAATTACACAATTAGGATAGTGCTATACAGAAAAACAAAAAGGACTAATTTGCTTCTAA
This sequence comes from Sinopyrophorus schimmeli, assembly GCA_036325965.1. NCBI lineage: Eukaryota > Metazoa > Arthropoda > Insecta > Coleoptera > Elateridae > Sinopyrophorus > Sinopyrophorus schimmeli. The sequence goes on along the minus strand of JARFIZ010000025.1, from coordinate 585,674 downwards.
TCTCTTTCTTGTTTATAAATGCTTCTCAACGATTTACAATGTTAATTTTTATTCAGATTTGCAGTTGCATTGCTGTTGACCTAATTGGTAACGTATTTGCATAAATTTTAAGCAATATTTCATTATCTTCCGATTTATGAATAATTTAATTAACATTGTCGACGATTAGGATTTTTAAGAACATCGTAATAAAGTAAGCGACACGTTAGTTTATTCAAGTTTCGTAAAAAAAATTAATTTTTTTGATATGAATAAGATTTCTTCATTTGTTTTAGTAATTAATATTTATTAAGTAATTTGAAGATTTTTACTGATTCTATTTACGCACTAAAACCTCGAACTTCACGCTTTAATCGAATATTACAAAGAGATAATAAAAGCGTGGGAAATAATTTATTGCAACTTTTGAAATCTACCGTTTAACATAAAGTTTGACTACTTTTTAATCAAGTTCTCGGTCAAAGGAAATTTGGTTAAATTTAAATTATAAATTTGTGCAATAATGAAATTGTTAAGCGAAATTAAAATTTGTTATTGTTTGTTATAAAAACGATTGTTAATTAAGATTTAAAATGCACAGGTTTTTTTAAACAAAAAGTAATTAGCAGAAAAAATTAATAATTCAAATTTATTTAAAATGGTTTTTTTAAATATTTTTAATTCAATTTTAACAATTAACTTTAGACGTTTTTTGAACTCGCTTAGTTTTAGATGAATCGTTTTGTTAGAAAAGAAATTATAAATAACAAAATTTACAAATGTTGCTAGAAATAATTAAAAGTATTATAAATTGTGTAAATTCAGAGTATTCCTCGTCAGCAGTGCCAAAGGTTGCCGTACCGATTATAATAAATACGCTGATAATTAAAAAAAAAATTAAATCGCGTATTGGTTGCATTTAAAAAAACTTTTAATAAAAAAAAATAAAAAAAATTTAAATAATAAAATATATTTACCTGAAGTAATAATGTAAACTTAAAACTCAAAAATTAGTTAAAGTACAATTAAGTTCACACTAAAAATTTTAACCACCTTTAATGAACGAACCCAAAACACGACTGGTACACGGAGCTTCCACTGACTTTCATATTAAAGGTAACAGTACGCTAATATTTACTTATAATTGCATATCTTCTTCCTTTCACTGTTCTCTCTCCTTTACGACAAGAAAAAGAGAAATAATATTGATGATTATTGAAAGGGACGTCATAAATATATAAACTAATCTTGATGGCCCCCCACTTATTTGCGATAGAAATGGTAAAATTCGTAGAAAGTATTTTTTGAAGTATTTCCTAAATCAACAACAGTTTAACTTCATAATTAGACGAGTGCCATAAATGCAAACAATATTAGAGAGTTAGTTAAAAAATTTCGATTTTTCTCTGACGTAAAGCTATTATCTAACAGGAAAAAAAATTTTTTGGAACAATAACATCGGCTAAATTCCCTACTCTACGTGCGCAAAGTCAGGAAGGAATTTCCTAAATTATTCGTTAGCGTTTAACTCACTAATGCGTCTCGAAAAATCGGCCCAAATTAGTGTGTTACGTTTCGGTAATAACAAATAATAGGTTAGAAAAAAGATCAATTATACTATAAGCGTATGTAGCTATAAAAGTTGTTTATCTGCATCAACGCTCAGGATCGAATTCGCGTTTCGACAGTTTTTCAACAAAACAATTTTGTAGTACATCCGCCACAGGCTGTAGGTGAAAGAAGTGTGTAGCACGTTACATTAGCACTGTAACCTGCTTTACCTCCTGTGAAAAAGTTAACCGACATCCACATCTTATGCTTCCTTTTGCTGTAGGCCGATCTTAAGCCAGACGATACCACTTTCTCACATAATATCCAAGTTCAAGTTTATCGACTATTGTTAGCTACATCCACATCTGTGCAGGATAACAAATTACATTCGTGTCTTAATAGATACATACGCAAGAAAGTTGTATTGCATTACATTTCTAATTTTCATTACAATTGTTCTAATAAAATCGAACTTGTATAGAACAATTTTCAATTAATAAAACGATGGATGTTTCCAATAAGTATTCAAAATCAATTACGTTAATGCTAGCAATTAAATAACTAATTTGAAAAACTATAAACTATCATATTAACTCCAGTATTTTTGTGATAACTAAAATCTTGAATGGTTTCCTTAAGTTTCTGCAAAGATTTTATCGCTTACAATTAGTAAATAATTTCTGACTTGATTACATTTTTGTAAAGCATATTGCATACGTAGTTTAACCACGCATTATATTGATTGAATTTTAATCTTTTTTTAGATTTTCATTATACGAGTACTTAACATTTTTATTAGAGAGAGTCGAATCAAACAAATCAAAGTATTTTAATGCTACTAATTTAACAATATTTATTAGTTAATTATACAAAAGTATTTAAAGAACAAAATAAGTTGTGCTTTTTATAGAATATATCTAAAATTTATAAAGTTATACTTCTTTTGGTGCATTGAGAGTAAAATTTTAGCAAGCGACGGAAGTTGCGCGCACACCACTAGCAAAAATTCGACAGTTAAAGTTAGCCATCTAAGAAAGTAAATTAATTATTGTGGATTTCGATCTCGGCAAAATGAAGGGCGCCGCTACGCATTGCACTTTTCGCTCGAATGTGCACATACTCCGCATTCATTGCATTTGTAAACGCATCGCTTTTTTATAGGTATTTTATTCTTATGCCAGTTTATTCAGTTTTTGGTGCGCTACTACTATGAGCCCAAACTTGTAATATTATTTGAATTTTATATCTAGGTGAAGTTAGCCTAAAGCGGGTGGGCCCCCAAAGCGGGTAACGGCCCGTATGTGGATATGTTATATGGGTGATTCTACAATAAGAGGTAATGTGTGCGGCAATCATTATAAAATAGCTTTTTTATTCTATGTGTTGTCATTTTATGCAATAAATCACAGCATCTTAATGTATTTTATAAATAGCATTATGATTTAATGCCCAATTAAAGTACATTTTTCTGAAATTCCATATTTAAGTCTGAAAAAGTCTCTACCCTGGTCTGTTTCTATGACATTTTTAGTTAAACATACAGGCAGTACATACGTTCTTTGACGGAGTTGCTACATTAAAGTATATTTAGCACAGACTTAAACAAGTATACTTAAGTATTATAAAGACAAAATATAACAATATTTGTTTTTTTTTCAATCATTTTCGAACTTTATTTTTGTCCCGTTTTTGTGTATCTACCCTGGCAAATTTTAATCCGTTAATACAGACAGATATATTGCACAGTTTTATAGAAAAAAGCGATCAAAGGCGCGTATCAACGTAAAGTTAATAACAGTAAACACATGAGCCGTTAAATCGCTGACATTTGTCTTTGGCGCAACGCGACAGTGTAGTGTAGTGGTTTCGCAAGGTAATTTTGTCACTCTCCTGGTAAGTCGTAAAATTTATAAAATTCACGTAATTTATTTGCATTTACTGCCTAAATTAAACAATACTGTAATAATTAAGGTGTGATATATTATTAGTCCAATATTAACTTATGTCAGTTAAAAAATTTTAATTTAAATGTCACTCCCCTGCCGTATTTCCCCTGGTAAGATAACTACCGGGGTGATACTCACCGACCAAGGGAGATAATTTGGATCACAAGATGTTCAAATACATATAGCTAATTTCTATCAACATTCTCAAGAAATGTTTTTAATTATTCTAGTAAAAGAAAAGGAGTATGAAAAAATAAATGATAATTTCTTTGTTTATAATCCGATTTTAATATTTTTTTTTAGTTTATATCACAAGTAAAACTTGTGGATTTAATGAAAGGTATGGTAGTAGTTTTGGTAATATACAAATTATTCTAATTATCACTTAAAAGGCGCTAGTCTTTACCCTGGCCGATGTTTTTATCATGGCCTTCTAAAAAGTAACTAAATATGTATAAAATGATTTGCCCTTACATGAATGTGTAGATAAACGGTACTAAAATCGTTATACAGTGTGTCCCAAATTGAGTAGGCTAACATGGGTATCTTTCTTATTAGTGGAGATAGAAGTTTGGTTAAATGGGCAATGTTTTGCAGTTTTAAGTGCCCCTTCAGATTCTGTTAAGAAAATTTTAAAATTCCAAATAGTTCCAAAATTATGGTCAAAAAACTGAAAATTGTCATTTTCTTTAATGTCAAATAACTTTGTAATTATAAAAATTAAAAAAAAAAGTTTAATACAAAAGTTACTAGGTTTCATAAAATACAGATGGAAATTAAGTCAAAATTAAATTCAAAATGGCGGTTTCCAAGATATTGATACCAACTTTCTTATTTTAAATAGGGGCCATATTGGATTTTTACATAGTTAAATAGCATTTTTTTTTCTTTTCAACCATGTATAACAACCCAAATTTAAATAAAAAATTATTAACAATATTAAATTTTTCTGTTTAAAATCAAGTAGCCATGAATTATCAAAAAACAATAAAACAACATAATACAAGTCAAGGTCATTATATTTATTTTTTGACTGATATTGTAAGTTTTTTAAATAATAATAATTATTACCTTATAAATAATTCAAAATGGCAAAGTTTTTAACTACGCAGTATGATATGTTGTGTACCTACATTAAATGTTACAAAAGCTCCTGCGTTGTTGCACAAACATACTTTAACAGTTTTCAAAAAAAAAATGATGAAGATCGTCTTTCACATTCCTTCAATTTGGTTATTGTAAACATCCATACTTCTACATATTCACATCCAATCAAAAAGAAGTTTAATACAAAAGTTCCTAGACTTTTGTATTAAACTTCTTTTTTTAATTTTTATAATCCAAAGTTATTTGACATTAAAGAAAATGACAATTTTCAGTTTTTTGACCATAACTTCGGAACTATTCGGAATTTTAAAATTTTCTTAACAGAATCTAAATGGGCACCTAAAACTGCAAAACATTGCCCATTTAACCAAACTTCTATCTTCACTAATAAGAAAGATACCCATGTTAGCCTACTCAATTCGGGACACACTGTATATGTGTTTAATCAAAAAACTCGAATTTTTCTCCTTGGCGCATTCTCTATGGTTTTAAAACCTCTTAAGGTAGAATCACCTATATATTAGCTGGAATTTATACGTGTATTTACATTGTCAGTACCCTGCCTAATTGATGTCATACTACTTTTGACACCTAATTTGCTTAATAACGTTACAAAATTAAAAAACAAAAAAATTAATAATTTTGTAAAATGTTTGAAATTAATTTAACTTCAATTGCTTCAAAGCCCTTAGCATTACACAATTTTTTATAGTGGGGTTTTCTTTTGCAATAAAGTTGTTTTATTATTTAACAAAATATTTTAATATACATCCATTATTTTTTACGTTAATGTATCAAAACCAAGAAATGTGTTTTTGGGCAAAGCGGGTAGGTATCCTGTTTGCTTGTATCAGAAGTAGTAATTTTATTATAATTGATAGGAACTAGTTGATAGGAATAAATTAGTATTAAGAATACGTGATTTAAGGCGTTGAAGCAATTAAGATTTAAAAACAATGGTAAACCAAAGTGATATTAAGAAGATTGGAACAAATTACAAGTCTGAATTAGCAGTTCATAACATTAAAATGCTTAATAACTTAATACCAATGTTACTGTCAAAAACATGTTAAGTGTAAATAATTATTTTCAAATGTTTTGATTAATCCGATTGATTTATGGAAGCCTACTCACTTTAGGCACCTCTGTCGGGCAAAGCGGGTAATTTCTGGAATTTTATATTTTTAATTTTTTTCTACAATTAATTGTATTGCTTAAATGTAAGAAAGAAACACTTTTTTTTTAGCCGAAGTGGTTCATATTGATCGATGAACCTTAACCTACCCGCTTTAAGCCATCTTCCCTTACGTAAGAACTCAAATATTTAACTATAATATATTGTTCTACGAATCTTTAAAAAAATTAAAATAGGTATTTTAGTTAAGAGTCCTTAGTTTTGAATTTTAAAGCATTCTAAAGTATTATTATGCAATTACTTTTTGTAAAAATTATAATTATTAATTTATTGTTTGTATCACAATATTACTTATTGGGGCGGCAAGAAAGTAGTTTTGGTTTTCATAGAACGATGACGATACAACTTTTGCAATTACTTTGGCCTATGTTATAATTTTTTTCGCTTGACAGTTAACAGTAGTGGCTTCTAATTTTCTTTGGAAACTAATTTCTTATTATTTGATAGTTCAGTGTAAAATTTAAAATAGAGCGCAAAAACAAACATTTACGTCATATTTTGCTTTTTAGTTTCGGGAAAGACAAGGAAGTTTCTGAAGCTCACAAAGACTTATGTGAAGTTTATCATGATGGATGCTTAACAAAACGCACGTATCAGAATTAGTTTAAACAATTTCTTTTGAAATTTTTTCACTTAAAGATGAACCGTGTTCTGGTCGGACACCTAATGTTAATAATGATAAAATCACAACCATAATTGAAGCAGTGTCATGTAATTGTGAGAAAGATTGAAATCTTGCAAAGAAGCTAAATGTATCAAACACAACAATTCAAAATCATTTAAAATGTCTTGGGCTTGTTAGAAACTCGATAAGATTTCGGCTCCACATGAATTGAAAGAGATTCATTTAACACAACAATCGTCAGTGGTAATGAAAACTGGATTTGTCTACAATAACATTAATCGAAAACAATTGTGGCCCAAGCGTGATGAATCAGCACAAGTTTCATCAAACGCTGAATCGCATGAAAATAAGATCGTGCTTTCAGTTTGGAGAGATTACAAAGGTATTGTGGTTTAAATGTCTTCCATGAAAGCAAACGATAAATTCAGATGTTTACTGTCAACAACTGATAAAAATGGAGGATACAATCAAAGGTAAACGGCCAGATTTGGCTAATCGTAAAGGCATTATGTTCCACCGTGACAACATTAGACCCTACACATCTTTAGTAACTCGTCAAAAATTATTGGAGCTCGGTTGGAAACTGATGTCATATCTACCATATAGTCCTAACCTTGCATTTATTTCAATCTTTACAAAACTCTTTAAATGATATAAATTTCACTAATATATATGTTCCATTTGGTTGAGTTATGTGCTAATAAGGACTAGAAATTCTATGAACGTGAAATCATAAAGTTATCAGAAAGCTGACAAAATGTTATTGAACAAAAAGTTACACATTTATAATTGATTAAAATCCATTATTCGCATAAAATAATTGTGTTTTATTTCAATCTAGAACACCGAAATTACTTTCTTGCCAAATATAGTTTTTTAATTTTCAGATATTTAATAAATGTCAACGTAATGTGCTTGTTTGTATTAAGTGAAAACGAGGATGATTTCAATTTTAAAAAAAGAATTATAACGGTTTTATTTTAATAAAAGTATTTTTTTTAAAGATTTCTGGCACTTAAAGTCTTTAGACGTTATAGTTTTCAGATCTATTATTTAATACTAGGTACAAATAATTATATTATTATAGTTGGTTTGTTGTTAAATAATTTGCATAAACTTAATATTTAAAAAATACACTAAACATACATGAATATGATATATGTGAACAAACATTTAAGAGATTGTCTAATGCCATCTGTGTTACTTTATGATAATAACAGAAAAAGTGCGTTGCAATTATTTGTTTCACGAAATAAACTAATAAAACCCAAGGTAAATCTCTTCTGTTCTGTTTTGTTTCACAAAAATTGTTACGTAGGTACTAATTATTAATTAACGGCATGAAATAATAATAATAAGTTATAAATTATAAACATTATTTTGACATATCTAATAGTAAAGCTTAGCTCCGATATGATAAAACGATTTTCATAATTAGCCTTAAAAGATTAATTATTAACAAACTTAGAAAATTAAATGGTAAAAAATGTATAAAATTGAGCAAAACCGGAAACTTAAAGTTATTATTAACAAAAAAATAAAAATACCCACGGTCGGCGGAAGACGCTTAGCGAGAAAAGCAAGGTACAAGGGCGCCGATATAATAGGGTTGCTAAAACGGTGCACTATTAAGAATAAATCACATACAATTTAATGTTTTAAACAAGGGCGTTAGCGATTCTTCTTCTTGCCTTAAAAACATTTAAAACAATAATTAGCACTTCTGCAAAAAAATATGTATAGATTTCTACCGAATAAAGATGTTCTTTGATCAATTAATAAACTCATAATGCTTTTATCCGTACCCAAGTCACGACTCTAATTTTTGGTTGATTATAATGACAATTGATATTATATTTTACTTGGTTGTTTTTTTTTCCCTTTTGTCAATGTGTTTTATTTTACTTACAATCGAGTGACACCAAGTGGACAACACGTTTTAAAATAAAGCCATGATATTTATAATTTAATTTTGACGCTTTTTGTATTGCCCCACGAGCGCCGTAGATTTTTTGTGTTTATAATTACATGCCCTAAGCTCCGCTACTTAATCTGCCTACAGACGCGTAACAGTAAATGCGTTATTTTGTGCTTTAGCGCGAAAATAATGGAAAATTTCGAACATAACACATTCATAAATATCACTATATTAGTGACCACATTATATTCGTCAGTTACAATAGTAAATTTAATAGTTTCTTAATAAATATACGTATTAATAAACTAGAAGTAGCGTTGTTTTGCTTATAAAAGTATTTTTGATGTACCATTAACACGTTGACTGCGTATCAAAAATAATACACACTTGTTGGGTCTAGTACGTCGCGTGTATCATTTTGTATGCACAAATAATAATTTCTTTCTGGATGTGCGTATGCTATCAGGTCATGTTTAGCATAGGTTTTTTTTTTATAGCCGGATGGTTGGTGTGGCATAGCAACATAATCAAAAAAAATAAAAATTGACGTGTCTAAGGATTTTTTACATAACTTTGTTAATGATATATTAATAATATTTTACAAGTTACACACTGTATGATTTTTAAATACTAAATTTCTCTTATTTTTTAAAATACAATTTCTAATAATAACACAGCTACACAAAAAAAAAGTTATGGCTGGGTCAGAAGGTCAGACCATAAATTCTATATGTATTTGGGGCCGCTGAATCTGAATCCGAAGTGATAAATACCCCTGCACGTCTGAGTTTCGACATAACCTCAAAAAACCTATTTTATAGACAATTTAACATTTTAACGTTGTGATTCAAGTTGTAAAGTAACCAACCGGTTATTATCACATAAACCCTTAACCTCATTACTCTATAACCTCATATTCCCATAACCTCACAACTAAACAACCTTAAAAAATTCATAACCTTACGTATTAAACACCAACAAAAAAATCTTAACTCAAATTCTAAACAAAAAAAACAATCAGTTTTTCCGTAATCTTGTAACCCTATAACCCCACGACCCAATAATTTTATAACCCCATAACTCAATAATCACAATAACTTCATCAATTAAACACTGAAATTTTTTTGTTTAAGTTGTAAACTAAAAAACCAATTAGACAAATCCTCTAACCCCTTCACCCCATATCCCTATAACCCAATAACGAATAACTAAATAGAAATTGAATGACTAGAGTAAACAAACTTAAAACTAAACGATTAGAATGGACCATTGATGAAATCAGATTCCTAAATCAAGTGTCAGGTTCTTTGTTGGTACTATATCGGATTTTTTCTCATTAAATGATTTATGCAACGATTTACGCTTTGTATCTTCTTTTGGTGTATCTCGCTTTAGCGTCCGACAGAAATCTGCCATCATATATTTTACTTTACAGCTTAAATAAAAAAATTTTAGTGCTTAATTGCTGAAGTTATTGTGGTTATTGAGTTATGGGGTTATAAAATTACGGGGTTGTGAGGTTATAGAGTTACAAACTTACAAAAAAACGGTGTTTCACTAATTTGTTTTTTTGTTTAGAACTTGAGTTAAGATTTTTTAGTTGGTGTTTAATACGTAAGATTACGAATTTTTTAAGGTTGATCAGTTGTGAGGTTATGGGAATATGAGGTTATGGACTAATATGGTTAAAGGTTTATGTAAGAATAACCGGTTTGGTACTTTACAACTTGAATCACAACGTTAAAATGTTAAATTGCCTATAAAATACGTTTTTTGAGGTTATGTCGAAACTCAGACGTGCAGGGGTATTTTTCACCTCGGACTCGGATTCAGCGACCCCAAATACATATAGAATTTATGGTCTGACCTTCTGACCCAACCATGACTTTTTTTGCGTGGCCTTGTAATTAATCAATACAAAATGAAATATCTATTAGGTGCCTTTAAAAGGCACAAATAACATTTTTTATGTAGTGCAGTAAATTACAGGAATGGTACAATTTTAGAAAAAGGTTTAGCTTTATAAATCACATTCGGTCACAAAAAAAAATCTTAGATCAATTTGGGATTACTAGTAGGAAAGGTAGGGCGGATTGGGGAGCGAGGCGAAATAGAACAGAGATGCTATCGAATGTGTGGGGGGTGGGGATGTTGGAATTAAGAGAGACAAGTAAAAAATCAAATAAGACAATTAAAGAAAAAAAACAAACAATGGCAAAAATAATTAAAAAGCAAGATTAAAACAATAAAGACTTGGTTTGTTTTTATTGTAACGAGTTATATTCTCAATCAAATGAGGGCTGGTGCTCCTGTGCGAGTTGTAAAAAATCTGCACATATCTTTTGTTAAAATATGACAACAAAAAAATTGGATACAATTTTTAGTGCCTTTGGATTTTGAATACTATGTATAGCACGTACTACACACTTTCCAGAACCGTCCCCGTATTAGAATGTATAAGACAGTCGTCTAACTGTATGTTTAGGTAATCCCAATCATGACATCTAATTCGTTTGTTTGGTCGGCTATAAAAGTAATGTGTTCCACATGCGTGAGATTTTAGGTGATACGACGTACACATATATAAACTATACATATTCATAATAAAAATTAACTACGAATTTATTGTTATTTTTTAATGCATTCGTTTTTTATTTCAAAATTCATAATGTGAATAAATATTTTTTTTGCTCTAAACTTTAATTATACGTACCTAAATACTGTTTTCTTGTTTTCAAGATATGTTATCCTTACTCATTTATATGTACATACATACGCGAAATTAAAAATGCAAATTTTAAAAACCAAAGAAATAAGTCGTTCTAGATCAGAACACATAACTAATTATTTTTTTTTTTTTAATTTTAATTTCCAGAATAAATTAACAAAATGTAATCTGCTCTGAAATTGGACACTTGAATGTGCTAAAATTTTAGAAGAATTGATCATATGTTTTAACATTATTTGAGCATTGTTTAATCATAAAATGTTTAAACTTTTCTGTGATACATAATATGTATGAAGTAATTTTTTAAGATTAAGGACATTTTGCATTTGACACCATACTAATTTATTTCTAAGTTGGTAGATAGTACTAAATGAAATCTATTAAACACGAGCTGTCAGTGGCGCTTCAAATAGAGTTGGCCAATGTCATATTAATAATTTAAAAAAAAACCTCTTTTAGGTCACTCACTGTTTTCATACAAAATGTAACAAGCAGTAAAATTAAAAATGAGAGTAAACTCAAAAAATACAACTGCAGAAATCAAAACAACAAATTGCAAAATTCTTTAAAAACATTCACAAGTTGACCTTGACATTTGTCAGGGAAAATTACCAGATTCTTACAATTTAACCATATCCAAACTATGAAATACACTAAAAACTGTGGCGCCAGTCTCAAAGTATTCTTTATTTTAAATGAGCAAGCACCTCGTGCTACATATTTAATAAGTACGTTTTTCTTTTTCTTCTTTAGCCTTTTATCGTCCAATTTTGGACATAGGCCTTCCTCGATTTATTTCTACGTTTTCGATTTTGGGCAGTTCTGAACCAATCAAAGCCAGTTACTTTTTTCTAATCGTCGCCGCTTCTTATTTGAAGTCTTCCACGGGTTCTTTTGCCTAGACATGGTCTCCACTGCTGTAATACTGCGTTCCATCAATAAGTACTAATCTATTATAAATAATGTCTACAACTTTATTTTTTTGAATATCGGCTGTTATTCTTTCTAAAAGTACCAGATACTACTGACAATGAATTACGTTAAACGTTAATATTATTTTTAATTTTGAGTTTTTGGGGTATAATTTTGCTCTGAGTAAGACAATCTAGCTCGTATAATAATAAATTTTACGTAATAATTAATTTGGCTTTTTTGTATTTCAACGTTAAATTTTCTTTTATGTATTTTATTAGTATTTATTTTAAAATCAAAACTGAAAATTGTCTCTACATATTTTTAACCGTAAAACCATTTTATTTATTTAAAAAATCTTAAAGTAATGATGTGTTAACACGCCAAGGGAAATCATTAGCATTAGGAATAACCTTTCGAGTACAACGAATTTTATTTACTTTATAATAATTTTTTATAAATTTTCTACTTATGTTCAAGGTGTCAAATTGAGAACCACAAATTTATATTACATAACCAAGATATTTTGTCATTTTAGAATTCAAATAAATAAATCGCAATGTTTCACATTACTTATTTACAAAATTATTAATATATTTGTTGTAATTTAATCACAATTAACATTTTTACAACTTTTTAAGGAAAAACTAGGATTTTATATATTTTTTTGCAATCTGATATAATATCATGTTTGGTACTTAATAGAAGATATAATAGTAAAACGTAAATGTCTAGAGTTAATTTTAATGTAAATATTTATTTATCATATATTTGACTTCTTCTTTATTATAAGTTAAAAATTTATTCTTTTTGTGATTTGAAGGTTATACGTAAAAATTCAGCGACATGCAAATAGGTAAATTAAATGTAACCACATCCAGATCTGATTAAATTGAATATATTATAATAAAATCGTATATTGTTGTTAAAGATTTTTTACTGCATATCTTTTTTGATGCAGAATTTAAAATAAAAAATTGATTTATACCTGCATTAACTCATAGTTTTTTAAACCTGGGGGTTTTACCAACATAAAAACTAATAATTGGTTCTAATCACATTGTGATTTTAATAATCCAATACACAGATGAATAATTATATCTCACAAAGGAATAACAAAAAAGTAATCCATCATGAATGAAAGCAGTCAACATTCCGAGGAGGGTGTTTTTATTTTACGTAAAGTAGTCAGAGTTATTTACAAAGTTATAACCGATGTCCTATCTATGCATTTGGATTTGCTGTACCTACTTTAACTAGTTTTAAAGAACAAGTACAAAAATCATTGAAAAACGACAATCACGTTATTAACAAATGTATAAATAAATTATGTCCTTATTAAGTTGAAAGCAAATATTTCAGATTTATCTTTAAATTAAAAGTCATTAGACTTCTAGTTTAAAGGATACGTAATTATGTTAATGTTATAGAATCATTTTCTATTAAAAATAAGTAAATTTTATTTTTTCTTTCTTGTGTGTCTTAATTATTGGGTTGTTAAGAAAGTAACCTTTGTTTTCAGAAATCGAAGGCGTTACAAATTTTTAAATCACTTTGGTCATCGTTTTAATTTTTTCCGTTTGATAGTCGACAGTAGCAATTTTTAACTCACTTTAGAAACAACTAACTTGGTATTAGGAGTAAATTTGTTAGTTCAGTGTCAAATTTTACATGGAACGCAAAAACAAACATCTTTGTCGTATTATTTTTTATTTCTCTAAAAGCAAGAAAGCTTCCGATGCTCCTAATAACTTGTATCGAGTTTATGGTGATAAATACTTAACAGAACGCACGTGACAGAAGTTATTTAAAAAATTTTGTTTTAGATATTTTGCATTTAAAAATAATCAACATTCTTTGTCAGCCAACTGAAGTTAATAATCTTCTTCTTCTTGAGGTGCGTTCTCCTATCGGAGGTTAGCCACCATCATAGCTATTCTGATTTTCGATGCCGCTGCTCGGAACAGTTGTATGGATGTGCAGCCATACCATTCCCTTAGATTTCGCAACCAAGACATCCTTCTTCTTCCAGCCGATGCCTTTCCCTCTATTTTGCCCTGCATGATTAATTGCAGCATGGAGTACTTAATGTACTTAAAGTACTTAAAGTTAATAATGGTCAAGACAAAACCATACTCGAAACATATCTTCATATAACTGTGAGAGCAACTGCAGAAGTGTTGAAATATATTACACACAACATTCGAATATCATTTAAAATGTCTTGAACTTGTTCAAAAGTTCAATATTTGGGTTCTACTTGAATTGGAAGAAATTCATTTAACACAACGAATGAGTATTTGTGATATGCTTCTTAAACACACCGAAATCAATTCTCTAAAACGAATCGTAATTCGTGATATAAAATGGGTTATCTAGAAAAACATTAATCGAAAACAATGCTGGTCCAAGCGTGATGAAGCAGCACAACACACATCAAAAGTCAAATTGCATTAAGAAAAGATAATGATTTCAATTTAGTGGGATTATAAAGATGTTGGGTATTTTGAGCTGCTTTCACAAAACCATTCAATCAATTTAGATGTTTACTCGCAACAATTGATAAAATTGTAAAAAACAATCAAAAATAAACGGCCTGATTCGACTAATTATTAAGGCATTATGTTCCACCATGACAACGCTTGACCTCACACATGTTTAGATGCTCGTCAAAAATTATATTGGCACCTCGTTGGGAACTAATTTCACATCCACCATATAGCCCTGACCTTGCACCATCAGATTACTATTTATTTCAAGCTTTACAAAACTCTTTAAATAATAAAAATTTTACAAATAATGATGACCTAAAATTTCTTACCTGACAATCTTAAACACCTTCTTCGTATATAGAAGGATAAGCTACAGAAAAGGAAAAGATTAAAAAAACAAGAATGGATGACAAAATACATTCTTAGACTAATGGATCAAAAACGGAAATACAAAAGATAAATAATGGGGAATATAAAAGGATACAAAATAAGATTAGACAAAATATAAGACAAGCAAAATTAAAGTGGCATGCTTAACAATTAATATTAATAGTTTAACAATTAATACGCGAATGACACGCTTATAATAACCAATAGGAGTGAGCAGTTTGCAAAATCTGATAAAACAATTAACAGATAAGTGCAAGCAATTCGGCTTGAAATTAAAGACGAAGACCGAGAAGACAATGGCATATCGGTAAACGGCACAACGTTGGAGAAAGTCAAAAAATTGATTTATCTAGGAAGTACTATCAATGATAACTGGGACTAATCCGTGAAAATTCAGATCCCCATAGAAAAAGCAAGGGCAACATTTATTAAGACGAGAAAGGCCTTATGTACTCATAAACTAAGAATGGTTCTAAGAATGAGGATGGTGAGATGCTATGTCTTCCTCCCATTCTATTGTATGGCGTCGAAGCGTGGACACTAAAAAAATCACACTTAAACTACTACAATTTTTCGAAATGTGAGTGTACAGAAGGTTATTAAAGATAAGTTGGATAGATAGAGTAAGTAATAACGAGGTTCTCATGCGAATGAATAAAGAATTGGAAATAGTTAAGACTTTAAAAAGGCGACATCTGCAGTACTTCGGTCACATCACAAAACACCCCAAAAAATATGAAATTCTTCATTTAATCATACAAGAAAATATAAGCGTTAAAAGGAGGCCAGAAGAAGGACTTCCTGGCTAAAGAACTTGAGAGATTGGTATGGAAAGACGATCATTCAATTATTGGGAGCAGCAATCAATAAATCTATCATAGTAAACATGATAGCCAACATGAACGTTAACGGTCAAGAGACCACAAGAATATAAAACCATGATTTGCCAAAAAGGTTTTGTTAATTGGTGACCTAATCCATACCCAACAATCTAGTACTATTAATTTCACAGTAGATAAAAAATATGACTAGTATAAACATTCCGAAACTCTACATATGTATGTATGTATATATTTACTTTTCGATGACAAAATTTTTAAAATACTGCTAGTTCCCAATTGTTTTCGGAACTGTCAAATTCCTGTGGGTGGCAGGCACTCAATATCATCTTTTATAGAAAACAATAATGTTTAGTAAATTATTTAGAAATATTGTAAAATGCACCGGGCTCTCTAAAAACCTTGTTTTTTCATATACACTTTCCCTAAATAAAATCGAAATTTAATGCAATTGAAAGTAAGAAATAATTTAATTTCAGTATAATAAACGTAAGTCCGTTGTTTAAATGTATGGTTTACTTACAACTTTAAAAACCCAATTTTCTCAAAGTTGACGTAAAACTTATTTTTTTTGCACTCTTACCTCCCATTATGCGCCCAATTTTAGTTCACGACATATGAAATTTTAAAGATGGAAGTTATAAAAAAACTTCCCCAGACGTGGAAGGCTCAAGAAAACGAATTCAAATGCAAAACTAATTAAACGATAGATAGTAATAAAAGACGTGTGAAATCAAAAAAAAAATAATAATAATAAAAACAGTTCTTTTAAGGCTTTAAATAAGTTAGATATTAATTAGTGAATATGCCATATTATAAAATTGAAACTATAAATATTAAAACATTAAAATTGCTTATTAATAACACCTCGTAGTTGTTATTGTTATTAAGTGATGTACAAATACTTTATCTGACATCTCATCAAAGCTATCCATAAATGAAAATGGTATAATAGAAAAGAAAACTTGCTAGTTTTATTTCATTAAATAAATAACCTGTTATTTATTTGTAATTACAAGTTGACGTAATGAAAGCTTTTTCGTCACTGACAGATTCAAATAAAAATAAATCAAATTAAGAATTGGCGAAGTTTTTTAAAGAGTTATTTTTAAATTTTTAATTCAATTGTGCGATTATATTGCAAATTAAACTAATTATTTGGTAAATCAATTTTTTTAAAAAAATGCTAGGTCTCTCTAAAAGTAACGTCTTGTTCTATTTAATGCTAAACTGTAACATTAACATCAATTTTGTTTAATTTCTCTAACTAGTAACTAATGGGTTGGGTTTTTATTGCGCATCTAAAAGCTATAGGTATAAAATAATTTAGTACTAAACCGAACGCGTAGATACGAAAAAATTCAGTTATTTGTTTTTACTAACTGCTTTTATAACAAATTGTTCAATAAAACGCTTGAAGTGGACTTAAATTGCCTGGTCGTATTTATTTACATGAATTTTTATCAAACTTTGACATTCCATCAACTTTCCAATATCGTTAGAACTTCGAATAAATAAATTCGCATATTATTTTAAATTGACAGAATTAGAAATCAAAGAACAATACGGAAACGACAAAAATATTAAACGGATTATTTCGTTAAAAGAATTAAAAAGATAAGCCACTGATTTTTATTTTTAAGAAATTTTGATTTCCTGTGAAAGTTGAAAAATAAATTGTAGGACATTATTAAAGTTTTATAAATTAAAAAAAAACTAATTATGTGTAAAAGATAAATCTATAATTTTGATCATAATTATTAAATGAGAACTTGTATTGCCTTATTTGCATAGAAATGTCGAGTTTTTTTTGTATAGAAATAACCCACTTTATTCAAAAATAAATTAAGGTAACTTCTTTTAAATGGCAACCAAAGTGTTTAGATAACAATTAAATATTCTTTTTTTATTGTAACTTTGAAGTGAAAAAAATTGACTATTAATTTTGTAAAAAATAAGAGGATAACGTGTAGGCGAAGACACAATATAAAATAATGATCGTCTGCCGAAAACCACCGCTCGAAAAGTAGCACAAAATAATGAAGAGTGATACATCGAAATAATAAGAAGACCAAGCAACAGCTTAAAAGTTGTCTGGTTCAGTTTTCACTGAATTAATTTTTAAACTTACAGATTTCATTCACAATTTATTACTTTTGAATTGACTTTTTAAATACAATCTTGTTTTTCTCATTAAAATTGCTTGGCTTTTTAAAGAGTTAAATTATTTCGTCTTTAACAGCAAACTCAAACTTTTCCGATGATCAACAATTTAATTGTTTTGGTATATCTTATGTTGCTTTTTCTCGTTCTATTTGTTTTAGGGCAAAGATCGATTTTTTGTAGTATTCCTTACAAGTTGATCTCATAAATCTTTCCGTCTTTAAGAATTGTTTAATCTCAGTACTCGGGGTTTCCCAAGCCCATTCCGGTATTAAATTGCTAAAAAAACTAAACATTTTTATTACAGGAATTAACATTAATTTATTTAATTAAAAAATTGTAATAAATCAGAACCTTAATTTATTAAAGCTCATTAAAATAACGTTATAATTTTCTTTAAATTGTATAAATTACATAAATTTTTTAGGTCTAAAGTACAAAATACGGAACTTATAAAACAATTTACCTAAAACGAGACTATTAAAAACTATATTAAAAATAAATTAAAAAAGTATGCATCATCACTGTTATTACCATTTCGTTCTTCAGTTTCTGCCGAAGAATTTTCCAAACATTATTTTTCGATTACTTCGGAGCACCATTTGAACGGAAAAAATGCAATATTATTTAATAAACGTTTTATCGTGTTCTTGATTAAATAAATGTTTGCTTTAACTTTAAAAATAAAATGTTGTTGAGGATTCGAAGAAAAGAATGAGGGAAAACTTAGTTATTGTTGAAGAAGAACTAACCTTTCGTTAAATTAAAATTATTATTACACTTAACATGGTTATACTAATAAACAATAAATACTTAAAAGGATAGTAAGAAAGCAATTGGTCTACTGTATGAATTTGTAGGTTTCTAGTACGTCCTTTTATTACTGCATTCCAAACGTATAACACTTACCGTTGGTTACCCACCACTCACGCATAACGAAAGCAATAAATTCGTCACATTTATTACAATTTGCTAAATTCTGATTGATGATGATGAACATCATCCACACTTTCACAACAGCCACTTTTTTTGTTTCCTTCTTATTGGCGAGATTTTAAAAAATCCACCTTTTTTGAAGTGTACTCGCTTATGGAAACTAGCTTAAGTATGGCAATTTTCGAATAATCAAGCAAGCTTTCTTTGCTTGCACTTTTCGTATAAAATCAAAATTAATGATAATTTTTAAGGGAAATCCTTATCGATCTGATTTTACCATATGGTCATCGAAAGTTATGTTAAGGATTATCGTTCTGCATTGATTTATGATAATTAATTGAATTGATTATAATAATAAATTGATTAAATATTTGTGAACACATGTACGAAAGTGTTGAAGTGATTTTCGTAGGTTTTTCTTTGAATAATTCAATTATATGATGTGTATAGCTAATGTGACCATACGTTCCGTTTTGAATGGGGCTGTTGCGTTTTCAGATCATCTGACCTGTTATCCCCAAGCAATCATTCGGGACGCTAAAATGACCAGTTTTCAAAAAATTGTCAATTACGATACCGAATATTAAGAAATTCTAACAAGAATTTGCCTCCCTCGCTCGGAAATGTGCACTTTTTGATCGAACATGCACATACCTTGTATTCCTGAAATTTATTTATGTTAATAGCCAATGTTTCACATCAAAAAATCATTTTAGTCAGCTTTATTGAATTATTTGATTTGAATAGAAGAAGATTGGTAATAGACATTCCCTATGTCCAACGTACGAATTCCCAATACTGACAATTGGCCGAATCTTGGGCCAATTATCATTTTGCGAAGCCATGAGTAGTGACCGTTAGGCAAGCATAGGTCAAGGCTTTGCCCCGACAGTATCATACGGTTAACCCAAGATTTGGAAGTCACCACTTGGTCAAGCCTGGTCCGAAGCTTGGCCCAATAGTTTGATACTTTAAAACTGAGCCTGGAGAAGTCATCAATAAACCAAGTTTGGCATAAGCCTTGGCTTGATGATTTAATTCAATTTGGTTTGAATAAAAATTTTTGAAAGTTTGAAATGATTAAGAAAAATTCTTTTGACAGTTCCGAATCGCGTAAACCAACTTTATTTTATTTGATTATTATAGAAACATTTGTTTCCCGAGGCTTATATCAACCCCGGATTTTTGTTTCCCAAGGCTTGGATCAAACGTAAATTTTGTTTTCCAATGAATGGGACAACTCTGGTTTTTTGCTTCCCGAAGCTTGAACCAACCTTGGTATTTGTTTCTCGAGGCCTGGGTTAACTTTGGTTTTTTAGTTTCCCAAGGTTTGGAACATTGTTATCATCCAAGGCTTGCTTCAAGTCTTGCCCAATACTGGTGACGCTTGGTCCAAGCTTCGTTCAAGCGTTACCCAATCGTTTATTTCTACCTGGAGTGAACCTTAATATTGTATTATTGTTAAACGTTAAATAATTCTATGTTTGGCTGAAAATTTTTTGAATGGTATAATTAAATACAAAAAACCGTATGAGGGTTTTATTTATTGTTAAAATTTCCTGAATGGATTCACCGATACATTGACACGATACATCCCATATACAATTTTAATTGATCAAAAATGCGAATTAATAAACACTTGAAAGTACACCTAAAAATATTTTTATCAGACTCGCTGCAATTAGCAGTGCGAAAGAACACCATAATGACTTATCAAAAAGAATAAAATCTATAACCGTTTTCAAACAAAAAATAAATCTAAATTTATCCGACTTTTATTTTTTTAATTAAAGAATAGAAGATTAATATAGGCAAATTCAATCAATATGAGGATGTGCACATTAGAGTGGTCGTTAATAATTAAATTTCTTCCAACGCCCCAAAAAAACTTTTTTTTTAATAAAAAAATACATGTGAATTTGAAAAAAAATTTTTTAACAAAAATAACACGTAACTATCTCTTAAAGTATACGGATTTGAGAAAAAGTTATAAAAGTATTTTGTGGAAAATTCAATTCTCTAAAAAAAGGTTTTTGTTCCATTTTATTAATTAAATTCATATTTATAGAGATATTCTCAATAATAAATTCATTAACTTCATATAGTCAACATTTTAAGACCCTCAAACGTCATCTTTCTTAAATACCTACATATAATTTTGTAAAACTATAATAAATTCTAGTTGTTACAAAAAATTTTATACTTCAGAAAAAAACGACGTTTGTAGGTCTTAAAATGTTGACTATATGGATTTAATGAATTTATTATTGAGAATATCTTCATAAATATGAATTTTATGAAGAAAATGAAAAAGACATTCTTTTATAGAAAATTGATTTTCCTACAAAATTGTTCCTATAACTTTTTCTCAAATCTGTATACTTTAAGAGATACTTACAAAAACTACGATTTTATCAAATATGAACTTAGATTGTCTTGAGTTCGAATGTGCACACTCAGTTTTAAGCACGATTCACAATAATTTGAAAAAATAAATTACACAAAAAATAAGTTGAATAATTTTAATCGTTTCCTCTCACTCGCATTCACGCGATTGTCGCATCTTTTCGCTCCCTTCTACTCATTGCTATGGCAAATATGCTTTCGGGCATAAAATTGATATTTACTGATATAAATTGAAACTTATGATTTGAAAGAAAGATGATTAATACATATACCATATAAGAGGATGTGCGCATTTGAGCGAAAAGTGGTACATTTCCGAGCGAGAGAAGCAAATGAAGCGTCCCGTTTTAACAGGAAAATATTGGTCACGTTAGGTATAGCGCCGAGGATCTGCTCATCTGTTGTAAAAGATAATTAGGCCTCAAGTGTAAACGGAATTGTTCGTCCCACAGTTTAGTTTAGCAACATTTTTCATCTATTATATTTTTTTTGTACAAACGTTAAACTTACCGATCACCTAAACTTCAACAATTAATTTTACACTTTAACGACTGCCAAATTTGTGCAATTTCATCTGAAATAATTGAAGCTATCAATAAAAATTGTAGGTATTGGATTGAATAAGCAATAAATTTGCTTAATAACATTTTGCAAAACCTTCAAACACATTGTCACATAATTGGTAGTATTTTAAGAGTAATTTATAAGAAAAAAATATGATGTGATCACTTAAATTTTATGACGGCAAATAAGATAGCGATTAATATTAAAAAATATTTTTTTTTTGTATTTTAAAACGCAAATTTCAATACAAATAATACTAAAATATCTGATGCGTAGGTAATATTAGCAATTAGTACCTACGTATTACCTATTAGGTAAATATCAGTTTTATTGGTTGACTAACGTAATCAAATTGTAAAAATTGCGAAGTTTATTGTGCCTTTTTACTGATACCATTTAACTTAACTTCATTATTCTGCTTTGTCTTAACGTAGGCGTTTATATAAAAATTAGTAAACAAAGCAATCATAAAGATATTTTGCGGAAGTAAAGCTAACGCAATCCATCGAGGATATCCACAATTTGGTTGAAAGAGCACCTGTCCAAAATGTAACGAAATCAGAACGAACTGCGTC
This sequence comes from Sinopyrophorus schimmeli, assembly GCA_036325965.1. Lineage (NCBI taxonomy): Eukaryota > Metazoa > Arthropoda > Insecta > Coleoptera > Elateridae > Sinopyrophorus > Sinopyrophorus schimmeli. Next base: position 563,348 of record JARFIZ010000025.1, on the reverse strand, counting down.
TGAAATTGCATTTATTTTTAATTAAAAAAAAAAGAAACCTTTAATTGCGAAAAAAAAACACTTACAATTTGCAATTGCGTTATGTACTTTTTCCACCAAACATTCTTTTTGTATTCTTTGTCCCAAGCCGAGAGTAAATAATAAATGTACATAAATATGTGGACGAAGGTGTTCATAAAACCAACGAAAATTCCGTGACCACCGGCAACGTATTTGGTTCCAACCCACGCCAAGAGGCACATCCCCGTATGATGATAGACGTGCAAAAAGGAAACTTGTCCATTCTTTTTTCGTAGTATAAAAAACACCTGCAAAAATTTGTTAGATACGTACGAACGTTATTTTGTGGGACTTACCGTGTCCAGCAAATCGAGTAATTTTAACAAAAAATAATACCAAACGTGTTTTGCAATGTGGAGGGCTGATTCACTGTTTGAATAGTCGATGGGCTCGCAAAACAAATTACAAGTAAATAATACATACAAAGTATACTAAAATATAACTGCTTTAATACACTGAAAGTAAACAATTGTATAATTTTGATTACCTGTAAAAACAAATAACAACACGCAATAATTTGAATTAAATTATAAACCACTAATATCCGATCGAAGGTGTATGGTCTTCGATTTTGCATAAATTTTGGGCCCCATTTAAAGATGAAATATAAGTACAACACAAGTATAAAAAATAAAGGCCATGGCGAACTTATTAAAAATAATTCCTTCACTCTTGGATCTAAAATTATTTAATTAGTACTGGAATTGTGCAAAGCAAATAAAAAAAAAACTCACCAGCAAGTTCTACGAATAAATAGTTATAACTTTGACCAATCTTTGTTAAAATTTTATTCATGTTTATCACATTGATTTGTTTAAACCATGAACTTGTAATCGACAGGTAAAATATCTTGTGAAATTCCCATTTCTATAATTCCAACTGAAAAATTATGTTGTTTGAATACAATGGTTGATTAGTAATCATTATTTTTAATATTTTCCAAGTCATTGCATCCGAAATGAAATTAACCCTTATTGTATTATTAGATTCGATTAGACTTGCTCGTACGTCCGAACAAAAAGCATTACCCTCACAGATGTCGATGAACGATTCCTGTTAGTTTATGATTACTATTATCATTAATGAATAGTAATATAATTTTTTAAAAAACTGCTATCTTTGTCTGTTCAATATTAGTAGAAATTATTGCTTTCATATGAACTTTCTAATTTTAATCAGTACGTGGCCCAGTGCTCTCAAAGATTAAACGTTTTTAGGTACAACGGACTTGATTTACCATCTGGTATGTCGCTATAATCAATTTCTTTGCACAAAAGTAAAAGTTTCAATCAAAACGACGCGGTACAACAATGTTTTACATACTTCTATTAATAGTTGTTATTAATTATCACTTAACAATTTAATTTACTTATGTTAGGCGTAATTTATAAATCAGCCAAATGTTGGAAATTATCTTATTAGACACTTGCTACAATTTTATTTAATATTTAACATTTTTTAATTTAATATCAAATTACTGCATTGGCTTTCAAAACGTTTCATTAAATTTCTGCTGATTGTTGCCGCGTTCATCATTTTTCCTAACGATTTTATTGCACAATTAAGCATACTTGCTATCGAAATAAATAAGTCAATTCATTGAAATTGATCAAAAGTAATGGAAGCAACTTTATCAGATTTATATTTTTTAATAATCTTAAAAAAATTGATTTTGTGTATAATAAATTTTTTTAACAAAATTATTACAATAAAATAACGTTTTTGAAAAAAATTATAGATTCTAAATTGTCAACCATAAGATTGGATATACTTATTTAAATTTTAAAGAAATTCAAATTATTAGCACGCATAAAAATTATTTAAATATACAGTAAAACCTCTCGTGGCGACCATCTCTATAAGGAGACCACCTCTAGAAACGGGTAGTATGTTTCAGAACAGATATATCGTAAATTTAATTCTTTTTATAAATTTCTTTCTAAGGCGACCACTCTCTAACCCGCCCGCGACCGTTTATTGCGCGGCCGCTACTTTTCTTAATGTAGTTTTTTTAGAAAAATAAACGCCATAAGTCTGAGTTTAAGTTTTTGATTTGAAAGAGAGATTATTAATACAGAGAAATTCATTGAAAGCGAGATATGTGCGCATTCAAGCGAAAAGTGGCACATTTCCGAGCGAAGGAACCAAATGAAGCGCGACGCGGAGCGGCGCGCTTCATTTTCCCGAGATCGGAATGTGCCACTTTGAGCTCGAATGTGCACACTCGGTTTTAAACATGATTCACAATAATTTAAGCCAATAAATTAGTCAAAAAATTAGTAGAATAATTTTAATCGTTCCCTCTCACTCGTACTTATAAGATTCTTGTATCTTTTCGCTCGTTCCCACTCATTGCTATAATACAAATACATTTTTAGAACAATATCGATATTTACCGAACTAAATTTAATTTTTTGATTTTGAAAAAACGATGAACAAAGTAGATAAATCTAGTAAGTACGAGGATATGCGCATTCGAGCGACACGTGGCACATTTCCGAGCGAGGGAAACAAATAAAGCGCGACGCGGAGCGGCGCGCTTCATTTTCCCGAGATCGGAATGTGCCACTTTGAGCTCGAATGTGCACACTCGGTTTTAAACATGATTTACAATCAATTAAGCCAATAAATTAGACGAATAATCAGTAAAATAATTTTAATCGTTCCCTCTCACTTGTACTTATAAGATTCTTGTATCTTTTCGCTCGCTCGCACTCATTGCTACGGTAAAAATACATTTTTTGGAACAAAATCGATATTTACTGAACTAAATTTAATTTTTTTATTTTGAAAGAACGATGAATAAAATAGATCTTCTTCTTCTTCTTCTTCTTCTTTATATTAGGCATTTTTGCCTGTTTTTCTTTTATGTAATGTCGTTATAAGTCGTCGTTCCAGCGTTTTCGTGGACGTTCTATACTTCTACGCCCTCCTGGTGATTTGTCTCGGGCTATTTTTACTATCCGTTGTTCCGTCATTCTGTTTATGTGCTGGTTCCATTCTTGTTTTCTGTTCTTTACCCAATTGTTAACGTTTTCAACTTCACATATGCGTCTTATGTTTTCATTTGTTTCTCTATCCCACAGTGTCTTTCCTGCAATTTTTCTCAACGTTTTCATTTCACTTGTTTCTAGGCGTCTTTGAGTTTTGCGTGTTTCTGGTCTTGTCTCGGCGGTGTAGGTCAGAACCGGTCTAACAACAGATTTGTATATTCTAGATTTTGTTTCTGTCCTCATATACTTGTTTTTCCATATCGTATCGTTTAGACAACCTGCTATTCTGTTGGCTTTTAGTGTTTGTTCTTTTACTTCTTCTTCTATGTTGTTGTTGTATGTTAATTTAATTCCTAAATATTTAATTGCCATCACCTGTTCTATTATCTGATTATCGATTTCCAATTTGCATCTTATTGGTTCTTTAGATATTACTACTGATTTTGTTTTTTCTGCTGATATTTTCATGTTGAATTTCTTTGCGGTTATGTTAAACTGGTGCATTAGTCTCTGCAGGTCATCTTCATTCTCAGCTATTAGTATAGTATCATCGGCGTAGCATAGTATTTGTATTTCTTTGTTACCCATTCTATAACCCCTTCTTGTTTTCACTTGTTTAATTATTTCGTCCAATATGATGTTAAATAACAAGGGACTCAATGAGTCTCCTTGCCTAATTCCAGTTGTTGCCTCTATTGGTTCTGTTAACTCTGAGTTTACTTTTGCTTCTATTTTATTTCTAGTGTAGATGTGTTCGATGAGTTTTATTATATTCAATGGAATATTTCTATTATAGAGTATGTGTACTACGTCTTGTAATTGAACTCTATCAAATGCTTTCTCAAGATCTATGAAGCATAAGAACGCTGGTCTGTTGTATTCTATTGATTTCTCAGTAATTTGTCTGATTACAAATACTGCGTCGTTACAAGATCTTCCGTTCCTAAATCCTTGTTGTTCTTCAGAGATTTGTGTTAGTGAGGTTATTTTATTGCTAATAATTTTTGTTGTTAGTTTTAACGTTGTGCACAGGAGGTTAATTCCTCGGTAGTTGTTAGGATCAGACTTTTCACCTTTCTTAAAGAGTAGTATCATTATGCTTGTTCGCCATTCTTCCGGAATCTGTGATCTTTGTATTATTTTGTATAAAATAGATCAATCTAGTAAATACGAGGATGTGCGCATTCGAGCGAAAAGTGGCACATTTCCGAGCGAGGGAGGCAAATGAAGCGCGACGCGGAGCGCCGCGCTTCATTTTCCCGAGATCGGAATGTGCCACTTTGAGCTCGAATGTGCACACTCGATTTTAAGCGTAATTCACAATAATTAACTTACTTCCCAAATAATACTACTTTGATTTAATAACAATATGATTCTGATAAACAATAATTGCATTTATTCTAATATATTATTTGTTATTACGTTTACATTGACTATCTTTGTCTTTCACTCTAAGACAACTACCTCTACAAAAGGCCAATTTGAGCAAGAACCGACGCTGGTCGTGTTAGAAAGGTTTTACTGTATTTACATCGTACTTATGAAAATGTCCGCTAGATGGCAGCACACGTGTGAATAAAGATTATAAACAGTTATCAACATTTATAAATATTCATTAAAACGTGTAAAAACTTTTATCACTTGCGCTTTTATTGTATCATTAAATACGTGAGATCTTTTATAATGGAAGCGTGAAATAAAGTTGCAAAATTATTTAATAAGTCGGATTAAATGTTTATTGGCATTTTTGTATTGTAAAGGATCAAGGCGGTTTAAGGATAATTATTATTTTTCAAATCTTAATGATTCCATAAATCTTTAAATTTAAGTGAACATAATTATTGTTAAATTGTTCCGGTACCTTCGATGAAAACAACAAAATTTTTAGAATTGTTTATTTGACGTTGTTTAAATTACTTAACATCTTAATGAATAATGTGCAGAACATTAATTATATCAAGAAATAAGGAAAATAAATAGCAAAACTATTAAGTAATATACGTAGTCTACTTTGCTGTATCTTAATTACTTCGCATGTATCTCGTAATATAATTTGCTTATTATTAGGTTCATGAATTAACAATAAATGTTTTGAACTTTAATTATACACAATAAAATTTGGTAGTCTTCCAAAACTAAAGACGAGAACAATCAACAATTAAACGATACAAATGTCACATTAGTCAAAAACCTACGTAGCAAAATGACAATAAAAAAAACACTAATTTTAATACTCTCAATATTGTATTCTTATCGATTGATGTTATAAATAACAATAACTAATTAAATCCGAATATTTACACAATTAAAAAGACGTAATGTATGAATTTTTAAATCGAAACTCCGCCAAACAATGATACTTAATTTTGCAAACAAGAATGAGTTAATGAGTTAATAACTTAATATAATAATGCCTGTTGCTTTCAAACATAAAAAAAGTGAAATAACAGCCTGAACATGAATTTATCCTAATTTATAAAGAAAACTAAAATTAACGAAGAAAGGTTGTCATTGATCCTTTAATTTTCCATTCTTCATATTGTTGTTTTCTGCACTTTGAACGGGTTTGGCAGACGTTGTTGGTGTTTTCCTTATGTAAGTTCTGTTATAAAAACTGGCGAATAAGTAGAAGAAGAACATGGCTTGCGTTCCCAATAACAAGACGATGGCTCTAGGATAATCGCATTGTCGGAATAGCACTTGGAAGTTATGGATGCAAATTATACAAAATTGAATCTGCAACAAGCGAATAAAATTTAAATAGAATCGACCGGTAGCCTTGTTTTGAACGTATCATTTAAAATAGAACGTCTAAAATACAAAGATGACCATGAATTAAATTTTACTTCAATTACCCTCGTTTACCTCCGAATAACCAGTTCGCGGTTTACTTATGATGCATTTTAACAGTAATAAAAAATTGTCCTTTTATAACAATTTACAAAAAAGACTACGTTCAAATTATTTAAATTAATTTTAAGATCTTACCATTTGCATGCCTGTTAAATGCTTTTTCCACCATAAATACTTTTGATATTGTGGTCCAAGAGAAGCTAATAAGTAGTAACTGTACATAATAATATGGATAAAAGAATTTATCAATCCAAGTAGAGTTCCATGACCACCTAAAATTTATATTATTAATAAAAAATATTTTGTAAATAACAATTAGATGATATTTTCTAATAAAACATTTAAATACACACCTGGCAAGAATCTGCAGCCAACCCAAGCACAGACTGGCATCATCGAGTGATGATAAAGATGTAAAAACGATACCTGACCTGTCTTTTTTCTTAAAATGAAAAAAACCTAAAAAAAGTATGCAATTAATATTTGTGCAGTTATTTTAAACTCTTCCAACTTACTGTATCAAGTAATTCGGTTATTTTGCAGAAGAAATACCACCATACTGCATTTGCCATCTGCAATTATAATTTTTGATTAGGCAACGAAATTTTATTAAAGTCATTTAAAAACTTACCCTCATAGATTTTGGATCCGTAGACCAATCTATAGGTTGACATGCAAAACTGTACCCATTAAACCATCCACCTTGAACACCCTAAAGAAAAGTTTGTATTAGAACAATTACTTTTCAAATAAAATTCAAATAAAAATTATATCATGCATAAATAATTTCAATTTTATTATCGTTAGTTCCGGAATCCCCAAAAACTGGTTTTTTAATCGTTTATAGATGAACAAATTCCTAATTAAAAATTTTGTAAAACGAACAATTTTTTATTAATATTAATTTAAAAAAATGTGAACACGTTTACTAATTTTAATTTTGAGGAATAAATTCAGCATAAAAAGTATTAATTACTTGGACCAGTTCTATTATTTTTTTAATAAATTTACAGAATATGGAATTTTTTTAAAATATTCAAAAGGAAATGAATTAATTTAACACTTTATTGCCATTAAAATGTTTTATTTAAAACTGGTTTTAATTTATTATTAACCAGTTCTTATAATTTCAATAATTTCAATTCGTCTGAAATTTATAGTTTGCATGAAGCACAATTGAACAACCTTTGTAAGTTCTTTTTTTTTAATTCAATTCACGAACGCGAAGGATTTTTCTTGTTTGTTGTCAAAAATAGTATTGTATTAAAATTTATGGAAAATTGCTTATTGAATTTTGAGATAAAAAACGCGTTGATGAATTGGAAAATTTTTACCAACTAACCAATGCCATTTTGAATATCTTAAAAAAAATAAAAAGCTATGGATGTAAAATTCAATAACAATATGCCAGTATAAATTGAATGAGTTTCTTAAAAAAAATGAAATATAAGTTTGTTATATTAATAATCATTAATAATTTATATTATTATAAGATATATAAAATACATATATAAAAGATATATAATATCTAAAATCATTAATTCCTTGTTAATACTAACAATTTTCGATTGTAAAAAGTAACCACTATGAATTAGTGAATATTCACTAATTCAATTAGTAAACTGTTCACTAATTAATTAGTCAATTTTTTTTTTAATCTTTAAACTTTTGCGTTTTATTACAATATCAATTTGCAGCCCAAATTTTGAATTTTCCGTTTTGTGACTTTACATTACAGCTCAATTTTTGACTACTACAAAATTTCAAGGTTTCAGAAGCAGGTGAACTTACACAATTTAACTTAAACAAAATTACTTACAACAATATTGACCAAATCGCGGAAGGTAGCATTTTGACATTGACGATATCCGTTATTCAAGAGCAGCATTAATCAAATATTTTACAATATGTATAAATTATTAAGCACAATATCACACTTGTAAATTTTAAAGTGCTTGTTTAAACAATTTTGAATTAGTTATCTTATGCAAGTCTCCGAAATTATTGAAACATCACCTATTTTGAGTGGGCAGCATTTTACAAAGGCTGCCTTCTCAAAATCAGAAATAATTTTGGAAAAAATGCATCAATCTCAATATTTCAGAATTATGCACTTATGATATATTATTTAATGTGACGTAAATGCAAATCAAGCAGATCTTGTAAGTAGAAATACTTGAAAATAACTTTTTGAAATCAGAACAACAAAAACGTCCTTGTAAGTATTACAACCTACCTCGTACACTAAGAAAACGCTCATTGCTACTTGGACAGCATTATAAAGCTGTATTGCAGTCTTTAATTCGTAGGGTTTTCGGTCCTTCATATATCGCGGACCCGCTGATATGCAAAAGTAGAGGTAGCTTGCGATAATCGTGAGCAAAGGGCCGGGAGAGCTCATTAAAAGCCATTCCGACGTCCTCGGGTCTGAAAAAAGCAGAAAAATAAATCTTGTTTTAATACTATGGAAATATGAAATAATTAATACTCGATTTACGTAGCTTTCAAATTAACTAATGAGGTTTGTTACAAATAAATTACGGTAGTAATTATGTTACAGAGCGTATCTTATTAACTAATAGCTTCTTAATAATATGTGATATGTTGTTTTCTATTTTACGTCGTGCACTTTAAATGCCAGGCCTCGATTACCGCGATCCGAATTATTTTTTTACGTATTTTAGGAACCCGAATTTGGCACGATAAAATTTTCGGATGGGTCGCGCAAATTAAAATTTTAAATTTTCAAAGTACTTATAAGTAATTACACAACAACCATTATGTTGATTCAAGTTAATCGAATAATGAAAGTGAAAATAAGTCGTGAAGAAATAATTTTAAGTGCTATGCAAAATACACAAGATAATTTATACTTGAAACGGAAAGATGGAGAAATACTAAATCCGAAGGATATTATTGTCCTTCAAAATAATAACAAGCGTGCGCCTTAGGTAATTAAAATTTATAACTGATTTTTTCAAAAAATAGAGCATAGAATAAATAAACTTACCACTTTTAGTTTCCATAAAATATTTATAATAATCGACCAGGTGAGCAAATCCCGACATTGTTCTATGATGCAATTCAACCTAAAAAAGGATAAAAACCTTCAGAATTGCTAATTAAAAATAACGTAAACTTATGTACAATAAAAAAATTACTTATGGGTTTAAATTTCTGAAGTGAATTGAATTGTCGTAAAATTACTAAACAATAGTCTTCTCTATTATTTAAGAAGTTTTACCTTTTCCTGGTTAATAAATTAAAGCGTGCTGACACAATTTCAAATTTGCTTTATTACTTAATGTTAACTAAATCTCAATTCAATAATTCGAATTAGTTCGTACGGTGCATTAAACAATTGTAACAAAGAGATTTCGGAATTCATTCAATTTAAACAATGATAATTATTTTTATTTAAACCAATAAAAATAGCGAATTAAACTTTTTGTAGTTTGCATCAGTACGTTATGCTTTTGATTTTCTGTAATTTATAGCTTGTGGTTTATCTTTGTCGATTATAAAAAGATGCGAATACGTAACTTTAACTTATCAATTATCAACAATAAATACAAAACGTTGAATATGGGTAAATGAATTTATCAAACAGGTTTAATAAGTAGTACAAGTTAACTCAGAAATTAAAATAGTTGTATTACATGAAAGCAAACACATACTCTCGATTTTCAAATTGTGCATTACAAAACTAATAAAACTTAATAATAATAAATAATAAAACTTACCTTAATTAAAATAAATTAAATACAAAAATATTTAAAAGCACACAAACTAACACAGAATTAAAATAAATGTTTGGACTAGTTTCAGTAGTTTAAGTGCACTATCATCACACCAAACTTGAGCAATTTGAATAAAAAAAAATCGAAATCGTTTATCGAAAGTAACGATGTTTTCGAATGGTCATCCGCAGCAGTGATTGGTGACTGGAAGTCCTGCAGACTTTGCGGTCGAAGTTAAACTGACATAGAACTTGGCAATCTCCAGACAACTCGAACCTGATGATAATTTACCATTTATTATTGTGTACCAGACAATATATGTGGTGCTCAAAAAAAGCGAGAGTAGAAAAAAGTATTGACATCAATTAATTTCCATATCATAAATAAAAGTTTGGGCAGAAATCAGAATTAAAAACGTATTAATTAGAAAACATTTAAGTAATGTTTTAAATTCTCTATAATTACCATTTTAGATCCACGCACTTATAAAGTACTTATTTTTAATAGTATTTTGATTTTTTTTTGGAATTTACATCAATTGTTCTACACAATTTGAAATTTTAGCAAAATTTTTTATTCGTATTTTGGCTTTCTATAATTATTGCAAATTATTATTATTTTCTTATTAATCTACTCTAAATGATAGATATTTAAAAAAAAATGAAGTTGGTGAAAATATAGCTACGATGGTGCGTTGATTATGTCAATATCAATTATTCAGATGATCCCTTATTCGCATGAAAAGTTTAAAATAATAATGTACAAATTGTTTGTTTTTCTAAAACACAAATTTATCAAATAACGTCATTCTTTATTTTGTCTTTTCAGAAAAACTGTTAAATCTGATAATAACATCTTTTCGCAGTATAAAAGATCTTTATTTTCTAGATTTATTTTTAAATTTTGTACTGTTCAATGCCGGAAAGATTAGGATTACGTCATATAATTATTTTCAAGTTACGCACAATGTGGCATGTCATGTTTAAATGGTAGAAAGAGAATGTTTTGAAAATCGTTGTCTGCCAAGAGCGTATATAGTGTCTACGTAAAAGCGACAAAGATAGAGCGATGAACACATGTTGCATGTTCACGCATAAGCCATCGCGTAACACAATGAGCAACGCGCAACGTTTGAAATTAATTTAATCAAAGACTTACGTCCACCGGTTACTTAATACCCATCTCTATTATGACGTAAGTTTAATCTTTCCTGAAGTTAACAGTTTTGTTTAATATAGTTTAATATTTCTAAGAAACAGTGTAATACACGATACACTTATACATGTATGCAACTCTCGAAGCACAATCGCGTCGAGTTTGCGCAGGTGACGTCACATATGAAGCATATAGTTCATTCGTAGCATGTTGTAGTGCAGAAATCGTGGTTCCTATTTAAATGATACTTTTGCTACACATTTGTTAGAGTTGGAATGTGAGATTTTGTTACATTTCGTTTCATAATTACAAGTTAAAAATAAAATAAAAATTTAATTTAAAAATTAAAAATATTAATTATTTAAACAATCTTTATTTATTAAAGTTATTAAATATTTATCAACCTTACATAAAATGCTATTTTTTGCATTAAAACGTGATTAACACTGCATTATAAATGGGTTTTCTATGTATCGAATCTAGCCCGTGCTTCACAGTGACGTCAGATGTGGTGAAGTGTGGATGCGCGTAGGCATACCGGTATAAGTGTATCGTGGTGGAAAACATAAATAATACTTTAGATTTTTTATTATGTTTGTTGATATTTTAATATATTATGGATTATCCAGTTATCAATTGTCCGAACACATTTGATTCCCAACCATTTCGAATAATAGATGTTCTACTGTATATTGAAAATATTTGATTGTATTTTCTTTTATGCCACAAATTTGCAATTTTTGGTTTTTTCAATGTTGTAAAGTATTAAATGGTCTAGTCCGGCAGAATCCTTATCAAAACATGATATTCCTGTTCACTTCTAAATAGCTGAAGCTCCGATCCTTAATATAGTTATAAAGACTTTTCTCGATGGTTAAAAATTAAAAACTTTTTAAAGGATTTATTTTTGTATGTGAATAGGTAGCTAATTTGTTATAATATTATATTCTTTATTTAAGTATTATAATTTTACTTAATCACTATACGAGGTTTTCTTTGATTTTTTACTATCTAAAACATAATTAATATAAATGTAACAAGTTTTCTTAAAAAAAGTAAAATTTGACTCGTAGAAACAAAAATTAATATTTCTTTGAGTTTTATTTAAGTTTTACTGTCGGAAATTAGATTTTAATTTTCTTACTTCGTTTTTTGATCACCAATTTTTAATGACGACCTGTTTACTCATTATCATAACGTAATAAATTTTTATGAAAGGTAATTTCCAGGACGTACAGGATGTTCTGTCTGTAGAAATATACGTTTGATAGAAACTATCAACAAGAATTTTTGAATATATCTATCATAAAGCACCATATCAGTGGTTCTAAAACTTTTTGAAGTCAGGTCGCATGTAACATTCTACAAATAATTGTAAATACACTATATACTAATTTCTGAGAAATATTTTATGATAATTAAGTCAAATATTACAGAAAAAAAATATAAAGCCCAAGTGGACTTTTATCATAATTAAACGGAATAAATTGGCCGCATCCGATAAAATGGCACACACTTTGAGAACCTCTGTACTAAGCACTAAAAGCGGAAAACTTGTTCTAAGACATTTTCTATATGGCAATAACATGGGCGTAGTTAGGGAGAGTTCCTAGGGGAAGCAGGAGTTTTTCTTTAGTTTCACTAAATTATGCATTTAAAAAGTCATTATTAGAGAAGCATTTTTTTAACATAATGATAAAAACTCTTGATATATTAGCTATTAACATACGTAATGACGCTCTTTTTTAAATTTATAATGCTCGCAAAAATGAAACACATTGACAAAATGTTTTATCTCATTTGAAAGGAAATTGTTTGTTCTAGGAGATATTGTGTTTGATTTTAATATTTATTGAATTTAAAATGGAATATCGACTAGACAAAAGTTAGCATTTTCGACATCTTTTTCTGCTCGAGCTCAATCAAATGTACACTATCACCAAAACTGCTTGCGATATTTGTGTCTTGTACGATGAACATAATACAAATAAAAGGACGGTTTGTCGACAATTTTCGTTTTTCTAAAACAATAATTTTCACCCTACTCTAGGAATTTTGATCCTATGAAAATCCGTGGATCTTCATAAATAAGCTGGTTCAAATGATCTTCCTCAAATATCATTGATCGTCTGGACCGCTCCGTCCCTTTAATGACATTACATTTTTCTAAAACTAATTGTTATGATATTGTGTATTTGGTAATTATATGAAAATATGAAAATTATTGTACATAGTAAGCATAAAATAGGGGAGACTAATACAATGTGAGTCAAGGGCTATTACTTAAAAACGCGCCAACTCCCAGTTTCGAATTTCATGCTATATATTGCTATACACTGTATAGTATACAGTGTTTGTTGTGCATGTGATTTGTAAATGCTGTCAGTGCAGTTAATTTAAAATTTAACATTTCGTGCATCGTAATTTTTCATTTCCCATTTAAAAAGCATCGAAAAACATTTCCGCGACGTTCTGAATTTTTTATATCGTGAGTGGTTTAAATAAATTCAGATTTCTCTGATGATTCTTGTAGAAAATTTTTCGCTCGATAAAGAAGGTCCGATATAAAATTTACGTACAGTCAAACTTCTATAAGTCGAACATCGATAAGTGGAATTTTTGATAACTCGAATTTTTCAATAAGTCGAAGCGTTTTACAATTCCTTAAATTCAAGTTTCCATTAGTAAATATTTCGATAACTCCATGTTCAATTTTACAACTTTTCATGAAAGTACAATTCCTGGTAGGATTAAAGAACGGGTTTGCTCGGTGTTATCCCTGGTCAAAATGACTATTGTAAAATAGGATGAAAAGGTTGAAACCCACTACCATGACGGCGGCACTTCAATTGGATTTAAATACTAATTTATGTTTAAATGCAGTCTCAGCAGTTATGAAATTTACGATGGTTTTACCGTTTCTTTCTTTTACAAGAAAAGGGTCTATTTTTGCTTTTATGTTATCGTTCTGGTCGTTATTGGTCGAGCAAAAGTACGATCAAATGTATTTTTTGTTGTTTACAGTTTATAACAGTGTTTAAAAAAAAATCTAAAAAACTTGAATACTTTTTCTAAAATTATTTACCGATCAACAAGGAGTGTAAACGAAAATAAAAAAAGTCTAAAGGAGTGTCCTTTTTTCAACTTGGAGAAAGCTATGATTGAATGGTTTTGGTATACACGTAGTAGAAATATTCTGGTTTCGGAAGATCATTAGAAAATTTTGTAGAAACCCAACATTTTGGATCAATGAAGCAAAAAACAATTTTAGATTACTTTCAATCCAACAAATAAAATGTAAATAACCATATTACCTAAATACTAAATAATAATAAATAATGTTAAGAATTGTTTACAAATTTTGGTTATTTTGTATAAAGAATGGTAAATATAGATATGATATAGATATAGGTACTTGAATTTTGAATTAATGCGCGTCAACGAAAATTTACTAATATTATGTTACTGTAATTTTAGATAAACAGCGATACTTACAAGTTATAAAATCCAACAATAATTCTGGCAATTTTATCAGAAATACCAACATTTTTCTGGAAAAACCGTGCCTTTATTTCTACTCCAAAATGTATTAATAGTACGCATATTAATAAAATAATTTTCTCTATGACTAAGAACATTTATATAGTTATTTCAACAAAATATAATTATTAATTTAGAGTTGTTACAAGTACATAACTCAATTCAATGAAAATTGAATTGCTCGCTTATAATAAAAGAGGTGCTATTAAGAAAATAGAATCTTTGGCTACTTTATTAGTCAAATGTTGGTAGGAGTTGCCGAAACGAGAAATTGAGAAGCGTGCGAATGCGCGTTTCATGAATCATTGTAAGGTACAAGTACCTAGATATACACAGAAAAGTATTTAACTCGACTTTTTTTGATAACTCAAATTTTTGACAACTCGAATTATTTTTAGTTTCCCTTCGACTTCGACTTATCGAGGTTTGACTGTATATAACGCCGTTTAAAAGATATTGAGCTCTAAATATTGCCCTGTGTAAAATTATGTTATTTTTTCACATTTATCATAATAGAATAAAATTAATAAGAATTATTTTTTATAATAATTGGACATATGTTAATATTCAGAATTCAATATCATTGAAAAGGTGCAATGTATGTAAACTTTATTTCCCATCTTTTTTGTTGATCAGAAAATTTTCTACAAGAATTATTAGAGAAAGCTTAATTTGGTTAAGTCACTTACAAGATACAAAATTTTGAATATCCCAAATTTTTTTCAATGCTTTTTTAACATAAAATGATGAATTACGATGCGCGATCTTTAAATATTAATATTCAAAGCTCAAATTGTAATCAAACTTGTACTTCGGTGTCTTCTACTGAAATTTTTAGATCAATCATTAAAAATAATAATTGATTGTTTTGGCACACTCTAAACTGAACATAAACTTGACTTCATATATACAGGGTGTCCCAAATTGAGTAGATTAACATGGGTATCTTTCTTATTAGTGAAGATAGAAGTTTGGTTAAATGGGCAATGTTTTGCAGTTTTAGGTGCCCATTCAGATTCTGTTAAGAAAATTTTAAAATTCTGAATAGTTCCGAAGTTATCGTAAAAAAACTGAAAATCGTCATTTTCTTTAATGTCGAATAACTTGGTAATTATAAAATTTACAAAAAAAAGTTTAATATAAAAGTTCCTAGGTTTCATAAAATACAAATAGAAATTAAATCAAAATTAAATTCAAAATGGCGGTTTTCAAGATATTGATACCAACTTTCTTATTTTAAATAGACGCCATATTGGATTTTTACATAGTTAAATAACATTTTTTTTTCTATTTTCAACCATGTATTACAACCCAAATTTAAATAAAAAATTATTAATATTATTAATTTTTTTTGTTTTAAATGAAGTAGCCATGAATTATCAAAGAACAATTAAACAGCATAATACAAGCCAACGTCATTATATTTATTTTTTAACAAATATTGTAAGTTTTTTGAATAATAATTGTTATTGCCTTATAATTAATTCAAAATGGAAAAGTTTTTAACTGAGCAGTATCATAGGTTTAGTACCTACAATAAATGTTACAAAAGCTCCTGCGTTGCTGCACAAACATACTTTAACAGTTTTCCAAAAAAAAAGCAACCAAACGTTAAAATTATTAAAAGATTGGATGTGAATATGCAGAAGTATGGATGTTTAAAGTAACCAAAACTGTTAAAGTATGTTTGTGCAGCAACGCAGGAGCTTTTGTAACATTTAATGTAGGTACAAAACATATCATACTGCTCAGTAAAAAACTTTGCAATTTTGAATTATTTATAAAGCAATAATAATTATTATTAAAAAACTTACAATATTAGTCAAAAAATTAATATAATGACGTTGGCTTGTATTGTGGTGTTTAATTGTTCTTTGATAATTCATGGCTACTTGATTTAAAACAGAAAAATTTAATATTGTTAATATTTTTTTATTTAAATATGGGTTGTTATACATGGTTGAAAAGAGAAAAAAAAATTCTATTCAACTATGTAAAGATCCAATATGGCGTCCATTTTAAATAAGAAAGTTAGTATCAATATTTTGGAAACCGCCATTTTGAATTTAATTTTGAGTTAATTCTTATTTGTATTTTATAAAACCTAGTAACTTTTATATTAAACTTTTTTTTGTAATTTTTATAATTACCAAGTTATTTGACATTAAAGAAAATGACAATTTTCAGTTTTTTGGCGATAACTTTGGAACTATTCGGAATTTTAAAAATTTTCTTAACAGAATCTGAATGGTCACCTAAAACTGCAAAACATTGCCTATTTAACCAAACTTCTATCTCCACTAATAAAAAAGATACCCATGTTAGCCTACTCAATTTGGGACACACTGTATTGTTCCCACGTCATAGTTTAAAATAGTAAGTATGAATTAAGATGAAAATTTTTATTCAAATATGTGTCTTTCAAAATATTTTTTTTGTTATTTTGATATAACTCTCCCTCTTTCTTTCTCTTTGTCTCTCTCTTTCTAAAAATCTATTAAAAATTAACCTGAAAATAAAGCTTTGTTGACACATAACTTTTTATCAATTACAATCGCTGCATGACTCAAAAATTTTGTGACTTTATAATATAGTACAAGCAACAACATATTAATTTTTCGATGTATGTTTTACTTATGTACAATATTAATAACGTAAAACTTAAGTTTTACGTTATTGATTAAACATTGACAGCAAGCCGTACTAATATTTTTGTACTCGTTTAAATAGAGCCAAAGGATGACTTAAATTATAGGTATTCAGATTGTCGTTTCTTAATCAAAAATTTGTAACGCAGTCCTCAATTTATTTGAACCCGAGAGTATACAGTTCTACTATAAGTATTAATTTTTTTTAAATATTTTGCGTAGTTTTCAATTCATTCATGCAGCTAAAGTACTTATGAATTGAGTAAACTAAATGATAACTGCATATGACAAGGGTTCAAAATTACATCTTCTAAACTCCTTTTGATCTAAATCCAAAAACCGCAAACATCTAATAAGTACCTACCTGTATAATGTGCTACAATTTATCAAAATTGGGAATTCCTGATCCGCAAGTTCTCAATAATTAACCAAAAACTTAAGAAAATTATTAACAATAAAAATTTATAAAGTCAACAAAAATTAATCTATTTTTGTTTGTACAAACAATATTAGGTCAATGAAAAATATTCCAAGCTACGTGACAGCTAATTTTTTTACGGAAAATTTTGTTTCTTATCGATCAGAAACTAAATCTTTAACCGATTGTGCATTTATTGCTCTTTGGTTGTACATTGTTAAATTTTTAAAATTTATTTATACAAACATTTATTTTTTTTTTAATCTTTCCTTATTTTCCATTTATATGTTTTAATATCATTAAAAAATAGAAGTTCTGCAAAAATGTTTTCCAATCTTAAGGCAATGTTAATAGATTTACAATTTTTCAATTTTTTAGATATTGCTAATTCCAATAAGATGAAAATTTCTAGAGAGCAACAAAAATGACGTCACGAAGATATTATAAAAATGTTTTAATAAAAAAAAATGATTAAATAAATAATAAACTAATTACAACAAACAAATACAAACTATGAACTCTAATGATTATAAAGCTTCACTACCGTCAACAGAACAAAGTTTTTTCCTAAAAATGTAACTAAAAAATCACTTAAATCAACTATGTGATCGTTCTGGTTATGATGAAAACTAATTGTTTTAAATACCTGTACTTATTTAATAATTAAACAAGTTCTAGGCTGCTATTCTCTTTCAACTGAAACTTTTAGAACTATTCAAAAAGACAAAAAAGTCAATATAGATATAGTCAAAGGTAATGTTTAAATCCCAAAAGTATATAAAAAGTTGTACATTTTGTATTCCGTCATATTTAAATTAGAATGACTTGCAAAACCTGCAAAAGCGATTTTTATGAAATAAAGCTCTCATCAAACATCTTTCGTTATTATACAATATTATTTAGATATTTTACGATAAATATTATTTCTTGTTTTCTTGAAAGTAGAGCTTTTATATTTAGATCTTATATTCCATTTTTAACTATCTTCTTATTAATCTGAATGATTAAATCCATTTAATTTGTAACAAAAGCATTCTTCCAAAGAAATTGTTAACAGCTTGTAAGTAGGCTATAGTAATTTGCCATATCGCATTTATATCAATTTAATTTTATATATTTACCAATCTTTTTATATTTTTTATACATAATGTAAAAAAAAAGTATATCCGCTTATGACAATTTTTCTTCAAATAAATTTTGGAAATATTTTGGGATTTTCTTATATGTAATTGTAAATAACTAATGAAGATAATAAACTGTCATTATCGAAAAATTTCAAGGCAACTTTAAGTAAGCAGTCGCAAGTAGTATTCTCCATTTTAATTTGAAATACAACTAAATGAATTACACAATTCTTTAACGTCATTGCAGAGATACCAATAACATTTTCGATTTTTCGTCAGTTCTTAGAAGAGCACATTATTCAATTATTGGAAATTATTGTTGCACATGTACTTTGGTAACTCATAATTTTTTTTAACTAAACTTTATTGTAACGTCGCAATAACGTTAAAATAAAATTAATCACAATAAAGTAATGCACAATAAAAACGACTCCAAGGTCAAAATTCACGAAAATATTTTTCTTCGGGGCAAAAATTCGCGCTGATGGTTCGGAAATCCCTAATTGGAAATAAAATTGCAATCTTTAAATGCTTTAAAGCTGTCGAATATTTTGTGTGGGTTAGCATCTTAAAGATTTTATCTACCATAAAAATCCATTAATTTTTAAACTATATTAAAAATTATTTGAAAACACTGTCTTATTTCGTCTTTTTAAATACTATTAGTTTAATTTAAAAGCAAATACGAAATATAATAAAATTTATGATCAAATTAGTTCGTTTTGAAGATGCCTACGATCAATTCATCGTTTTTCTTAAAAAATAATATAAATGTTTACTGGCATGTGACCTTAGTTAATGGTTTGTTATAAATTTTAGTACAAAACATAATTATTAATCAGCGCACAGGAAGACATAAATTTGTTTAATATTTTATTACTAATCTACACGAGTTAAGGACAAATAATCGTTTTATAATAACCAAAATAATTCTTGTGGTGGCAATGATAAAATTTAAAGTGTTATTCTTGTTACGATTAATTTATAATTATCAATTAATTTTCTCCCTAAAATATGGATGATTTATAAGAAGGATGAATTTGTATGAAAAAAAACCAGGAAAGCTTTAGAGTTTTGAAATCATTTTAAAATTAATGTTTATAATTATTTATGTGAAGATGTTGTGAATTTTTGTATATTTAATTGTTTTTCTGTCACTGAAATAGTATCAAAAAAGGTAAAATGGAGGTCATCTAACCATCTAAAGAAATATTGGGTTTGTCTACCAGACCCACGTTTCAAAAAAAGAAAAGTTCAAGGGTAATTGTTGGATTTCTTTTATTTTAGCAACCTTGGCATCCGCCTTGGAAACATTTTTTTCTTTTCAGCGCGACTTTTCGAATTTCACCAATACATATATATTCATTATTAGAGTTTAAGCGAAAGAGGCCAAGTTAATTAGTGCACGTAAAAACTAACAGAAAGGTTGGTAAACAAATTGAGTATTATTTAATAATAATTAAGAAAAAAATTAGGTTCGTAGAAATTCTTCTTTTTAGTAATTTTTTTCAAACGTCTTTAATTGTTGAAATTTCGAGGGAATTACTTATGTTTAAAATATCATTAGTTTTTAGTTTATTCCTAGAAAATGTTAAATTAATTTATTGCCACTAATTCGTTCAATTAATTAAAAATTACATTGATTTCTGTGTAATTGTTTCGTAAATTACGGCCATATAAATTTGATAATTTGCAATCTTTCAATTAGTCAATTTTAATTTAAAAATTTTTAAAATAGCTAGATACACTATTTTAATGTTAAAATAATGCTTGGTAACGATAAATAATGTGAAAGTCTCGCACTATTACAAATCATCTGTTATTAACACATCTAATTATCGACAATTGATATTTCTTTAAACATAACAATTAGTATTAAAATATTGTGTTCCAAAGATTAATTTCGAAATGTACATTAAAATCAAGTTTTTGGATATCTGTATTTGACCACATAGTATTTTCCAACAAGTAAATTATTTTAAATATCTACGTAAGTATCTACCGGTTTTTAACAAATATAGTAAAACGTAAAATTTCGGTACATTGCACTTCAAATTATTGTATTTTTACGTCTAATTAATATTAATTAATCTTAAATAATAATATCAAATAAAAAATAAGGTAACAAAAAAAAATAGAGTTCCAAAAGTCAAAGGATCAAAGTGTCTGCATGAATTCCCAAATGAAACATAGTGGGCGTGGAGGACAAGTGTTATTTGCATAAAAAAATACAAAATTTACGCTAAAACGCAAAAACGCAAATACAAATTTGTTTATAAAGTTTTTGGCAAATAGTTGGATTTATATTGAAGCATAACATATTTTTTTCCATTGCTTCGGGACTTTCATTAATACAGTAGCGGCCCCCAAAAACGCCACCTACAAATTAGGAAGAACTTGCCTTAGATGCTTAAGAACGACATTCAGCGCCAACTCGTCCTATATTATTTTCTCCCAGTTCTGAATTTTTATGATTTATTTGTTATTTTATTATTTGGAAAATGGATGCAATCAGTGCTAAATTAATCTACTGTAAACGTATAATACAAGGCTGAAAATGTAAAAAAAATTGATTTGTAAGTGTCATGACTTAGCTATTATAGATAATTTTCATAAAAGGGTAGGCCCTTTTATGAAATATTTGAAAAACAAAAATAAAATATACAATTTGGTCTTTTAGACAAAATGCACACCTTCTGTAAAAAAAGTGGCATATTTCAGTACAAGTCATTAAATCTTGCACGCCACATAGCGTTATGCTTTAATTTATCCTGTAAATGTAAGTAATATATATTTTTTTCAATGTAATTGCAGACTAAACTGTTTCTTTCATTTTACATTCAGCGAATTGTAAAAAAAATTAAGATATTTATGTTAAAACCAGAATATATCAAAAAATTTCGAAATTAATATTTTAGCGATAAATGACTACCAAGGCCGTTACGGAAGCTTGACTCCTGAAAAAACAACACGTCTTTAAAAATAGCACGTCAATCGGTTTTTCGTAAAAGAAATTAGTTGTCGAAACTAGTGAATGCTGTTGATATAAGTATTAGAATAAAAATAAATCAAAAATTCTTCGGATCAAGATTTCCATAAAATTAACAAGTACAACAAATTATTGGTTAATAAGTAATAAGTTATAACAAAAACAAAAAACAGATTCGGAACAGAATGTATTAAATCAATAACTAAACAAATAAACAACACAAGAAACAATATAAGAATAAATTAATAACCATGGATAAACACAATAATTGAACCAGTTGAACGAGTAACCGCAGTAAGTTTAATATCAAAATAGCTTAATTCTATGTTCTTACGAAGAGATACATAAACCAAGCATTTCTAGGATAAACTTACCATACATCAGAGAAAAGATATATAGGGAAATGCAATCTCCGTATAAATTGTTGGCAACACGGCCCTCTGCGGCGGGTTGGCAGGAACTAAAATTCATATCGGCGAATTAAAGAAAACCATTAGGCATGAGCATTCCTTTTGCCGCTTTATTTACAATTCTTATTAATCTTAAATAAATTAAATATGTAAATACAAAGCAATTATTTTTTTTACATTTAATACTTAATATATAAAGTACAAATATAAAACTTTAAAATAAATATATAATCAATAACAAATATCTAGATATTCCAATTCAAGTGTGTAACAAGTCAAATAAAATCATTTTAAAATTAATTCCACCATACCAAAAATAAATAGTCTTATACACGCACAGAAATAACAAACTGACTTATTAATTGTAAGTCACTATAATTAAAAAGATCGACTTGTTATTCGTACAATATTAGTCAAGTCTTAATTTTTCAAAATTAAGATTTTTTACTAAAATTGAACTGGAATATATCGACACATAACAAGTACCTACAACAAATATGTATACATGTAACAGGGACAAAAATTAAACTAAATAACACACTCTAAAGTAGTTAAACGTTACTGACAAATTTAATCCAAGAATTCTTCTTGGTGTTGCACTGAGTAGATAACATTTAATCAAACATAATATTAGTATTTAATAATATTCAAACAGCACATAAAATCATCATTAAATCATATTACTGAAATGGCAGTAAAAGTAAATAATTCTATGGATGGTTTTTACATTCTATGGCTATCGCAATTCAACGACTATTTGATTATGCTATAGAAATGGCAAACATCCATTGTCAAATAAAAAAAATCTTGTGACATCTATTTTAGCTTTAAAACTCCAAAACCTAAAAGACTTTATGTGTTTTTTAGAAAAAGAGGATAAAGTTTCATTCTATGAAAACATTTTTTCTCAGTAAGGTATGAAAGTATACATCGCCAGCACTAGGAGGACACTAGGAAGACACTAGGAGAACAGGGACTATAACGAAATTTAATTGTTATGTTATAAAAATGTGTTTAATTGATCATTAAAGTTTATCTTTTACTTTTAAATGTCGATATTAATAAAATTTCTCAAAAAACAACATACGTATGTCCAACATTTTTTTTTTATCTTGGTTACATATTCTTTTGTTTCTCAGATCTCTAGTTAACTATTATGACGTTAAATAAAAAAGCGGCATTATATTTTCTGGTATTTATGTTTAACATTTCCATAATTTTTTCATAATTTCCCAAAAAACTGTTTTTTGGACATAAGCTGTTCTTAAAATCGTAAGATCTATGTACATATACAGTGGCGGATTTGCAGTCTCGCCGCCCTAGGCCCCAAGCCATCAGCCGCCCCATTGTGGCAAAAGGTCTAATACGCCATAATAAGTTTTTTGACACGATTGGGGCCGCCCCTAAATCTGGCCGCCCTAGGCCCGGGCCTTAGGGTAAATCCGCCACTGTACATATAGCACAAACATTTTAAAAAAATGAATGTAGGCATTATAAATTAATCGAATAACATCTTCGAAACCTAAAGAAACGCATTTCATTTAAATTCTATTCAGGTATGTGTTTATAAAGTAAAGAAAAGCTTTTACATTTTTATCTTGTACAGTAATGCAGTAAGTAACTGAAAGAGAATCTTGATGGCAGATCTTTGCAAAAAAGCATTTCTTGCGAGCTTTTTCTTTTCTTTGTGTGCTTAAAAACTGCTTGCATTTTCTAGTGACGGTATTTGAGATAGCCTTGAAGAAGACTAGTTGTATATGAATGTGTTAAAATTGCAGATTTATTTTGCGTCTATTTGTCCAATGTATGTATTTAGTACGTAGCTGGTACAACCTTTCGACTATACTTTTATTATCATAAATTTAATTGAGATTGTAAACCATAAAGCAAAAATTGGATTTCACTGCTTTATTGATAGCAAATGCTAATTGTACGACGACATACAAAAAAACAGTGTTGTAATGGATGATGTTAAATGAAAGTCAGAGTAGCATGCATATTGATTTTATTATACCTACTCCTTAATTTTAAAATAAGTATATACTACATCAATATTGTCAATTCGAAATTAGTTAAAAGAATATCAATTAAACAGATTATTTACTTTGTAACGGGGAGTACAAATTAATATTAAAATATGCTTATTTGACAAGTTGCATTTTTTTTAAATCTATTATTGTGGAAGGAAGAGGAAACAGAAAATTTCAAAAAAACTTTTGCAACGAAACTTGTTTTCTGATCATTATTTATAAGTAAATTTCTGCATTAGAACGAATATAAAAGATGCGACTTGAAAACAGGTTCTACTTTTTTTTGATTGAAACAACTTTATTTTTTTTTAAAGCAAAATCGTGATACTGAAGAGTTTGACTTCAATGAACTTGTAATTAAGTTATGGACATGTAGTACAGGGCGATTTTCAAAAGATGGCAAAACTTAGTTATCAATAATTTTTATAATGGTTGATAAATTTTGAAAATTGAAAAAAAAATATTTTGAATAGTATAAAATTTTAAAAAATTTATTTTAAATACTAGGTTTAGAGGTTTCTTCGTGTACTTTTTTAATTAAAGTTCCTTTTGATATTCTCTATATCATAGGTTTTGTTGGCGCTTAGGAAGTTATGTCCAACCTTTTTAATGGCGTCCTTCAAAGCTTCACCACTGTGCTTAAATCTTGGAAACTGCAATATAAATTTAATTATTTTTGCTATACACTTTTTATAACTTTTATTTTTTCCACTTAAATAAAAAAGGAGACATATAATATTGTATAAATAAATATATCATAAATATAAATTAATTTTTTTAATTGTTCTAAACATTATTTTTCACTAGTAGGTGGTCACAGACTGGACGTTTTACCCTAAAAAAACTGCACATGTTATTTTTGAAAGCTTTATTTAAAGTTTTCTTTAATCGACGATTTTTTTACACTTTACAGAAAGCTTGAGGTCTTTGATCCTGACGACTTTTAGTGGACCTTGACCTTTAAATATCCTTACAGCAAAAAGTTAGATGGTTTTATTTTGAGATTCTAGTCCCATCTTACATGGTGATCGGGACAACTGGTCGCTGTATTCTTTAGTTAATAAACCATAAAACTTTTTAGTAAAGATACTCGAAGTGAAGCATATTAAAAAATAACTAACATATTTGAATTGGTGTATTCTAGTTGCAGTCATGGATGGTCAAGATTTCAGAAATTAAAGCGCAGTTAACAAAACCCAGCTAAGCAAAAGCTCCCACACTGTAAAAAATCGAGATTAAATTTTTTATTCAAATCAAATTTAATTCATCACTCGGAGTTTCGAAATTAGAATAAAAAAATACTCCGCGTATGGAGTGAACAGGGAATTTTTTTCAGCAAACTGATTTTGGAGTGAATTTAAATATCAATCCAAAAAACGTCCAAATACAGAGTTTTTATACTAAAATTAATTTTTATTTAACATAAACTATTTTTTCATAGAAAATTACAAATAAATGATTTATTCACATATTAGTATTTATTCATAATATATTTTTTTTAATTTATATAATAATATATTAGATTAATACATTATAATTTACGATATCACATAGTTAAATAATTAAATCATTACATAGTTATAATAACTATATTTTTATGGTAATATTTGGTATTTTGGTACAATATAAAATGTAATTTCACGATAAGATTGATGTAAATCGTATGACAGTTTATAATTTGATGAATTTTTACCTATATACCGGGTGTTTCATTTAAAGTGCCACAAGCTTATAACTCCTAAACCAATAAAAAACTCAAAAAAAGTACAAGTATAAAAGTGTCTTTCATTTATTCGGTCTATAGAATGAAATAAGTAAAAATTTTGTATTACTTTATAAAACTTTAATAAAACTTTATAAAAAGAAATCGGTATAAACACAAACGTATAGCGTAAACGTAAAATTATATCAGAGATTGTTTTCTTATTTGTTATAGATGTTTGGAAAGCTCTCGGCGGGCTCTATCCAATTATAAAAAAAATAAATACTTTTCTATTTAAGATAAGGAAGTTGATCCCGCTTCCGGTTAAACCCAAAGTAAAACAAAAATTTTACTTATGCCATTCCATAGATCGAATAAATTAAAGACACTTTTATACCTGTATTTTTTTTAAAATTTGGATTATTTTACGAGTTATAAGCTTGTGGCACGTTACTGTAACACCACATTTTAAAATAGAAGTTTATTTTTTGAGAAAAAGGTCACTTATTATACATATTTGGAAAACTCTCGACGAGCTCAATCCAATTATAAAAAAAAATAAATACCCTTCTATTTAAGATAAAGAAGTTAACACCATTTCCGGTTAAACCGGAACGAATACAAAATTTTACTTATGCCATTTTATAGATCGAATAAATTAAAAACACTTTTATACTTGAACATTTTTTGCAATTTTGATTATTTTACCAGTTATAAGTTTGTGGCACCTTATTGTAACACCACATTTTATAATCAAAATTTTTTTTTTTTTAGAAAATGGTCACGTGTTATACATATTTGGAAAGCTCTCGACAAACTCTATCCAATTATGAAAAAAAATAAATACTCTTCTGTTTAAGGTAAGGAAGCTGACACCATTTCCGGTTAAACCGGAAGTAATACAAAATTTTTACTTATGCAATTTTATAAACCGAATAAATAAAGACATTTTTATACTTGTACTTTTTTTAAAATTTTGATTATTTTATGAGTTATAAGCTTGTGGCACTTTATTGTAACACCACATTTTGTCATTAAATTTTTTATTTAAAAAAATTTTTTTTTAGAAAACAGTCACTTGTTATACATATTTGGAAAGCTTTTGACGAGCTCTATCCAATTATAAAAAAAAATAAATTTTGTTCTATTTAAGATAAAGAAGTTGTCACCGTTTCCGGTTAAACCAAAAGTAGAACCAAATTTATATTTATGCCATTGTATAGATCAAAAAAATTAAAGACACTTTTATACTTATACTCTTTTTGAAATTTTTATTAGTTTAGGAGTTATAAGCTCGCGACACTTTAAATAAAACACCCGGTATATAAAAATCAATGCTACTTTTCGTTGTAATTTTATAACTCAAGAACGGGCTCACCTATCCAAACCAAATGTATAGGCTTTGTTCGGACTATTTAGTAGATGGTTTATGTGAAGTTTGCACAACATCGGTAGAACGGTTCTCCATTTATCACATTTTTTGTAACAAATGAATTCAATAAATGGCGATCATTTTGTTAATGAGGATTGTGCTCCGTATATCGGAAACGGCTGAACCGATTTTGATGGGACTTGAATTAACAGGTAGAAGACACTATCCTTGAGTAACATACGCTATATTTTATTTTGAAAAAAAATAGTTTTTACTTCGAAATCGCAATACCCGAGCGAAGCCGGGCGGGCCAGCTAGTCTATTATATATTAATAGTCGAAAATTCAGAATCTATTTTTTTAACTTCATATGCTACGAAATTATCATTAAAGACAATAGTGGACCACTGCTCACAAATTCCATAAGCATTATTGTCATGTATAAATTTGCACTGTTGTCATTTAATTGACTTGTGATTAAATTTTTCAAAATTGTTTCCAATGATTAGCAAATATAGGGTGGGCCATTTAAAATTTGGATTTTTGATCGGCTATAAATAATTTTAAAAAATCCATCTCGGAATGAATTTTACTCCAGGAGGATTAAATAAATTAAAAATAATTTACTCCACCTTTAATATCCGTTTACTTAACAAATTGTTTACAGTGCAGTCAAACGCATAAGAAAATTCAAAAATTCGAAAGTCTGTAATTAGCGCAAATACAAATGTAGAAAAAAGTGCATAAAACAATAAGAGTACAAAACAATGAATTTTTATATGTAGAAATAATTAAATTAAGATTTTATTTAATAAACCTTTGATAAATAAAAATTCTAATTTTTTCAAATATATTAAATATAATTAATCATAATGTTCACGTCCAATATCTTATAATATGTAAATGTTCACTGGAATTGGACACAATAAAACAACAAATTGTTAACTTGCAACGTTTCGTTTCTTTATTGAAACTTTATCAAGCAACTGAAAATTAACAAAGTACAACAACAATAACTACAAGTATTTTATAAAATAATATAAATTATAAAACACCTTAACAACACAAAAAGGAAGTTAACCATTAAAACTCAATAATTCTACATGTGTCAAAATGAAAGATTTTTAAAAATATGAAAGATTGTAACTATGATTCTAAATAATTACATGAAAGGCTGTAACTATGATTCTAAAAAGAAATTATTTGTAGTTGTATAATTTTGATTTAAATTTTATGATTAATTTTAGTTTTATGTTTTAATTTTATTTAAGATGTCATTATATATTAAACTAAGGCCTTGAGTATCCGAACGCAAATTTACAGTTTTATTAATTTTGATATAAACCATTTCACTTAAATTTCTTTTATGTTTATTTTGTTCACGATGTAAAATAGAAATTTTTTCAAATTGGAATTGATGTCCAACATCAAAATGATGCATAGCTAATGCTGTTTTATTTGGTTTAACATAATTTATATTTTTACAATCATTTTTATGTTGTTTTAATCTTTCTTCAAGTCTTTGATTTGTTTGACCAATGTAACTACTTCCACAGCTACATGGGATTTTATAAATCAAACCAGATTGTTGAAGAAGAGGAATTGGATCTTTTAATTTGCTATAAACTGTATTAATAGTTTTTATATTATAAAATGCTAGTTTTCCACTTCTTGGTCTAATAAAACGATCAATACTACTGGACAATTCTTTGATGTAAGGAAATTTAAAGTATGTTGTTATTTGTTGGACATCTTTTTTGTTATTTACCAATTTATAATCATTTATAAATCGATTAATGAGTTTTATAGGGTAATTATTATTAATAAGAAGATTTTTCATGCGGAGTATATTATCTTCATAAAAATCTTCATGGCTTAAACGTAAAGCTCTATCCATAAGACCTTTAATTACACCTATCTTTTGACTCATTGGGTGATTAGAATAGTAGTTTAATAATCGCCCTGAACTGGTAGGCTTTTGATACCAATTCGTTTTTAATTTTCCATCTGAACATCTATTTATTTTTACATCTAAAAAACAAAGAGAACAATTATTTTCAATTTCCATGGTAAATTGAATTCTTGGATGGAAGTTGTTGAAACTTGATAGTGTGAGATCAACTTTATCTTTAGGAATAGCCATAAAACTATCATCTACATAAAGTTTTAAAATTGGAATTTTGAAAGGTAAAGTTGTTAAAACTTTCTTAACAATATAATTCATCACTAAATCAGCTATCACTGGGCTGGCTGGGTTACCCATACTACTTCCATCACATTGAAGACAAAACTTACCATCAAATAACAGATAACTGGAATCAAAATAAAATTTGATAAGTTCAATAAGCATATTTTTTGATATTGTTAGGACTTCAGACAAAATATCCCAATCTTTGTCAATTATATCCAGTACAAGTGTCTGTGGATATTAGTGAATAGGGATACCACGTCTAACGATACCAAAACGTAATTTGTTCGTAAAATATTTCCAATTTGAAAAAATTTCTATTTTACATCGTGAACAAAATAAACATAAAAGAAATTTAAGTGAAATGGTTTATATCAAAATTAATAAAACTGTAAATTTGCGTTCGGATACTCAAGGCCTTAGTTTAATTTATAATGACATCTTAAATAAAATTAAAACATAAAACTAAAATTAATCATAAAATTTAAATCAAAATTATACAACTACAAATAATTTCTTTTTAGAATCATACTTACAGGTTTTCATGTAATTATTTAGAATCATAGTTACAATCTTTCATTTTGACGCATATAATTGTTTAGAATCATAGTTGCAATCTTTCATATTTAAAAATCTTTCATTTTGACACATGTAGAATTATTGAGTTTTAATGGTTAACTTCTTTTTTGTGTTGTTAAGGTATTTTATAATTTATATTATTTTATAAAATACTTGTAGTTATTGTTGTTGTACTTTTTAATTTTCAGTTGCTTAATAAAGTTTCAATAAAGAAACGAAACGTTGCAAGTTAACAATTTGTTGTTTTATTGTGTCCAACTCCAGTGAACATTAACATATTAAATATAATCAAATACAAAATTTCTCAATTTTAGCCAACAGTCCAATTTTGTTACTTCTGCTTTTATCTTAATAAAAAATTGAAGTTAACGAAATTAATATTGTATTACACGTTTAAAAAGTAAGGAGCAGAAGCGAATCTACTTAAGGGCTTTTTGTGCTGCAGCTCAGTGTCCCAAGGATACAAAAAGCCCCCAGTCCCCATTAAAAACAATAGACGATATTGTAAATTAAAAAAAAATCAAAAAAAATCTAATCATGAGGTTGGCAACCCTATACCTTCATCACTATAGAAAACAGTTTTTTAACAAAATGGCAATTAGTTGAGTAATTAAGTAGACCCCTAAGTAGTATTAGTCCAGGGTCCCACAAATTCAGGATCTGCCGCTGATAAGGAGGTATGGCTGAAAAATGTTGCAATATTTGGAAAATTAAAATTTGTACTTTTAATGCTTTTTCAAAAGAATTATAACTTTTTTAAATGTTGCAGACACGCTATTTTATACAAAAATTCTGCTATTTATAAACATACCATTATTGTTGTTTTTTTCCATTATGGTACTCACTTATAATTAGTAAACTGATAATATTTTTAAGTTACCAAGTAAAATGCAGTATCTAAGAATTTATCTACTTCTAATCAATGTCAAAAACGGAGTTTAAAACAGTACCGCTCCACATGACCTGTAAGGCAAAAAATTGATATAAAACGATTGAGTTTTATTTGAAAACAAAAAAACCGAAATTGCTTTCTTACCAACCCTATACTACCTTAATAATAATAAACGAAATAATTATTAGTTTTAAATTTATTTTAAGGTGTATAAACTATAAAATTAGTGTTCGTAACTAATTAAATTTAGTAGCTACTGACTAAGGCGAAGTTGGATAATATTCTAATTTAATGTTTATAAGTTTCAGAAGTGAAAATTACCACATATCCTGAACAATTTTAAACAATTCAAAAATTTGAATGGGCATTCAGTACCTAAGTCTTTTCAAATTCTATTAAATTTCGAAATTGTAATAGGAAGAATCTTGAAATTGTCAATAAATTTTATTTATTCGTTATTTCGCAATATAAATTTACGTAACAGTGCAATTGCTCTCTTATTTTAAGGTCGTCATACTTATTAGTCGGATATGCTCTTATTTACCTATGAACATTGCCCACGATTTCCGTATAAATCAGAATTAAAGTGTATTATTTAAATGCTAAAGCTTAAAATTAGTACAAATACAACAGATGCTAATGCTGATTGTTGGCAATATGGATTATTTATTAGGATTATCGAAAACAATACTGTGAGCTAAATTACTAATTATTTTCATGTGTCAACTTGACCCAAAGTTACCAAATAATGCTTCGTAATTTTTTTTGTTGTTTTAGATGACCTTAACCTATGCAAGACGACGTTGTATTTAATGCAAATTAGATAGAATTTTACTGTATGCAATAATTACATCTACAATTAATAACAAAATCCTGAATTGTTCTAATGCATTATGCATTTAATGACAGATTTAAACTAATAAAGTAATATTAATTTCTGAATTTAATGATGTTAAAGAAGCTTAAAATTAAACATTAAAAATGATTGTGCATGCTAAAATTTATAATTAAAGCAATTAAAATTTTGCATAAAATATTGTTATAAAGTGTTGTTTAATGGACAAAGAAAAAAACTTCGCATATTTTTCTTCGTCGCTTAATATACTAGGTGTGCAACCTTAAAACGGCTGTTTTTTTATTTAGCAAAACACAATAATTAACGCAGAAAAGTGAAAAATATTTTATTCGAAGTAATTGCCCTCGCTGGCTATACATTTTTCCCATCTTCGAGGAAGATTGTGGATTCCACCCCAAAAGAATTCATCCCCTTTGGATAAGAACCACCCATCGAGCCATTTTTTAACATCTTCATAAGAATTGAAGTGCTGCTCAGCAAGCGCGTGTCCCATCGATGCAAATAAATGGTAATCTGAAGGGGCCAGATCAGGAGAGTAGGGCGGGTGGGGTAGCAACTCCCAGCCAAGTGAATCCAATGTATCCCGGACCAATCTTGCTGTGTGTGATGGTGCGTTGTTGTGCTGGAAAATGACACCCTCATGCCGATCCGCGTGTTCGGGTCTTTTTTTGCACAATTCACGATCCAATTCGATGATTTGTTGTTGGTAGCGTTGAGTATTGATCGTTTCACCAGGTTTCAACAGTTCGTAGTAAACCACCCCCTTCTGGTCCCGCCAAACACACAGCATTGTCTTTTTCCCGAATCGATTTGGCCTAGCAGACGATGTTGAGGGTTCTCCGGGATCCACCCACGATTTTTTGCGCTTAGGGTTTTCAAAAAATCTATTTTTCATCGCCAGTGACGATTTGATGCAAAAATGATTTTCTGTTGTGCCGATCAAGCAAGATTTGACGTTAAAAATTCCGTCTCTGAATTGCCGAAACCACGCTCTGCACCGAGTTTCACTAAGAGCACTGTCGCCATAGACCTCCACAAGAATTCTATGCGCTTCGGCGGCGGATTTCTTCCAATTGAAGAGGAATAGCAGTGCTCCCCGCAAATGCTCTTTATCTGGCACAAAATTCGACATGTTTATCGTGATCAAAGGACATGTTATTGTCCGAAATTGCTGACTTTGTCTTTTGTTTACTAATGGCAAAGATCAAAGCAATGAGAAAAAATGGCAGGCAAGGTTGGCTAATGCCTAATGCGCGCGTACTGCCATCTATTAGAAAACGGCCGTTTTAAGGTTGCACACCTGGTAAGTACTAGTCTTTAACTTCCACTCTCCTAAAAATAAATAAATATAATTTTTTTTATAATTTTAACTCACTAATTTAAATGTTTGGAGTTTACAACCCTTATGTAACCCTAATGTATAAACGAAGGTAGTTTCATCCCTGCATTACAAGTGCATTTTTAAATATAAATATACATATATACAGACATAATACCATGTTCTTTTAAACTTTTTTCATAGTTCTAACATGAGTTTTTTTATTTACCTCTTATAAAAATCTCATTCCGTCGATTAACACATATTTTTAAAAACTGAATAACTAAGAAAAAAATTATTATTCGAATGTTGATCATAAAAAAAATTAAGACCTTGAAATTAAATGGGCAATAATTACCGACAGCATATTATCAGTGCCGTGGTAAGTCTTCCGTTACAGAAAAGCAGATCATTATAACAAAAGAGCCAAAAAAATACTTATAAATATATGTATATAAATTTCTTCAAGTTTCGCGTATTTCCGTTTCACATAGATTTGTTGCGCGTATGAAAATCGCATCAATACAGTCTTTAAGTAAAAAAGAAAAAATGTTGGAAATAAAATCTAGTACCTATAAGTTTTAGAAATACATATGTATGTATTTCGTATAGATTAACAAAATATAATTATGACTTTCAGATCCAATATAAGATTTTAGTTTTTTGACAATGTTATACTTTTTCGGAAAGCAATTGCGGCCCATCTGTATGAAGACAACAGAAAATGACACGACACACAACAAAAAATAGTGAAAAGTCCCATATTTTTTCTTGAAAACATCAAAGAGCTTGACGAACATCTGCGGAAGTAACCATAAATCTTGCATTGCATTTATAGATGTTAGTAACTTGTAACTTCTAGAAAACACTATAGGTATTTCTTCAAATATAAGACGCACTTATTGAATGTTGGGAATAACAACACTAAAGCAATGGTCACTAAAAATACCCTACAAAAAATAATATTATAACCTCTTTTGTAGAATTTGCTCATCAATAGCATATTGAAACGCCTAAGTGATAAAGATTTACCAGATGACAGCATATGCATACCTATAACAAAACCATACTGTCTGCTGTTAAATTTGAAATTACACTCTGCGAAATAATACACAGGGCAATCAAAGCAACTGAAAACTGGTGCTTAGAGCACTTGCTTTCCGTGAATCCAATAAAAACGGAGTTGCTTCTTTTTACCAGAAACCGCAGTCAGACAAATAAATGACTTTGTCCTGTCTAAAAGCAACATTTTTCAAGCGAACGAGTAGGGGGAAAGTGGCATGAAACAGCCAAGTTTTCAAAAAGCCATTATCAATTACGCGGTAGTTTTCATACGAATCGTTTATGTATTATTATTTTAAGATAGCAACACTAGTCAGATATCCCCCACCAAAATTTGACCGTTCACCGTCAATAAACGGCGCCGATACGACGTATTAAAGATTTTGTCGTCAAAAAGTAAGGTTTTGAGTTCAGTTTATTTGTTTTCTAACGCCTATACGTACAAAACTAATAATAATATGATTACACTATAATTTTATAGATATATTAGGCCTTCTAATAACGTATATATTTTGTAGACTAATCTTTGATTTCATAGTAATTTTCGAGATTTTGTTTCTTGAGAGAATATGTTTTGAAATAGCCGGACTGCAGTGTAATGAAAAAGCCACCTTTTAATTGCATAAAATGCAATAATAATTGTAGTAACAGCAATCAAGAGTGGTACCGATGCAAAATTGTAATGGTTGGGCATATAAATCTTGTGGCGTAAAAGGGAAATTGCATAATTTTTGCTAAAAACGTTTTTAAGTTTTTGCAATGATTCATCTCAAACGTCAAATTTTTTGACAGTTTCTTAGATTTATGTAAGTAAATATTTTATCGAGAGTTTGCGTTATTTAAAACGTTTTATAATTATATAAGACCTAAAATTATAGCTTAAGATTATTATTAAATAATATCTTCGTTAATGTGCAGTTTTAATCTTGTAATAAGAACATGGCTTTTTCTAAAATTGGGTTGGCTGTTTCAATACCTATAGGTTATGAAAAAGCCAAATTTTATTTTATTTATAAATGATTAGAAGTTGAAAAATATCGTTAATTTTGAAAAATGTTTTATGACATTACGTACATAAATGCATGAACAATTACAGATTTAAAAAAAAATTTGATTTATTTATGTCCTTCTATATTATTTATCCCTTTTTTTAAAACTGGCTGTTTCATGCCACTTTCCCCCTACTGTCAAAGTATCTGATCAGAAACGCAATTTGAGATGCCACGTCGAAAACAAATTGATAAAGCAAGTACGAGTTTTTGCCAATGTCGTAGAGTAGTGAAAAGGTCCTGGAAAGTTTCGCAGTTCAGGCATATAGAAGTTTAAATACCTTTACGTAAGACAATCAAGCATAGTGGAGAAGAATATATAAAAAACTATCTATTAGCGTCTGCTATGGAAAACGTTCCTCCTAGATATATCCTTCACAGTAAGTTTAAAATCCTTATAAATTCGGATATCTATTTAGCTAAACCGAATATTTCTATCTATACTGATGGATCTAACTATAAAACACGTGCTAGCTCAAAAACAGGTAGGTAGGTATACAGTGTGTCCCAAATAGAGTAGGCTAACATGGGTATGTTTCTTATTAGTAAAGATAGAAGTTTGGTTAAATAGGCAATGTTTTGCAGTTTTAGGTGCCCATTCAGATTCTGTTAAGAAAATTTTAAAATTCCGAATAGTTCCAAAGTTATCGTAAAAAAACTGAAAATCGTCATTTTCTTTAATGTCAAATAACTTTGTAATTATAAAATTTACAAAAAAAAGTTTAATATAAAAGTTACTAGGTTCCATAAAATACAGAGAGAAATTAAGTCACAATTAAATTCAAAATGGCGGTTTTTGAGATATTGATACCAACTTTATTATTTTAAATAGGCGCCATATTGGATTTTTACATAGTTAAATAGCATTTTTTTTTCTCTTTTCAACCATGTATAACAACCCATATTTAAATAAAAAATTATTAACAATATTAAATTTTTCTGTTTTAAATCAAGTAGCCATGAATTATTAAAGAATAATTAAACAGCATAATACAAGCTAACGTCATTATATTTATTTTTTGACTAATATTGTAAGTTTTTTGAATAATAATTATTATTGCCTTATAAATAATTCAAAATGGCAAAGTTTTTAACTAAGCAGTATGATATGTTTTGTATCTACATTAAATGTTACAAAAGTTCCTGCGTTGCTGGGCAAACATACTTTAACAATTTTCCAAGAAAAAAAAATGATAAAGATCATCTTCCACATTTTTTCAATTTCGTTACTGTAAACATCCATACTTCTGCATATTCACATCCAATCTTTTAATAATTTTAACGTTTGTTGCTTTTTTTTGGAAAACTGTTAAAGTATGTTTGTGGAGCAACGCAGGAGCTTTTGAAACATTTAATGTAGGTACAAAACATATCATACTGCTCAGTTAAAAACTTTGCCATTTTGAATTATTTATAAGGCAATAATAATTATTATTCAAAAAACTTACAATATTAGTCAAAAAATAAATTTATTGACGTTGACTTGTATTATGCTGTTTAATTGTTCTTTGATAATTCATGGCTACTTGATTTAAAACAGAAAAATTTAATATTATTAATAATTTTTCATTTAAATATAGGTTGTTATACATGGTTGAAAAGAGAAAAAAAAATGCTATTTAACTATGTAAAAATCCAATATGGCGCCTATTTAAAATAATAAAGTTGGTATCAATATCTCAAAAACCGCCATTTTGAATTTAATTGTGACTTAATTTCTCTCTGTATTTTATGGAACCTAGTAACTTTTATATTAAACTTTTTTTTGTAAATTTTATAATTACAAAGTTATTTGACATTAAAGAAAATGACGATTTTCAGTTTTTTTACGATAACTTTGGAACTATTCGGAATTTTAAAATTTTCTTAACAGAATCTGAATGGGCACCTAAAACTGCAAAACATTGCCCATTTAACCAAACCTCTATCTTCACTAATAAAAAAGATACCCATGTTAGCCTACTCTATTTGGGACACACTGTATATAGTCTTAACCTAAACTTCAGCACATCACTAGGCAAAAATGACACCATCCTTCAAAGGGCATTAAAAAGCATTCTTAAAAGTACCAGAAAGTTACGGCAAAATAATACCTGCAACAAGACAAATAAAAACAATTTACAAATGAAAGGCATTTTATACGTTGGGCAAAATGTCATAGCTCAAAAATTTTCGAAATCAGTTATAAAAACGTTTTATCTAAATGGTCCCTTGTGAGGCAGGCGCCCTACGATTCTAAATGTACCTTTTGAAAACAGCTATGCATATTTTTTTTTTGTTTGACTAATTTAACGTTTTATGACTAATTTGACACTGACTATATTGTTGTTTATAAATACTAACTTATTTTAAATAAATGAAATTTATACGTAATTAAAAGTACTACGTATCACATAATGTATTGCCATATGTATTTGCATATTTTAAAATAAATCTTATGTTATTTATTATTCATTTCAATTCACTAAATTGAAAATTGTTTACCGTAATATTTAAAACATTTGTTTACAAAATAAAATTTATAATTTTTTTTTCTTTTGTTATTTGTAAATTTCCACTAAAAATAAATACATGTTTACAATTTCTTGTATCGAATTTGTTAAACTAAATTTGTAAACATTAACCTTCCGCATACTAGGTGACTAAATGTCACATGCCATACTAGCTGGGGTTTGCAATACCCCAAAAATCCACAAAATTGTACTTTATGACACTTAAATGATAAGAAATATATTTTAATCACCAATAATGAATAGGTTTACCAAAGTAAAACACATATCTATTTATGCATTAGAATAGACTTTTATTAATAAAAATACAAAAACTTAACTTTTTCTTCAACTTATAAACTATTGAGTCTTTTCTTGAGTACTAAATTCCAATGACATGTGTCAATTACGATACCGAATATTAAGAAAACCTACACGGAGAAAAAAATATCGTTAAAATAACTATACGTATCCCTATTATAGCTATCCGTTGGATAATCATCTTTCACAGGGATACGCCCTATAGCTAATTTATCTATCCAGAGTATCCTTATTGCGGATCGTCAAAGTAACGATCCGTATTATTGTTTTAGACATTCAAAAGATTCTTGTCATAGTGATTTAACGGATATGCACGGAGAACAAAATATCGTTAAAATAACCATACGTATCCCTATTTTAGCTATTCAAATCCTCATATTGACTATACAGTTACCTACACGACGGATACTGCACACGTTCACGAAAGCTTTTCGTTTGAACGCTTGAATCAAATAAATGAATCCTTATTATAAGTATACTATGTAGCGCTGTTTTGATCATACTATGAATTGTCAAATTGACTAATAAATATCGTTAAATTAGACATTCGAATCGTTGTCAGAACAATACGTCAATTGAGTATACGTTAGATAGTTATTTTAAGGATATTTTTTTCTCCGTGTAATAAGAATTTCATTCTTGCCTCCTTATTGAAATATAAATTAATTTCACGGCAATTTCTTAATGATTCGCAATAATTTAGACCAATAAATTACACGAAAAATTAATTGAATAATCTTTATCGTTCCCTCTCACTTGCATTAACAAGATTATCGTATCTTCTCCTTCCTTTCCACTCATTGCTATGGTAAATACGTTTTTCGAATATAAAATCGATATTTACTAAATTAAATTAAAATTTTTTATTTGTAGGAGCGCACGGTAAATTATACTAATATAATAAACACAAGAATGTGCGCATTCGAGCGAAAAGTGGCACATTTCCAAGCGAGGGAAGCAAATGAAGCGCGACGCGGAGCGGCGCGCTTCATTTTCCCGAGTTCGGAATGTGCCACTTTGAGCTCGAATGTGCACACTCGGTTTTAAGCACCATTCACAACAATTTAAGCCAAAAAATTAATGAAACAATTTTAATCGCTCCCTCTCACTTGCATTAACGAGATTCTTGTATCTTTTCGCTCCCTTCCACTCATTGCTATGGTAAATACATTTCTTGAACATAAAATCGATATTTACTAAACTAAATTAGTTATTTTCATTTGAAAGAGTAGTAGGATAAAATAGACAAACTTAATAAACACGAAGATGTGCACATTCGAGCGAAAAGTGGCACTTTTCCAAGCGAGGGAGCCAAATGAAGCGCGATGCGAAGCGGCGCGCTTCATTTTCCCGAGATCGGATTGTGCCACTTTGAGCTCGAATGTGCACACTCGGTTTCAAGCTCGATGACCAAAGGTCCCGTTTTAACAAAAAAAAATTGTTTACTTTAGTTACACCTCACCTAGTACACGGCAGGTTAAGCGACTCCCCTAAAGATTTTCTTTACGACTTTGAAACTCTTCTTATGCAGGGAACAGACACGCAATCAAGAAAATATAAACGTCTAATATAAGACGAAGAAGAAAAAGAAGAAGAAGCAAATTTGAAATTAAACCAATAAAATAAGTTTATAATTAATTACCTATTTATATTTAACAAATTTTACACAAATTAACCGCTAATACTTCAAAATCAAAGGACACATCAAGGATTTACTTTCAAAAGGAAACAATTACAAATAAAAACTTGCGCATTTTTTTCTACATTTATATTTGAAATCACCGTAAGGAATTTACGACTACCTACATATTTACACGCCAGATAGATTCAGTATTATTTATTAACAATTTAATCGAAACTAATAATTTAAATATTACACAAACTTGTTACGTAGACTTAAAAATAGCCGACAAGACAAGTTCAAGAGCAAGGAATACTTATAATAAAACTTTGCACGTTTGTAAAAGTAGTTCGATAAATGTTTTTTAAAAAAGGTATCAAACTGATCACCATACAATAATATCAAATAGATAGTTGCTATCAATTGAATTATTTTATAAAATAATTAAATAACACGTGACCTTATTAACATCTTTTTATTAAAATCTTCGCGAATTGCGATAGAAGTAATTCAACTAAAATTTGTATCCGCAAATATAATTTTAACAGTTGCTTTCTATTGAATAGAAATCGAAAATGGTGTCACCGACTGACCTTTTCATATCGTAAAATTTAACAACTAAAATATAATAAGAAAATCACTGAAAATGGTAGATATTCCTCATTTTTCAAGGTTAAGTTCTACTTCAGGGGATTTTTATTGCCCTCATCTTTATTCGTTTTCCATTCAGGCATGATGTAAAGCGTGGTAACATATCCTAGCATATTCATAATCAAGCAATTAAACCTTAAAATTCAGGGAATTTTTATAAGAAAATTAAACTTTGCACTTAACTATTGTAGGACCTAAAAAACCAATCCGTTTCCTCTTTTTTTGTGACTCAAAGGTGATTTGTCATGCTTAATATTATATTTAAAATTATTATTGCTCCACTCTTATTAGTAAATCAACAAATATAATTAATGCAAAAGTTTTAAAAACAAGGTACAAATTAGGGATCAATCAAACTAAAATTATATAAGGTAAGGCACACAGTCGCACAGTGAAGGACCGATTTGTTACATCGCGAACTATTTTGATGTAAAAAAATAATAAACTCAAAACAATTGTTACAGTTGGAATGAGCTATCATTTCTGTTTATGAATTAATAAAAACATTATCGCAATTTCGTCATAAACTTTGTAAAATTAACTATAATGAGTATAAAGTGGCAAGTTTAGTAAATGATCCTTCCGTACAAAGAATGACCGGATATAGAACAGTAAATAACCGATGAATTAATTCATCTATTCAAAACGAAAAATCATAAATTGTAAACTAAAAATCATGCATGTTTACCTAAAACAATAGAATTACTATCATTTTTTTTTTTGATTATTACTGGATCAGAAGTTTTCTCAAAAGCAGCAATAAATAATGGTGCAAAATTTTGATCTAGTTATCGCTGCTGTTGAGACTTGAGAATGTATCGTTTCCTTCATTTGGCCAACCTTCAATACCGTATTGAAATCTTGCATAGTTTCTTTTTTTACTTGTAACCAGCATTAATAATTTTCTAATTTTTTTAATATTTGCTACCTACTAGGTAGTTTAATTTAGGTAAACTTTTTCTTACTAGGTAAAAACATCAATATCTCAAAATAGTCGATCATTTACTCAACGAGTAGTACAATAAAACGTTAATAGTGAATGCCCGGCATAAAATTAACAAAAATTAATTGTTTAATAAAGTTGAAACTATTTAAACCCAATTTAAATCATTATTTACTTTATTACAACATTATAAAGCAAGTGATTGATAAAAAAAAATACGATCGTCAAAATACATAGTTTATAAAATCGTCCGATTTTATAAATTGTAGTTAAATTTCAGCAATAAGCATATAACAGGCAAAGTGCAATACCAATTTAATTATTATAGCTATTCAATTCATTATTACTTTTATGCATTTCTTTCACTTGACTGAAAAAGAAAACACAAGATTGCATAAATAAATATATCATGAATATTAATTAATATGTTTAACTATTATAAACATTTTTTCTTGTACCGGTCGTTCACTGCGAGAGGTCATTCATAGGACTATGAGAAACGGAAATAGAAAAACATATTTAAAAAAAATTTGGATGGTAGTAAAAAAGTTGAAAATAACTTTCTGAATTTTTATGAAGATAAAAAACATATTTTTTTATTTCTACCAAAGCTGTTATAAAAAAAATCTGGTTTGTTGGCGTGGGATTAATTTATGTTTTTCCACAAGTTTTTTCCACAATAATGAATTAAATAATCGAGATTTATTTTGCAAATTTTATATTTCTTAAATTAAAAAATAACAGTATAACATCATGGAACAATGCTGCAACTTTAATTTAATGTTTTAAATGAGAATGACTGGTTAATTAATAGTAGGGTAAATGCCGAGTGAATGGCCGATTTGTTACATCGCGAAATATTTTGATGTAAAAAAATAGTAAACAAATTAATAAACTCAAAACAACCGTTACAGTTGGAGTGAGATATTATATCTGTTTATGAATTAATGAAAACATTATCGCAATTTGGGCATAAACTTTGTAAAATTAACTATAAAGAGAATACAATTAAAAATTCCGCAAATAACCTTTTCGTGCAAATATTGACCGAATTATAAGTCAGTGAATGGTTGATTAATTAATTCACCTATTAAAATAAAGTAATTCATAAAAATTTTTAAAATTTATTTCAAACACTGCTTATAATATACCATCGTGTAATTTTTTTTATTAAAGTTTCTTTTGATATACTATCAATCACAGGTATTGTTTGTGCAAAATAAAGTTTGGGCGCAGCATCGAAAATACTATAGCATACTAAATTTTCATAGTGATCAGTTACCTCGTTAGCGTTTTTGAATGATACCTATATACACGTGGTTGATAACCTGCAGCTTTTTAAGTAGGTATTACTTCACAACCTTATTTATTTTTATGGGTATACACAAAGCAATACAAAATTTTATGCAATAAATTTTCACTTTGGTAACACCCCTAAAACTCTTCATAATTTCATACAATACCAACTGCAAAGACAATTTATTAATGAAAAAAAGGGAAAAAAAAATTTACAAAATATTGAAATCAATATGTAAGAGAAACTACAACATTTTCATAATAAACATTATTTATAAAAACTCAAGTCGATCTTACGTAAACTTCGTGCTTTGCTTAAAAAATATGAAAAATAAAAAAATTGTTTTTGGAACAATAAGTAGGTACCTATTATAAAGTTCAACTTTGCTGAAAACTAACATCTGAATATTCCTAACAATCTTGATCATTTGAAAATTTTTAGTAAATATCAGAAAAAATCTATCGATTTTCTAAATTGTATTTTTTTCTTGTATTAACTAATTATCTGTATTTGCATTAATAATACCTCAACATTGTAAGTGTGAATACAATTTTGCTTACTAATAAATGATGTAAGAACAAAATCTTTATGTGTGAGAAAATTCATTTTTTGTATTACTACAAGAAAAACGTAACGAGATTTTGAGAAATCGATTAAAAGCAATAACTTTAATCATTCTAAAATGATCAAATTTATGTCTTTTTAATACAACTCCTACACTTTTCTAAATTTCCTTATTGTAATACGTATACAGATATTAATATGCTTTAATTACTCCTTTAATTAGCAGCTATTAATTTTATCAATGATTGTGTAATTCGCGTAAATTACAGATTATGATGAGTTTCTTATTCTTGAGCAACAAAATACTGTTTCCATTGATGGTGAATAAGTTCATCTCGATTTAACATATTTATTGTAATTAATAAATCCATACAGCCACTCATCACAAATTGAGTAGGTATCGATACAATGACTTTGCAAAAATTCATTAAAAAAGAATTAAATAACATTATAAAATTAAGACCACGAGACTTGCAATATAAATAAGTATATAAACACTTCTATTGTCAACAGAATTTAATTTTCCAACAATTTTATCTTTTAAATTAATTGTGAATTTTTTGTTTTTAGAATAAAAAGATTACATAACTCATTATTTTTGCTATGCTTTCTAAAAACAAAGTACTATTAAGATTATTGTCTTTTTCAATTCCATTTTTTGTAATAATTGTATAGATATTTGCAAAAATTAATTTTAATAACTTTAATACAGATTTTCTATTATATTCCAATACGATTTATTCATTATAAAATTGCTTTAAGGTATAAATATTTGGTACCGACCATGACTAATAAAAATCTAATTTATTAATATAAGTTATGCAAGTTTCCTTTCTTATTATTATATATTTAATCTAGGTGGATGCATAACCTTCGTCATTAATAAAACTTTGATGATTAATTTTGGGCATTTCCTTTTAATGTAATATTAAAATCGCAAGGTTTGGTGTCAAAGTCAAAGAGTAACCTAGCTATTAGTTTTGCACAAATTTTGCGATGAAAACGATTGAATTACTTTAATTTTTTAATAGCCTTCGAATTGGCATATGATTTATTTTTGTCTAGTGATTTTTAAATTTTGCGTTAAATCTTATGGCAAATTACGTTTTGAGAAAGCGACTTTACATAAATAAAGAATTTTTTTATATTGCGAAATATACAGAAAATGGCTAATTAATTCAGCCACAATTTTAAGTACTTTTTGTCATTTAAGGAAATTATACCTTTAACATTTAATTATTAATGGCTATGAATTAACTATAAATTTTATTAATAGTCAGAAAACACTTTTCTTTAATAATTTTTCAATAAAAATAATCACAATTATATTCTATAAAAACTTGTACACATTAAAAATTATAAAATAATATTTTTCAAATTATTATTGTATAAAGTCAATTAAGTATATTTTAAGTAAATGAATAATCAAAAACTTAATTTTGTGGTTAAAAGTATCCCCCCAGTCGTCTATTGAACAATAAAATGTAATATTTAACAGCAAACGCTTAGCACGTTGTATTTGTTGAATATTGATATAATTCTTTTTTATCACAACCATATAAGCTTTATCTCAGTTGTTTTTTAATTATTAAAAAAAATATTTTTCGAAGTACCGATACCTCGTTTTTGAAATTTTAAATAAAAAATTATTTTTACAAACTTAATACATTTTGTTTGTTTTACTTTATTGCTGAAATTTTAGTTGTACATAAAACAAATCGTCAGACAATTACATCTTAAAAATATTGTTTCATTATTGTTGGTACCAAAGTTAAAAAATTTAAAAAGCATTGATAGTCAAGTATGTAATTACCTAGTTTATGTAATTTTATACGAAAGCATTTAAAACTACTATTGGTATCTATTCTAGAAAGAGAGCGAAAATATATATTCATCTTTAAATAAAATATAAAAAGGCTGTTGACCTTAGTAGTCTTTCTGCCTGCTAAATTTTAAAATTTTTAAG
This sequence comes from Sinopyrophorus schimmeli, assembly GCA_036325965.1. Lineage (NCBI taxonomy): Eukaryota > Metazoa > Arthropoda > Insecta > Coleoptera > Elateridae > Sinopyrophorus > Sinopyrophorus schimmeli. The sequence continues at coordinate 518,519 of JARFIZ010000025.1, read as the reverse complement.
ATTCAACAAGTAGACACACATTTGTAATTCTAAATTTTTGTAATTTTTAATTAAACTATCTTATATATGCAATTTACCTTCTTTAATTAAATTTAATTATTTAAGAAAAGTTTACAAGTTAAAGTTTAACTTATTTTACTATGAGATTTAAAAACTTGAGGGAGCCTTCCACTGGGATGGCATCCAACATGTATTTTTTTGTAAAATTTACCTAATTGTCTTATTGCTCATCAGACCACATTGTAAAAATAAATAAAGTTGAACAAAAAAAAATTAAAAATGAAAAAGCAATATAAATTTTTTTTTTAAAAAAGGCAACGTAAAGAATAAGAGAATGATGCTTTTGTCTGAAGGAAATAACCCATCGCAGATTAAAAGTTAATTTTTTGTGCCATAAATTAAAATAGAACTTAATTTGTACTTTGATAGGTTACCAAAAGCTTTTTTGAAGGACACGGCATTATTTGAAAAACGAACGGCATTGACATAGGTCTATGAACTTATTTTCTTTTTAAAGAACTACAATATGAAGCCAAAGAGGGCAGCACTTAACAGTTTTCAGCAGTAAATTAGTTTTTACAAGATATGTTGTAATATTTGTATCTATTCATTAATATTAAAGTTCCAATGGATAAATATAACATTTTTTTATAAATACTAAGCAAATTTGTAAATATTCATTATAAATTGTAATGAACTAATAAATTTGAATACAATACAAGGTTAATAATAATATTAAGTTAATTACTTTAAAGAAACTCCGGAGGTAGTTTTTTGGTTGCAGCACCGAAAAGGTTATTACGTTATTATAATTAATTCATAAATATTCATTTCAAATTATTAATCGACAAACAATGGAATCATTTCGTGATACGATTTTTTACATTTATTTCAGGAATTCCGTACGTAATAATTATGCATGATTAAGTATGAAATGACTATCTTAACTAATTTTTTACTATTATTACGTAGAACTCCATACATACGTCTTATTTTGAAAAGGAAATCTACCGAAAAATTTAATTTGTCAATTTTTCGGGAAGCCCAAAGTTGGATAACTACAAAACAACAACCGCACAAAAACTTTTTATTTTTATTTCGTATTTTGATTGAAAATATAATTATATGTATTTTGATTTCAATTTAACAAATATACAACAAAAATCTCAAAATTAAAATATTCTTATTTAAATACTATTTCTTCCAAATTATACCTATACAAAATAAATCATTTCACAGCACTTGTAATTAAATATGTATATTGCTAAAAAATCAAATTAGCACTAGTGTAGATCTACATAATTATTATATGCGCAGATACTTTCGGTTAATTATGTATGGAACGGTCGTTTACACATGCCAGATGGATTTCGGAAAGCCCTAACTACCTAAAATGTTTTCATTGGAAAATAACCAAATTGCCCTGTGTCTTAGGTAGTTTTGTGTTGCATAAAACTGGTTTATCGACTGAATTATAATTGGATCGTCTTGCTTATCTCACTTTTAAAACTAATATTATTGTTTATGTTTTTTGCACAAGGATAAAGCTAAGAATTAAAATATCTGTCCAAAGAAAACACCTAATCATTTATAACAACTTTTATATGTGTTTGATCTCTTCTTTAGCAAAGATCGCACATTTAATACACGAATGTATTTACAAAAAATTGTTTGTACCGCGATTTTCTACAATAATATGTATATTATGTTTTTAATTTGTATAATTTTTACAAAAAATTGCTTCCACTTTCAAATAAAAGTATTTTTCCAATATTTTATAGAAATATGATAGTAATGAAGGTAAATACGGAGTGTCAAATTAAGCATAATCGGTGCTCTACATTAACAATTTTGAGAGCCGCTGCAGTCTGTCTTTAGATTACGATTTTAATATTTTTTTTTTTAATATATAAGCTTTAGACTGCTACAACTCATACAAACTATAGCAAATGTTGACAGTATTTATCATAATAGACACAATACTAAATTAAAAAATTTTTGTATTCAGTGAAACTTTCCTATTGCAGGCAACTACGAAGAATGATATTTTGTTCGTTGGAGCGAAGTGTCGTTAGAGATAAATAGTTAACATAAAATATGAAAATAAATAAGAGACAAATTTTTAGATTGTGGTCCAATCAATACAGCACGGTCTATGGAATTGGTGTCCAACAGGATACCTCCTGAACTATTTTTGAGGGTTTAAACAAAATAACAATTTTTTGGCTTTGGTAATTTACAGTTCTGAAAATAAGAATATCATAATTAATGTTAAATTTTAATAAACAACCATTCTAAACTTTACTTTTCGAGTATCTTATTCCATAATACTTCCATTGATATGATCATTAAATGGGTAAAAATAAAAAAGATATTAGTGCACTTTTTTTCAAACTTTTAGGTAAGTACATATGTTTTGTTACTGATGAAATGTGTGAGATATGTAAATAAATATAATTTGAGAAATTTATATGTGAACGATTTTACAGTTATACTCAAATATTTCCAAACAATATAAATGTCATTTATACTTTTTTTATTTTTTAATTATTATTGCAATTATCTTTTCTATAATTTTTTTTTTAATTCTCGTGAATTTATTTCTCCACAATGAGGGCTAAGTTGTGAACATCTTAATATTGGTTTATATGCAGCAGTTAATGTTTCAAAATTATTTACAAAAGTAACAAATTTTTTTATATTGAAACGTAATAAAAGCGAAATAATGTCAATTTTAACAAATGGCTTCCTTCAATCTAAAATGTGCATTTTCAATCAATAATATACAATTTATATACGTGTATATCAGAAAATGAGTCGTCCTCTATGTTCTTATGTTAAAAGTTCTATGTCGTTAGATTTAAAAATGATTTACAGAAAGCTTCTATCAATAAATTTAAATTTAAAGTTATGTATTTTATTTTTTCTTCCTTATCTATTATATTATTGCTTTTACTTCACTTTAATCGTATATTTAATAACTATATTTAGTAAAACTTAATAAATAACTGCAATAATTACCTCTAATATCACAAATTAATCATTAAACTGTTAATTTAGTACATTAATGACGGCAAAAAAGTATATTTTTGTTTTACAAACTTTGGGGACTGCAATATGTTTATAATAAATAAATTTATTAAATCTATTTTCATTTCTAATTATTAGTGGATCTTTTTGCAATAAAAGAAAATCCGTAAAACGTACTAAAAAATAACAAAACAATAATATTTGTAATTTATTTAATTCTGAGTTTTTCCCTCATATTAAATTAAAGTGATTTGTGAAATAACTCACTGTTAGACAAACAACTTTCTAGAGTATAAGACTGATTATTGAAAACGTCCATATTTAAATTTATAAAAAGAATAATTATTATTTGTAGTTTCCTGTTTGTTAGCAAAATAAAAGTTAATACATAAAAACACCATTTCTTAGATTATCGTATTTAGCATTTATATGATAAATTTGAAATTATACCGCTTATTTAGCGATTAAAAAAATTCTATATATACTTTCCTAACTTAAACTCACATTCACTGAAAGTTAAATATACTTCACATTAAATGTTCCGAATCGGCCAGAATTCATGAGAATTAATAATTAAAACAATTCTCTAAACAGATAATACTTAGTTTATTACTATAATACATTTTTAAATATATTGTTCATATAATACAAAGGCGTATTAAGTACATGTGCCATGAGCCTGCTTTGTGCCATCAACAAAAAGAGATATTACTTGTTAACATTATTAAATAGCGGCGCCATTAACATTTACAAAAATTGCTATACACTTTATTATAATGCTAGGAATATTATTAATTGGATTCCTTTATTTTTTGATACATCTCTGAATTGCAGCTTAAAAACGAAAAAATAGCTTTGCTCCCTTGCCAATGTTTATCATTTTATTTTTTTTTTACACAACAATATTATTTTTATACTATTATAAATTTCAACAAATACATAACAATTCGACAGCTCTAAACTAAAATTTAACTATTAAAGATAATTAAATAAAGGCTTATTTTAAAGCAAAATTATTTATAATTATAATACAATAAAAAATCGTTCAGACTCTTCTTAGTCCTGTAATAATGTAAGAATGGCAAATGTTTTTTTCAGAAACTACTACCTTTATATTTAAAAATTATAATTATAAACACCTAATAATTAATACGTTTAAAGAATACAAGTTTATTTAAAAATGAAATGGACGGAAATTAGAACATTTACACTCACATCTTAATCTCCTCTTGTTACATTTAGTATACTAAAAAATGAAAGAATTTAAAGTTTGAAATAATAACAATTATCTTAAAGAAGATAATCCATTTTACTCTCTAAATAAATTATTCAAAGACCAACTTACTGAATGTCATAACTTAGTTATATTTCTGTAACAAATGATGTCTAAAACACCCCATACCACAATCATCTCAGCCTTCAGTTAATTTAACTATTATTATCATTGTTTAAGTACTTATTAACATAGGAGTTTAGTTCGATAATTTCTAACGGTAACAAACTAAACCTTAAGTACCGTTTAAACTTATAAAATACAACAGAAACTATCTGCTTGATATGCTTAAGGAAAACTAAACTTCCCAATCTCTTCAATTTATACCCTCATTCCTCCAAGCACAATAATGATTAAAGTTCAGAACTGTAGTACAGTAAAACTAATTGTATGTTTTAAAAATAATATACAATGCAAATCTTTCTTTAAGCCTCTCTTTTGTTTGTCACTAAGCCAATGAAAAAACAACGCTTCTATGTGGACTGAAAACACAACATATAAATGAGCTACAATCCCATCCCTAATACTGCCACATTACATCTAAAACCACTTAGATGTAATATTCAATAACCAACATCCTTATTGTATAAAAACAACTCACTTATACCGTTGAAAGTTTATCTATATTTACAAAATTGCACAATTCGTCCAGGCTAGTAGGCGTTCCGTAATTCAAACGCTTAATTTTTGTATTATTTTTCCGAATCCTCAAAGGAATGCTGAAGAGATTAAATGCAAAATTGGATTTTCTATTATGTTTTTGTGGAAACGGATGTTTTAATCCTAATTAAATATTGTTCAGCTGGTGAGAATTTAAACATTTCAACCATTCGTGTGCAAAGCTTGCAATTAAATAATAATTATAGTTTTCAATTATTTTTAAAATCTTTTTAAATGACAAAAATATACCAAAGCAAGTTATAAAAAATAAATTGTTATGCTTGCAATCACACAGATAAAAATTTGATTTTAACTTTTATTCGTTCCATTTATCCGAATTCAAAATTCTGCAATATTATTTGTGTATAGATTATAGAAATTAAAATATCGAAAAAAAAACTAAATTAGATGTAGAAATATATGTACAACTATTTCTTGTATGCAATTGACCTTCACAATAACACTTTGATTTAAGCAAATCTAACATATTTCTTATAAGTCATGAATAAATCTTGCAATTCAAATTAAAAAAAAAAAACGTTTATAAATACATATGTAAAATGATTTGCGATTTTTTTTAAGTTCGCCAATTCGCTTTCATGATCTCAATATCATGTCAAAAATTAAAAATATAAAATAATGCGATTTATGTTTGTGAATCAAAAAGTAGAATTGGGAATGTTTATCTATAGCCCTTGAAGTGAGCTTGATATCAACAAATCCTTTTTTTAACAAGCACACACAAATCGTTTCATCTTAAATTTTAATAAATCATTAAAAAATCAAATTTTTAGATCATTAAATTTATATATTTTCCATACACTATTATATAGGCCAAACAGAATCATAAAAACGTCAAAAAGTTAAAAAAAACTATTTAAAATTTTAAAACAAAGTTTAAAGTTTCTTAGATAGATTTAAGAAAATAGAAATCAAAAAAGCGTTTCCACAAAAACATAATAAAAGTTTAAAACAAAACGAGCACACATTTGGAAAAGGAGAGTTCGCCGCCTAAAAACAGAATTCTTTCTACTACCAGCTTTAACAATAACTATTGGTTTATTATTTTAATAATTTGACATCTAATGTAATACTTGGTGCTGCTGCTTTAATACGGAAGCGGAATACTATAGACGAACCTGGAATGCCTGTGGAGCAGTACTATTCGATAAGAATGGGTTTGTATTATTTGTATTTTGTCGAGCTGCTAAAGCCGCCCATTCTGCATCAAAAGGATCCGGAGATCGTGAATAAGTTGCCGAGGAATCGAGTGACATTGCACGTGAATGAGCCGCTAACGATGGAGGTCTATTGCGGGATGATACCCCATCGATGCCTGAAGATGGAGTGGCTAAGTTTACGATTTGTCCAAGCCATTGTTCAGGCTTCGGTAGACTCGCATTAGAGCCAACGCTTTGACTTGGAGACTGATTTTTAATCGGTGAGTATGTTTGATTGAGACTAGGACTAAAATTTAGATTGATCGGTGTTATCATCTTCGTTGTAGGTGCTGCAGGCGTTGAGCTCAAGGATTGCGTAAAACTATTGCTTGTATTAGTCGTGGATAACGTCGGCGATGAAGTCAAAGACTTATTAAAATTTATGGTCGTATTAGTAACGGTCACAGTCAAATTATTCTGATTCTGATTTTGATTCACGGACATTTGATTATTGAAGTTAAAATCATCGGAATTGCTGTGAGTCAATTGACTTAAGCCTTGTGATAGCTGCTGACAAAGAGCAGTAACTGAATCTCCAGGTGATATTTCTGGAATCGGAGACACTGTTTTCAAATCAGAGGGCGAAGTTGTTCCATTTGATCGATACGCGTTCAATCTTTCCGTATTGCTAGGTAAGTCATTTACTCTCAAAGACATCTGCCTCTTAAATGGAGAATTCTGTCCTATAGTGCTAAATCCCCGACAACTTCCTTGTCTAGCTAACATTCCAGGAGTTGCGTGAGGCCTCTCTATAGCAAATGGATTAACTGGAGTCGCTTTAGAACTACCAACATCTATAGCCCTTTCTAAACGTTCCGTTAATCCATGTTGTCTGAACGATCCTGATCTTGTAAACGTTGAATTTTTAGCATCAAACGTCATCGTTACGGCACATTCTTTATCCCTTCTTTGCTTCCTTTCCAAACAAACCGCAAAAGCACAACCAACAGCATGAGATAATCTTTCTCCAGATTCCCTAAGAGCTAGAAAACCGTGACACATCCACCTCCTAGTCGTTCCATCTCTACAGATATAACTAAAACCACGATCGTGATTACGATCAGGAGCACAGAAGGAAACCTTCTCGATCGTTTGATCTACGATTAATCCTTTAGTTTCCTCTTCAACCACTCGTAAACCATCTCCACTTACGTGGAGAATTGCTCGAACCGGTCTCCTACGTGAACCCTATAATTGAAGAATTTAAATAATTCGTTAGAATTAAAATTAGCAGAAAATTACCCTCAAAACTTTAATAGCTTCTTCGCATACTTGCATTCCTCTAGATTCGAAAACTTCGACGCATCCTAAATATTTTACGCTAAATGTACAAGTTCCCGAACGTACTGCTGATTCATCCGCTTGCCATTGGTGTGGTTTCGAACTCTCTGGCATTCGTTCTTTTCGACGACGAAAAGAATCTCTGAATGATCTCCGCAATCGGTCCATTTTACGCGGTGACCGGAGACTTCTCCTCTGAAAAATATTATACATGTATTAGTCGTTCGATTTTTGCCAATATCTTTTAAAATAATTGGGCGACATTTGTAAACACATAATTTTGGAAGTTGTTTTGCGTCAGTGGGGGAATATTTGAAATTTATGAAGTGCAAGGAAAGTATAAATATCGCAAAATGGAACGTAAAGCTAAATTTATCTCGATAAATGCATCAACATCTGTTCTGAGATTCGTTTGCTCTAAAAATAAATAATGCAACACACGTTCTCTTTAACACTTTATTGGACCAACAGCTGATTAAGTTAATCGAAAGTCTAGGCTTTGAAAGCAACTTTTGTTACTCAACACTTGCTAGCCTTTTGCAAAAAAAATGTTTTACAGGTCATAAGTCTAAGCGTGATTTGCTTCGAATTACAAATTATAAATACCAAACAATAAAAATATTGTTAGTTATTTAGTCATCGTTCAAAACAGAAAAAATAATAAGCATAATTTATGAAATAATGAACTTTCATAATGTGCTGAGGTAACTTTCTGCAAATTAATAATTCAACGAAATACGTACCAGTAAGTGGTAATCTGTTTTAGAATTTACAAAGTAAAAAATGTTAATAATATCCAACGAGAAAAAATATAATAGTAAATATTTTCAATTAGAACAATTTAAACTAAAAGTATGAATTTTTTCTATTCAAATCTCCCAAACATCATTCCTATCTCCATCTATATTGTCTATGTATTTATGAATAATATAGAAAAAATAATTATATTTTTCTATTGCATTTTTATTATATTTACATTACATACAAATAGAAAAAAGTATGTCACTTCTCCTATGTTTAACCTTCGTTTTAATTATTTTAACTACCTATCTCAGAATTACTTTGCAATTTTCTTTTAAGTATGTTTTAGCCTTAGAATTTACTTCAAATTGTAATATAAAGTTCTTTGTTTTTTATGTAAATTGTCGCAAAGAATACTAATAATTAGCTGGTAGCTTAATACAAAAATGTAATTAAAATAATTCAACAAACGTAATGAAAACGTACACTTTCCATTTATCCAAAGACTGTAAGAACCTTATTTAAATTCGGTGGTAGTAATTAATGAAAGGCTAAAAAAGAACACAATAGATTGTATAATTAACCATAGAAATTCATACTAACTCTGCTAGAACAAAAATCGCTAATTCTATTTTATTCTGTGCTGAATAATTATTAACGTAATTTCACATTAAATAACATTCAATACCTAACGTACAAATAATAAATTTATAAAACTATTTATTGTTAGTATAAAAACCCAAAGAATATCTTTGAAATCAAGCACACATACGTATAAAAAAATTAAATAAAGAACCTCGTCAATAAACAAGTGGTCCCTTAGGCTATAATCCCAAATTAAATATAAATTTTACCCCAAACTGTTAAATAATTCAATATTCACAAAGCACTAACAATCTGATTATAGCAACAGATACGAAAGTTACTTAAAATACTGAAATGTATGTAGTCGTCCCCATACAAGCTACAGTAATTGATATAAAATATTTTTCGTTATTTTTAATTAAAACAAACGTCATTGTCCTATCTTATGCAAATAAATGCTTGTGCAAATATCATTTCGAAAGCGTGTGGAACATAAATCTTAAGGCTATCCCTTTATTTAATCTTTTTACAGATTGTTTAATTTCATAATTTTATTCACTTCAACTCTATTAAATCTGGTGGAATTTTCGACCAAATTCAATTAAAATTTCACCTGCGTTTGTTATTTACTTTCTTATCAATTAAAATAGTGCCTGCTTAATTTGTAGAATTTTCGGTGTTTGTTTTAATACTATCTGCTAATTTAGATAAACTTGGCATTTATGTTATAAAGCAACCACCAGACGTTATATTGATTTTACTAAATTATTAATAGTAAGAAAAAATTCTGTTTTATTACAGTATTATTTCAGTGTCACTGTTCGTTTCAAAGGCCCCTTTTTGGGCTAAACAAAATAAGAAGCTTTTCAAAAGCAAATATAATGTGATACTTTTCTTTGCTATAAAATAGAATTCGTTTGAGTTACTTATATTGATTTTTAAATTTAAAACAGATTCAGTTTATTACAAATTTACCTTGGAAGCTAACTATAAATTCAACTCGATAATTAATTAAAAACTTAAGAATCTCGTCAAAAATTATTGGAGTTTGGTTTGGAACTGATGTCACATCCACCATCAGATTACCATTTATTATTATCTTTATATCTTTAGATGTAAAAAATTTTACTAATAATTATGACCTGAAATCGCACTAGTTTCATTTTTTTTCTGATAAGAACCAAAAGTTCTACGAATGTGGAACCACGAAGTTAACCAGAAAGATTACACAAGGTCATTGAACAAAATTATATATTTATAATTGATTAAAATTCGTTCTTCGTATAAAAAAATTGAGTATTGTTTCAAACTAAAAAACCGAAATTACTTTATTGCCAATCCGATATAGGTATGTATTAGAGTGTTTCAAAATAAATCAATATTTTTTTTTTCGATTTCATGTGAAATAATAATAATAATAATGTAGAACGTTTTTTTCCGAATAAACAACCACAGATCCTTTTTCAGCATTAAATTCTCTACAAAAAAGCTTATGGAGTCGAGTCTCTAGATTCAACCCTCTTTTTTATATTAACGTTTAAAAGTATAATTTTTTAAAAATTCGTTATTTTTTCATTTAACTGGTAAACCGTTAGTCTTGGGGCAAAATGTAGAGAATTTCACATGAAATCGAAAAAAAAATATATTGATTTATTTTGAAACACCCGAGTATGTATGCATGTAAAAAGTTTATAAAATCTTAAAAAATCGCAAGAGTTAGTTCTTATATCTTGTTCAATTCAATAAACGGTTAAATTCCTTTTATTTTTAAATATGTACGTATAAATAAGTATATGTATTATTCATAAATAACATATAGGCTGTTCCCCAGAGCTTTTACTTGTAAAGTCAAAAGAAAATAAGAGTGAGTTATAAGAAAAATAGCATTAGAACTTGGTAGCGTTTTCTTCTATTTTTTTTAAATACAGTGGAACCTCGATAACTAGAATTTCAAGAGACATGGTAAAAATTTCGAGTTAATGGGTTTTCAACCTAGTACATATTTTGAGATGCAAAGGATTTTACGCCTACAATTATTTAGAATAAAAGCATTTAAAATACTCACATCTTTTTTTCATAGATTTTACTTGAAATATAGACTCTTTAAAGAAACATAACATGCATTAGAAAAAATGGTATCTTTAAAACTGCTATCTAATAAATTATAATAAATTTTAATAAATAAAGCACTGGTAATTAAAAAAAAAAAAATTATTTTGGATTTGCCTTAAAATTATAAATTAGCCTGTCGTTTAAATAAGTTAATTATAAAATACAAAGAGCTCACCTATTTCAAAGATAATTTCCAAGTGTGAAATTAAATTAAATAATAAGTAGTAAATTTTAAAAAATAAATCGGTGGCACTTGCATTTATGATGGAAGCTTATAAAATTAATTGAACCTAATGACGCAATAGAATTAAATATATTTTAATCTGATTATACACAATAACCAAATTATCTTATCAAATTGTTTGACTAAAATGAAAAAAGACCAAAACTGTTTCATAACTGGCAATCTTTCAACAAGACAAAAAAATTTATGTTTGATAAAATACATTTACTAATCGTCCTACAAAATTATAAAATATTTTATTGTAAAAAAAGTGCACGATTGTTCCAATTTTCTGTTATTAGCCCTAATGTATGGTTAAACTTTTCTGGAATGTTTTAAGTAAGTACTATTTTCTTTTGATACTAAACTCAATAAAAACTGTTTATCACTGCTTTTGTCCGTTTCGTGTAATATTTCAAGTAATGTTTGGTTATTTTTTATTGGAATGTATTTTATTATATTTTTGTAATGTTTTTCAGACAACTTTTGTATTCAATTTTAAGTGTATCAAAAGCTATTGTATTGCCTGAATGTGTATACCAACCAACTGGATAAAATTTCGGAGCAAGATCTTCAGAAAATGAAGTATCGATGAGTTCAATGCAATTTTTCAACAGATAACACAATAAATTGATTACATAAGAATAAAATAAGATTATATAGTCAGTAGATTGCAAAAGAAGTTTCATTATTACATGAAGATAGTAAATTTCAATACAATAGCGAGTTCTAATTAATTATTATCATCAAACTTTCTATACATCAATAGCTTCATTAGCATTGAAGTTGTAATTGATTACCAACTAATTCAATACTTATAACCCATAATAATTTCAAAATGTAATTAATCAGCTTCAATAATTTATTGTATTGTTTTATATATGTACGTATGTACATAATTGATAATAAATGCATGAGCTACGCCTTGTTAACAAATAACAAAGACAACATTCTTCCATATCTAATCAAAACTACCTTTATTGCCAATAGATAAATTTCTATTATATTTAAGTCTTTAATCAATTATCTCAGAAATGCCCTTTATATTTCTCTACCATCTTTCTGCACTTAAAAAGCATTAAAGCAATTAGTGCATGAAAATTAATTGATAATTACAGAAATTAATTATTAAAAATGAAAGAGATGGTTATAAACACATAAATCTATTCGAAGAGAAAAATAATTATCAATTAGAAAGAAAAAATTTAAACGCAAATAAAATTTTCTAAAAAATCTTTTTTCTCAATGATGATCACAAAAGTTAAATTTCGCAAACTAAAATAACAAATCTTCAAAAATTAAAATTGCATCTCAAAATTGAGTAGGGTAACACGCCCAATAAATGACCGATTTGTTGCATCGAGGACTATTAAAATAATTATTAAAAAAAAACTGAAACAAATCAATAAACTCAAAACAACCGTTACAGTTGAATCGAGATATTTTTTATAAATTAATAAAAACATTATCGCAATTTGGTCATAAACTTTGTAAAATTAACTATAATGAGTATAAAATGAGGAGTTCAGTAAATAACCATTTCCTGCAAATATTGACCGGGGTATAGCCCCTATTAAAAACGAGTTATTCCTATAATTTTGTAAAATTTATTTTAAACACTATGCTTAGATGTAGGGTAAAACGCCCAGTAAATGACCACGACCAGTGAACGACAGTAACGATAGATATTGTTTATAACAATTAAAAAAATTAATTTATATTCATCATACATATATTTATTCGTACGTTCTTGTATGTCTTCTTTTTCATTTGAGTTAAAGAAATAAAAGTAGGTAATAATCAACCGAATACATAAAATAATTAAATTTATATTGCAGTTTGTAAGATTTCTATATAATGTTTTGAAGGACGCTATACAAAAAGATGGGTGTATCCGCCTAATGCTAACAAAACCTGTGATTTATAAAATACGAAAAGGAGCTTTAATAAAAGAACTACACGAAAGTACATCTAAGCATAGCGTTTAAAATAAATTTTAAAATTTTTTATAAATTACCAGTTTTGTATAGGCGTATTAATTAATCACTGATCTATACCCCAGTCAATATTTGCACGAAAAGGTAATTTAATAAACTCCTCATTTTATACTCTTTATAGTTAATTTTACAAAGTTTATGACCAAATTTCGATATTTTCATTAATTCATAAACAAAAATACTATCTCATTGCAACTATAACGGTTGTTTTGAATTTATTAATTTGTTTAATATATTTTTACATCAAAATATCTCTCGATACAACACATGGGTCATTCACTGAGCGTTTTACCCTACCTCCGTGTATTTTTTTTATTAAAGTTCCTTTTGGTTTTCTATATAAATCACAATTAATGTTAATTCAAACAAATACATTATGATTTAAAATTTAACAAGAAATCTTTGTTTAATACTAAAAAAAAAGTTTATACCTAGTAATATAAAGCATTCCCAATCTTTCAGCTTTCCAAACATTTAAGTCTACCTAACTAAATATTCACAAACTTACACTTACAAAACAATTTAAAAACATTTACAATTTTATGTAATTCCTTTAAAATTTTGTCGTATTCTCCAGATAAGAATTGCTGAAATAAAGCACTATCTTCATCCCTAAGATTGCACATGCACTCTAAATGTTTACAAATGACTGATAAAACTTAAGATATTTCTTAAAAGCTCTTTGTTGAAAACAGAACGTCTGTCTGGCGCCTTCAAATTATTATTAGGGTAGGTCAAAAACTAACACATAAACGGTTAGTTCTACTTGTAAACTAATCTCTATTACAATTTAATAGCTTTAGAATGTAAAACAAATTGTACTTATAAAAAATCGGTAAATGATCTCCCATCTTAAGATTCTCAATAGTAATTACACTTGGGAGTTAGGAGCATGCGATGTCATTGTATTGAATTATTCAAATATAACCCCACCCTATAAATAAATAATTGTTAAACAACTTTAGAAGCGACCTTCTGTTTACGTTTTGCATCCTAAATTACAATAATTTTTCATTATTAAGTGATGGAAAATTTTAAAAAAAGTCGGGTAATTTTTGTCCTTTGTTCAAGTTAGAAAGTAAGAGATTCCTTTGAAATGTCTCACCTGTCATAATTTATGTTATATCAATAATTAAATATGAATCACACAAAAGTATTAAATGTTAATTCACGTTAGACTTCAAATATGCACCCCAATGACTCACATGGTCGCAGTACCACGACAGATCACTAATCCCATCTAAAAATTTTTATGAATTTAATCAATTAATAATAATACACTAATCAATTATCCTTGAAATGCTATGAATTAAAAGACCTTAACATACATGCATTAATGATGAATGCAAATCCTTTTTAAATGCATTCCGATGTACGCGCAAAATACCCACATATTGAAAAGATTCCCAAAGGAAAACTAAAAATATGCAATCAGATTTAGTAAAATGTCAAAGACCTTTAATTTTCCATCTAAACTTGTAATAATGTAGAAGACAAGTTCTTAAAATAAATTTAATAGCAAGAACCGTGACCGCATCCTAATGTAACTTTCATAAAAATCCATTGTTTTATGGGAAAACTCGATTTTCTCAGACTTACTGAAATTATTTAAATTATGCTCATTTTGAAAATTGAAAAATAATACTTTTGCTACTCCAACAAGAATCAAAGTAGGTATTTAAATGAAATGTAATTATGGCAAATATTAAAATCGAGTTTTAAAATAATTAAATAGAAATTTAGACTAACATAGACATTTTCAAGGTTCCATTAGTTTTTGCTTGAAATCCTTTGGGGTAGGACCAGCATTGCCAGAAGTTCCGCTTTTAAAACGTAAAAAGAAAAAAAATAATTAAAGTAAAATCATCAGATAAATACAAATAATAATGTAGTTTTATCACTTTTTTTTTTCAGTTGTTAAACGTTTGTGCAATTGCGCATATACACCCATTTACCAATTTACTCATATAAAAATCGCGTAAATTGAGTCTATTGCTATAAAAAGAAAAATATTAAAAACAAGAGCTAATAAAAGTTTTAGAAATATATATGTAGTACATATTTATTTTGTATGACTTAACAAAAAAGTAATTAAGTCATTTCAGAAAACAGAAGTGTGTAAGTTTTATTCGATGTCACTATCGCTACTATAAATGAAAACAATAAGCCTTTTATTTTTAATTGGCATAAACCCATCATCTTCATCGTATGAAATATTTTCAAGTTCGTCTTGATTTTCATTGTGAATTTTCTGTGTAATGCGTTCCGCTAAAGTAATATCACAATACTGACACTATAAAACTGTCAATTTTAAAACTTATAGAAAAATATGTAGGTATGTACACTTAGATGCGTTTGAAAATGCCCGACCGACTTAATCGACACAACATGTTATTTATGAGTATTAAAAAAAATAATTATAAACAAATGACAAATGTATACGATAGTATGCACTTGTAAACACACGTTAAAAAATTTTTGACTAAAAATAATGATTTTAAAGTGTTCAAATACTAATCATTCTAAGTAAAAATGCGAAATCGGCAGTGCGTTTGAAAATGCCCGTTTTAATGTTTTCCATTTAGAACCGTTTTTTTTCCAACAAACTATAAATATATTATAGATGTTGTTTAAGAATGTATATAAGCAAACCATTAAAAGTTTATTGTAAGTGAAATTTTAAATTGTAGCACCAATAAATAGCGTAATTTGTATTTATTACATAAAACAACCATTTTTGAACAAATAAATATGGTGCAATTATTACCTTACTTTGTGAATTAAATCGAGTGTGCAGTTTCAAACGCACTTTTTTATACGGCCGTTTAAAACTGCACGCCCCCATCTAATCGACAAAATATTATATTTATGAGTATTAAGAATAATATTTATGACCAACTGGTGAATATATGCGCTATTCTGTTCTTGTGCAGCCGAGTTTTAAACGCCGTATAAAAAAGTGCGTTTGAAACTGCACACCCGATTTAATTCACAAAGTAAGGTAATAATTGCATCATATTTATTTGGAACCCCCCAGCATTAATTGTACTGTAACTTACATAATAAACTCGTGCAAGTTTAGTAGTTACCAAAAGGGAAAAGAAGCACAAAAATATTCAACGTTGTTTATTTTATATCGGACTTTTACTTCCGATAAAGTAAATAAGATGTGTATAAAATGAATTCTACTGTTATGATGCTTAAATGAAATGTTTCAAAATGTCCAAAATATGGAATGTGATCTACAGTGTTTGAAGAATAATCTTAGTAATGTTAATTCTCAAATTTTAATTTGACAGGCCGTTTTATTGTCATTATTTGTTCAAAAATGGTTGTTTTATGTAATAAATACAAATTACGCTATTTATTGGTGCCACAATTTAAAATTTCACTTACAATAAACTTTTAATGGTTTGCTTATATACATTCTTAAACATCTACAATATATTTATAGTTTGTTGGAAAAAAAACGGTTCTAAATGGAAAACATTAAAACGGGCATTTTCAAACGCACTGCCGATTTCGCATTTTTTCTTAGAATGATTAGTATTTGAACACTTTAAAATCATTATTTTTGGTCAAAAATTTTATAACGTGTGTTTACAAGTGTAAACTATCGTATACATTCGTCATTTGTTTATAATTTTTTTTTTAATACTCATAAATAACATGTTTTGTCGATTAAGTCGGTCGGGCATTTTCAAACGCATCTAAGTGTACATACATATCTGACAGCGTAAAATAAGATCGCGTAAATTAATTCCGTGTATAAAAAGTACTTTGTACATTTAGGTAGATTAGCACCACAAAACAAATACTCGTGTAAAAAAATGCCGCGTTAATTGAGGAACGGGTGTATATTACTAAACAATTTGATCTAACAAATAGTGTACTGATTGCTTTGTTTTTTTTATTATATCCCGCTTTTATCAAAAGAATCCGCCTTTTTTTACTTTAAAATATTAAAAATTCCGCCTTGGTCAAAAAACAATCTGGCAACGCTGAGTAGGACTGACTTTCACGTAAACGAGTACTGTATAATAGTTACCAATGGAAACCTTTTAGTTCATGAGTATTATTATTTAAAATTATTATTGATAATAAAAAAGAATCAAAAGTATAATTTTGATTTTATTTCAATCAAAGCTATTATGTTTCACTTAAATGTGTACCTACGTATATTCTATTAATAAATTTCCTATTATTTTTCAATTAAATAAAAAATAAAATCATCAGTTCTTGAAAAGATATAAACTTGAGATTTTTTAAACAATTTTAGAAATTTAATCAAAGAAAAAATAGCGGTGTTATAGCATGCTTGAAATTTAATCAAGAACAAAGGAAAAGTATTACATTTATAAAAAATTCCCAATTCCTAATAGATTTTGGGTGCAAACCGTGTCTAAATCGAAATTATTACTTGATGAGATTGTATTTTTCAAATTCTGATAATAAAACAACTGTTTTATTGAAAAATAACATAAGAAAGCCCTTTGCAATGAAGAAATTGGCTATACAATTGGCCGCTTAAATAAATGAAATGTCGTTTTGTTAATATTTTTTTTAACAAAATTGTTAGCTGTACCAAAACGAATTAATAGCAGTTTCATGCATTTTACTTTAAAATAATTATTTCGTTATCTGTTAAATAATTTTTCGTTGTTGTTTTTTAATTAGAAATATGAATCATGCTTGGTTTTACTAATAACAACATTACAAAATTTTAAAAATATTCATTTTTAAATGTTTCTTTAAACTGATTATTGCAGTAATAAATGTATAAAATTAGAATAATAGGGTCTCAATAATGCAGTGATGAGACTACTTACAATTAATTGTAAGAACTAAACTTTCAAAACTAGTTGTTTATTATGATTTCTTCAATTTACTTTTGTTTATAGACCAATTGAATTGTAAACACAAACTATGTGATAAATGAACCTTCCCAAAAAGATGCTTTTTAACTACCACACTCAATCCATGAGCTCGAAAAATAAAAAAGAAAGCAGCATAACACCCACTGAATGTGCCATATAATTTAAATAATTTGATAATTATGTTTTTATGAAATATTAAAATAAAAGCGAAAACTGTGACACTACGAACAAAATAAATTCTAAAAGTACCATTCATCTTAAACAACACATAAAAAGACAAGACGTAATAACATTAGGATTATTTATGATATAACCTAACGTAGGAAACCATTTACATAATCCGTTTCTGTTACTTTCTACACATCTATCCTAGCATTACATTTCTTCACAAACTTTTGACGCAAACATGAAGAAAATAATATTAAGGTCCATCACGTTTAGATCAGCCCTATAATTTTTATTACATGTTCGATGACTCAAAGTCCCCTCCTAAGGTTATTGTCATGTATAAATACTTTAATTAGAATTAATAGCAATGAAGTCATCTTTATTTTAAATTTCCATTTGCAAACATTCAAAATTCATCAAGTTTTTGCTTTATGATGGTTTTGGTAATTTGAAAAATAGACGCATTTTTGTTTAATGTGTCTTCTATATAAAATATTTTCAGTTACAATGCGACATATGTAATCACATTCTGTAATCTGTTACCAACGACAAGTAAACTATATATCCATTTACAATTTGTAATTCAAAACATTTAAAATGATGCCAATGCTCATTTGCATTCAGTTTTAAAAGTAAGGACTTCCTGTTTCGTATTCGTAGACGAACAATCTGTTAAGACAATAAAATATTTTTTTACAGTTAACAACATAAACCTACTAATATGTAATATTTTGTTGCTTTTTTTGTAATATTTTTTGAATAAAAAAAACCTGACGAAAGTTCGCGAAAACTTTAATTATGATTAAATGTAAATCAGGTTAGCCACGCTTATACATATGGGGGCAGACGTAAACGCTGAAACGAATTTAAATGCAGAAATGATTAATACAAAATACCGTATGAGTACATAAATATGTATCCACAGTTTCTCGAATTTCAATTTTTTTATGTAAGTACGTATGTATGTATTTAAAAACTTCAGTTTAGATTAAAGCTAACATGAATTAATAAGAATATGTTTAGAACATAAAAAATTATTCTTGAATTTTACAAATGATTTGTGTACTTATAAATTAATCGATGGATCGTAACAACAAACCTTGAAAAACCAGAAAAACAGATATTTTAATGATTGAACAACTCTTAACAAAAATTGCGTACGAAAAAGGTCGTGTAAATTTTGCAATAAAAAAAAAGACTAATTAGAAAATGTGTAACAAACTCAAATTTATATTAAAAAACACTTAAATCACTTCTAATTATTTATTATCTTGATAACTGTTAAAATATTTATTTCCAAATATAATCCGTTTTGCTTCCATGATTTCTTCTAATACAAACTATTGTTATTTTATAATAATCGGATTAAAATAAAACATGAAAGATCTACCTCAAAAGTAGCAAGTACCAGACCATAAAAAATCAAATACATCAGTCATAAAATACAAATATAATACGACGATTAATGGAATTAATAACTTATATAAGTGTAATAAATAAAACAATAAAATCGATAAATTCTAACAATTCGTCAATAATATAAAACAAAAATGTAGTATAAAGCAAAAAATCAAGACCTTGTTTTTTCACTTTCTCCAAAATAAACTCATCTTTTATTTCTATACTTGTATACTGCCAAAAGTGAATTAGCTTAACTTCAAGAAAATGGATTCAAAATGAAAACAATTCAAAAGTTTGGTTTTAACAAAGCAATACACAAAAGATAATCAATATATGACATGTATGCCAAAAATGGCAGTTGCCAAAATATGCTTTCCATGTAAATTTCACAAAAATATTTACTACGTTTCCACAGTCATTCAATACGGGTTGAATACGAATTCAATACTGTTGTCGGGTGAAAAGTGGTCATGGAAACCCTGATTCAATACGTATTGAACACGATTTAGATTCAGATACGATACGGTAAATTTTAGGATCGTATCTGAACTTCAACGTATTGAGTTCCATGGAAACCCGTAACTCGCGATCGTGCATGCGCAATTGGAGATCACTGGCGCTTTCTAATGATAATATAAAATATATACACCTTTATATTAAATTGTCATGAAATTTAATAGAATTATAGCACACAATAAAATAAACAACACAATTTTATTTCGAACCTGCTCTACGTATTAACCTAGAAAATAAGTTTTCCGAAAACAGCTGATTGCTGTATCGTAAATGTATTCAATTCCTATTCAAAACTATTTATGGAAACACGTACCTGTTGGATCGCAAATTCGTATTCAATCCCTATTGAATAACCGTGGAAACGTAGTAATTGTATTTTAAGAATTTGTATGGGCAAGTATTTTATTGTTTTCGAAAATTGTACAATTATTATGATTTTCAAATAGCTTGCGTTCCTATGACTAGAACAGTTTTTGATCCGACAGCAATAGTAAAAAAAAATAGTTTATAGATCATGTTTATATAATTATAGTAGGAACTAATACGAATTGTATGTACATATAGCACATATTTTGTCTCATGTAAGACATATTTGCACATATTGATATTGATATACATGAACATATTGCTTTTGATGGAAAACCTTATCTTCTAATAGAAAGTATTATTTGATAAAATAGAATCGTTTGATTGTGATCGTTCAGCTCAATATAACTTTTCATTTAAATATTATATATAAATATTGTATAAAATTAAAATAATTTTAAACAAGTTTACCCCTTAAGTTGCTTTCTGATGTACGCAAGAATGAACATACCCGGTGTTCCAAAATCCACGGATACATTTCAAATGCTATTTTTTATAGGAAAAACTTAAGGCAGAGAAAGAATATTTTGGTAATACATAGGCGGGACCTAGAAATTTTGTTTGCATTAAATCATAATCGCGATCGAAAGACTTGCTAAAGTGTTAAAATATTCAATTCAAAGAAAGTTTTTGCGCTAAAACTAGAATCAAGCCATCGAATTTTGCATTAAGATGTGCACGTTTTCCCATACAAAATCCAAGTTGTTACGCCACTGACCGATTTCAACAAGAAGGGGAGTGAGAACTTCGTCAACTAAATGCTCGTCAGAAAAGAAAATTCAGAGATAATATTTGACAAGATTTTCTTTTCTGACATAAATGGCCATGTAAACCGGAAATGCTCCAAAACGTGGCCCAGAATTTCGAAAATCGCCTGGGTCAAATTGTCGTTGCATGTGGCGCCACATTCAAAAATATCATTTCATAAATTATTTTTAAAACTATTCATAACCCTATCTTTACCTTTTCTGCAACTCTTATAGTTTTTGAATAAATTGAATTTGAAATGTGTCCCTTGATTTTGCAATACCCGATAGTAAATGAAATCTCGACTCTTACATTTTGAAAAAGGTGAGAAAATTTTTTAGAGCATTAATAAATAATAAGATTAAATATATGTATCTCAATTTTATTTAATAACATGTCCATGAATACGTATCAATTTATCTATGATAGATTTGCAATGTGTAAAAAGATACTTTTGTGTTTTGTCAAAAATAAATAAATGACTAAACCAAATATTTTTTTTTGAATATCTGTTTCCTAAAATATATTATGCACATAAAAGTTAACACTTACAATTACTAATCAAAATAAAATGTAAATACACCCAATTCGAAGAAAACATATTTTCGATATTACACAGAGCAAGTGTATAATTGCAAATATTTAAATTCTGAGAAAACTCTTATTTTTTAACTTTCTTTTAACTACATGTTTGTATTCAGAAGTGTACATTGCGACGTTATAAAACTCATAATAAATACCATACACTTTTACAGTATAATGCTTTGCTTCGTTTGCTATAATACACGTAATACACGTTGAATTATTTATAAAAACAAAGATGTAAACAAATTTCTTGTACTTCTTGAATAAAAAAAAATAACTGTTTACAAATAGGAGAATATTGCGTACCTATAATATAATTGGAATCTTGACAAATACCAAACATGAAAATATTATGTCAAGCAAAAAAATTAAAAATCACGAAAA
Organism: Sinopyrophorus schimmeli; assembly: GCA_036325965.1. Lineage (NCBI taxonomy): Eukaryota > Metazoa > Arthropoda > Insecta > Coleoptera > Elateridae > Sinopyrophorus > Sinopyrophorus schimmeli. Next base: position 496,353 of record JARFIZ010000025.1, on the reverse strand, counting down.
TAAAGTATTCATAAATTAATAAAAATCAAGTTATGTTTTAAATTTAAAATGTTAATACGAATAGTGACACAATTTCAACTGAAAGAGGAAATAATTTAAAGATAACCAATCAAAATTTTATTACATTTACTAAATGGAAATAAAATCATTCAAAACCTAATCAGAATGTTATTAAGTTTTATTAGATTTCCGAGCAATAAACGCAAATTAAAAGATGAAATTAGCAAGTTCCCGTTAATAAACCCGAACCCCTAAGGATACATTTTAGGCTATATATTAATAAACTTCACGTTACATATATTAAATATATTTTACTATAAAGTTATAGAGTTTACTTGGCTTGAAAATAGAAAACCTAATAACACTTTTTATGTAAAAGTATATGTACTTATTTCAATGACTTTCCATTGTAATTTTTTTTTTAAATTCATCGATATATAACATAAAAAAATGTTTTGATAAAATAAAAGCAAATTCAATTAAAAACAAGCTATTTGAATTATAGAGAAATCCGGATTACCGAAATAATTTACAAACCCGTAAATAAAATGTAAAATGTTAATTATAATAATGTAACAATTTATCAAATAAAATACAGTGTAACCTCGATAACTAGAACCTCGTTAATTCAAATTCCTCAATAAGACGAAGAAAAAAGCCATTCCTTTCCGTTAAAGTGCTAAATACGTGATATCTCGAATTATTTGGAACTCGAACAAAATATTATTCCCCAAAAAGGTACTATTCATACATATTTATGTTCTATAACTCGAAGTTCAAAAGACAGACTCGATATGTCGAAGTTAGTAAAGTAATGACATCACCCTTTGAATTTCCCTAACTGGAAACAATAAAATCTTAAATTTTGTTAGCTATTCTCAAAAATGTTTGATGCTTTTTTTCTGTTCTTTATATTTATATTCATTAGACTTTCTAAGTATGTACTTAGACGTTATGCCCTTGTAAGTCAAAATTTAGTCGTAAAATCCTTTGTGTATCGAAATACTCGCTAAGCTGAAAACTCATTAATCCAAAATTTTTAGCATTTCCCTTGAAATTCAAGTTATCGAGGTTCCACTGTAAAAAAAATAAAAACTATTAAAAAAAAAAATTGATAAGATTGTTTTAAAAATGTTTGCTTATGAAATGCAGGTTACATTGAGCATTAACATTATTTTCGTAATACATACATATTTACAAATTACCTACATTGTATTTCCATCGACACCATTCTTATAAATTGAATTTTGGAAACCAAAGTTGATCTGAATTACATGGACACAATTAATAAATACATTTTACAATTTTTCCCAAAAATACTATGAGACTTGGATCATAAGTTCATATTACCAAAGCTTTAAAGCAATGGTTCTTAACCTTTTCAGTACCACGGGAACACTTACGTACCATTTTACAACATTTTTTTTGGAACACAGTCGTAAAATAAAGCAGTATATTTTTCCCACATTTTCTAATGTTGACAAATACTTTCTGTAAGTTTACGATGCACCAGTGTTCCATGGAACACCAGTTAAGAACCACTGCTTTAAACAATTGCAAAAAATAAACAAAAAATAAAATTTTGGACATTTCCAATTTTCAAATCAAATATGTGCAAACTCAAAAACAAATACAGTCAACTCGCGTTATAACGAATTTCAAGGGACCCACGAAAAAGTTCGTTATATCGAAAGTTCGTTATATCGAAATTCTTTATTATAAAAGCATAAATTAACAAACTTTTACAAATTTGTTTAGAGATATAGAATAAATCAATCCAATACACCACAAATTTGTTGTCGCTTAATAAAATAACCAATATAACGCATACATTTTTTTTTTAATAAAACAAAAGAAAACAACAATAAAAAAACAATAGAAATAAAAACAAATATAATCTAAAAAAAATCCGTAATTTTAGTTTGTATGCAGGTGACTGTAAGTGTCCGTTCAATTGCGTTCTCCAGATTTAAGATACTTGAGAATACACTGTCGTCAAGGTCATGGCTTTGCAAGTAATTCATAATTGATAGTGTTAAGTTTGCATTGCTTTAAGATAAAAAAATCAAAAATTGTGTAGAAACACATTATGTAAATTATATAACATACCTACAGTACTTACTTTTTTACCAAAAATTATTAGACTTTGGTCAAGAAAACTTCGTTATATCGAGGGGACCAAAACCCATTAAAATTTTCGTTATAAAGCGAGATTTTCAAGGGACCGGCGGTTTCTTTCTTTATATCGAGATTTTCGTTATATCGAGCTTCGTTATAACGCGAGTTGACTGTAATTGAAAAATTTATGAACGTGGCGTAAAGTATGTACGTCATGCAATGACCAATAAGGTCAACAAACTACTTCGCATTCCTATTTTGCAACGAGACGTGTCTTGCTCAATTATCTAAATCGCTTAAAACCAAAATTTCCAAAAAAAGAACACATACCGTGGCAACATCTCCAAATTTGCTAACGTTCCCTCTTTCCAGTGGTTGGTGATTCGAAGGGTGATTCCCCATTGTTAAAAATGATCAACAACAATAAAAATGTACCAACAATTAAAAACAAACACGAAAAATATTTATGAAACTAAGAGAAAACACAAACATATCACAAGAAAACGTGGGGTCACAAAAATATTTTTAGTAACACTTGGAAGCAGATGTGAACCGAGAGTAGCAGATGCATTGGGGTGAATTTTGGGCCAGCAGATTTACGGCAAGCGCTGACGATAAGCATGTACAGAACGTAACAGGTCTTCTGTAAAGGTGAAGAATGCAGTTGCACCTATACATTCACATGTGGAAAGACTAGAATCGTTCAGCAAGATGGACTTGGAAATAACTTCAGATTTAGTCGCAGCATACGCCACACTATCGATACTTGTTTGATATCAAACCATCTTCCTTAATGCACAAGTTGATATCCTTGAACAGTCAAGAGGTCATCACCGAAAGGACTTCATCAAATGATAACACCTAAATTTTTTAAACGCTTCCACTTCTCACAAACACATTTTCGGCACCCACACACACCTTTAACTTTTTCCTTTTAATTCTCAACTAATTACGAGGTAAAGCACATTCAAATTATTTTTAAGCGATATGTTTTGATTACTTAAAATTTACAAAAAAATTGTGATACGAAAAGAAGAACGCGGCCGGAAAGTTGTGACGGTTACAACACGACATGCGAGTCTGCGACTATTTTGTTGTAATATTTGTTGGTGACGGTTAGGTAAGGCTTCCCCACATCTACCTATTACCTGAGTCAAAAACATCGGCACAGGTAAGCAAGAATTATAAATGAAATTCCACAGGTAGCCTGGTACATGAACCGACTTAAGTTTTCTTTATTTCAGATAAAAACTAATTTTTATTATTTTTTTTTGTATAATTTTTTTATGTCATAATGATCTATTTAAATCACAAGAAAATTAATCACTCTCTCTACTCTAAATATTTTTAAAACATTGTATGAAAATTTTGGGGGTCCTTCAAACAACAGGTAAACGGAAGTTATCCCTCCAAACAAATAGTACCCAGGTACAATTTTCACATGTGAAAAAATTATTAACATTAATCTTCCCATAAATTAAATTTTGAGTAAGCTTCAACAAACACATGGATTTAGTTTTAAAGGAAATACATATAAACCACAGTAATGTTTAATAAAAACCACAAGAATCGAGTTATCGAATTCAATTTACTTTTATTTAAACGTAAGCCGTATTACTGCAGACTATTTGTAATACAAGTCTTGTTGGGAAATCCTTTTTTATGCAAAAAATCATTATTCAAGGCTTACTTGATTAAAGTGTACTTTTTTTTGTAATTTACACATCAATGATTTGAATTGTAATTATTGTTACCAGAAAAGTTTTTTTTTAAATTGAGAATGACTTAGTTTCTAATAAATCCAACATAATACTTAATAATAAAAATATACTTTTGTATTTTGCTTTAAATATAATTTATTAGTTTTTTTTCGTTAAATTTTGTTAAATCAATGATATTGTGAGTATTTCAAATAGAAAATAAAAAAACTATAGTTCTCAAATAAACTAATGATTTTGAATGAAGTAGTTCTAGTGGCGCACAGCCATGATTTCTGGGGGTGGAGAGAAAGCTTTTATTATTTTTTAAAATATTCAGTTTCATATTTCCATTTTCATTTTACTTTTATCATTAATAATTTGTTTTTGCAGTTTATTTGTATTTAATTTTGAAGGATGCAGGAAAGGGGGAGTAATAGTCATTGCCTGAGTACTCCAACATTAATATTAGTCTACCAACACAAATATTTACGATATTGTTATTGTATTTAATTATTTTTCATTAAATACTAGTCGTAAATACAAAATTTCTTAAATCATTGACTTATTCCCTAAATTTTTACATATTCTTATAATACAGTCGAACCTCCATAAGTTGAACCTAGATAAGCCGAATTTTTGATAACTCGAATTATTTTTAGTTTCCCTTCAACTTCGACTTATCGAGGTTCGACTGTATATACAGTAGCGCCCAAAAGTGAGTGCCGAAACCGTTTTTCACGCATAACTTTTTGCAATTTCGGCCAATTTACTTCAAATTTCAGTATATTGTACAGTTTGATGTTGGAAAATATTATTAATAGTTAACTGTTGCGCAGATACAGTATTTTAGGTTATGTTCCATTTCTACTGCAATAGTCATTTTTTACATATTCCGCGCCGTCACATTATTGGTTTTTTCTTGAATATTTGGGTTATTTTTTTTTGTGTTCAGTAACAATTGACCAAGTTTTAACAATGCCAAGGGTTGAAACTTCTCCAGCCATTCGGAAAGCAATTATAGATATGAAAAAGTCTGGCATGAAGGCAGCTGCCATTTCAGGGATTCTAAAGATGCCAGCTCGTACTGTCTCAAGGATTATTCAAAGGTTTGATCAGAGAAATTCTGTTGAGAATGATAAAAGAACTGGTAGACCACGTGTTACTTCTTCCCGGCTTGATACACGCATTGTTCGTCGCTCCAAAGCGGATCCGACTCTCTCAGCTGTGGATCTGGCAGCAGAATTCAATCAAAGTGAAGGTCTAAATATTAGTCTAATGACAGTTTCCAGAAGATTGAGTGATGCTGGTTTGAATGGCAGACGTCCAGCTAAAAAACCTTTCATCAAACTCAAGAATCGAAAGGCTCGCGTGGATTTTGCAAAGCGGCACTTGCATTGGACAGCAGCCGAGTGGAGTCAAGTACTTTTCACAGATGAATCTAAGTTCAATCTATTTGGAAGCGACGGAATACAATACATAAGACGTCCTCCTGGAGAAAGATACAATTCAAAATACATAAAACCGACAGTAAAACATGGAGGTGGATCAGTTATGGTTTATGGAGCCTTCTCTCGTAATGGCATGGGCCCCATCATTAAAATTAACGGAATAATGACTGGCCAAAGTTACAAAGATATGCTGACTAATGTCGTCTTACCATGGGCCCATACAAATATGCCTCCTAGATGGATTCTACAACAGGATAACGATCCTAAGCACACCTCCTCGATTGTCAAGACTTCATTGCAGCAGCAACAAATCAGGATTCTTCAGTGGCCCAGTCAATCTCCGACCTCAACCCGATAGAACACTTGTGGGAAGAGCTGGCAAGACGTTGTCGAAAAAAAAATATTAAGAATAAAGATGAAAAATTTGCCGAATTGGACAAGGAATGCAATGCAATGCCTGATTCAGTCTTTGAAAATCTTATTGATTCAATGCCATCTCGCTGTCAGGCAGTTATAAAATCTCGTGGTTTCCCAACTAAGTATTAGGCATTTTTATGATTATAAAATTGTTTTAGTGTATTGTTATAAAGTTATTTTTCATTAAATCGTTCTTAGTGTTCTGTTCTGAAAAATGGGTTTTTTACACAAATGAGTCTAAGCTCGTTTAACTACCGTAAATTTTTGTTTATCACGTTTTAAACATAATAATTATTTTTCTCATACAAAACTGTATAACATACTCAAAAATGAAGTAAAATGGCCCATATTTTAAAAAGTTCTTCCCGAAAAATCATTTAGGCACTCACTTTTGGGCGCTACTGTAAGTGCACCTATTTTTGTTGACATAGTTACAAATTCATTTCTTAATAAGTTATTAACTTAATAAGGACAGAAATTTTCACCTTGATACAAATAAAAGAATTAAGAAAAACAATAAAAAAAACCGCAGATAAAAACTTTGCAGACACCTTTAACACGATCTTGCTTTTATTACACAAAAAGCACGTGTCGTAAAACCTTTTAATTCGTTTTTCGCCATATAAAAGAGCATAAATTTCATTAATAGCATCGAATCTCCCACACACAGTAGTTACGTGCGGAATAAACACAAATCTCTTGATTTTTATCCCCACAAAAATTTTACTTAGCCCAAAAAGCTTTGTATACAAACATCATTCCATAAAACCGAAACTTCCCTTAAATATTTGATCATCATCAGGATCCTGCAGCAACAGGTTTATAAAAAATACGACTATAATCTCAGAAAGTGCAGAAAAAACTAAATTCGCCATTTTTCTGTGTTCCATATTGAAGATAACTAAAAAGGATTTAAGGTAATTAAAGCGATTAATAATGTTTTTAAGCAGATAGTACTTCATTTATTGTTCTTCCTGTTCGGTTAGATTCATGAGCGAACGTTTGCATGCAGATGATGGGAAATACCATTGAAGTAGGGAACTTGATAAAATATCCCACGGTCCTACCCCGTTTAACGGACAATGCCGATTCAGAGGGGGCAATAAGTGACACCAGTTCGATATTTGTCCCTTTGTCAAACTTACACGGAAACTGCAAACTCGAAAATCTTTAAAGGAAGCTCCAAGAAATCTCACGCATCGGCCCCAAACAACAAAAAAAGTGTATCACAAATTAGGCGCCTTCAGTTACGAATTTGTCTAACAAATTCATATTTGAAATAAATTATAAATTTCTGTAAAAGCATTTTTTTGCCAATTTTTTTTTCATTGACAACCTAATTAAAATGCAATCGACTCTTCCATTTAGCTGAACTTCCAAAAAGATCAAATTGACTTCCACTAACACTAAGTGCAAAAGATCAAAGTTTAGAGCAACAAAAGGGCTCCGCTTAATTTAATTAAACGAAATGAACCAACCGATTTGGAAGTTACAACCCGGAAATACATATTTATAAAAGAGGGCTCCTTCAAAGCACCAGCATTCCTTCAATTATTCCATTAAAACTATGTAATATTTCGATTATCATTTTTTAAGTACACCAGCGAATTTAATTTAGCTCGTTAATTAATTTAGGATTAAGTTAATTGCTTCGCCATTTATTTCCTCTTCCATAAATTTAATTTTGTAGTGAATTGCTTCTGATTTTGGATTAAATTAAAACGTCAAATCAACTCCAGTTTAAAACGTAAATATTACTAACAGGTAAACGATTATTTCACTTCTTTAAATTATTTCTTGCACAGTACAGTGAACTATATGTGTAAAATAATTTTAAAATTCGACGTTTTTAAAGAAAATTAAGTGTTTTAAATATTTTTAATTTAAATTTTAAAGTTAATCCTCAATTAAATACATTAACGACAAACTACAGGTAAGAAATCCGTGATACCTGTAAAAGGAATCTATGAATATAAAAAAAATTGAACAGGTAACAAAGTGCATAATAGTAGCAAAAGAAAACACAATACAAATTGTATCTGCGTGTGAAATTTTAGTTCGAGCAAAGAAAAATTAAGTTTATTATGGGAACGAGGGGTCGGTTTTGCTCAAAAAGCGGGTCAAGTGCAATCAAACGAAATGAAACTGCATAATTAATGTATTATTCTCTATTTTTAACAAACTTTAAACGATTGTTCCGCAAGTCCGAATAATTGTTGAATATCTAACGAAGCAACTACAAACAATGATATAACGGGTCGAGGCAAAGAAAGCAATCGATAATACTGATATCAGTTTTATCTTGACATTTCCACTTCGTTTACTTTTAATTCTTAGGCGTTCTGTAAGGCGAATTTATTTTTGATATAAAAAGATTTTTTATTTATTTATCGATTTTGCTCACAAATTAGCCAAGTTTGCCGTTTACGAAGGTTTTTATCCAGTTTTACGTCAGCCATCAAATCTATTTTTATCAACTTTCGATCAGTTTTTTTTATTTTAAAAGTGAAAATGTCTTTCAATGTAAGTTTTATCGTTAATTTACAATGTAAGAAATAATTAATAATTTTAAAGAGATCATTTGTAAAATTAATACTATTTTCATACTTTACTACCTACTAAATATACATTTTGATTTTTAATTTAAGAGTAACATCTTTTTAATGTACAATTGTATATAATTATGGATGAGAAAAATCGACCGCCAATTTAGAATTTTTAGTCATTTTAATTTTATGTAATGCATAAGTATTCTTCTAGTCAACTAAAAATATAGAAGCTATACCTCGTCCTCTAATTTGATTTAAAAAATACTTTCTTTAGATTGATTAATAAAGCGATTCTTAAGAATCTTTAAATCGAGTCGTAAAAATCTAAAGTTAAATTAAACGTTTAATTTAAGTGAAACACATTTGAATTTTTTGTTAAAATTTATGTTCATTTTATGAACTATACGTACACAATAAAGATCAGATATTGTAACCTGGAAAAATCCATCCAAATTAGTTCACTATATTCGAAATTCGCTATAAAACAATGATAGTAGGTACTTCATCTTTATTATGCTTTTTATTATTACATTTAAATGAAGTAAAATACCTTAGTTCATTTTAAAATATAGATTCCACGTATCGGGTTGGCTAGAAAGTAATTTCACTCTCATTCTTTGAAATAAAACTCAATTTTTTAATACAAAAAATAGATTTTAATGAACTATAAATGTACTATTTTGTTCAATGACCTTTCGCCATCTTTCTGCTTTTTTTATGATACCACTATCGCAGAATTTCTGGTCTTCATCAGTAAAAAACTGAACCAAGTGCGTTTTCAAGTCATTATCAATAGTGAAATTGACACCACTTAAAAAGTTTCAAAAAGATTGAAATAAACAGCAATCTGATGGAGCAAAGTCAGAGCTATATGGTGGACATGACATCAGTAACGAACCAAGCTCCAATAACTTTGGCGGGTAACTAAAGATGCGTGAGGTCCAGCTTTGGCATGGTAGAACCTAATTTTGTTTACGATTAGTCAATTCTAGCCATTTATCTTTGATTGTTTCCTCCAATTTCACCAGTTGTTAACAGAAATATTTGAATTGAACCCTTGGTTCCTTGGGAGCAGTTCAAGGTACACACCACCAAACTGAGAAAATGATCTTTATTTGATGCAATTCAGTTTTTGATGTGGCTTGGGCTGGTTCATCACAATTGGACCATGATCGTTTTCCATTAATGTTATTGTAGAAAACCCATTAATAATCACCATTCGTTGTGTTTCATATGTATAACACAATAAGGCTTGTTAAGTAGCTCGATATTTGGGTTCCACACAATCGATTTGTGAAAATTGAAATTAGTTTCTTACTAATTCAATACAAGGGACTAAATAAAGTAATGTTGCAGAGGATAAGTCAGTTTCAGAAAACCGCTGTTGGTTTCGAATTATGTTAAGAAAGAATAAACCATTTGAAGCGTTAAAAAATTTATAACTACAGGTTTACAACTGTATGAAAAGAACGAAAGCGGGACTCCGTTTATAATTTACATAAAATACACTTGCATTTTCTGTGCTGGTTTTTGTAAGTTACCAAGAGAAGTGCATTTTAAATGTTAGGTTTGAAATCTTAAAATAACATTAGTAAAAATCAAAGTAGGTGAATTTTAAAATTATAAAAGCTCTGAACAAAATTATCACAATTAAACTTGCTACTAAACTGAAAATACAATAAATGTAGTCTCAACGTAAGTTAAAATCTGAATACCCGCAAGGTTGATTATAAATGAAAAATTTTACCTAACTGTAATAAATTCGGTTCACTTTATCAGGATGATCATACACTGTAACCGGAAGTTTACTATAAGCGAGTTCACTATATCCGAACTTCACTTTAGAGAGTACATAATTTTTTTAAATAAACTGATAAACTATCTTTGTAGTTCAAATCATTTTCAAACGTAATTAAGAAAAATGGAACGTCTCTCATTTTGTATGCGTATACCTACGTACTCAAAACTGTAAAAGGTAGGAACGTACGTTGTTACAATCAATACCCTTAATAATTAATTTTTGAAATTCACGAAGGTCATCATTTCCTTTATGTTTAAGTTTCTTTTACAAAGATAATAGTGGAAGTGTTTCATGTGCAAAAAAATAATTTAGAAACGTCATAAACTATGATGGTCAGTTTTTAAGTATTAATTAATAATTCAATACTTTTCCTTTGATATAAAGATCAACCACAAAAATTAGTAAATACATAATAAATAAACTCGATAGCGCAATTGTTGTCTTATCGATTAATAATACATATATATATTTTTTTAAAGCAGGGGCAAATCATTAAATTTTAAGATTCAGGCAAATACGTAGCGATTAAAAAATATACAATCCGCGGTTCAAAAACTTCAAGTTTCCAAGAAAGTGTAAAACCAAATATTGTGGAATTATGATGCGATATCAAATTAACTTTTTAAAAATTATTATATAAACTTTCTCTGAAATAATATGAATTAAATATTAAAAAAAGCGTGTTTTATTAACTCTTTAATATTGAATCCACTTATTTAATTAAAAACCCATTGTTAAGTTGTACCAATATCAAAGTTTTCTTTTGGTCTCAACCTCTTTCTCAAATTTTAACATAATAAAATCTGTTCTAAAAGGTAACAATGAATAATCTATTTACACAATTCTTTACATTCATTATTATTGTAATCTAATTTCTCGATTTCAGACAAAGTAACTCAAAGAACAGTGTAATTAAGCTTAAAAAAATTAATTATATCCTTATATAACGAAGTAATTCTTCTTTAGAATATCTCTGCTTAACAAAAAGGCATTTATTTAATCTGAAAGAAAAAAAATTAACGAAAGGCCAAATTCAATATAATTTTTCATCGTTTCACAAAACAGTAATATTCTTGGAATATCTATTCAATATGTATGAAATTAATTCATTTTAGAACGGAAAACGGAATACGTAAGTACCACACTATTAATATGTAATAAAAAAAGGTATTTAGTTATTATCTTATCGGAAATTATTACGTGGCTTTTATTTGAACATTGGAATAAATAAATACACATGTGAAATTAAAAAAAAATTCATTTGCTTACTGATAAAAAAATATTAACGAACTGCTGCTCGAATTTTCCCAAAGTTCATTGAAAGTGTTAAATTATTTTCCATTTAGGAATTTTAATAAGTGGTGACCCGAAAAATTGAGGGTTGCTATTTTAGGAATATTTTTTAAAAAATCTTTTCAAGCTTAATCTAATAAAATATTTACTAACTTACACTGCAGGAAACCACAAGATATCAAGAATGATTGTAATCGGTCATTTAAAAATAAACAAATAAACAGATCATTACCAATAAACCACTGATACTAAAAAAATTACCAAATTGTTTAGACGTAAATATTTTTTTTGTCGCTGAATATAATACTTATGTTTAATTTTAAATAAACATCTGCTTTTCACCAACTCGCAATAATTATGAGTAAGTAAATAAAGCAAAATGTACTTATCGAAAATACACAAAACAAAAATAAATAAACTTTAAGAATTGAATGGTTAAAATAAGAATTGAAAATATCAGAATGTTACAGATGTTTAAAGATATTTTTTTTGTCTTAAAAATGAAGTCTATCCACATACAACATACCAAAAAGGCTCGCTCCACTAATTTGATTTTTTAGATTTCACTTCACAAATAAAGTTTGATGATAAATCGACGCCACTCAAAAAAATATTTTCATAAATCGTAGTAGGTATACAAGTTAAAAATAAAAAAAAGACAACACATATTTTTTAAAAAATTGTACGTTTAAAAGATATAAATAAGCAACAAAAATATTTATTACCTAATCAAGTAAAATAATTGATAGTTGCCTATAAATTTTATAAAATTACATAGGTATAGGTATCTGATATTTTGAAAATTTTTTCGTAGATTGTGTTAGTTCTTCCAATCTACAAATTAAAAAATTTCGGAATCTGTATCACTATTAAAAATTAAAAAATTGTAAATCTATAATTATTTAAAATATTGATTTAAAAGAGCAATTTCTCAAAGTACGTGCTTTTTTGACCTCAATTTCTCAAAAAATTTCCGAGAATTTTGTATTGAGTTGGTTTATCGATATACCCAAAATTAAAACAAAGATAGGAGTTTCAAATGGTTTCAAAATGGACCATTTTCTAATTTAAAATATTGCATTTTGAAAATAAATACATAATTGCTGCCTAAAAGTATGCCACAAATAAATCCACTTTCATTTATTTTGTACCCTTGTAAAATTATTTAAATTTAATATTACCAAAATGATAGCTAAAGCATTTTTACAACAAACTTACAGAACTTTTCCTCTAGTTAATGTTACAAAAACTAGAAGCTCAAGTAAATATATTGGAAATGACCGTAATATGCACCATTCAAAAGAGCATCAAAAATGGTTCTTATACTACTTTCAAAAGTTGTTGAAAAATACAATTTACAAACCGCCTTACATTCTCTGTGGAAAACGCAATAAGATAATAGTCCCTATTATGAGACGATGTCCCGATTTATGATACATTACGTGAATACATTAATTTATTCAAAAAGTACACAATAATCCTTTTAAAAAATACAAAGAATATATAACTTCAACAATTTTGAAAGCAATTTACTAAGTTTGCAATTATTCTTTTGTTATTGTTTAAAGAAAAAATATAAAAGTATAAGCGCTTTGACATTTGCACTTGAATCCACGCCCTGAGCAAAGTTGGGCGACAACGACTATTCAATTTTTCAGTCGCGTTAAATTTAATTGCCACTTCTATTTATGTATGTGCATTATATGATATTTGAAAGCTAATGAGTATTAGATTTCAATTCTATAAGCATTTATGCTATTTTATGACTATTTTCGACCGTATCATTAACACCCACACTTATAAACTTGGACGTACCGGTTATTTGAGACACTTAAGAGTGTGTATCGCGCAATAGGGACATACTTACTACGTTTCCACGGTTATTGAATACGGATTGAATACGAATTTGCGATCCAACAGGTACGTGTTTCCATAAATAGTTTTGAATAGGAATTGAATACATTTACGATACAGCAATCAGCTGTTTTCGGAAAACTTATTTTCTAGGTTAATACGTAGAGCAGGTTCGAAATAAAATTGTGTTGTTTATTTTATTGTGTGCTATAATTCTATTAAATTTCATGACAATTTAATATAAAGGTGTATATATTTTAAATTATCATTAGAAAGCGCCAGTGATCTTCAATTGCGCATGCACGATTGGGAGTTACGGGTTTCCATGGAACTCAATACGTTGAAATTCAGATACGATCTTAAAATTTACCGTATCGTATCTGAATCTAAATCGTGTTCAATACGTATTGAATCAGGATTTCCATGACCACTTTTCACCCAACAGTATTGAATCCGTATTCAACCCGTATTGAATGACTGTGGAAACGTAGTAACTATTTCGCTTGTCCAGATTTCAAGACACAGTTTACATTTATAAGTTTTTAAATAAACAACCAACGATATTAACTATTTAAAAAGTTTAGTTCTGTAATACGAAGTATTGTTGATTAGTACAGCTTAAAATAATTATTTACGAGTAAGTATTTTTAATGAAATAACGTTATATTATAAACCTAACCCACAATCATAAAATGAAACTTTGTTGTACTTAAGCAATTTTTTTTTTAATAATTAAATAAGTTTTTAATATGTTTACATATATTATATGTATATTGATTTATAAAATGTTTTGGATTAAATAACAACAGTGTGCGAAACAAAAATTTTAATTAAAAACTGAGAGAATGGAGAATAAACAAAAATCAAAGAAGACAAGAAAGCATTCTAAATTAACCAAAAAAAAAACAAGTTGTGCTCAAATGTAAAGAGTAAAATAACAAAGAAAAAGATTAAAAGGAATAACTATGATCCGTTAAGTATCGAAAAAGCTTTAAAGGCGATCTTTACGAAAGGCAGTAGCTGCCTTTGAAGTACCTGTAGCTACACTAGGTAGAAAGAAAAATATTGGTCCTGCTGAGAAGATAAAAAATAAGACAGGACCGAGCACAGTGTTATCATCGAAAGAATAGGATATTTTCAAGTGGGTGCTGGATAGAGCTGTGATGGAAGCGCCTTAGAGTGGCGCAAAAAAACCGACTATTTTTTTTTTGTAGTCTCGAGGAAAAAAATGTTAGTTTTTGATGTTTTAAGAGCTACCTCCAAAGGACAGCTCAAAAAAACATTTTTAAAAGGTCGCTCAAAATTTTTTAAAATTTTAAAATTCGTCAAAATACATTTTTTTTTTAAATTTTTTTTCTCGTTACGGTATAATTTTTTAGACAAACAAAAAATAAGTTTCTGAAAGTTTCAATTTAAAATTTGAGTTTTAAAAAGGTCGCTCAGAATTTTTTTTTATTTATTAGTGCATCACTTTGGATTTTTTCGAGCGACATTTTAATATTAAAATTATAATTTCATACATTTTTTTTCCATTATTTATTAAAATAATAAACAAAAATTCACCACGAGATGAACTGAAAATGAAACACATGACAAAAAAAACATAATTTTATTAAAAAAGTTCGTATTAAATTTGCTTTATTAGCATTGAGATATAATCCAAAGTCATGTACTAATAAATAAAAAAAAATTCTGAGCGACCTTTTAAAACTCTAATTTTAAATTGAAACTTTCAGAAACTTATTTTTTGTTTGTCTATAAAATTATACTATAACAAGAAAAAAAATTTAAAAAAAATTGCAAGAGAAAAAAAGAAAATTAATGGAACAGGTTAAAAAGCTGCCTTGAAAAAAATTAAAGAAGAAAAAGAAATTTGATCTTACGATAATTTTCGTTGATTAGTCGTTTAGTTTACAAAAATTTAATGACTTGTCCTAAATTGATTTTTTAACTGTCTCAATAATGGGGACCTGTATCATGAGACACTGGGGCCACACACCTTTAGAGTGTCTCATAAATAGGGACACAGCGGTTCCCATTACAAAAGCTTATTTTTAAGAATTTTTAAATTAATATTTAGTGCAAACTCAAAATATTAATATAAGAATGATAAAACATATGTATCATTTAATTTAAATTGTGTTTTACACTAAAACTGATTAAATAATAGCGCTAATGTTTGACCTACCTAGAAATGTGTCTCATAATAGGGACTTTTACCTTAGCAAGTTCCGCGATCGGTTTTTATAGAAACAAGCAAATATCGTAATATCAAACATTTAATAAAATCACGTACATATTTTTTTTCTGTTATTACGATATTTACCTATTTCCAAAATAACCGCTCACAAAAACTTGCAGATGCCCTTCGAATGGCGGATGTCAGCGTTTTGTAAATATCAGTAATTCAGACCTTTAAAATCTAAATGTATTAGCAACTTTTAAAAATAGTGTAATCACTATTTTTGATGATCTTTCTATTTGTACACATTACATTCAATTAATCATAATGTTCACGTCCAATATCAATTTTTGAGTTTTTGAGTTTTGATGGGTAAAATATATTTTGTGATGTTAAGTTGCTTGAAAAAGTTTCAATAAAGAAACGAAACGTTGCACATTTAACAACGGTTGTTTTATTGAAAATGTCCAATTCCTGTTAACTTCAAACAATATTACATTGGGTTTCAGAATATTAATTGAGATATTTCACGGTAGATAATAAGTTTTATTAATTCAAATCGAACCCCAAATTTTAAAAACAAAATAATTAAACCGAGGTTTCAATTTAAAAATGGACTACTGCCATTGTTTAACAGTAGGTACAGAAAAAAACAAAAACATTTGTGGCGGTCACCAATTTTTTATTATTTCAATTGGAAATTAATAAAAAAATGTGTACTAACGTAAGTAGTTCCTTTTATTAAAATGAACACTGATTATTACTGAAGTTTATTTCTGAATTCTACAAATATCTATAATAAATACAAACAAATATATTTTGAAAAGCATAAAATTTTATGATAAATATGGAAAGCCCAGAACTTTTACAATATTCTCAAACAGCGTTAAAACTTCTATTTTCTCATGAACTTTGAAAATCCTTATTCTGCGAAAAAAATTTATACAGAAAATTTCAGTTGCCAGGCGTCATAAAAGGAAACAAATTTTATATAATTTCGCAATATTGCTAAGTAATTGAAGGTAAAATTGTTGACCTTTTTGAAAAACCCATATCAAGAGATGTGACAAACCAGTACATATGTGCGTTTTGACCTTGCAAGTTTGAAAATATAAACTCGATCGAAAAACCACCTACAAAAAAGTTTTCGGCAAAGCAACTTAAAAATAATCGTACGCTGAAATTTGACTAACAGCAATAAATATTACCACGTGTGGTTTAATGTGACAAAACCAGAAGCCCACACATCCCAAAAAAAAGCAACCGATGCTCTTGATGGTAAAAAAACAACATGTAACTGCAATGTTCGGTATTGGAGATGGAAACCACGTGGGTTACGTCAGAGAGAGATAACATCTCAATTTTCCTCTACATTAGAGGGAGATAAAACTAGATCAATAACCGAGCACTGGTTAAGTTATCGGATCAAATATCCGACCTCCTCAAATATATTATTTCACTCTAACGTTCAGAAATTTATTGAGTTCTCATAATTTTGAAGAAAAAAATTCTTACAATTCAAATAAAAGAAGAACTGCTGGTTTTGTTCACTCAATTATGTTCATTTGCCACATATACATATTCAATTGCTTAAATCAACGGCCTCGTCGCACAAACATTAAAGTCTCAATTATCATATTTCAAATTTAAAGTAGCATAAATACTTTTCAATTACCGTTTGTTAAATTAATAAAAATCTAAGACAACACAATAATACACCTAAACGCGCTTTTATTTTTCTTTACTGGCCTTGTAGAAAGTAAAAAAAAAGATAAATAATGAGGTTGTTTAATCTTTTATGCTAAACAGCTAAGACTTTTACCTGAATCAAATAAGACACATCTTTTAATGGAGAAATCCAATACAACTATTGTATCCAAGTGAATTCATAAAGCGTCAATACAAACTAAATTAATTAAATCGACTACAGATATTGCACCTTTCAAAAGAAATTCACCTGTAAAGATATCTAACTCACCTCGATTTCGAAATAGAACCTTATTCACATAATGAACAAGTTGTTATTGTTTTGTCATATAAATCCATTTAGCACAATTAACACTGATTTATAAACATATCCGCTGTAATATGTTTAAATAAAATTCGGTGTTTGCAAAAGATTTTTAACATTTCTTATAATACGCCCGCGCTGAAAATCTACCCATTTTCGCGATTCCGTCCGCACTAGATTCACGAGATGAATTTCTGCTTCGTTATCAAATATAAAATACGTAACGAATGTTAATAAAAGATAGATGCAGCAGTTTCAAACGTATAAAAAAGAAGCACCTGTAATGACGTGATAATTCATTGGGTATTGACTAACCACAACCGAGGAAAAAGATTTGGGGGATATAACCATCTTTGTTGGGTGCACGTATTTATATTTAGAGCGAAAGAGAGTGGAGGATATTAATGATAACAAGGTTTTCACGTTTATATAGGACATTCAAGTTTGACATTACCTACCATCTATCGTGAAAAATCAACATTACTCAAAGAAATACTTTGCAATTTTCTTTATAGTTCGAATAATTGAATAATTTTTCATTAACTGTATTACATTTTGTCATATTTACTCTTCATTATACAAGTTACTTATTGTCAGTATTGTCCGTATATGATTTGAAGCCCTTAAAAATTTCTATCAGATAACACAAATACTCTTTCAGATTATAAAGCCCTAAATTTTGAGATTTAAAATAATTATAGTAGTCTGTAAATGTCATATAAAATTAATTCAGATTTTTTCTGCATAAAATTAAATAAAACTAAACTCACGTTTAACTTCTATTTATTTCTTGAATTTATCACCAATCAATTTAACATGTTGCCCAAAACAGTTTAAAAAAGTACCATTACAGTTTTCTTCAATGGACCCTGGTAATAAAGCGGCGGAATTTAGTTTAGACGAAGAACAAAAAAAAGAAGCATGGACAAACAGGCCGGTGTTTGCGTCCGCCGTTCGTATAGGTAATTGGAACGAGGACGTCTTACTCGAAGAAGAAAAAATGAGAGTTTCGGGTTACAAACGCGATCATTGCCAATTATTAATCCAAAAAACTCAAAAAATGTTTAAAAATTTATTAAATTCCGTTTCCTTGGCTAGAGAAACTCCTTCTGTTTTATACGGATCGACTTACCAAATTCAAGCTTGTGAGTTACCCAAAAAATTGGAACCTGAAAGTGGATATAAAGCAAGTTATGGTTTATACCTTTCAGGATTGATGAACGAACAAGATATTGATGTTGCTCAACATTTTATACACGGATGTGGTTTAACCCTTTCTCCAGATAAAGCGCCCTGTGTTAGAAATTCTTTTGTTTTTGTGGGATGTGATGGGCATTCGGATGGACAATCTCTCTACTACGGAGATGACGTTTATATACGTATCTATGAAACTGGAACTGATGGTCATCTTTTCGTACAGTGCGAAAATTCAACTTTTGATGACTTTGGAGGACATTTAAGACTACGTTTAACACAGAGCCCAGATATTTATTGCAGATTTAAAGTATTTCACTGGAATCCCAACTTGAGATTTGAAACGTCCGGCTCAGGCTTTGCACCAAATACAAGAATTATAATACAACATACACCTTCTGGATTAAATTTGGCTTGTGAACATTCAAGTTGGATACCTACACTTTTTGGAGCCGAATGCAATGTCTCTTGTCATACTTATAGAGATACACACAAAATGGAAACCGCTGAAAATATGTGGAAAATTATTAGTGATCGTAAACCCGATTTAAATTTATACGTACGTGCAGCCAAAGGCGAAGAAATACCTGTGGATTTATTAAATTAAACATAATAATTTGCATCACTAAATTACTAATTTAAAACTTGATTTCTTTTAAATTACTGTAACGAAGACGACATTAAAAGTTACGAAATCGTTTATTCTGAAATATTTTTATAGATGCATTAAATAAGAAGTGCTTATCGTAAATCTATTAAAATTAGAAACATTTTTTGAAATGGTTTTCTAGAAGCAATTTAAACACTAGAATTCATCTTTTTCATAACTTACACCAAAATTTTTACGAAAATGAATAGATCCTGTAGCGTTAGTAAGTGATAATATGAACTGGCTTTTAAAAACCATTTGAAAATATCTATCAATCGAAGGGTCCAATATAAGGCGGGAAGATGAAAAGAATATAATTTGTCATTGTTATTAATTAGTAAAAAACAATAGATAAGATTTAATTGAAAGCCAATATGAAGGGGATTCCATTTTTGCATTTAGCCACAAGTACACTTAATCATTTTTAAATTAATATACACTGTTGAACACAACTTTCAATAAACGTGCTAAACCATACCGACAATTGGGCTTGTTAGTCTTGTCAATAAAAACAGAGATTGATCAAACAATTAATTCTTGATTCAATTCAATTTGTTTAAATACATAGAGTTGTCTAACCACTTTATAAAAGCAACATATGAGAAGATATTTCATAATATTGTAATCACAAAGCGGCGTAATTTTGATTTTACTCCAAATGGAAAAGAACTCCTTTTACTCTAGTACTTATAATTGAAAAAGCTAAATAATGCCGTCGTTACCAAAAGATGGCATAAATTTTAAAACATTTCAACTGAATTTAAACACAATTTGGTACTTGTTCGCGTAATTTGGGCCTCCACCTATTTGGGCACCGCAATTTTTAAACAATGATTTGGAATTTTATTATCTCAAAGAAATGAACAATTATATAACGTAAAAGAAATATAAAATGGTTAGAATAAAACACATATGAACAACATGAAAATTAAACCTATGGATAACTCAATCCAGTAATAACTTGTCGATATAAAACTAATTATTTGGGATTTATCCGACTCAATTAGTATTAATTAAAAAAAAAGTCAATATTAAACAATACGCTTTAATGCAAGCAGTGAATAACCATTTAAAAAACTTTGTATTTGACAACTTTAATCACATCTTCCATTCAGATAATCAATTTAAAAAACGGCCTATATACATAATTATAACCATCAGTGCTAAAATATTCTTGAGATATAAACAATAACAAGTACTACCTATTCTCCAATAAATTATACGTCACAATAATTAAAGTACCAATTATCACTTACCTATTGCAATGATTAATGTATTTGTTAAATATCCTATCTAAATTATTTTATTATATTACCTATTCCATATATCATCCATAGCTTTATTTGAAAAATATTTATCAGGCAACACTTTTAATGATTTCATAGTTTCCATATAAAAAAGAATTTCCGATGTTACTACTCCATGTTGAGGTCCACCATTATTTTGTATGTTCAATTTAATTATTCCTTCTCTTAATTTACTTTTGAAATTCTTATGAACTATTTCGTAAATGTCAGATACCTAAAATAATACTTTATGTCTTCAAATAAATTTAAAAAATATATGTACCTGTTCATCGGGTAAGACACAACTGACAGCTTCGTGTAGCTTAATTAAATGCCTCGATATATTTCGAAACGCTTTTGATGGAATTGGTGGGCGAGCATCCCAATCTTTGAGTTGGTCACCCAGTACAGTATTCATAATAGATAATATTTTTGTTTCTAGCTGTTGTATATGATTTGCAATATCATGCTCAACACTATCCATGCTAACTAAAGAATCACTTGCTATGCCGTTAAAATGGGCACGTATATGCGGAATCACCCAAAGCACCAGTTGCAAAGCTCGCGAAGTTAAAGCTAAATTAGTACTAGTAATTGTTTTAAGTCCTGCTGTTTGTAAAGCACCTGCTCCTAAGACTAGCTGACAAGATCTAGAATTAAACGTCCGTAATAACTCTGATAAATTTCTTCCTATAACAGAACCCAATAGTGGCACATCGTAAGCGCACACACAATATTCACAAACTAAGCGAATTAACATTAAAACTGTTCCAACTGTAACGTACTCTTGACATCCTATTTGCAAAGTATTGGCTGCTTTCTTAATATTATTCGACGTAATGCCGTTTTCTTCCACAGGAGAATTGGGAAGAGATTTCATAGGTTTATCTGAAGCTATTTTATCAATTAAAACCTGAAACTCTGGTGGTACTTCTGCTGCTTTCCATCTTTCAGCATCTAATAGTAATGTTAGCTTACTTTTTCGTTGCATATGAAACTTATGAATGTAATATCCTGCTTGTATTTTAAAAGCAGCTCTTAGTGCTGGACTTTGTCTACCACAAACATTTTCACATACATCTGTAAAGTTATCAATAATTTCAGATAAGTCTGTTATTTGTGATGTAGTTATTGGTTGTCTATCTGATTGTGTACTAATTAAAGAAGCCAGTCTTTCATGACAGTAATCACAAATAGAAGTTAAAAGGTCTCTTAGTTTAAGTTCTACTCTATTATGTTCTTCAAGACTTAAAAATTTCTCTCCAATTTCTAACGTTTCTTTTAATCCAGCACTTACAGCAGCAGTGTGTTTTATAACATTATGAACAGCTTCTATTCTCTTGATTAATTTACCTAATGCATTACTTGCTAGTGACAAAACTTTTAACCATTGGGCTGCATCTAATGTTGGTGGTGCTTCTCCTGAACCAGTTAAGCAGTGCTCCATTTCATCTTCAACATCTGCAAGTTGTTCAATGACAAATTGTTTTAGAAGTGTTTGTGCTGCTGTTATAGCCTCTTGTTTGTAAGTTTCTAAAAATTGAAAATGACTTTGTCTCAGTAACCCTGCCACTAAGCTAGTTAGGCGATCTGGTTCTAAAACTCCATTTGATCCATCAATGGGTCTGTGCAAATCAGCCGCTGCATATCTGATAAAACAAATAGTTATTTAATTGTAAAAATTAGGAATTCAACACAAAAGTATTGAGTTGTAGCATAAGTTCGTATCGTTTTTGTTATTTTTTATTTTTCACAATTTGTTTCTTATTTGATCGTATTGTACATAACGTGACCATTTTTATTCCATTCAAAACAGGACACTTTGTACTATCTGATTTAAAAATGTTTTTATTTACGCCATAGTTTTAAACGCATTAAGTTTGCAAAAAAGTTTCTTTCGATTTTTTATTAACGAATTTACCATACAGTTAATTTGTATTTAATTATGAATGATAGAAAAACTTCGTTTAATATTAAATTTTCATTTTTTAGAAAGTAAAGTAAGTTTTTGATTTCAAAGGTGAGATTAATATAAACAAATCAAATTAATATGAAGATATATACATGCGAGTGATAAGTGACATATTTCCGAGCAAGGGAAGCAGACAAAGGAGCATTTTTCTTTTCATACTTAAATGAACAAGAATCAAACTTTTCAATAAAAAAAACGCTACGATTTTATGTTACAAAATGACATAAAAACTAAACTACATACATATTTAATGTAATATGTAGTTTAATAAATGATTACCTTTCAAATTCGGAGCTTAACATTTTGTCAATTAAACGAGACATCTCTTTTAGTTGTGATGGTAAATGTCTTAAACTGGTAACACCAGCCAGTTCTTTAACCAAAACTTCTTGAGTACTGCTTATTAATTCTAAAGCTGCTACATAATCTGATGAACTTAATAATAACTGCAAGGTTGGTTGTGTTTGTAGTACTGTTGCCATCAGCTTTAATTTATCTAGTAGCATAATGTGATTAGAACGAGATCTTGCTAATCCAATTAATTTTAAAGAATCTTTAGCTAAAGCTTTATCAACATTCTGAACTTTAGTGCGTAATGCTCTAACTTTTATACATGCAGTTCCCATCTGCTCCATAATAGTATCATGTGAAGTCATAGCATGGAAAAAGGCACCTGATTTTTGAGAAACTTGTTTAGCTATTAATTCTTCTACGCAGTCTAAATGATAACTAAGTTTCTCTTGCAATAACCGATCGCTTTGTTGTGCATTAGCATCTTTAGAAATTCCTATACTTGTAAATATGGCATTGAACACAACAGGATCATTTAAAGGTAAAGAAGATTTTAGAAATATACTAGGAACGCTTTCAATGGTAATCTCATTTGAACTTAAATCGCTACTTCTGCTTCTTGGTCTTGCATTATCAAGCTTAGTTTGAGAAAGCCTAATATGCCTTCTTTGTCTTCTTGCGTATTTTCGTAAATAAGTTTCAAAGTGTGCATGGTTTATATCTGGTAAAAATGGACTTTTTGTAATATCTGTTCCTTCCACAAAACTGTCACCCCAAGTTTTTGTAAAAAAATTGGACTGCTTCCCACGGTTTGGATCGTTTAAAACCGCTGGAAGATTTTGTGTTGAAGAAAACACAGTCCAACGATCAACAGCCGGCGTCATTTCAGACATTTGAAATGATTTACTAACTAATTTTGTCCATTTTACACTAAAAGTTTATTAAAATCACAATCAGCTGATAAAAGTTCGTCACGTCATTTTTGATTTGTTAAGTGAGACATTCCTTAAATCGTGGTACCACAACCAACTTCCAAATTGTACATATTATTCGACAAAATCCCTAAAAATTTAAAATACCAGATTTATAACATCTTTTTTTAATTTTAATTATAAAATTCACAAATTAATACTATATAATAGTAAACAAACGTTTCAAAAGTATTATACTATTTATGATTGTTTTGTAGGTTTCTTTGAATATATAGAAAATAAAGAAAACTGCTTGCAAGGATTAAAAAAAAAATAAAAGAGTAGATTTAGCCACGTAATTTCCCATGGTAAATACCCAAACGAACATAGAACTTACTTCTCCAGTAATAAAAGATCAAAATTATCTGTCACTTACTGCTCTTGTTATTTGTACACATACTCATTTGTTGATGCGTACATGCCAAGTTACAATCTCAATTTTATATTATTTGGAAGGGTGTTACATGTTCAAAACCAGTTGAACAAGTTTTGATAAAAGTTAGAAAGTGATTACTTAAAAATACAGCTGTAATTATAAAAATTTAAGTTTTTGTATTGTGCAACATGTCGACCCTTTCGTGGAGTTCTGTTTGTATCAAGTATCTGCTATTTATTTCAAATTTGGTTTTTGTGGTAAGAGTTTTACAGTTTTTAAACGATTTATAATTTTTGTACACGTATGTAAATTAATGGAATAATTATTTTACAGGCGTAACAATTATTGCTGTTGAGAATTTTTTTTTTGAATGAGTCAGTATGGTGCAATGTGCATTAATCAAATTAAAAATACTTGATCAGGTTTCTTTATTACATACTAAAATAAAATATTTGCATGTTTTAAAGCACAAACTTAAATAGTATCAATCAAGATTTTCGTTTGATTACTTTATGAAATGCATCTCCATAACTTACACATTTTATAATACTTACAATTATTAGACAAAAATGCAAAAATGAAACGTTTGTCCTATTAATAACAAAATAATTTCAACAAGTTTTGATAATTCGATTGAGAATGTATGAATCATTCTGAAATAAACATCATGTGATTCTTCAGATTGTTATTATTTGTTTTAGGTCACTGGAGTGATATTATTATCAGTAGGAATTACTTGCAAAGCATACTACTATGACTATGCACTATTTTTGGACGACAAATATTTTTCCACACCAAATCTATTTATTGTAATTGGAGCAATCATATTTATAATAGCATTCTTTGGATGCTGTGGAGCAGCAAAAGAAAATTTCTGTATGACCATTACTGTAAGCTGAATGTCTACATTTTGTTATTTAATTCTCACTGTACTGTTTGTAGTTCTCAACTTTGCTGATTTTAATATTCGTACTGGAGTTTGCAGCTGGAATTAGTGGTTACATATTGAGAAATCAAACATCTGATTTTCTCGAAAAAGAATTAAATTCTTCTATGTATAAATACAATTCGAGTCATGTAGATGCAGTTACCAAACTCTGGGACAGCATCCAAGTTGATGTAAGATTAAAATTAATTAAATTATTGTCAAAATATGTATAATAATTATATCTATTAATTAGTTCAAATGCTGTGGAGTTCATTCCTATAACGATTGGTTAAATGTTACAAAAGAAATTCCTATATCTTGCTGTGCACCTCAACCAGGACAATTGGGAAGTACAACATGTAATGTAAATACGACTACTTTATATAAAGATGGTTGTCTTGAAATGTTTGGTAGTTTTATCGAAGATCATGCTGTTACTATAGGAAGTGTTGGATTGGCTTTAGCTTTTATACAGGTAATTTTACTTAATTTAAATAAAACAAAAAGTTTATGTACTAATGTAAATTATAAATTTACTTTTAGCTATTGGGTATTATTTTTGCTTGCCATCTTTCAAGACAAATTAAAAAGAACTATGAAACAGTTTAAGTATCTGTAAGTGATTTATAAATTTCTTATGTTTTTATGTGATTGTCGATGATTCCTACTGGACTTCTATAAGTAATATTTGGTTTATCTGCTATTTAAAATTTAATATAGATAATTCAAAAGTACATAAAGTAATAAGGCAACAAAATTATAAACTTATTTTTAAAATACTATGTTATTTTATGTGTGCCATTTTTATAGTTAAAAATCCAATAAATAGTTTTATAAATAAGTACTTGTTTTATTGATTTCTTTGCTTGAACTATTTTATATATATAGCTATTATATATTATATATAGCTATTTTATTATTTATTTTGAAGTAACCAACATATTATTGCTATACAAAATAGTATCATTTAAGTAAAAATACTTGTTTAAGCACAATCTAAATTTCTTCTTTGAAGCTTTACTTAATTCTGATTTTTTATTTCTTCAACTAATTAATTTCCAAATAGCTTTTTTTAATGTTCATATTTTTTGGAAAAAATTAAAATTTTATTAATTACAAATGTAGGAATGCATAGAAATTGATTTGTAGGCTTACATAAAATTTTATTTTAATTTATTAAAAACAAAAAATTTACGGTTGCTAAGAAAATGATGTTGATAATCATTATGTAAACAATTTTGAAATAAAGTGTTCGTAATAAATAATTTCAAATAAATATAAAAGAATTAATAAATAATACTAACTAAATTGGTGACCCTGATAAAAATGACGGACTCACAAGCGGAGGGCAAAGAAATTGCACGAGTAACAATTAAAATTCCGCCTTTGGAAACTTAATCCAGTCTTATGGTTTTATCAGCTGGAAGCTCAATTTGCTCTCCAAAACATTACAAAAGACGAAACCAGGTATTATCATGCTATTTCTTCAATTGATAGCGACATCTTAAATTCTGTAAGTGATATAGTCATTGATCCTGCTAAGGAAGGCAAATATGAATTATTAAAAAGCAGATTAATTAACCAGTTTGCGGATTCTGAAGAAAAAAAGATAAAGAAACTATTAATCGAATTACAACTTGGAGACAAAAAACCATCTACTCTATATAGAGAGATGAAAGAAGTAGCGGGGCACAAAAATTAATGAGGGCATGATAAAGACATTGTGGTTGCAAAGGCTACCATCGCAGCTTCAAGCAATTCTATCCATTAGCGCAGAGGCTGTGGATAACCTTATTCTTTTAGCAGATAAGATTAATGACATTACAGAACCTTCAATATGCGGAGTTAATAAGCAAGACTCACTTTCTTCTCTACACGATAAAAATACACAACATTTGGAAAATTTAATAAAACCAATCAAAGATAATATTTCAGATATTCAGCAAGAGATATCTGAATTAAATAACAAGTTAACGAATTACGTTTTTCAAGGAGTAGAAGTCGATTTTCGTCAAGAGTGCGTAGCCCGTCGAGAGATAGATCAAATTACTGTTGGTACCATACTAAATTTGGGGAACGAGCCAGCAGGTGTGTTCAACCATGCGCTTATATAAAGAAGGAAAACTAAGTGGTCCTCATGCTTATGCGACGGAGCCGAAGGACACACTAAGTCGTCGCTTATTTGTTACTGACAGAAATTCTGGTTTAAAATTTTGATCGACACTGGTGCAGACATTTCAGTAATTCCATCTAGTAGGATAAAACGAGGTACACCTTCTAGCTATAATCTGTATGCTGTAAATGGTTCACCTATCAGTACGTTCGGAAATACAATTCTTAAAGTAGATCTAGGTTTAAGACGGATTTTTCAATGGTCTTTTATCATTGCCGATGTTTCTAAACCTATAATTGGGGCCGATTTTTTATCTCATTTTGGCATAGGTGTTGATTTGGCAAAGAAGTGTTTGACTGACATAAATACCTCTATTTCAGTTATAGGATCGTTTCTTCCTTGTTACATAGAGACTATTACAACAGTTAACCAACATTCTATCTACTCAACTCTTCTTAAAAAATACGCAGAAATAACTAAACCGTTAAATTTTAATATTAAAAGTTGCAGTCATGATACAATGCATCATATCTTAACTTCGGGATCTCCAACCTTTTGTACACCACGTCGGTTGCCTCCAGATAAATTAAAAATTGCAAGGAAGGAATTTGATTTCATGTTACAACAAGGAATTTGCAGACCGTCTAAAAGTAACTGGGCTAGTCCATTACACTTGGTCTCCAAAAAAAGCGGTGAATGGCGCCCATGTGGCGATTATCGTCAGCTTAATGCTAAAACTACACCAGACCGTTATCCGTTACCGCATATTCAAGACTTCACATATTTTTTAAATGATTGTAAGATATTTTCAGCTATAGATCTCGCAAAAGCATATCATCAAATTCCGATAGCACCTGAAGATATACCTAAAACAGCGGTAACTACACCTTTTGGGTTATTCGAATTTCCACGAATGACGTTTGGGTTGAGAAATGCAGCTCAAACGTTTCAGCGTTTTATGCACGAAGTAACAAGGGTCTTGATTTCTGTTTCACTTATATAGATGATATTCTAGTAGCTTCTAAAAATCAAGAAGACCATTTAGAACATCTAGAGTTGCTCTTCCAGAGGTTAGAAAAACATGGTTTGACAATAAATACGGCAAAATGTTCCTTTGGTCAAACTGAACTTAAATTTTGGGTAATTTAATTACCTTGGGGAATTAAACCACTTCCGGACAGAGTAAAGGCTCTACAAGATTATAAAGTGCCTTCTAACAGATTAGAATTACGTCGATTTCTTGCAATGATTAATTTTTATCGCAGATTTATCCCTAATGCAATTGTTTCTCAACGAATTCTTTTAGAATATATTAAGGGATCTAAAAAACAAGACAAAAGGCCGTTGCTGCTATCTGATGAGGCCAAAGAAGCGTTTGACAAAGTGAAGCAAGAATTAAGTAACGCTTCGCTTTTGGCGTATCCAGTTGACTCAGCTCCTTTAGCATTGATGGTTGATGCCTCAGATTTTGCAATTGGAGGAGTATTACAACAATTAATTAAGAAGGAATGGCAACCTTTGGGATATTTTTCACTTAAATTAAACACGGCTCAACAAAGGTATAGCGCATATGATCGTGAGTTACTTGCAGCCTATGCAAGCATCAAACATTTCCGTTCAATGGTTGAAGGACGCATATTTACCCTATACACTGATCATAAACCTTTAATTTTCGCATTACAACAAAAACGGGAAAAGGATCACCTAGGCAGGACAGACATTTAGACTTTATAAGCCAATTTACTAACGACATTCGGCATATCTCTGGGTCAAAAAATTTTGTGGCAGATACCTTTTCTCGTTTAGAAAGCATAAATTGGCCTCACGTGTTAGAGTTTGCTGAGTTAGCAGAAGAACAAAATAAGGATGAAGAGTTAAAGGAACTTCTTTCTTCAAAATGTAATCTTCGACTTCAACCCATCACGATTTCTGGTTGTAGTTTTCCTCTATATTGTAGCACTATAAATGGAGTCTCGAGGCCGTTTCTTACTTTAAAATTTAGGCGCATTGTTTTTGATAAATTACATGGTCTTTCTCATCCTGGTATTAAGGCAACTGTTGACTTAATTAGAAGACGTTTTGTGTGGCCATCCATCAAAAAGGACTGCAAGCTCTGGGCAAAAACCTGTTTGGCATGTCAAAAATCTAAAGTTAGCAGACACGTTTCAGCTCACAAATGAACGCTTTGTCCATATTCATATAGATTTAGTTGGTCCACTACCTCCATCAAACGGTTTCCGTTATTGCCTCACATGTGTCGATCGCTTCACTAGATGGCCCGAGGTAATTCCAATCGCCGATATTTCGGCAGAAACAATTGCTAAAGCTTTATATGCGGGTTGGATTGCTCGTTTTGGAGTACCTTCAATTATAACGACCGATAGAGGTTCTCAGTTCGAATCATCACTATTTGCAGAATTATCTAAATTTATCGGCTCGAAGCGCTGTAGAACTACCTCGTATCATCCTCAGGCTAATGGATTAGTAGAACGTTTCCATCGTTCTTTGAAAACCGCCATCAAATGCTATTCCTCAAATAGGTGGACTGAAAGTTTACCTTCAATTCTTCTTGGATTACGTACGGTTCTTCGTGAAGACCTTGGAACATCTGCAGCTGAATTAGTGTATGGAGAGACCTTACGTCTCCCGGGTGAATTTTTTCAATTATCGCCAAATTCAGTCCATGCACCTTTTTTTTTGAATAATCTTCGGGATCATATTTCTAAATTAAAATCTTTACCCGTCACATTACACGGGACTAAAGCTGTTTTTATCCACAAGGATCTATATTCTTCAACACATGTATTTATTAGACATGATGCCATTGGTCCTCCTTTCCAAGCACCTTATGATGGGCCGTATCTTGTTTTAGAAAAAAAAGATAAATTTTTTACAGTTAATAGAAAAGGAAAAATCGAAAACATTTCCATCGATAGGTTAAAACCGGCATTTATACTAAATGAAGAAATTAAATTTAATGAACAAAGTAAAAACACTAATGATAAAACTAACAGAAGTCAAGATGAGAAGATAGAGGTATCAAAAAAACCCATTACTACGAAGTATGGAAGAACGGTGCACTTTCCAAAACATTTAATAGCAACCGTTCTAGGGGGGAAGTAATGTAGGCTTACATAAAATTTTATTTTAATTTATTAAAAACAAAAAATTTACGGTTGCTAAGAAAATGATGTTGATAATCATTATGTAAACAATTTTGAAATAAAGTGTTCGTAATAAATAATTTCAAATAAATATAAAAGAATTAATAAATAATACTAACTAAAGATTTTCATTAATATTTCATTTTTGTTGTATTTATACTTTTGTATATGTGAATTAATTCTACCAATTACTAAAATTAAAATTATAAGAAGCATTCTTTTTTTTCTTTTTTGTGGATTCATCTTCGTTAACTTTATGGTTGGAACTATAAGTAAATAATTAAATAAAGTCAACATAGGAATTAAATTTCACCTTTTTAAACTTTGCGGGTTGATATACTTTCCTACACCACTTTTGAAGGCTTTTAAAGGTTTTTGCGCTTCCAACTTACGTTTTTTCTCTAATTCTTCTTCTTCTTGTCTCGCTATTTCTTCTTCTCGTTCTTTTTTTAGCTACAAATTAACATATTTGATTGATAGTGAATTTATTATTTTTCTACGAAAGGTACCTGTTCATCTGCATCTTGAAATGGATCGACAAAAATTTGTGCTTTAACTAGAACTATATCTTCAATTGGCCTATCTTTGTTGTCTACTTCTATTTTTTCCATTTCATTTAAGGTTTCTATACCTCCAACTACTTTACCAAATATTGTATGTTTATTATCTAAATTTTTGCAAGATCTGTATGTTATAAAACTAAAAACGAGTTTTATTATGTGATTATTAGACATTTACTTTTAGTTTACAATTGTGATCCATTAGTGTTTTTTCCAGAATTAGCCATTGATAAAACACCTCGACCAGTATGAGATAAATTAGGTTTGAATTCATCTTCAAATGGCTTTTCCCAAATAGATTTACCACCTTGTCCTGAGTTGGTTGGGTCTCCACCTTGTATCTAAGTATTTTATTTTTAATAAAATGCATATAAATTAAATAAGACCGAAATCACTTACCATAAAATTTCTAATAGATCGATGAAATTTAGTCCCATCATAATATCCATTTTCACAATGTTTCATGAAATTTTCACACGTTTTTGGTACTATATTACAATATAATTCTAAATTTAATGGTCCTAAATTAGTAACAAGTCGTACATATCCTAAAATAATTCTTTTTAGAATTTTGAAATACTTATGAAAGAAGAAATACCCTTTTTTTTAACTCTTTCATATCTTACTAAATCTTCATGGACTATTGCAGCTTCATGATGTAATTCAACTTCCATTACAGTAGACGTAAAACTTGCTGCTACTGCACCAGTAGAATAATGAGCAGCATTAAATTTGTCTGCCTTTTCTTTGCTTTTTGGGGTACCCTGTATTTTTATAGTTGGTTCTTTGTATTCACGTTCTAATTCTTCCAGTGTATGTTTAGTTTCGGGATTCATTTTTTTAATACGAGCTTGAGGATCTGATTTTTCAGCTATTTCTTCTACAATTTTTATTTTTTTAATATTGATTATCCTTATATTATGATTTACCTTCAGTTTCTACTCTTAAATTATTCTTCACATGATGAAAAAGTGATATATTAAACTTATCTAACTTATTTGGTTCTTGTAATACAATAATATCCTTTCGTTCAAATGGATCATCAGTAATTAAATCTTTCCAGTTTTTATTTTTAATATTCAATTGTTCAATTGCTTCCATTGAATAAACGTTTCCAGTAGTTCTGATAGCAGCAATATGTGAATTATTAGTAAAGTTCCTAATGAGGACAGGACAGTGTAATTCGCTTTCAGTATTTTTATGAAAGTTTAGTTTAATTAAAGATTTAACATCCATTGGTTGACCTGTTACAGGATTGATTTTATATTTTTTTAAGAATGGCAGCAAAGGTTGTAAATCAAATATATTTCCATTAAGATCGCAATAAGGATCTTCAAAGGGCTGAAGAGATAAACAACAATGGTCAAAAGGTAAACGTCTGTACGTAATATCATCTTTAGATGTACCTGCTTTTTTACCACCATAAAGTGTTGTCCATTCTGTGTATGTTAAATACCTGCAAAGCAAATAAAATAATAGGTATAAATTGAATTTGAAGATTTATAGCAACTAAGACTGTAACGTTTATTAATTAACTTAAACTTTTATTATCTTCAATTTTAATACACAGTCATAAGTTATAACGTTAATATTAATTATAAAAATTAATCAATAACTATTTTGTTTTTTAAGTAACTATCGTTACTTTACATCCTCCTTTTTTTGAAAATAATAGAAAATAAACCTCTACAAATTTAACTTTATGACCGGTTTAATAAGTCGGCCATACCTCGAAGTTTGCTGATGAGGTAAATCTTTAGTTGCAGGTGCGATGGTATTTTTAATTGATTCGCCGTTTAAATCTTGTTTCTTTGGTAGATCGGGAACCAATTCTTTAGTTTCTATTATTGATGCAGATGATTTTCTTATATGACTAGAGTTTCTTCGGTAGGTTTTCCCTTCGTCATTACTAAATATTATGGATCTTGGATTTTCCGTGGTTTTAGTTACCAGTCCTGATCTCCAGTTTCGGTGACCTGTTTGGTAAATAATTTTGTCACCTACCCCAAACTCAGTTCCAGGTTTTGCATGCTTATTACCATACCATTGTTGCTTATCTCTGAGAGACTTCAACGTTATTTGAACGTCTGACATTATCTTCGGTTTAAGTGCTTCTTCCGAATTTGGCAGGATAGTTCTTGTTCTTCTGCTCATTAATCTTTGGTTGGGAGATCCTAACGTTTCGTTTCTTGGAGTGTTCCTAAAATTTAGCCACGCTAACTGCGGATCTGTCTTGTCGATTGCACACTTTCGAAGCATGTTTTTTATTATTTGAACACTTCTTTCGACTAAACCATTTCCCCTCGGATGATGCGGATAGTTCTGTTGACTGGTTGTTAGAGCTTTGGTTGCGTAAGCTACTGGATGATGATCCTGCAGCAATACTGCTCCTAGGCATTTTGAACTTGCATCCACTGACAGAGTAACATCTTTGTTAACATCGAAATATTTCAACACCGGTGGTGTTGTTAATACTTTCTTGATTTTTTCAAAACTAGACTGCTGTTCATACTCCCATAACCATTCCGCGTCTTTCTTTAATAGATCTCTAAATGGTAATGTTAGTTCGGAAAGATTTGGTATGAATTTATTTAAATACGTTAATGACCCTATGAGTCTTTGAAGTTGTTTCTTATCAGTCGGTATTTGTAATTTTTGTATAGCCTCCACTTTATCAGAATCTATTTGTAATCCATTTTCTGTTAAAATGTGACCCAAAAATTTAATTTGATTAACTTCAAAAACACATTTTTCTTTATTTAATTTCAAACCGGAATCTTGTATAATTTTAAGTACGTTATTTGTTATTCTCTGGAGTTCTTCTTTATTATTCGCGTATATCAGAATATCATCCATTGAACATTCAACATTATTTACATTTTGAAATAATTGAGACATGATATTTTGAAAAACTTCAGGCGCTGATGCTAACTCGAATGGAAGACGTTTACAACTATATCGTCCCCACGGCGTAGCAAAAGTTAAATATTTTTGTGTACGTTGGCTTAACATTATTTGCCAAAATCCTTTTTTACAATCAAGTTTAGAAAACCACTTCGCCCCACTTAGCTTTGCTGCTATTTCTTCCAGTGTCATCAATGGATAGTGTCTTCTCAGGATATTTTTATTAACATTCAATGGATCAATGCAAATTCTAATATTCCCTTTGCTTTTTACTATTACCATTGGACTTACCGCAGGAGTCGGTTCATTGACTGGTTGAATAACATCTAATTTTATCATGTTATCCAGTTCTTTTTTGACCTGATCCCGTATTGCGTAAGGAATTCTTCTTGGCGAGTGTATTTCAAATTTTGGATCTTTTATTACATCTATGTCGTATTCATAATTTTTAAAACATCCTAATCCGTTAAAAATTTCACTAGCTTCTAGCGATATTTCTTGAACTTTCTTTACTAGTCCTAGCTTAACACAAGAGTTTCTTCCAAGTACTGGTCTAACATCTTCTTTTACAACTTTGAATTTAATGTTAACAAGATCTTTACGAATTCGTCCTTTAATTAGAGTTTCTCCTAGAACATTAATCTTGTTATTGGTAAAACTTACCAATCTTTTAGTAGTTGAAGGTGTTATTTCGAGTCGCAGTTTGTCAACTATAGCTTTTGTGACTACGTTACACTCTGCTCCAGTGTCCAAGTTTACTACAAACGAATCCTTGCCAACATTTATAGTTTCTTTCCAGCTATCTTCGTTGTTGCTGTTGATATTATCTATATACATTTCTTCTTGATCGCTGTCGATTACGTTGACGTTACGCTGTTTGTTTTCTTACTCCAACACTGACTCTCAAAGTGCCCCTTTTGTTACATTCTTTACAAAGATTTTTAAACGCTGGACAACTTTTTGGCTTATGTTTTTCCACAACTTTGAATTTAATTTAAGTCTTTACTATTTTTCTGTTATAGTTTTTTCTATAACATTTCTTTTATGGTAATTGAACTTTTAGTTTGAAGTGTTTTTTCGTTTTCAACATACTTTTGTGACTACGTTTAATTTGTTCAAGATTTTAAAACGTCTTGAAATTTTTCTTCTAGAATAATTTGTTCTCTTACTTTTAGTATGAATTTTGGATACGCTTGTTTAATTAGCTTTTGTTCACAGTCAACACTGTCCAGTGCCTAATTTTCAAGATCGCTAATTTTGAGCTTATGTTCTTGTTTTTGCGTTGAATTCTTCTAAATACTTTTTCTCTCTTGCTGATGGATTGTTGACTTATTTTTTTTCCAGCAGAAGCTTTGTTTTAGATTTAAACGCTAATTGTTTTTGTTAGTTTTCAATTAACTTTGCACGTTGAATTCTTGTCTTCTGAATATTTTCTGCTTATTGTTGACGTACATTTTTTTATCAGAGTAAGTTCTAATTGAATCATTTTAGCAAGTTTTGATTTATTCATAAAATTATTTCCTTAGGCATATACTTAATACAAATGAATTAATCAAATTAAATTCAAAATGGCGGTTAGCAATATTGATATCGAACTTTCTTTTTTAAATGGACGCCATTTTGGATTTTACAAATTAAATAGCATTTTTTTTTTCAACCATTATAAAACCCATATTTAAATTAAAATATTAATATTAAATTTTTTCTGTTTTAACAAGTAGCCATGAATTATCAAAGAACAATTAAACACATAATAAAGCTAACGTCATTATATTTATTTTTTGACTAATATTGTAAGTTTTTGAATAAATTATTGCCTTATAAATAATTGAAAATGGCAAAGTTTTTAACTAATCAGTATGATATGTTTTGTACCTACATTAAATGTTACAAAAGCTCCTGCGTTGCTGGGCAAACATACTTTATCAGTTTTCCAAAAAAAATGATAAAGATCATCTTCCACATTTTTTCAATTTCGTTACTGTAAACATCCGTACTTCTGCATATTCACATCCAATCTTTTAATAATTTTAACGTTCGTTGCTTTTTTTGGAAAACTGTTAAAGTATGTTTGTGGAGCAACGCAGGAGCTTTTGTAACATTTAATGTAGGTACAAAACATAACATACTGATCACAATCAGTTAAAAACTTTGCCATTTTGAATTATTTATAAGGCAATAATAATTATTATTAAAAAAACTTACAATATTAGTCAAAAAATAAATATAATAACGTTAGCTTGTATTATGCTGTTTAATTGTTCTTTGATAATTCATGGCTACTTGATTTAAAACAGAAAAATTTAATATTGTTAATATTTTTTTATTTAAATATGGGTTGTTATACATGGTTGAAAAGAGAAAAAAAAATGTTATTTAACTATGTAAAAATCCAATATGGCGCCCATTTAAAATAAGAAAGTTGGTATCAATATCTCTAAAACCGCCATTTTGAATTTAATTTTGACTTATTTCTGTCCGTATTTTATGGAACCTAGTAACTTTTATATTAAACTTTTTTTTGTAAATTTTCTATTTACAAAGTTATTTGACATTAAAGAAAATGACGATATTCAGTTTTTTTGCGATAACTTTGGAACTATTCGGAATTTTAAAATTTTTGTAACAGAATCTGAATGGGCACCTAAAACTGCAAAACATTGCCCATTTAACCAAACTTCTATCTCCACTAATAAGAAAGATACCCATGTTAGCCTACTCAATTTGGGACACACTGTATATCGAGATCGCTTCAGAACCCAGTACTGACATAAACGTGGCTGCTTGAACTTGTGACGATTTACTAGTTAATTGTGTTGCAATTTCATACCATTCATATTGTTGTAGCCATTGCTTCCAATTTTTCTCGCTATTTTCGTCTTCAAAATTAAATGCTTTTGGTGGTCTTAATGCTGCGACGCCTTGTTCTGCTACTGTCTCGTTTGGCATTATTTCACGATATCTTGCAATTTTCAGACCCAACACGTAGTACAGATCACTTCTGACACCATGTAACGTTTATTAATTATCTTAAACTTTTATTATCTTCAATTTTAATACACAGTCATAAGTTATAACGTTAATATTAATTATAAAAATTAATCAATAACTATTTTGTTTTTTAAGTAACTATCGTTACTTTACAAAGACGTTTTAAATAAAATATAAGGAAAATAGAATATACATACATCTTGTCTTTTTGATGTTGTCGCTTCCCCATTTTGGAGTATTTCTTTCGAACAGCAGTTTAAACTTTAATTATTAATTCCTAAAAAATACAAAATAATAAATTGAGTTCTTAAAAAATTATAGGTTAGAATAAAACTGTCTCGTGTGCACCAACCAAACTGTTTCTGAATCAAATATTACTAAATTAGGTACAGCGGTATTTTAAATTGCCGTGGTGTTCTCAAAAATAAAATGAAATTTATCATAAAATGTGTAGTTAATTGTTTAAAAATAAATTCCATAATAAAAGAAATATTTATATAATTATTTTAACGTTAAAATATCTAGCTATCTGCATTATTAAGAGTGTTGTTGTTACACTGCATTATTCATTTCCAGTGTCTGCCGAACGCCATGAATTAGTGGAAGTTCTGAAAGGTGTAGGGAGTGTGTCTTGTTTTTAATAATTAAAGTGTTCAAAATCACCGGTAAGTTATGCATTATGTTATTACATATTAGTTGAGTGATAGGTATAAGAATTGTATATAAGTTTGTAGAGTGAACGCGTATTTTTTTCTAAAAACATTTCCTAAGACTCGTCGATTATGGTCTTTTTATTACTATTAAAATATGCTGATTTTCATATGATATTGACTTTAGTTGGATAGTTAAATGTTTGCTTAACATTGATTTAGTATTAATAATACATATTATGAAAGCTTTACTTGATATATTTTAATATTTTTTATGAAATGCAACATGGCCGACAATACAGACGAGAATCAATTTTGATTTTATCCAGGTGATTTTATCATTAATTTTACTGTGCTTTGTAAGTTCTATTGGTGCATTTAAGGGTGAAATAACTTTAAAACACGTTATAGTTTAGTATTGAATGCTTTTGTTTATGAACAATTAATTATTTTGTTATTTATTAGCAACAAAGAACATGAGTAGATTTTTTTTAGTAAAATGTCAACAGCAGGATCCAGTGGATCCGGAAGAGGCAGAGGAGGACAGTCTATAGGTGACCAGTCAAAAGAAGCAAAAGAATCAAAACCAAATCCCAAAATGTCAAAGGCATTAGGCACCTCTGCTAAACGTATTCAAAAGGAACTTGCAGAGATAACATTGGATCCACCTCCTAACTGCAGTGCTGGTCCTAAGGGAGAAAACTTTTATGAATGGGTTTCTACAATTTTAGGACCTCCAGGATCTGTATATGAAGGAGGAGTATTTTTTCTTGACATTCACTTCACTCCAGAATATCCTTTCAAACCTCCCAAAGTTACCTTTCGTACTAGGATTTATCATTGCAATATTAACAGCCAAGGAGTTATCTGCTTGGATATTCTTAAAGATAATTGGTCTCCAGCTTTAACAATTTCAAAAGTATTGTTATCAATCTGTTCTTTATTGACAGATTGTAACCCAGGTAATATGCATTTGTTGAGTGGGGTGATCTATATTATATGCCTATTATCTTATTATAGCCGATCCCTTGGTGGGAAGCATTGCAACACAGTATTTGCAAAATCGAGAAGAACACGATCGTATTGCCAGGCTGTGGACTAAACGTTATGCTACGTGATTGGCTTGTGCAAAATTGCTACTATCCGTGTTATCTCCCCTAGCCTTTTTGGCACAATTTGGCCCCTTCATCTCAACGTTTCATCATCATTGATTTCATCTATATACCTAATCTAATTGATGTTTATTATTTGGATTACTTACATTTTAGTTAGAATAGATTTATAATGGTAAGTTAACTGTATAAAAATATAACAACCTATTCGTGGTATAAAAAATTACTTTGTAGTGCGACGTATTATATAATAAGTTCTCGTGATTTCTGATAACTACGTAGTATAAATTTGATAATTGGTTAAAACTGTAAACTCGCAGAGGCCAAATGTATGTGGTATTTCACTTTATGTAAATGTAATTTTAAAATTATGTACTGAATATTTAAAAGTAATAAATTTGTGTTCAATAGGCACTAAGTATACGTTCCTGCTTAATTAATCTCTGATTTATTATAGACAATAATTGTATTGCTTTTTATTCGAATTAGAAATAATTCAAATTATTTACTGATTTCATTATTTACTTGATTATTTACTGATTTGATATGTACAATACTCTTATAGTGACTAATTTGAGTAATAACAGGTTTACAGTATGTGTTGAATTTTGTAAAAGTTTTCTGTGAATATCCATAAATAGTTTCCTGCAACGTGCAATTGATCTGTTACTTTGCTTGTGCAGTAATTAATTAATATTTTAATGTGTTTGTGGAATATGAGACTAAGCAAGTGGATAACAGTAAATAGCTTGTGTATAATTTTTTTTAAAACTAAATTACAAATGTGAGAATATGGACTATTCTTCTAGACTTACGTATTTTAGTTGTAACTGTAATAATAAACTAGTATGTACCTAATCGTCAACTGATTTTTATTTGTGATCGAGTTTAGTTTTTAACATTTTTTTCTGTTTATATACATACAATGTTTTTCTTTGTACACAATAACGTGTTATTAGTTTTGTTTCATCAGTGGTATGTTTACATGTATCCAATCATTTTAAATTTTAGATTATGAGTTCTATATGAAATTCACTTAAATTGTTTCAAAATAATTAAGTTAAAAAAATGATATTGTAGATTTAAAAAAAAAAGTACACATTAGTTTAATTTCATACATAAAACTTATTAGTTGAAATAGATTGGTATACAACGCTGAATCTTAATTCTACACAACTTTATTTTGTTTGCACATATGCAATAGATTTATACCTTTAAGGGGGCGATCCAAAACATTAGCGATTTTAACATGATGCGGTGAAATAATGAATTACTACAGTGCGGTTTAGTGCTAAGTTAAGTCGGTCAAGAAATAAGATAAACTTATCTTTTGGTTTCTAGGTGGCTCTCCCGCTTGTCAGAAGATTTAGACAAACCCGGGGCCTTGAATTTGACTGAATACATATATTTATTGAAATTGAAAGATACATATACATATAATCAAAATTGGGAATTTAATTATTTCGTGGTGCTTTAGGATGATATGTCGTTCTAAGCGGAGACCATGTTTTGCAAATTTTTTAAATTGATTAAGAATAAAGAAATATTTTTTATATATTAAGAAGCCTGGCTAGTGGCATGGGAACTACTATTCGTAGAGAGAGTCACGATAGTTGTATAGAGATGCAAGATATCGATTTTTACGCTGATTTGAAAAACCTTCAAAATACATAAGTTGTTCCAGGTCTAGTTTTATCGGTCAAACTCGCATACTTTCGTCTATTTTCGACATATAGTTTGGTTTACCAAAAATCTGATTACTTGCAATATTATTTCAAATGTTATATTCAGAGAATATTCATGCGATTTCGATTGTTAGGTTTGGCAGAAAGCGCAAAGTAAGAGTCGCGCGCAATTCAAAAACCAGTTTAAATTTAAGAATACATATTTATTATGTTATGAATCTTAATTAATGCGATTTGTTTTATTAATATTACAAAGTAACATAAATATGTGTATAAAATTGTAAAATACTTGTTTTTCTTTAAAATGAAAGGATAATAATTATAGTATTGCAGAAAGGCGCTAATGATTAATTTTCTGGATTTCTTTTATTTGTTCTGATGATATATTTATTGTTTTTAAATATAGTTCTAATTTTATTTATTATAGATCATAAATAAATGTTGAAAATACTTTGATACTAATGTTTTTAGTCCAATTATATTTATTAAAAAAGTTTTCTATATAAATTTTTAAGTCATTTTATATATCGAAATTATTTATAATTGTGGTTAAAAATAACTAACAAAATTTTAAGGGCAGAAGAGTATTTTGTGGTAAAAATATTAACCGTGATAAGGGAGTAAGAACGAAAAAGTTAAATTTTGAAAATATCAGATTGAAATAAATACTTATATCGTAAATAAATACTAAACATACTTAGTATTTTCAAATTCTAGAATAATTGAAATGACCGGGAATGCAAAGTGCATATTTAAATTGCATACCTTCAATAAATATCTTCTCAAAGGGCATATTTTTGCAAGGATCGGCAATTTTGGAAGCAGATGATAACGAAATTTATTTTATTTTTTTAAAGGGCCGTTCATAAAATGCGTCACGCTAAAATCAGCTTTTTGACCCCCTGTCATGCGGTGTCACACTTCCTATGACCCCCTAGAAATATTTTGTCCCAAAAACTAAGACGTCCCCTGAATATGTTAAATTTCAATTGATAGTACACAAATTTTGAGAATTAAAAATATTTATTTAGTTTTTATAATAAAATTTAAATAAATCAATAAATATCTTTTATAAGGAAAAATAAATAATATGTATTTACTAAATACGAAATGAATGACTTTCTATTATGATAAAAATTTAAAAGAAAAATAGTCGAAAGAAATACTAATTTAAAATGTAATGAACGGCGAACGTCACGTTGCCGCAGACCCCCGTCCCTCCGTGTTACACTCAGCAAGCCCCCCCCCCCCATGTATGCAAACGTATTTTATGAACGACCCCTTATCTATGTATGCTCCCAGAAAATGTTTACCAAAATTGGCATACTTCAATTGCTTGATAGCCATTTAATAAAAATTAATCTCAAAAAAATAAAATCTACGATAATTTCACAAGCTTTGCTGTTTGATTAATAAAAATATCATTATTTTGAAAAACGTACAAAAGCTTAGAAGTTGAGCTGTTTTCGTTTTATTAATTTTTTGTGCAAAACTCGTTGATTTATCAAAATCTAAAATTATACAACCACTTCACAACATACTATAACGTTTATCAAAGTCTGTTTGTATACGTGCCTTATTTTTGAAAGATTGTGATCCCTACCATACCTTTTCAATCTGTATTTTATAAAACCTAGTAACTTTTATATTAAACTTTTTGTAAATTTTATAATTAGAAAGTTATTTGACATTACAGAAAATAACGATTTTCAGTTTTTACGATTACTTCGGAACTATTCGGAATTTTAAAATTTTAATAACGGAATCTGAATCGGCATCTAAAACTGCAAAACATTGCCCATTTAACCAGACTTGTATCTCCACTAATAAGAAAGATACCCATGTTAGCCTACTTAATTTGGGACCCCTGTATATGTATACTAACTTTTCAAACATGTAGTACTATGAAAAAAGTGCTCAAATTTTTATCTGTATTGAAGTTCATCATAAATGAAACCTAAAAATAGAAAATAATTTAGACAAAACTTACTTCAATGAATTTAATAAAAAAT
Organism: Sinopyrophorus schimmeli; assembly: GCA_036325965.1. Classification (NCBI taxonomy): domain Eukaryota; kingdom Metazoa; phylum Arthropoda; class Insecta; order Coleoptera; family Elateridae; genus Sinopyrophorus; species Sinopyrophorus schimmeli. The sequence continues at coordinate 454,122 of JARFIZ010000025.1, read as the reverse complement.
ATTTACCACAGACATTATTATTTTGGTATAAAGGTAAAAATGTAAATGGCACATTGGTCATTTACCTTTTCATGAACTATTTAGGGCTATAATGTGCGAAAACATCGGTCAAAAGCGCCTTCAAACCATAAAGGCAAAGTACGAAGCCGCATTCAACAAAGATTTTACCATTGTAAAGTTGACCATTGTCAACTCAAACTAGGCGATTTAAACCACCGCATAAAGCGCAAGCGCACACTAAGCTGATTTTAAATTCGCAATTTGATTTATATAAAATTGGTCGCACTGATTAATGAATGCATTGATATTATTAAACCATTACGATGTTACGATTTTTATCGATCTGCGTTCAGGTACCTGAAAAAAATCTGGTCCGCGGGGCAACACCGCAAAGAATAGCGCGATTACGCAATCCGTACTAGTCCTAAACGAATTCTCATATAGAAACCAGACAAATGTGTTTGTGATCATTACAGACCCTAAAATAAATCTGAGTGTAATTTTTAATTATTATAGTCTTTTTTTGTCTATCACTGATGTAATAACGCCATCCCAAGGCGCCATTACCCCACAACTTTCAAATACAACTGTTCAACGCTATTACCATCTAACGGACAAGGGTCAAAGTTTTGGTTAGCGAAAACGAGGAACCGCAATAAAACTCTCAACATAACCTTGCCCAGCGAGACCAAAAACAGTGCTTCGGCACTTCAATTACCAAATTGTTATTAATTACTTTTTCAATACAATTTTCTAACAATATATACACAAAAGATGGCTCTACAGCATAGCATATTTCAAATTTGATCAAATTTTTTAGTTTTTGTATAATTACAGCTTGAACTATCGTTTTTTTTGCCCCTTAAAGCATTTTAATTTCAGCAGGTTTGCTATTTTTTTTTTAGATTTATATTACATTTTTGGTGAAAATAAAATATGCCATGCTCTAGTCCAATCCTTTATTGGTCTATTTAATTTTTTTTGCAACATTATATATTGTTATTTAGAAATGGTAATTGAAGTAAGAAACGTCTAAATTTTAGTCGATATTAGGCAACCCAGTTCTCTCGGACCGCCCCCTTAAACAGCTGAAATTCTACATTTTCAGAAAGCAGTATTTTCATTCTAGAAAACTTTTTTTTCAAACACGTACTATTTTAGATAGACGGCATCTAGCGGTCGTAAATCACTACAATTATAAAAAAATCGTGTGCATATTATATTTAGAATTCATTACACTAACAATAAATCATCCTGTAACGCAGTAGGTCTCCATTTAATTCGACAAAAATTAATTGCGTTGAAGGAACATACCTTTTTATTTTCTTTTTTAAAGACTTGTATTTTTCTGTTGTACTGTAGTTGTAATAAAGTCAATTTTACCTTGTTTTTAATTATATCGGTCTTTTTTTTATATAAAGATGTATACAGAATATTTATTCTCTTTAAGTGACAAATTTTGTAAGGTATTGATAGATTGAATTTTTTTGATAGTTATTTTTTCTGAAAAGTATTCATGTCTCCTTTTATTACTAAACACACTTTTAAATTAATGTTATTGCTTAATAATTGCAATCTGAATATGTGATATTAACAGTTTTTCAGTCGTTTCAATTTTGTAGGATTATAGAATATATATTGCATAATTGTGGCTTTTTCCTTGTTTCGAGGACGTGGTCAGTGTAGGAAGCACTTAAGATAAAGAATTTCGGAACTAACACCATTACGGACATGTGATATATGGAAAATATTGTACGATTCTCAGGACGACAAGTTCATTAAATGACTTGAAATACAATGATGGGTTTATTGTACACCGAAATGCAATATTTGCATTTAACGTGAACTAAAAATTGGTTAATCTTAAATATTTTTTTCTTCAATTCAAAACAGATTATGGAAAACGAAAGTGCAATGCAACCAAATTTTTTATAAATCTTACTGCTGTATTTATGTATGGATTATCTATAGGCGAAAAGGAGACCACAAAAAATGAGTCGTATCGACTGAAAGGACCAAATTTGCATGAAATATTGCTTTATACTCGGACAAACTACTAACAAGGGTTATCTCATGGAATTTTGATCCATCTTCGGGTATACACCAATTACCTTACAAGAGATACGAACTCCGGAATTGTAATCTGGGTATGAATTTTCAAATTTTTCAAAATACATTGAGTACGCTAATATTACCCCTTAATCCACGTTATACATGGAATTCGCTTTGCTTTAACTAAACATCCCGTCATTTTTATTTATTACCAGAGCAATATTAAGAAGTGCTTTTATTGGATTTATTAGTATCATTTTCTTCAATACATTTCCCGTTTTTCCAACGAAGGCATCAGTTTTCGGCGAGGCCACCGCTGGCTATTAGTTATACCCGAGTATAATTCAATATTTCCTGGAAATTTGGTCTTTAAGTCAACACAATCCACTTTTTGCGTTCGCCTCTCAGACTACAAGGAATACTAGTTTGTAAACTAAGGGCGCTTACCCACTATACGTTTCATCATTGGGTATTCTTAAAATATGGAATATACGACAGAAAATAGTCTAGTGTTTAAAACGCTTGTATAAGTCTATATGGAAACACATAGTGGATAAAAGTCCTAATTTCAGAATTTGTTTAATCTTCAAACTTAGAATAGTTCATACAACGATATGTATTACAAAAATACTGAAGAGAAAAATAACTTTTATAACCGGCAATATAATCAATTTAAATATTTATTCTATGAATTCAAATTTAATTGGCTATTCAATCAGCGCCACCAAACGTTGACATTTATAGTAGTGTACTTGGTATACCATTTATCTCGTTTGACAGTTGTTTAATTCAAACATAACCTTATAAAAGTGCAAGTTACCACTTTTCCAATTAATATGTTTCAATTTCATTTTTTAAATGAATTTGATAATGGAGTCGTTGACTATATAGGTTTGTAAAAACGAGGTGTGCTCCAAAACTTATCTTATCCATTTTACTCATTTTTATTGGTATACCAAAACAATTGGTAAAAATAGTAGGCTTACATATATAGGAATCTCTGTCTTAACACCTGTCAGATACATCACAGTCGTAATTTGATAAATACAGAAAATCTATGCAATTTTTTTTTGTTTAGCAAGAAGGGTTGATTATAGAGATATAGAACTTGTTTAGACTTCTATACCTACTACAATTGGTTTAAGTAAAATATTGATTATAGAGAGGAGTTCCTTATAGTAAAGAAGTTTGACTGTATAATTTAAACTTTCAGTTCAAACTGGGTTATTGTAAACAATTATTTTACATGCATTATCTATGTTTATAAGGATTAATCATGAAACCATGACGGAAATGTTATTCATTATTTAAGAAAATGGATAAGACAAGTTTTCTAAAAAAACATTTACACAGTAAAAATTTAAATTCTATTTTAGATATTAATAGTAAAGATGCAAAATGGTTTGATGCTAAAGAAATAAATGATCTACACAATTATATACCCAAAGAACCTTTAAGTTTAAATTTTGTAAATAACTTTAAATATGATGGTACTCTTGAGATTAAATACATAACGTCTAATACAAATAGTATTTCCTTTAATAATAGTAACGATTGTTCTGTACTGACTGCAGAAAAAGAAAACTCGGATATTATTCCAAGTGTTTATGAAGGTAGTCATTAGGTACAACTAGCTAAGTATAAATTGATGAAATATCTGTTTATTGCAGGTGGTTTAAAAATATGGGAATGTACTTATGATTTAGTTAATTATTTACATAAAGAACAGTGTCAATTGAAGGGGAAACATGTTTTGGATTTGGGATGTGGAATTGGTGTTTTAGGAATATTTGCCCTTATTAATGGATCATATGTGTGTTTTCAGGATTATGTAAATATTAAATGATTTGGGCTGTGCCAACTTTTGGTTATCAGATAGTTTTAAAAATTATAAGTTATTGAAAATGGAGTTGTTAAATATGATTTGATGAGAGTATTCACGATATGATTAGCATTATTTCAATATTACTCAAACATTTGAAAAAATTGCAATAATTTTCTATATTTTATAATCGGTAGAATTAACAAGAAAAACCTTTTTTTTAAAGCGAAAAAGGGTTAAAGTTTAGTTCAGCAATGTACTGGTTTTAGGGCGTTAAAGGTCGCATATTGTTATGAAAGGGTAACATACAATTTTAAAACGGCCTTCAAAATTATTTAAGTTATAGATTGTAGAAAGCAATTAAAGAGCTTAATATTATTTAACACCTGCTTTTTTTTACAAATGTATATTTTTCATAAATTATTGATATGCTGTTAGTTATTAAGACAATGTCGAAAGCAGCGGGTCGCCAAAAAATGCCGCTTTTGGACTGCAGTTCGAATTGTAAAGAAAAATGATCTATAGTGAGAAATCAGATTTATGTTTTTTAAGTAAATTACCGAAAAACTGTATCATTTTACTGCAGATACCTACAAACGTTGGCACAGTCTTCAAAAGTGTTAAATATAAAATTTTTGGGTATAACATATATTTTTTACAGAACGAAGAGATTATAAAATATATAACAATAAAGAATATTTATTTAAATGTTGCAGATCAAATAGAAAATAGATGTAAGTTTTATTCAGGCGATTGGCAATCTTTTTTGAATATTACAGAAACGCAATATGACTACATTTTTACTTGTGAAACAATTTATAATCCTAATAATTATATAAAACTGCATAATGTTTTTAAAGCAAAATTGAAAAGTGATGGAATTATGTATCCTTTTTTTTTGTTTGTACGTATGTACTTACATCAGTGTAAAAAATTGTTTTCTTAACTAAAGCATAGATATTTAGCAGCTAAAACACATTATTTTGGTGTAGGTGGAGGTGTAAGGCAATTTGAAGAATACTTAATCAAACAAAACGTTTTTAAGTTTTCTACTTCTTGGTCATGCAAAGAGGGATTAAAACGTGAGATATTAATTATAACATTTAAGTAAATAAAAAACAATTTATTTTAAATTATCGTGCATTATTTAAAATATTTATTGCACAATCAATTTAATTTAATAATTATTTTTGAAATGTATATAGAATAACTTATTATTTAATTTAATAGAAAATGGGCAAGTATACCTATTTTGAATATGCAGTTTGATACATTTTTTAATAATTTTCAAATACCAAAGTGACTTTCTTATTAACAATATCGTCGTAACTATCAGTTTCGGAACGTACAAAAATATCTGCTCTTAAATAACTCATTCCAAATAAATCGTTACCTGTATCTCTTACTTCAAAATTGAGTTTATGACCAAAATGGGCGTTAAGTTCTGGTATGCATACTTTCGATCCATAAGATATACCTAGTTTTTCATCCATCGCCAAAGTTATGAAATCTGACTGATTATCTAAATATTCCTAAAAATAAAAATATTTTATTAAATCGAATTCTGAATTTTTTTGTATTTTATTTTATTACCACGATAACAGAGCTGCTGCAATAATTTCGGCGTAAAGCCTGAATGATAATATTATTATGTGGGGTGCAAAGTATTATAATGCCACTTTTAAGTTGATGTGCTTAAGTTTAAAAGACAACTTATATGATTAACTATTGCTTAAATGTCAGGCACTCATTACACTTGGCATAAAACGACTAAGAAAGTAATTTGAATAAATAAAACCCGGAAAAATAATAATACACCTCTTATTATTTTACAAAGACACCTATCTTTTAGATGAGTTGTAACTAAATATGTATACGAACAATTAAATTAAAGAAAATGTCTTACTTGCAGTGATCGTAGTTTTTTGCCTTTATTATCTCGGTAATTACCATTTTCGTCGTTCAAATCAGTATAATAAGCAGCTAAACTGACAAACGGAAATTGTTTTCCGACACAGAATACGGTAGTTTCTATAAATGTTATTGAGTAAAGGATAATGCTTAATAGATATTATAAACTCACCATTATCAAAATTGGCAATTGTTATTTGAGATAATGCAATTAAAATTAAAGTAATAGTCAACATTATAGAGATATTTTTTTTATATTAATGTGTACTAGTGAGTACTATACAACATACATAGAAGTATAATTAAAAAAAATTATCAGCAAAAATATTGTTTACTTATGCTTAAATGGTATTAAGAAATATTACAATATTGCAACAGTTGATAAATATGAACGCAGAGTATTAGGACGGTAAATATACAGCATTTATCTTTCTAATACTATATAGTTTCTTGATTGTAAGAGTGGCCCAAAATTCACTTTTAGAAGAAAAAAAACTATAAACGCAAAAATTTATAGAATTTTCTTAATATGAAAAGAGAAGGATATTTGAAATCAATAGAACTTAATTCGACGAAGCCTTGTTAATCTAACTTTTTTACGTAATATTAACAAAAGACCTGTCAAAAATAAAAGTTTTTGCTTGAGTTTTAAGTTGTACCAAAGCCACCATTTTTAGTATATTACTTATTCTTTCTCCACAGAGTAATATAAAAACTTTAAATACATTGTTATTTTTATATAGGGAAAACTTGAAAAATTTTAATGAATTGTTATAAAATATGAACAAGTATGGTTCTTGAAAAAAAGGGATCCATAAGAACCTTGTGGTAAACACTATATTTTAATGCATTAAAATTTTGATAAGTCCTTTAATCGTCATTTTTAAGTGGCAGAATTTTTGTAACTTAGGTATAGCAATAACGAATATTGCAAATAGCAATTTTAATAAAAATAAATTGTCTCCTGCTGTCGTTTGATTACACCAAATTCTTGTTTTTATTTTTTTCTCAACTTATATAGAACAATTTCTAATAGTTTACGTCAGTTTATCTACAGCTTCGATCTTGAGTTAATCATTGACATGCACACAAAAGTTACCTTGTGGTTAAAAGTTGCAGTTTTAAGAAACTTTTTATGTGTTTAGTTAAATATCATCAACATGGGCCGAAGATAAGATATTCAAAACAGTCAATAGAAGTGCACATAAATAAGATTTAAAATCTTTAATACCTTTCATATTTTAAAAAAATAAAAAAGTTTTAAATTTATAAAATCATTATTTTCAAATTATTTAATATTTTTTAATCGCAGTTCCTGGAAAATTTAAGGAATATTGCGCAAATCTAGAAAATAATTATAAAAGGTAATTTAGTAGGCACTAATTAACTACATTTTGTGCTACTAGTCAAATGTATTTGGTGGTATTTTATGTATATACTTTATATCCCAAATTTTAAAGAAAAGTAGCAAAATATGTAGGTATTTAAATATAATTCTGAAAAAGAAAAAATAAAACATTGGATAATAATTACTTCCATGTTCTTATTCTTAAATAACCAAGTTCCAAACCAGTTTTGTTGGTTGTAGTCCAAACTTCGGTAGATAAACTGGAAGTTATCAAATGTAAGCATATAGTTTGGAATGTCAATTTAACAATTAGTTGCTTTGAATTTATGGTATTTTTTGAAAATGTTTGCCGAAAAAGCCTGTACATTAATAAAAGAACTACATCGGAGTGCTCATCTTTTACCACCTTACAATGTAAGTTTTGAGGTTATCTTTTTGTATTTTTCAAATATGGGTTAACCCAAATATGAAACATTAATTTAAAACATTTTTATTTACATAATTTTAGATTGAATTAACCAACGATGTCGGCAGAGAAATAGTGCAACTAATCCAAGAAATTCGTGAGAATGCGTAAGTATAACAAAAAATAATTAACAATATTAAAAACTTGATGTTTAAGACGATTAAATGAAGATACGTTAAATGAAAGTGTTATCTCATACACTCCGACCCTTAGAGTGTACCATAGTGCAGTGCAAAGAAATCTAAGATGCTTATTGGCATATCATTATAATAGAATACGATTATTAAGAACAATGAGATGGGAATTTGGTAGTATTCTTCCAGTTGATATTAAAAGTAATTTGTCTTCTGGAGAATCTAGATGGTTCAGTAAGTATTCTGCAGCCTTAGCAAAGTACATGCAATCCATAGGTGATAATGGAGGTTTAAATTTAGCTATAGATTTGAATCCACCTAAAGCTTTATATATAGAAGTAAAATGTCTAAGTGATTATGGCCGTTATGAATTGAGTGATGGTTCAATATTGCTTTTAAAAATAAATAGTAGGCATTTTTTGCCGAGAGTTGAATGTGAAGAATTAATTAGGCAGGGTATATTTGAGCATATTACTAATTAATTGAGTAAAGTTATTTTGTGAATGATACAGATTATGTAATTTAAATCAATATATATTTAATATTTTTGTAATTAATTTTGTTTTAATATATATAGTTACGTGTATATAAATTATTCTTTTAAGGTTTTTAAAAATAATATGTAATATTTCTAATGTATGCATTTTTTTATATTATTCAAGTATATTACGCTGCTTTGTATTGTACTGAATAAATTTGTTTATAAGATACATCAATATGTGCATTCAACTTAATTTGTTATTTGAGATTTTCCCAAGTTTAGAAAATTGCAGAATTAAGATAAAAAAATTTATATCAAGATTCAATAGGGCGTACAAAAATGATTTCAAATAATACTAGTACCTTTATATCAAAATAGAAAACTAATTAAAATATGTGAATTAATTAGCTAAATTTGTAGTTTGTAAAGTATGAAATTTATAATAATTTTTTACGTTTCACTGCTTAAAAATATACAGAGATTTGGCTGGTATCAGGCAATTTAATTACTACGTTTCCACGGTTATTCAATACGGGTTGAATACGGATTTGCGATCCAACAAGTACGTGTTTCCATAAATAGTTTTGAATACGAATTGAATACATTTCTTCTTCTTCTTCGAGTACCATCTTCATTGCTGAAGGTTGGTAACAATCTCGGCATATTTAATACGGTCTTGAGTAGAACGAATTAGGGAAAGAGAGTTCATATTCGTCCAATCACGGATATATTTCAACCACGAATACATTTACGATACAGCAATCAGCTGTTTTAGGAAAACTTATTTTCTAGGTTAATACGTAGAGTAGGTTCGAAATAAAATTGTGTTGTTTATTTTATTGTGTGCTATAATTCTATTAAATTTCATGACAATTTAACATAAAGGTGTATATATTTTAAATTATCATTAGAAAACGCCAGTGATCTCCAATTGCGCATGCACGATCGCGAGGTACGGGTTTCCATGAAACTCAATACGTTGAAATTCATACTACGTTTCCACAGTCATTCAATACGGGTTGAATACGGATTCAATACTGTTGTCGGGTGAAAAGTGGTCATGGAAACCCTGATTCAATACGTATTGAACACGATTTTGATTCAGATACGATACGGTAAATTTTAGGATCGTATCTGAATTTCAACGTATTGAGTTCCATGGAAACCCGTAACTCGCGATCGTGCATGCGCATTGATCATCGTTTTCAATGATAATTTAAAATATATACACTTTATATTAATTGTCATGAAATTAATAGTACACACAAAAATAAACAACACAATTTATTCGAACCTGCTCTATTAACCTGAAAATAAGTTTTCTAAAACAGCTGATTGCTGTATCGTAAATGTATTCAATTCGTATTCAAAACTATTTATGGAAACACGTACCTATTGGATCGCAAATTCGTATTCAATCCGTATTGAATAACCGTGGAAACGTAGTATCAGATACGATCCTAAAATTTACCGTATCGTATCTGAATCTAAATCGTGTTTAATACGTATTGAATCAGGGTTTCCATGAACACTTTTCACCCGACAACAGTATTGAATCCGTATTCAACCCGTATTGAATGACTGTGGAAACGTAGTAAATGTTTATATTTACTACGTTTCCACGGTTATTCAATACGGATTGAATACGAATTTGCGATTCAATAGGTACGTGTTTCCATAAATAGTTTTGAATACGAATTGAATACATTTACGATACAGCAATCAGCTGTTTTCGGAAAACTTATTTTCTAGGTTAATACGTAGGGCAGGTTCGAAATAAAATTATGTTGTTTATTTTATTGTGTGCTATAATTCTATTAAATTTCATGACAATTTAATATAAAATTGTATATATTTTAAATTATTATTAGAAAACGCCAGTGATCTCCAATTGCGTATGCACGATCGCGAGTTACGGGTTTCCATGGAACTCAATACGTTGAAATTCAGATACGATCCTAAAATTTACCGTATCGTATCTGAATCAAAATCGTGTTCAATACGTATTGAATCAGGGTTTCCATGACCACTTTTCACCCGACAACAGTATTGAATCCGTATTCAACCCGTATTGAATGACTGTGGAAACGTAGTAAACGTTTCTAAATGGGGATTTAAAGTAATTCAAAAAATTAATATGAGGAAAATTAAATACCTATGTTATATTTATTGAAAAATTACAAGGAAATTATCTTAATTTGTCCATTAAGTATAGTAGTTAAACAGTAATTCAAGAAAACTGTTCAAAAAATAGTTAACATTTCGATGGGATTTTATCTATATATTGAAAATTTGAAGGGTTATTTATAAATAATAAATTTATATTTTAAACAAGTTATTTAATGTATAAAGATTATCTTGTTTTATAATACATATTTGAATAATTCATAATTAAAATTTTCCTATTTAGTAGGAAGAAAAGTATATAATACAACATGTGAGGTTATTAAAGATACATGTATATATATTAACATATTCACCCAGTTCTTTATTTTATCAATCTCACAGAGCATTAATTCTATGAAATTGTAATTGTATGTTAACATCCTTTGATCTGGACGTTTGGTTTTTCACACCACAAACACGCTTGTTTTTCTAACAGTATTTCCTTTAGATGATCAGGATTTCCAATGGGTCAATATACTACGTACTAAATAAACAATTGTGTTTTGGTTGAGATGAAAAATATGAACTTATATAATTTTTTTAAATTTTTATAACAACGAATTAAGTAAATTAAATAATTTTGTTTAAAATGAGGAAAACAATCAAAGTAATAAAACCACAAATTTTCCTAATAATTATAATGCTTACTTCTAATTGAAAATTATAGTTGAAAATGTTACTTATGAAGATTTCCATTTTACGAATGTTTTTTTCTATTAGGGGTAAACAGTACAGTGATTGGCCCTTTTATTAACAAACATAGTTATTGGCCATATAAATATAGTAATTGATTAGTGAATTTACAGTGATTGGCCAATATATTCTAATTAAAATAAGATATAGTAAATTGGTAAAAAAACGAACCATTTATTAGAAAATATATATTAGGAAATATAGATTTATTATTATATAATTTTCTAAATATGGCCAATCATTGTCGACTGGCCAACAACTGTACTATTTACCCCTATTTATTTCTGAATTACTGCATTCTGAATAGTTCTAATCGCTGTGGAAACAAACAAGTTAAATGACTTACAGAAAAGTAGTGTTTTTATATAGATTCTACAATGATAATGCTGGCTGAACTAACTTTCAATTTTCGGATTTTCAGTATTCCAGAAAACAGTAGGTGGACGAGTTCGATGTCTTGAGTGTTATTATTTTTATAAACTTAATTTTCATGAAACTATGAATTTTATCAAATATCAACATCATTAAAACCCATATTCTTATGTTAGAATTTGACGAAATTTTGTTTATATTTACTAAAATTCTTAAAGTTGCAATGACTTTAAACGTTTAGATTTCTGAACTTGTAATATATTTTTTAAGTAAAAATAAAGGCATTACTTTAATTAAGTAATACCTTTATTAGTATGCCTTAATTAGGCATACTTAATAAAATAATGAAAAAACTTAAAAAGGGAATATTGCAGTATCTCGGTACATTATAAAATAAGTAAATGGTTTGTATATGTGTTTTCGTGATGTATTTATTTTTATTGTTTAGAACAAATTAAAAAAAGTTTTAATTATGTTTAATAATAATTAATAACTGCATTATCCTTTGTTACATTTTTTAAATTAAAATACAGCTTTTTGACTTATTGTTTTGAATTCAAAATATTCTTTTAAAAATAAAACACCTTTGAAAAGCATGTCGAAAAACTATTTATGTAATTATTGGCAATGCTCTTACAAAGAAATATTTATGTAAGTATAAAAAATACACATAGGTATTATAATGTTATTGCAAATGTAATTTTATAGAGTATTAAAATTTAAATATGTTTAAAGCACGATTATTTATTTCAAACTCGTTTCATCGTCGTTGCAAATATTAATAATCTGCAATTACTTTGTATTTGGTTTTCCCGAAGAAAATTAAACATATTTTTATGTTTTGTGTTGTTTGGTGTTGAAAACATGCCTAATAAAACTGTTATAAAATTGAATTAAAACGAGTTTTTATAAAAACCAAATCAATGTACTTAACCGGATTTAGATACTTGCAAATTCAGTAGTACAGAAGATCCCGTTTAACGCGGGGGATACGTTCTAATGAGTTTAAGCGTTATACAAAATAGCGTTAAACGATGTCATCTTATCATGTAAATCAGGGATGGGCCACACACGGCCCGCGGGCCGCTTGGGTCCGTTAAACATGTCTACGCGGCCCACCAACATGTCTAAAATTGAATTTATTTTTTTTAAATTTTATATTTTTTTATTCTAATGTTTATTATAAATAAAGTTTTGTAAATTATTAATAAGTGTTACAATATGTGCGGCCTGCCAACAAATTTTAAAATTTAAAGTGGCCCGCTGATTATAAAGGTTGCCGACCCCTGATGTAAATAATGGGGTTAGGAAAAAACAGGTATAAAATTGAAAAATTGTTCAAGTATTTTATCATTTAAATCTATTGAATATGTTTTTTTATTACAATACAACAACAAAAACTTATTTTTTACAAATTTAGAAACATAACAAATGAATATATAAAAATAAATGCCCTTCAACTTCGACTTATCGAGGTTCGACTGTATTTATATTTGAGATCATTCGGATTCTTTTGCATTTTCAATTTTCTGCTTTTTTAAGTTTAATCTTTCCTGAATTGAACAGTATTTAAAATTAATTCAATGTGTATATCAAAAGATACTGAAACATTTTTTAAATACAAAAACGTTATTTTTTGTTACCTAATTTAAACTTTTTCTAGTTTTTGTAGAATTTCTAAAACCTCAGTACTAAAAATTGAAAAGTATTAATATTCAAAGAAAAAATATAAAATTCAATGCATTAAAAGCAATAAAATACAATATTTGTATTGTTTTGGTTATTTTCATGTCTCAATTTATGAAATATGTGGAAATTTGTATTGTAAAGAATAAGTTCGTACCACTGGAAACATTAAATTTAATTATTATACGGTACTAATTTAACACAGGCTTTTAACTTGTACAACAATAAGTCATTTATATTGAAAGAGAAGGATGGTTTTTGTCTTTAGTATGTCATGAACACAGGATGGAATTGCCAATGATACATTAAGCACTTTCTTTTGACAAATGTTGGGAATCAATTGGTCATGTAGATGTAGTTATTTTATATGATCCTTTTAACGAGGGTACATAGTCACACCAGTACCTTGGTGTTTTCCCGTTAACGCAAAATTGTACGTAGGGTTTTACCAAAACACATTGGTACTAAGAATATTTGGGTTAGTTCAAAGATAAGGCATAATATTTGATCTTAAAAAATCGTTTCTTTACCTTTCAATATATCTGCCGGTGTTAAGAAAAATAATGGTTAAATCGTATTTTTGAAATAACCACCCGAATTCAAATTATTTACAAATTCTGCTGATTTTTTGCAGAAAATTTAGTTGGAAGTTGATTTCTTTTTGCATGACTAATTGAAAATGCTGATCTCATCATAGCTTAAAATTTAATTTAATTCCATTTAAAAAGGTATTGGCTTTATTGAATTACAAGATTTTACGAATACAGAAATGAGGTATCCTTTCATCTTCGCGTCAGAATCGACCTGCGAAGACCACTTCAACGACGCTTGTTTTACAGCATAGTTGTTTTTAAAGATTCATCATAAAATAGTTCTGTATTATTGTTTTGCGTTTATATAAGATTACATTTAATATATTTTTAATTTTTTGTTCAAACTAAAACTCGATAAACAGGATACAGAGAGGAGATATATTTTTATTCATTATGTGTTGCATAGTTTTCCGTTGACATGCTGTAATCGACTAATTCTTTCAGTAATCTAAAGCAGGAAAAACCACATATAAAGAAAACTATAATAACCAAATCTCGCCAATTGATAGGTAAACCATCTACAGTAGAACCTCCATAAGTCGAATCTCAAGGGAGACTTATAATTTAAGCCCCTAAAAGAAAATCTGAGAGCACAACTAGGGTTTTAGAATTACTTAAATATTTTTTAAAGTAAAGGGTTTTCCAATAAGAGGTTTCATTTTGATATTAAAAAAAACGAGTATTTTTTTAACAGAAATCAATGGATGTTTATATCATTTTAAAGAGGAAGGTATGCCATTAACAATGGAAAACGATATCTGCCAAATGGCCGCCACGGCTGCGCTTGCAGCAGCATATCCTTTTCATAAAATTTTCTATTACCAATTCGCACATTTGCGGCTGTATGTTCGCAATAACGTCACGAATTCCATCTTTAAGGTCTTGAATCGATTGTGGAGCATTGGCATAGACCTTATCTTTCACGTGACCCCAAAGAAAAAAATCTAAAGGTGTTAAATCGCAAGATCTCGGTGGCCAATTGTGATCACCTCTTCGAGAAATAACACGGCCAGTCAACTTTTCTTGCAAAATTACCATGGTTTCGTTGCTTGAGTGGCACGTAGCACCGTCTTGTTGAAAATAAACATCGCCGACATCAATATCTCCCAATTTCGGCCATAAAAAATCATTAATCATAGCTCGGTAGCGCAATCCATTCACCGTAACAGTTGCACCAGCCTCATTTTCGAATAAGTAAGGTCCAATCACACCGCCAGCCCAAAAACCGCACCAAACAGTGACACGTTGAGGATAGAGAGGCTTTTCAACAATCATTCTTGGATTTTCGGAGCCCCAAATTCGACAATTTTGCTTATTAACATAGCCTCCGAGGTGAAAATGGGCCTCATCACTGAAGATAATTTTTCGATGAAAATCCGGATCATTTCGATGCATTTCAAGAATCCAATCAGTGAAGATACGACGTTGCTGGTGATCGACCGGCTTGAGTTCTTGTGTTAACTGAACTTTAAAAGCCTAAAGAGCTAAGTCTTTATGCAAAATACGGCGTAATGTCGTTTGTGGAATGCCTAATTCCAAAGATCGACGAGGAATCGACAAACCTGGGTTTTCTTCAACACTATGGGCTACAGCAGCAATATTCTCAGTTGTTCTTGAGCGACGCACACGGTTTCCATTCTTCACATCACTAATTTGTCCCAACAGCTCAAATTTTTTTACCAGTTTCACTATTGCCGGCCGAGAAGGTGCTTCGCGACGACCCAAAAGTGCCTTAGTTTTACGAACCGTGACTGAAAAATTTTCACCATTTTTATAATGGATTTTAACAATTTCAATGCGTTGTTGAAGCGTGTATCGTTCCATTTTTAGTAATGGCGTAGTTTTTACTTGTCAAATGTCAAAAGATGACAGCTTCAAAAGTGACAGCTGCCCAAATAGCGGGCTATTCAAAATGAAACCTCTTATTGGAAAACCCTTTATATTGATTATTGCTACTCGGGGTGAAAAGCGGTGTGCACGTTTGAGCTCAAAGTGGCACACTCCGATCTCGGGAAAATGAAGCGCGCCGCTCCGCGTCGCGCTTCATTTGCATCCCTCGCTCGGAAATGTGCCACTTTTCGCTCCAATGTGCACATCTTCGCATTTATTGAATTTGCCTATATTAATTCTATTTCTTGGAAATCATAAACTTAGATTCAGATTTTCTACTCAGAAAAACCTGTGTTTATTTTTACAAATAACTGTTTAAAAGCGCTGCATCAACGCGACGCGGAGTGGCGCACTTCATTTTCTCGATATCGGAATGTGGCCCTTTGAGCTTATATGTGCACACTCGGTTTTATGGACAATTCACAAAATTTTGATTAATAAATTAGACAAAAAATTAATTAAATAGTTTAATCGTTTCCTCTCACTCCCACCTACGAACTTGTCGTATCCTTTCGCTGGCTTCCAATTATTACTATGGTAAATACATTTTTTGAACATAAAATCCATATTTAGGGACAGTTGGGGTACAATGGAACGAAAAAGTTATTTCGATTTTTAGAAAAATTTGTGCTTTATATTTTTATAATTTCTGCTTAAATCAATTAAGGACAGACCTAAAACTGTTGATTGAACACAAAAAAGAGATTAAAAATTAATCTTAAACTTAAAATATTTACGTGTTTGTAAAAAACTTTTTTTGTTCCATTGTGCTCCAGGTCTAGGGTACAATGGAACATGGCCAATAAATCACATAAGATCATAAAGTATATTAAAATAAATTATTAATCAATGAAATACTTCCTTAACACTCTTGTTTGCTAAGCATGAAGTTGGCAACAACAATTTTATATCTATAATTGCCACTATTGCCATGTCAGATTTTAGAGGAAAGTAAAAGCTTCTCACATATTAGTCTCACTATGCAGATCCCTATCACTTTTTCTCATATGCTCTCTAACCAATATGACTTTAAGATCTGCAACAAAAAGTCAATAAATTAAATGGGGTTCTATGTTGCAGTGTTCTATTGTGTCGCGTTCCAAGGTGCCCCATAACGTTTCAAAAGTATCAAACGCGAATTTTAAAAACTTGGTAATGATTTCCATTTTATATTCAACTGTATTAAATAGTCAATATGATTAAAATTTATGTAAAGAAATATCTTCAATGGAAAGGATTGACGTCCCGAGAAAACTCGTAGAAGCCACAAAACGACTATACGGAAGAACGCAAGGAATAGTAAGAATACAAGGGCAAGAATCGGGGAAATTCTTAATGGAGAGGGGAATAAAACAGGGAGACTCCCTCAGTCCACTACTATTTATTATCATGACGAATGAAATAGTTAAGAACAGCAGGAACCCAAACCTGAACACTAAACTAGGTGTTGTGTATTTAAATATATCCCGTTACTGATGGATATAACAAAAATAATAAATACTAGTAGTCTTAGCAACACTTAGTAGATAGTAACATAACAAGTAAGGTTTGTGAATGTAAAGTTAAAAAGCTATATCTTGTAATATTAAATAAATAATAAAGAACAAGATAAAAC
This sequence comes from Sinopyrophorus schimmeli, assembly GCA_036325965.1. Lineage (NCBI taxonomy): Eukaryota > Metazoa > Arthropoda > Insecta > Coleoptera > Elateridae > Sinopyrophorus > Sinopyrophorus schimmeli. The sequence goes on along the minus strand of JARFIZ010000025.1, from coordinate 436,893 downwards.
ATGGCGCAGTCGAAAGTCAGTTAAAGACTAACAATAAGAACTTACGTAAAGCAAAAGAAAACAAAGGTTTCGAAGAACGTAAAAAAAAAAATACAATAATTTTTTTTATTGTTGGAGTATTAAATTAAAAATGGAGTTTAATAAGCCAAGTATACTTCAGATAACCGGCAATTTAGAAACAAACTTTGAGCAATTCAAACAAGAAGTGAAAATATATTTTACAGCTACGGAAACAAATAAAAAATCAAAAGAAGTGCAAGTAGCTAGAATAAAAAATTTATTGGGAAGTGAAGGTCTGAAATTATACCGAACAATAACTACTGTTAAAGAAGAAGAAGAAACCGTTGATAGTATTATAGAAGTTCTAGGAAAACATTGTATTCCTACAAAAAATACAATAATGGAAATCTACAAGTTTTTTGCAAGAAAACAAGAACCGCAAGAACCATTCGAAAGATTTTATGCAGATCTAAGAACATTAGTAACACCATGCGAGTTTGGAGATCAAGAAGAAAAATTATTAAAAGTGCAAATTGTGTTGGGTATAAACTCAAAAGTGTTCAAGAAAGACTACTTAGAGAAGATATAACTCTAGAAAAGTAATTTCCTTTTGTAAATCAGTAGAATTAGCAGAGAAGAACATGCAAGTAATAGAACAAGAGAAACGTCAAGTAAATGAAATGAAAAAGCAGACTCTTCAAAAACAAACAAGTAACGTAGGTAATAATTTTAAGAAATTTAGTAGTAACTATAAAAATAGAAAAATATGTCAAAGATGTGGTAAAAGTCATCCCAATAAGGAGTGTTGGGCTAAAGGAAAAACATGTAATAAATGTCAAAAAGCTAATCATTTTGCAAATATGTAAAACCCAAGAAAATAAGCAGCTAAATAAAAAAGCTCATGAAGTAATAGAAGAAAATATAAAAGATGATTTGAATGTAAACACAATTAATTATATAAATGGTATTAATTGTATAAATAAATTAGAATGGTACAAATATGTTAAAATTAAAAATAAATTTATTAAATTTAAATTAGACAGTGGAGCGCAAGTAAATATAATACCAAACTATTATGTACAGAAATATAAATGGAATAATTTAGTCAAAAAAGTAGACATGAAATTAGAAAGCTATGGAGGTTTTAAAATAGCACCAAAAGGTTTGCTAAAAACAAGTGTACAAGTAAGAAATGTAGAAACAATTGCAGAATTCCTAATAGTTGATTTAGTAAATTGTACACCGATATTAGGTCTCAAAACATGTATAGAATTAGGATTGTTAAAACGCATTGATACTGTCGCAGAAGAAATTAATGAAAGAACAAAATTCATTAATGAGAATAAAGATGTATTTACAGGATTAGGGGCATTTCCGGATAAGTGCACGATTAAAATAAAAGAAACGGCTAGTCCAAAAGCCATTCCTCCTAGAAGAATACCACTTAAAATTAAAGATACGGTAATAAATACATTAAAAATGTTAAAGGAGAAAGAAATAATAGTTCCTGTAGAAGAACCTGCAGATTGGGTTCATAATATGGTAATTGTAGAAAAACCAGACAAATCACTTAGAATTTGTATAGACCCGGTTGAGTTAAATAAACATATACTAAGAGAATTTTATCCAATTCCAACTTTAGAAGAAATTAGTACTAAATTAGCACATAAAAAATATTTTTCTGTGTTAGACCTCAAAGATGGTTTTCATCAAATAAGATTAGATAGTGAGTCAAGTAAACTTTGCACATTTAGTACACCATTAGGATTGTATAAGTTCTTGAGAGCACCGTTTGGAATAACATCTATTCCAGAAATATTTCAAAATTAACACAAAAATATTTTGGGAATATTCAAGGAGTTAGTGTTTATTTTGATGATATTTTATGTTATGCAAGTACTGAAGATGAATTAAAAATGATTCTTGATAAAGTAATACAAACAGCTAGAAAATACAATATTAAATTTAATCCTAATAAGTTACAGTATTTCGTAAAAGAAATTAAATATTTTGGATTAGTTTTTAATGAACAAGGTATGAAACCAAATCAAGAAAGAATTGAAGTCATTAAAAATTTAAAACAACCGACAAATAAAAAAGAGTTACAGCAAATATTAGGTATGATAAATTTTTTAAGAAATTTTTTACCAAATCTATCTGAAATAATATCACCATTAAGACAATTGTTAAAGAATAATATAGAATGGATTTGGACAAATACTCATGAACAAGCATTAAATAAGATTAAGGACATGGTCTGTGAAATTTCTATTTTAGCTTCATTTGACCCTAAGAAACAAATTGAGATACAATGTGATGCGTCTAAAGATGCAATTGGATGTTGTTTACTACAAGAAGGTAAAACAATAAGTTTTGCTTCAAGATCCTTGTCAGAAACTGAATGTAATTACGCTCAAATTGAGAAAGAATTGCTTTCTGTTAGTTTTGCTTGTAAAAAATTTCATAATTTAATTTATGGTCATAAAATTAAAATATTTAATGATCATCAACCATTGATATCAATAGTAAAAAAAGATTTAGATAAAATTAAAAACAATAGGTTACGTAGACTAAGATTGTCATTATTAATGTATGATTTTGAACTTAATTATTTACCTGGAAGTAAAATGTATATAGCAGATTTACTCAGTAGAAATATAATACATAAAAAAGAGAACGAGGATGAGATAATGCAAGATGTTGTGCATGCACTCACCATTGGAAGATGTGGAATGAGCGAAGAAAAATTATACAATTTCAAGAAGCTACTGAGAATGATCAAATATTAAATCAAGTATTAAAATGGTATAACAAAGGTTGGCCAAATAAATGTAATGAAGAGGGAGAAATTAAACATTATTGGAAACTACGAAATGATATTTTTGTAGAAAATGGATTAGTTTACTATCAAGATAGACTTATTGTACCATCTTCGTTGAAGAAGTACATGTTAAATATATTACACGAAACTCATTTAGGAATAGTAAAAACTAAAGCAGTGGCACGAAATAACTTATATTGGATGGCTATGATGTCAGAAATTGAAAATTATATAGGAAATTGTAATATATGTTTGAAATACAGTAGATCAAAAACAAAGGAACCATTGCAAAGTCATGAGATACCAAAATACCATTTTTAAGGTAGGCGTTGATATTGCCGAACATGCTGGTTCTAGTTATTTAATACTGTATGATTACTACTCGAGGTGGTTAGAGATTGAGAAATTAGGGAGCAAAAATACTAATGCAGTTATTGATAAATTTAAACAAATATTTAGTAGAAATGGAATACCTGCTATAGTGATATCTGATAATATGCCATTTGGTAGTTACGAGATGAACAAGTTTGCAAATCAATGGAACTTTCAGCTACAGACTTCTAGCCCCATTACCCTAAAAGTAATGGCTTAGCTGAAAAAGGAGTAGATATAGCAAAAACAATGTTAAGAAAAGCTAGTGAAAGTAATCAAGATTTAGAGTTATATTTGTTAAATTATAGAAATTCACCAGTATCAGGTCTTGGTTGCTCTCCAGCTCAGATATTAAATAGTAGAATGTTGAGAACAAAAATTCCTGTAATTAATCAAGCTTTAGAACCTAAGTTAATAGATAATAATGTTAAACAAACAATGTTAAAAAACCAAGAAAAACAAAAGTTATGGTATGATAGAAATGCTGCTAAAAGACAACAGACATTTACCAGTGGTCAAAAAGTGTTATTACAAAATATCAAAACTTTACAATGGGAACCCGCCATAATTATAAAACCATTGGAAAAACCTAAATCAGAGACTACATCGAGTCTTCGTAGAACTCAAAGAATAAGACACCCTGTAGTTAAACTACAGTTGAGTTAAAAGGGGCGTGTTGTGTATTTAAATATATCCAGTTACTGATGGATATAACAAAAATAATAAATACTAGTAGTCTTAGCAACACTTAGTAGATAGTAACATAACAAGTAAGGTTTGTGAATGTAAAGTTAAAAAGCTATATCTTGTAATATTAAATAAATAATAAAGAACAAGATAAAACACTAGGACACTGGAACATGGGGGCAATCAATATACAAAGCCTCGTCTTCGCAGATGATATACTACTCATAGCCGATAGCCAAAGGAAACTACAACAAGCAATAAATAATTGGAACAATGAAATTAAAATAAAAGGAATGACAATAAATGCGAAGAAAAGCAAAATAATGAGAATAAGTAAGAACACAGACGAAGAACAAAGAAACCTGAACGTAAGATGTGTAGGAGAGCAATTGAAACAAGTGGAGAGCTATGAATACCTTGGAGTAATAATAAGCCAAGACGGAACAGTAACAGATGAATTAAGGAACCGGACCTCCAAGGCGACTAAAGTATACTATCAGATCAATTCAACACTAATCAACAAGAAAGAGCTGAGCAAAAAGACTAAGCTCCACCTGTATAAAACAATATACTTACCTACATTAACATACGGAATAGAAAGCATACCGCTACAAGACAATAGCAAAAGTAAATTAACGGCTGCGGAAATGAAGTATCTGCGACGTATAGTCGGAAGAACAAAGAGGGACAGAGTGAGAAACATCACAACAAGAGAGGAGTTAGACCTATAACCGCTAGTGGAAACACTACAGAAGAGACAACTAATGTGGTTTGGGCACGTGACACGAATGGGCGAAAAAGGCTGCCAAGAAGGATATTAGAGGCAAGAAGAGAAGGAAAAAGAGGAAGAGGAAGGCCAAGGCAAACATGGATAGAAACTATCAAGAAGGAAGTGGAAAGGAGGGGGAAAAGCATGGCAGAAGCTAAACAAATCGCTAGGGGCAGGAAGAGATTTCGAAAATGGATAGAGGACCTGACACCTTAGGGTATAAGGGATAGACAAAGAAGAAGTAAAGAAATATCACATACCTTACTAGTATACTTTTTCAGTAAAAACAATAGTTTTTCGGTAAGAAAATGTAATTTTTTACTAATGAAAACTATTTTTATCTTTTCAGAACTTTGTTGTTGCAGAGCGGCCTAATTTCACTGCATTCCCGTGTGTATAGTTAGGGACTGTAATCGCTCAAAACAGAAACCCGTGAATTCGTTTGGTATTTGAATATTAATCGTCGTTGTTCCATTGTACCCCGCGTTCCATGGCGGTCCACATAAATAAAACACTTTGGTTTTTTTTTAAATAATTATAATTTTTGTGAAAGGGTATCAAAATAAAATACACATGGTCGAAAACTGAGAACGTCTTGCTCTTTACCGAGAATCGAACGGACTAACTAATCTTTACAAAATATACAAGGTCGAGAAATTGAATAGTTATCTCGGCTTTAAATAAACGAATAATATATAAACTACATATTAAATAAAGAATCTCTACAATACTCACCCCCGAGTGAGTTACGCGAACGATCACATAAAAAAAATAAACAATATATATATAATTTACAAATTGTTAAGACTAGTTAAAATAAAAAAAAAATAATAATTATAACAGATAAAAAATAATTATACTGTTAATCTTAATTTAAACAATGTTAATTCATTAATATTAATAGTAACTAATAATAAGTACTAATAAATACAAAAGAAATATATATAAATGTACAATTATTCTTTGTACGAAAAATGTACGCGGCGGCCACTACGGGTTGTTTTAGGCACAACCGTAGCTGTAGGTGCCTCATTTGGCAAATTAAGAGTGGTATTTTCGATGCGCGATAAAGTATCAGCAACTACATTGCCAGAACCAGAAATGTGACGAATGTCAGTAGTAAACTGAGAAATAAATTCTTTATGACGATATTGTCGAGGACTAGAATTTGTTTCTTCTCGGTTTGGAAAAGCGTTAATTAACGGTTTGTGGTCAGTAAAAATACAAAATTGTCGACCATCTAACATATATGAAAATTTGCGAACAGTTTTGTACATAGCGTAAAGTTCGCGATCGTAAACAGACCATTTTCTTTCAGGAGCATGAAGTTTTCTCGAAAAGAATGCTATTGGTTGCCAGTGGTTGTCAACCAGTTGATGCAGAACACCTCCTATCGCCACATCCGATGCATCTACCCAAATGCTTAACGGAGCATTTGGATTCGGATAATGTAAAAGTGTTGCATTTGCAAGAGCTTGCTTAGAAATTTCGAAAGAATTAATCTGATCTTGCTCCCAGCTAAGAATATCTGTAGGTTTTGGAACAACTTTAAAAACTTTAGTCTTTTTTTTATTTTTACGACATTCAGTGAAACGTACCAAAGGTTCTAAAAGATGAGCGGCATTTTTAATATGTCGACGATAAAAGTTAAACATGCCCAAGTATCTACGAAGTTGAGTAATCGTGGTTGGGCGAGGAAAATTAATAATCGCTTCTACGCGATCAGGTAAGGGTTTAATGCCATCCTTACTAAGATATGAACCAAGAAATTTTATTTCAGAAACGCCAAATAAACATTTATCAATGGAGATACGAAGTCCGTATTCATTTAAACGTTGAAATAAATGCTGTAAGTCACGTGCGTGTTGTTCTTCGTCTTCACTCGCGACGAGAATGTCATCGATGAAACCACAGACGTTGTTAAGTCCACGTAAAACTTCGTCGATAAAACGTTGAAAGGTAGCACTCGCGTTGCACATGCCGAACTGCATTCGCGTGCTTTCAAATAGTCCAAACGGAGTAATTAGCGCAGATTTCGGTACATGCGGAGGAAAAATTGGTATTTGGTGAAAAGCTTTCACTAAATCTAATTTGGAAAATATCTGTTTTCCGAACAGCTGTGACGTAAAGTCAGTAATATTTGGAACCGGGTACTTATCCTTCACAGAAACTTTGTTTAATGCGCGGTAGTCACCAGTTGAACGAAAATATTTTTGGAATGAGGAACCAGATGTAAAGGTGTACTCCACGGAGATTTAGATGGGCGCATCTGTCCAAGTATAATTTGTTCTTCAAACTCTCTCTTCGCCCATTTAAATTTGTCTGGCGAAAGAGGTCTAGGTTTTTGAGAAATTGGTGGACCATGCGTTTCGATGTAATCGAAAACATTGTGTTTAATGGGTTGATGAACTGACGAGGGTTTAATTAAATCTGGAAATTTTGATAAAATATTCAACCAACGAGAAGAAGAATCTAAAGGTTTAAATTGGAGGGAATAAATGTCTATCGGTCGGATAACACCAATACAAGATAAATTTGTATTTGAATCTAAAAGACGTTTGTTACGGATATCAATAAGTAGACCATACTTATGTAAAAAGTCGGCACCTATTATCAGAGTGGAAACATTACCGATTAAAAAGGTATGCGAAAAATTGCGACGTAGATTCAGGTCAATACTTAAGATACTTTGCGAATAGACTGGAATGGAAGAATTATTCACAGCCTGAAGGTAACAAATGGGAGACCTTCCCTTAAACTCAGAGGTAGCTGGGAGAATCGTGACATCGGAACCGGAGTCAATGAGGAAATTAATTCCCAAACTACGCTCGTAAATGAAAAGACGACGACTAGTTTTGGCGGACAGTGCATTTGCCGTCATTATGCACTGTCGTGACCTTTTCCCGCAAAAAATTTGCATCCTAGGGCACATTTGCGTGCTTTATCACTAAATTTATGGTGATACCAACAAATATTGTTTTTAACAGAGATGCGATTGCGAGATGCGGATCTGGAGCGATTACTGTTCCGGCTACTATTATCGTTTGTACCGCGTCGATGATTTCGCTCCCTAAAAGAGGTTTCTAATGAATTTACGGCAGTTGTTAGCTTATGAACCAAATTCGCAAGTTCCGCATTTGCGTCATTTGTCGTAGAAACCATGTTAACAGAAGCAAGGGATGGTGTTGTACTCTCCATAATCTTGTCAGCCATGTTGGCTAAAACTTCAACTTTACTATCGCTTGCTGCTAAAATCTCGCGAACACGAGTTGGCATCTTAGACATAAAAATTTGTTTCAAAATAACATCCGAAATTTCGTTGCCCGCGAGAGATTTCATCTCGCGATACATATCGGTAGGTTGCCTATCCCTCAGCTGTTGACGATCTAGAAGTTGCTGAATCTCCGATGAACGAGATGGAGCCATCCTATCGATTAACTTCTCGCGTAAAAATTCGTATGGGTTTGGATTATTGTCGATATCGCCGGTAAGAATAATATCTTTTACCTTGTTTGCTGCGATAGGAGACAAAGCCTGCAAAACATAGTTGTATTTTGTTCTAGATACCGTTATCACAGGAGAGGTAGTTTGAAATGCAGCTTCAACCATCTTGAACCAAAAACGAATATCCTCGTTGAATACAGGCAACTTAGGAGTAGTTGCAGAAATCTGAGGTACATTTTGTATGTTGGTTATCTGGTGTTGCAGCTGTAAGATCATCTGCTGCAAATCCGCAACTTCGGAAGATATGGGCGAGCTTTCAAAATCGGAATCCTTCTCGGCTTTCGACATCACGTCGGGGTCACCAATGTGGCGGTCCACATAAATAAAACACTTTGGTTTTTTTTAAATAATTATAATTTTTGTGAAAGGGTATCAAAATAAAATACACATGGTCGAAAACTGAGAACGTCTTGCTCTTTACTGAGAATCGAACGGACTAACTAATCTTTACAAAATATACAAGGTCGAGAAATTGAATAGTTATCTCGGCTTTAAATAAACGAATAATATATAAACTACATATTAAATAAAGAATCTCTACAGTACCCCAACTGTCCCTACTGAACTTTTAATTTTGTGAGTTGAAAATGAAAAGATTAATCAAGGAAAATTAATAAATACGAGGATATGCACATTTGAGCGAAAAGTGGCACATTTCCGAGCGAGGGAAGCAACGGAAGCGCGACGCGGAGCGGCACGCTTCATTTTCCTGAGATCGGAATGTGCCACTTTGAGCTCGAATATGTACACTCGGTTTAAGGACGATTATTAAGCGTCCCGTTTTAACAAAAAAAAATTTGGTCACGTTAGTTATAAAGGGATAATATGTACTAAAATACTTTGTAGGGAAATGCTGATAATTTTGACTTATTGAGGGCTCAGATTTCGAAATATAGATATTGGGACCTGAAGGGAAAGGAATAAGGGTTTCTTTCAAGTTGTAGAGGTTGTCGACTTATCGAGGTTCGACTTATGGAGGTTCTACTGTATTACTATTTCTATTTAAAAATAGTATTTTCAACATTTTTAAAATAATAATTTTTAGAGGTAGACAATTTAAAAATTAAAACTTAAATTCGTAATCAATTTTTTGCACTATATGGTAAATAAATATGATGTTTAATACAACTTCTGGGATTTTTAGTAAAACTAATGATAAGTACTTATAATCAAACTTGTACCTTGTCCTTTATACACGATTTATTTACCTTGGTGTAAATAATTAAATACTTTTATACATAAAATAGGTATATGGGATTTTCCTTGTTTATCAAATTATTTTTTTTCCTATTTAAAGCTGATAGTTACTAAATGTACCGAGAATGCTTCTAGATATACTGTAATTTGAGAGTTTTAGATAACTGATGCTTCAGGATAATAATTGGTAGGTATTTTACTTTCATAAATCATTAAATAAACTAAAATTCCTGTTGTTATTTAAACCATTTAAAAAACCACATTTATTATCAACATTTTTTATTAACCTGTCAAACATATTTTTTTCGATTGAATCTGATGTGAAAGATTTAATGCAAATGACGACAAAAAGGCATAATCTATTAAATCAATTAAATAACATCAATTGAAAGTTTGATGTAAAAAATTATAAACTCTGCCGCCGGTATTATTTTCTAAAAGAATTTAATTATAATCCTTTTGGAATAAAAAGTTGGCGAGAGGTAGGTACTTACCTACTTAGATCCAATTATAATTACATATTTGAATTTAAATCAATTGGGATTTTCGAATTATATTTTTAGATTAATCATTTTTTATTAGTTGTTTATTATCAGTAAGAGTTTACATAAGAATTTAAGCACTCCCATTGTTTGCTTATCAAATACTTTTATCAACGAACTTAAAATATAACTTATCTACGTGTTTTCTCATAAGGAATTCCCAATTCTACGAAGCAAATGTGCTTAAATCTTAAATTGTAAAATGGGTAATTGGCCTTTTGATATCTGTATACAATTATAATAATTTAGATTGTTCGATACTTAATTTTAACTTTAACGAGTTGATTTTTCATTAACAAGAAATGTACTACGTATTTTCAAGGTTCCAAATTAAACTTATATGTTAACAGAGGCCATTAGAAGAAAAAAAAAATGTATAAAAAATGGTTCTTTTTCTATACCTATCTAAACGTTATTGTTTTACTTTTTTTATACATCAGACGACGAATGGTAAGAAATGCACGAGCCACTTGTTTGACATCACTGCTATAAATCAATATTACACGATAATAAGGGACCCGCATTCAAACTGAGCTACTAACATTGACATACTTTTATTTATGTAAAAACCAATAAAACAGAGAATAGATACACACAAGTAAGGAGATATTAAATAAGGGGATTTGGATTTTACTGAATATCTTGTGGGTTTGCTCGTTTTCTCAGAAGAATAAAAATTTAGGACACTGTTGAGGTATACCGCAATAACTTTTCAGAATTTCATATTGGCTTTTCACAAAATTTTGTTTCTCTATTCATATTTTTATAATCACAGAAGGTATACTTTAAAAAAACTTTATTTGCAAGTTACTCGTATGATTCTAAGAACATAGGTCTTAAATCTTAAATAAAATAATTCACAACTTATTATTAGTTAATATTGTTCAATACAGAATTGACTACAAATAATGTAATTATATAAAAAACATTATAAAATATTGTTATTATGTAAAACATTGCATCTATTAATTTAGTGGAGAAAATTATTTTTATGGAATCAGTGCCACTGCTTCAAATCGTTAGAAAAAGTATAGAAAAACTATATATAGGGCATTCCACGCCAAATCGCCTACTTTAAGCGACCCCTTTCGTTTTTTTTCAAAATTTTATGTTTTTCAAGAACGTTTTAAAACACGTTTATGATTTTTTTTCAAGTTTTTTTGAAAGAGCATTTAAAACGATCACACCGGCGCACAAAAAAAAAGTGGTCTATACATTCGACCAGACCCATTTATTTACCAGGTGTGCAACCTTAAAACGGCCGTTTTCTAATAGATGGCAGTACGCGCGCATTAGGCATTAGCCAACCTTGCCTGCCATTTTTTCTCATTGCTTTGATCTTTGCCATTAGTAAACAAAAGACAAAGTCAGCAATTTCGGACAATAACGTGTCCTTTGATCACGATAAACATGTCGAATTTTGTGCCAGATAAAGAGCATTTGCGGGGAGCACTGCTATTCCTCTTCAATTGGAAGAAATCCGCCGCCGAAGCGCATAGAATTCTTGTGGAGGTCTATGGCGACAGTGCTCTTAGTGAAACTCGGTGTAGAGCGTGGTTTCGGAAATTCAGAGACGGAATTTTAACGTCACCGACAAGAAGCGCGAAAATCGACCAAAAGTTTTGAGGACACCGAATTGCAAGATTTATTGGACGAAGACGATACCCAATCGCAGAAACAACTTGCCGCGAAGTTGAATGTTAGCCACCAAGCAATTTCGAAACGCCTTTTGCTATGGGAAAGATCCAAAAGATCGGGAAGTGGGTGCCACATCAATTGAACGATCGACAGATGGAACGACGCCAGACCGCGTGCGAAATCTTGCTTGATCGGCACAACAGAAAATCATTTTGCATCGAATCGTCACTGGCGATGAAAAATGGATCTTTTGAAAACCCTAAGCGCAAAAATCGTGGGTGGACCCGGAGAACCCTCAACATCGTCTGCTAGGCCAAATCAATTCGGGAAAAGACAATGCTGTGTGTTTGGTGGGACCAGAAGGGGGTGGTTTACTACGAACTGTTGAAACCTGGTGAAACGATCAATACTCATCGCTACCAACAACAAATCATCGAATTGGATCGTGAATTGTGCAAAAAAAGACCCGAACACGCGGATCGGCATGAGGGTATCATTTTCCAGCACGACAACGCACCATCACACACAGCAAGATTGGTCCGGGATACATTGGATGCACTTGGCTGGGAGTTGCTACCCCACCCGCCCTACTCTCCTGATCTGGCCCTTTCAGATTACCATTTGTTTGCGTCGATGGGACACGCACTTGCTGAGCAGCACTTCAATTCTTATGAAGATGTTAAAAAATGGCTCGATGGGTGGTTCTTATCCAAAGGGGATGAATTCTTTTGGGGTGGAATCCACAATCTTCCACGAAGATGGGAAAAATGTATAGTCAGCGAGGGCAATTACTTCGAATAAAATATTTTTCACTTTTCTGCGTTAATTATTGTGTTTTGCTAAATAAAAAAACAGCCCTTTTAAGGTTGCACACCTGGTATATATATTTTGCTGGGTTAAATCTAAATCCGAAGTTCGTTTGGTCCTATACCCTTAAAATTTTGAGTAAATTGCAAAAACTGCTTAAATTGACTAAAAATTTCAGTTCTTCGCAATTTACTCAAAATTTTGAGGGTGTACTGGCCAAACCGACTTCGGATTAGGATTCACCGCATCAAAATACATATTGATAGATGGGTCTGGTCGAATGTACAGACCACTTTTTTTTTTGTGTGCCAGTGTAATTTTCCAAAAAAATAACAATGCGACTATTGCATTTTTTGCTAAGTTATGAGCATTTGAAAAAGAAAAACTCAAATTTTGAAAAATATTCATATATGAAACGGACGGTCAAAAAAAATTGAAAAAAAATCATGAAAGTGTTCAGAGATCTTAAAAACATAAAATTTTAAGTAAAATTTAAAGAATAATTGAAAGGGGCCACATAAAAAAGTGATCGATTTGGTGTAGAAGATTCTATATAGGTAGATATAGTTTATATTTCATAACAAGGTAAATGCAATTGTGTATAAAATAAAATATACAAAAATGTATATTTTCACGCTTTGCTTCCCTTTTGCAAATATTTATCTGAACGCCTATGCCAATAATATATAATTATTGATGTTACAGTAATATTTCTATTAATATGGTAAATTATAAAAACAGAAAGTACATCTTTTAAAAACCTTGTTGTCGATCAGTTTCCCTTTGCGTCATAGCAGTATCATAGGTTATAAAATTTTAAGAAAATGTTGCTTTTCGAATTGGACTTCTTTATTTTTTCAGTTTATAGGAATCGTACGTAAAGAATACATTAAATAATTTACTTGCAAATAAGTAAACTGAGGATTTATATCCGCGTTATGGGTTTTTAATTTTCGTCAAAGATCAATCATGATTAATGATCTTTTATTAGTTTAAAAATGACACTCAATTATGTTCAAGAAATTGTACTTTGGTGTATGGTCAATGATGAACATTCAACATGTATGTATTTCAATAATTACTAAAAATGTATTAGATGAGTACATGCACAAAAAATTAATAATACAGTAAAACCTCTCTAACACGACCAGCGTCGGTTCTTGCTCAAATTGGGCCTTTGAAGAGGTGGTTATCTTGGAGAGAAAGACAAAGATAGATAATGTAAATGTAATAACGAATACTATATTAGATTAAATGAAGATATTATTTATCAGAATTATATTGTTATTGAATCAAAGTAAGGTATTATAAATAAAGAAGTATTATTTAGGAAGTAAATTAATTATTGTGAATTACGCTTAAAACGGAGTGTACACATTCGAGCTCAAAGTGGCACATTCCGATCTCGGGAAAATGTGCCACTTTTGTGGAAGGGAGCGAAAAGATACGACAATCTCGTCAATGCGAGTGAGACGAAACGATTAAAATTTTTCAACTGATTTTTTGTTTAATTTATTGGTCTATATTGTTGTGAAACGTGCTGAGAAACGAGTGTGCACATTCGAGCTTAAAGTGGCACATTCCGATTTTGGAGAAATGTGCCACTTTGAGCTCGAATGCGCACATCCTCGTATTTATTGGATTAGACTAAATTCATCTTCTTTGTTTGAAATCAAATAATTAAATGTAGTCTAAATACGGTTAAATGTTATGTTTAGAAAAGTTATAGAGGGTATTTTTATTCACCTTCCGCTTTTCAAATAAAAAAATTAAATTTAGTACAATTCAGTCAGGTTTAGAATTATACATAACGCAGGTAAATGCATTTTGTTTAACGTAGGCTTGCAGTTACACTTATTATCTATATAAAATTTTTATAAATTTAAGTCATTTTGAAAAGAAGCGGTCGCGCATTTAACGGTCGCCGTCTGGTTAAAGCGTGGTCGCCTTAGGCCCTTTGCACACGACCGGTTAATCCGCCGTCCGGCTATTTCACCGACCGGCAAAAACGAGCTTATCTTACACACGCAAACTAGCCATCGCTAGGTTACTTGATTTCTGTTCGTTGGCAGTGTCGTTCGACAAATAAATTTATACTAACACCTACAACGAGCCATTTGAGAATGAAATTGGAATCTACGACTCTGTACCACGGCGACGGCAAAATTCCCGTTTGTGTGTCAACACGTATAGACTTGCATGCAATGGAACTATGCGTCGGTCATTCTACCGGCCGGCGACCGTGTGTTCGCCGTTCAAATTTTAATTTTATCGGCGGCCGGTCGACAGAATAGCCGGCACCGGTAGGTGTGTTAGATTGTATTTGAACGTACGTATTATAATTTGTTCCGATTTTCTTGCCGGTCGGTGAAATAGCCGGTCGGCAGATTAACCGGTCGTGTGCAAGGGGCCTTAGAGAGTTTATAAGAAAAAATAAATTTTGATATATCTGTTCTGAAGCACACTGCCCGCTTTTAGCGGTGGTCTCCTTATAAAGATGGCCACAACGAGAGGTTTTATTGTATTTGCCTATTGAAAGTAACAGAATTAGAATTCACTGGTTCTTTTTTAAGAAAAAATGTGGATTTATATTAATACACATATCATATATAGAGTTAGTTACAAGGATTAGGTTGATAAATCAAAGCCTTGTGCATAATTATGATTTAAAAAACATTAAGAACAAATATTAACAATGAACATAACATTGTTTCTCTACAAAAATTGTATATCATCTAGGGCATTAAATTTATCGCAATCGACTTTTTTTTCAGAATAATTGAAAAAAATGCATGGATTTTTATAAAAACAACAACTACTACTATAATTCATTTTAGGGCAAGAGTTTTGGCATTTCTTTAGTAAAATATTTTTATTATTTCGTAACTTTGGGTGATTTCAGAATTTCAAATTATATTCATTGGGGTGTAAGTCGGGATTTTGAGTAACTATTTTACCGGATCGACGGATGACAAAAGAAAGGGTTGATGGGGCTAATATAAAAGATTCGCTAAAATGTTTGTAAATTTAAAAATTAATTAAATAATATAATTAAATAAACATTAAAAACAGATTGTTATGAATTTATATAAAGTACTCTAATAATCCATCCAACTAACTGTATGGCTATATACTTTCAAATCCAAAAGACTGGTATAATTATGTACTACAGTGAAACTATCCTTAACGGACACTTCCTAAAAGCGGACGTTTTTCAATAACGGACGAAATCAATTTCCCCGACATTCTGATATGATTTTTTATGTATTTCGATCTTTTCAATACCGCACATTCTCAATACCGGACACGGACAACAGGTAGTTGTTAGCAAAATTGATCTCTTTATAACGGACACGTGCATTGTAGTGTACTACATTTCTCAACATTCTGTAGTTTATTTACTTGTGTCCGACGAGTTTTATTGCTTCAAGATATATTATTTAAACATTTTGTACATCTTGATTGTCTCCCTAACAGCAAACCCCAGTATGTATCATCAGTTGACGTAATTGAAAAAAGGAATCGGGAAAAACTGAGTGTTCGTGATTTGGCTTTATGTTTTAAAATTGGGAAAACACAAGTGAGCTAAATTTTGAAAAAGAAACATAACTTATTGACTTAGTGACTGCAGTATGGAAACGATAATTCAAAAAAATAATTTCCAAAATCCACAGATTGTTAACCGATAAAAATACGTATGAATGGTTTTTCCGAACGCAAGCTTCAAACATTCCGATTTTGGGGCCTTTGATTCATGAGAAGACCTTGGAAGTTCTCAAAATATTAGAAGACACTCATTTTAAAGCTTCAATAGACTGCCTTGATAAGAGGGAAATATTGCATTAAACTTAATTAAACAAAAAAAGTACAACCTAAAATTACGGACTATTTCAAAAATTAAATATGATTTTTTCAATAAGCATTTGTTCAAATTTTTAATATGTATATACTTCTATAATTTTGTTTATTTTATGCGCTAAATACATATCTACTATTAATTAGTGTGTGATTAGTGATTACATATTTATATTGTCGCTTACTTTCATATGGACCTTATTAATACTTAATTTTCTTATTTATTTGATGTTTGTTTACCTACATCTTTCTATCATTTTTTCTAGTATAATTTTCAACAACGGGCACTTTTCAATAACGGACAAACTTTTATTACCCTGAGGTGTCCGTTATAAAGAAGTTTTACTGTATGTACTTACATATGATTTAAGATTTTATAACATTTATTTTAAATATGAAGATGCTATTAATGTTAATGCTACACAACAATATAAAGAATGATAAGTTATTTTTATGTGCTAATCTATTTTAAGAAATTTGTTTATTTATAGATACAAACATATAAAGAGACTTTTGTTCATGACAATTACATATTTGATATTGATGTATAAAATCAACAGTGAGAATATTATACAGTTATTGTAAAATAATTCATACAAATTGAATTTTTTTATTTTTATTGTTTATTTTTCTGCATTCCATTAGGTTATCACTTAAGAAATTCTATTTTGTGACTGCAAGAGCTTAAACCAGAAGATTTCAACTTTGCTAAGATCATCTCATGGTACACTTTAAACTAAAAAATAACCATTTTAATTCAAAAGAAATGTGGCGAAACACTTTTGATTACAAAAGTATACCTATTGCAAAACGCAAACGTTTCATTTTTGTTCAACATTTTGCTATAAATGCAATAAAAAGATATTACTTGTTTGATCATTCGTCAAGCAAAGTCAGAATGTTAATAGCATTTTCTATTGTTCAAATTGAGATAAAGTAATTTTGATTACATTCTATTCAAATTTAAATTTTTTTAAATTGTTGTAAATTTTTGCAAGTTTACTAAAATTGGATAGGTCATATCGATACTTAACTAAATTTAAAATAATTGAATGTAATAATCAAATTTTCCATAATTTCCATCAATTATCTGTGTATTTAATTTGAAAAGGACAATTGTTATGTAATTACATTTTGAAATATCTTCCATTGTTAAAGATTAAAATGGACAATAGTAGTGGAAATAACTATTTCACGGCTAATCAAATTGTAACCTTAATCGAAAATTAAAACGATTTAAAAAGGTGTCTTTGTGTTGAAATACGATAGTTAGGGAATTGCAAGGTTTTTGGTTAATAATTTACAAATGTCGGTTTCCTTATTCTTAATTCTAATAACCAAATATTTGGTAGATTTGAGATCGGAATTTCCAAATACGTTAATTACATAAGCAAATATAATTAATATTGATAAGTTTAATTCAGCTTTTGCGTAAAGGAAGATACCAATTAATTTAATATGTAGGGGGAAAGTGGCATGAAACAGCCAGTTTTAAAAAAAGGGATAAATAATATAGAAGGACATAAATAAATTAATTTTTTTTTTAAATCTGTAATTGTTCATGCATTTATGTACGTAATGTCATAAAATATTTTTCAAAATTAACGATATTTTTCGACTTCTAATCATTTATAAAAAAAATAAAATTTGGCTTTTTCATAACCTATAGGTATTGAAACAGCCAACCCAATTTTTGAAAAAGCCATGTTCTTATTACAAGATTAAAACTGCACATTAACGAAGATATTATTTAATAATAATCTTAAGCTATAATTTTAGATCTTATATAATTATAAAACGTTTTAAATAACGCAAACTCTCGATAAAATATTTACTTACATAAATCTAAGAAACTGTCAAAAAATTTGACGTTTGTGATGAATCATTGCAAAAACTTAAAAACGTTTTTAGTAAAACTAATGCAATTTCCCCTTTTACGCCACAGGATTTATATGCCCAACCATTACAATTTTGCATCGGTACCACTCTAGATTGCTGTTACTACAATTATTATTGCATTTTATGCAATTAAAAGGTGGCTTTTTCATTACACTGCAGTCCGGCTATTTCAAAACATATTCTCTCAAGAAACAAAATCTCGAAAATTACTATGAAATCAAATATTAGTATACAAAATATATACGTTATTAGAAGGCCTAATATATCTATAAAATTATAGTATAATCATATTATTATTAGTTTTGTACGTATAGGCGTTAGAAAACAAATAAAGTGAACTCAAAACCTTACTTTTTGACGACAAAATCTTCAATACGTCGTATCGGCGCCGTTTATTGACGGTGAACGGTCAAATTTTTGTGGGGGATATCTGGCTAGTGTTGCTATCTTAAAATAATAATACATGAACGATTCGTATGAAAACTACTGCGTAATTGATAATGGCTTTTTCAAAACTTGGCTGTTTCATGCCACTTTCCCCCTACAAATAAAAATATTTAACATGTATCCGATACCAGTTACAATCTTTGTCGATTATTCGGAGATTTGAATAAGAAGTTTTAAAACAACAATTTTAGATCGCCGCAAAATATTCGACGTTTATTATTTAAAGTTATCATATCGATATTTACAGTGCAATTGATTAGGAAATATATAAAATAGTTTTTTGTATAAAATTAAGATTTACATTTTTTAGCTTCTATTGATTGTTGTAGTTACTATTTAAATCTTTTTCAAGATTGTTAATATTTAGATAATAGTTTTATTATCTTATATGGGTAAATCTGTATAAAATCTAAGTAGTTGTTCCGGTATTGCAATCGGGAAATACGCAATTCTATGTACATAAGTAGAACAGTTCAAGCTTTCAAACTTATGGAATCCCCTCAAATGGAAATAAGTCTTAATATTGACACAATTTCAATTAACCAAAAATTCCTAATTGTCTTTTAGAAGAATGTATTGACGATTAATTGATTTTGAGATAGGTAATTATTGAGTTCTCAGTATCTAATAGAATCCTGCAAAAATAATCAAAACTTTAAAAACATTGAAATTTCCAATTTTTGTATGTAATAGATCAATTTTTTGGAAACTAATTTATATCATGTCTAAAAAATAACAAGGAAGTTTTAAAACATTCTAGATTAATTTTTACTATTTTAGAGCCCTTTCTATACAAACGAAAAATTTTTAAGAGCACATTTTGAGAAGCACTGGTATATAGGAGTATAGGTCAGCACTGACCAAATCTCTCAAAGCTTGTTATCCGCCTGTTGCGTCACGATTAATGAATTAAAAATGTACAAAATACATCGATAACCGGCAGGTAGAAAACTTCTGTATGGGAAATAAAGCGGAAAAGATCCCCGAGTTATAATTCTAAAAAGTGCCAGCAAAAAAGTAGAATTGCTATATGTGAAATCAATGTGTTAAAAATAATATTATTTAAATTATTATTATGTAAAAGGAATTATTAAATCGCGTATTAGAGTAGGCACCTAAAAAAGTTTTGAAAATAGACTCGTAATAATGTTAAATAAAAGCCAGTAACATTCTTTCTAACAAAAAAAAAAATAAGATTTAGAATATGAATATAACTACAGTAAGACCTCGTTTAACGCTTCCTCGGTTAACGCGGTCTGTTTGAAGTCTCAAAATAGCTCAAAATTTACGTTTATTTGGCTTATTGCGGCATTTCACAATGACCTCGTTTAACGGTGTTTCGTTTAGCGCTTAAACTCATTGGAACGTATCCCCCGCGTTAAACTGGGTCTTACTGTATACTATCATTTTCATATTAAGTATTTGAACATAATTTATTAGTGGCTAAATGATTTTTTTATATAATAACATAAGGCCTTAGATTTATTGGGTTAAAAATAAAATTAATAACTTAAAACATTGGTTTTTCAAATAGGACGTTTTATTTTCCATAAATAATTATTTTTCATATTTCAGTAAAATATTTAAATATCAATAATTAATTTAGCACAAACAGGAAATTTGTAATTATCAAGAGCTCGATTTAAAAATACGAGGGTTCTACAATATTGTTGTTTCGTTGGAATATGTTGTGTCTAGCAAAACAAATAACTACCAGCGTGGGTCAACAAAAAACAAATCGATTTAATTAGATTCCAAAACGCTCTTAAACATATTAGTTTTTCTAATAAACTCTAACAATAAAGTCAAGAATTTAATAGATACTTTGTATATCCAGATTTCTTAGCCTTTTTGTATTTGCGGACCACTTTCAAAATTTTAACTGTCCCACGTACCGTTTTCGAACAAAATTGTAGAAAAAGATAAGAAAGCAATTTAACAATACAGTAGACGTCGTTTAATGTGATCAGGGTTAATGTTATCAACCGGTTAGTGTGATCAAATTGGTTTGGAACCGGCCCACCCAATATAAAAGCATTACAATTTGTTCGTTTATTATTTCAATATTTCGTTTATTGTGATCAATGTTGAGTCCATTAGGCAATAGGACAGCGGATTCCAAACTATATGTAACCTCGTCTCTCTTAAAACTACACTACCTTTGTTAAATTTGAGGAAAAAAAAATTAGGTAATGGATTTGTTTTAAATTTTTACGGGACGTTCCTATGGACCCCAAACCGACATAGCCGGAGCCATTATTCCCTGCTCCCACCCCAACTTCCTAAATTTTTTAGAATTTCTTGAGTAGTTAAAGGTTGAAGTTTTTGGTTTATTTTTGTAGCACAAAATTTTACGTTAAAAAAATTGTAACGCCGTTATTTGCGAACGGATCTTTAAAAACTATACAGATTCAAATTTTTCAGACTTTTTGGTTTCGGATAGGTTTAAAAAACCATAGGCATGCTATTTGACATTTTTGAGAAAAACGGGTTCGAAGAGTTCGACTTGTAATTAATTTTTTCTAAATTTTTGCTTTGAAAAATTGTAGCTCGGTTATTTATCAATAGATTTTTAAAAACTTTTGATATTCTAAAAGCCGCTTTATCGAATCCTAAGATCAGCTGAAAAAATTAACAGGGCCCAATGTTTTGCCTGGGAGAAAAACGCGTTCGAAGCTTTCAAAATGGCAATTTTGTTAAATTTTTAATTTTTAAAATACTGTAACTCCGCCGATTTTGCGAATTTTGTTAATTTTTTTTCTTTTGGAACGTTTCCAACCCTAACACGTTGCAATCCGGTCTTAACTGAAAATCCCCCAAATTGCCAAAATTGAGAAAATTTTCTTTGTTCGAATTGAGGAAAAAAAATTTAGGCAATGGATTTGCTTTAAATTTTTACGGGACGTTTCCATTGACTCCAAACCGACGTAGCCGGAGCCATTCTTTCCTGTTCCCTCTTTAACCCACAAAATTTTCGGTTAAACTAAATAAATCGAAAAAATACACTTATACTCACAAAAACATTCGTAGCGCACTCATTTTCGATCCGATCATTAAAACGTCTTGAATTCAAAATCCTGAGACTTTTCTCCATAAGATACATACAAAATCGGTATAGAGCGCAATGTTAATTTTTCGAGTAATTAATGGTTGAAGTTTTAGGTTTATATTTGTAGCACAAAATTATACGGTAAAAAAATTGTAGCGCCGTTATTTGTATGTAACTTTAAAAACTATACAAATTCAGATTTGCCAGACCTTTTGACTTCGGATAGAGTGAAAAAATCATAGACATGCTATTTGAAATGTTCAATAAAAACGGTTTCGTAGAGTCCGACTTGCAATTAATTTTTTCTAAATTACTTTGAAAAATCGTAACTCAGTTATTTGTTAACGGATCTTTAAAAACTTTTCAGATTCTGAAAGATCGTTTATTGGAGCGTAAGATCAGTGACAGAAATCAATAGGACCTAATGTTAGATCTCGGAGAAAAACGCGGTCGAATTTTTCAAAACGTATGTTTTACCTTCTTTGCTGGTGTTTTGCGCTTATTGTTATCAGTCGGTTAACGTAATTGCTTTATCTAAGTCTTAAAATGATCAAATTAAGCGGCATCTACTGTACTTTTTATTAGGCACGACTGGTATCTGGAGGATAACAATACCTTGTGTTCGTGGGAAAAAACGGGGCACGCATAGTATTACAAAATATTGCATTAATTATTATCTTAATAAATGATGTTAAGCAGGCTAGCCATGGATCCCCGGCACGCACAATGTGAACCCCTCAGGGGTTCATGGACCCCAGGTTAAGAAAACTAGCGATATATGTTTCAACGAATTCTACGCGAAAAGTCGTTTTAAAGTATGCTTAATAGAAAAATCATTTAGTTAAAAACAATAACGAGGTTTCAGATTTAATAACCTAAATTTTTCTTAATCGTATAAAAATATAAACAAATGAAAATAATGTAGTTTTTGAGTTTTATTTAAATTTGAGAAATTCCTAAACCTTAAGTAAGTACGTGTAAATAGAACTTTCCAAACGATAAAATATTGGAGAAACCATAACAATTAAAATTAGTAATTGTTGCACATTATTATTTTCAAATTTTCGAGACCTATGAAAGTAGTAATCGCCTCTTTCAAACAAGAACTACCTCTACAGATTAATCGTTATCAGACAATTTAAAGGGAAATGGTTGCCATACGATTTATTTAGTTTTTGATTTGTTGTTGTTGTGAGCAGAGTTACGCACCGTTATTTGACATTGAATTAGAAGATATTAGGTAATTTTATTTTTACTGATCTTTATCTTTTGTTCTCATAGTTTCTACATTTCTCAAATTATTCATACATAACCGTCTCATCACAGCTCTTGCGAAACTTGCTAAACAAAATTCTATCTTTTACATCAATTGTAAATCATGGTTAAACATTGAATTGCTTTCTATTGTTAATTAACAGCAATAAAGAATAGGATGTGGTAATGACAAGAAAACACGAAGGAAAGTCTTGCGAATTTTCACAGTTCTTGTAATTAAATTAAAAGCTATTAGAATTGCTTGCTACTGGAAGCAAAAATTAAACTTTTTATGATGAAATAATATTTCAAATATTTGGTCATTTTAAATAAATAATAAATACTACAAAAAATTAATTCTTTTGGAAGAAAGACCTTTTTATAGTTAGAGTAAACATGAATAAATTTTTTTTCCTGCAAATTTTAAAATTTTTTTGCTTTGGAAAAAAATAGATTTAGACCAATACTACTAATTTATAGATATGAGAGAAGTACAATATTTCTTGTTTCTGATCGCAGTATGTTCTTCCTAGCTACCACACTTGGAAATTATTTGAAAAAAAAAACGATTACCTTAATAAGAACAATGAATGCTGTACATCGTCTGTACAAAGAAAATTTAAACCATGAGTTGAACAAATACTTAATTGAGATAAATTAAATTTTGCGGTTGGTTACCGAACCTTATTTGTTATAATTATTTGAAATAACTCCCGGTCATAAATCGCAAAAAAGCATATTTGATGTTCTCATGCCTTTTGCTTTGTGCTTTGTTGGAGCGTAACCAAAAGTCATCGTAGTTAACAAGGAAGAAGGAGAGTATTTTGCCCTCTTTTAGGAAAACCCCAAGCCATCATTTAGCGGTTCGATTCATGTTATTTCTCTACAGAATCGTATTTAGCAAAACTTCGATTTGAATTGTTTTTCAAATTAAATAACTTTATGGTTCTTTAGCCGTTGGACAATTTTTTTATGCGTTGCGGTTTTGGATTTTTATAATATTTTGTTATTGCTCTATTACAACATAAATTAAAACGCGTATACAAAATAACTAGCAATAAGTATTTCAGATAATTAATTTATTCAATTTGAAATTTTATCGACTGGCTGATTGAAAATGCTTAAAGGTTTTCGAATTTAGTTCAGAAAATTATGGGTTCTTACGTAATATAAATAATGCAAATTTAAAAGAACAAATTATAATGAGAAATTACTAAAGTTCTTTCAGAATGTTACGATGAAAAATGTAACTATTTTTTTCCCATACTATGTATACTTTTATTGTTTTTTTGCCTACTGTATTTTAAAAGTTGTAATAATTTGGATTTTATGACTTTACAAATATGACGCATTGAATAAATCTACACTTAAAGTTGAACTAGTTTTGTTGAAAAAATGGCGTCTATTTTGATGAAATTTAAAATGTAAAAACAAGTCTTTTTTTGTTAATCATTAATTTTAGCAGCACTTCGTTGAATATTAAGAACTAAAATAGTAATATTCAGAAATGTTTTAAATACGTACTTAAACAAACTATATCACTTTTGGTTAGCGAATGTCACTTTGGCAAAAATTTTAATTTTAGAAAAATAGTATTTTTTTTGTTACAATAAGTTTTTCCACCATTTGCAATTTTTTAGAGCGATAATTTAAAAGAAGTACTCTGACATGAAAAACTTTATATGATGAGAATTACTGAAGTAAGTTCAGATAATATTTTACAGACAATAAAAGATATGTTTTAATCATTAAAATAAAAAATTGCTTACACTTTCGTATGGGACATACATACGACAACAATATTAATCGTCCTTCTTAAATCGTTTAATCAAAAAAAAAAGCAACGTAACACCACTCAAGAGTTGCTTAGCTAATCTTACTTACATTCCAGATATTTTTAAAAATGTTGCAAAATTATCAGAAAAAATATTGCTTCTAATTTAAAATATGTGTAATAATACACGACGTACTATTTTTTAATTTGTAATAATAATACATGACAAATATGTAAATTTTAAATATTTTCCAATGTCGAGCTCATCGGTTTTAATATTTAGCCTTGATTTGCGATTTAAAAATTTTTATTTTCTTTTAAAATTGAAAGATCCACGGTACTTCTAATTAGTGTGTTACATAAGTATCACGTTTACAAATATTTTGTATTTAAAAATGAGCTCTTAATTATCATGAAACTTTAGTACTTTACATCAACATAATTTTTAATAAAAAAAAGTTAATAAACATGTAAACAATTAATTGTGTGTAGAGTTCCCTTTATTTTCTTATATTAAATACTATTTAGGAATAACCAGTATAGAAATTAAGTACAAAAGTTAACAAACACGTTGTTAGATTGGGAATCCCGTTTTTTCTGGGCCAATACAGACCTGTACTCTATGGGGCGGGTTGCCTTCGCAATACGAACGCGTTTTCATTAGTTTAGTTCCAAGTTTCATTTCAAAGTAGTCGCTGGTTCTCAAGTGATAATTATATTATTTATTAATACACAGTTACCTACATACCTAATCGTTTATTGTGATGAAAAACGAGTGAATATTAGCTTTTCTTTTTTTGAATAATTATTTTCGAAAATCTTTCATACAAATGTCTCGCGTAGATTTGTATAGACACATTCTTCGGAGATACTTTCAGGGTGAGTTTTTCTTTAAAATCTACTTATTTAAATTTAAGATCAAGGTGAAATTGTGCGACAATTTTACAAAAATAGGTTATATGAAAAAAGTTTGCTCTAATTATAATTTAGAATCATTATCCAAAAAAAATTGATAAAGTCTGTTTTAAAATTGTTTTGTATTATTTTTCATTTTTTGTATTTAATTTCCCGCGCTAATTGTGCATATCTAATTGTATTATTTCTAATTAAGATAATTAAATTTGCATTTTCATTTTTGCGTCAGGCGTTGACGTCTTGCGGTTTCCTTCTATCTTTTTTAAGTTTACATAAAATCGAGAATATTTAAATAATTGTGTCAGTTTACGTCGTTTTTATGGTGTTACATAATTACAAACGGTTTTTACAATTTGGTGAACTTGATAAACGATGAAGGTACACACATCAATTTAATAAGCTTGGTGAAAAAAATTAGAAAAACCCGTATGATTGTAGCAAAATTCAAAAAAAAAAATTACAACCCTCTTCGATTAAAATCTCCCTGAAACGATTTCAGAAATTTTGTTGCTATGCTTTATAAATCTTTTATTTAAAGGGCTAAATTTAAATATTGTTTAATTCAAACACCCTTTAGTAAATATAGTTTAAAAATCTTCAAAATGAAAGGACTATATTTCAAATAAGCCTTACATAGCGCTTATCTAAAATGTAAATGTTTAGATCTAGAAGATTTCATTTTAGCAAGTTTTTCTGTATTTTTCTAAATTATATTACTTTAAAAAACAATCCGTTAAAATGATTGCGTAAGAGTGAAATGAATGAATGAGATGCATGCAAAATAACATAAACAGTGCAGATAAAAATGTCATTGAAATGCTCTTCGTCAACTTAGTGGAGCAGATAAATATCACATTTCAATGTAAAGGACGAGAAGGAAAGTCAAACTACGAATGGGGATTCCCTGTAACACCCAAAGAGTATTGAAATATTTGTGGTACAATATTTATCAAATTAACTTTAAAAAATTAAAACGTACAGATGAATCTGACGCTTTCGAATGTGTCATATTGGAAAAAACATTTTCGAAACGGAGACCATATTTTAGGTTGTGGAGAATGAATTAACGAATAAGGATTCCCAACTTGGGGTACGTGTATCTTTTAGGGTGCGCATTAAATTATTCAACTTTTAAAATCAATAGATTTTGTAACCTTTTGAAAAAACAAGAATATTTTTTCTAATATAAAATAGTAGAAGTTGACATAAATTTTCAAAATTCCGCTAGAGAAAAAATTCAGGTAATGGACATTGATTATCATGAGCCGGTTGTTCCGTGTTTCTGATTTTAAGAAAATATGGACCATGTGTTTGAAATTGGTTGGTCAGTATTAGAAAATTTATGAAAATAAATAATATTCTAGAACGGTAGATGTATTTTTAAGTCAATATGGAGATGACTTTTTTTGAAAACAGTTAAAAAAAATTCGTCTTGAAATTTTAGAGTATACATATATTTTGATGTAAATTAATTTATCACATTTTAACAGCATAAAGAAGAATCACATTAAAATTGTAATATGGTATGTAACGCCGTTTAGAATGTGCGTAGTTGAGAAGAGCAAAATTTAATAGTTAAAAATTTATTTAAAAAAAACAACCAATTTTTTTCTTTTTGCTACTATTTGAATTTTTTTTTCAAGAGCCTTTAATGGTCCAGAGACCGCTCCACATTTTACTCATATTTTCCTCTATTGGTATTCTCGTGGCATTCAAACGATAGACACCTATTTTGATAGATTCTTTAAGATTAATTTTATTATACATATATTTTTTTAATAACCTTTAGCAGCAATTTTCTAAATTTTTGTATGAGTTTACAAAAAATTCTTGTATCCGGTTTTGGGAATTTTTTGATACCTCTCTCGCTAATTTTAATCAAGCTTACCGGATTCTAAGTTCAGTGGTCTTTAAACTTTGCCAAATTCCATATAATTCTGTACAACACACCACTTTTTGAAATTATGATAATGGTTTTTTTTTTAGATAATTTGAAAGGCAAAAATATTTCAGATGAGCGTCCTGCGTATTAGCATTAAAAGTATCCATCATAAAATTTGTTATTGAAACATTATTTGTATCCCGTTTATCTAATGTACATATATACATATGTAAACATAGTATTTTCCATTTCGAAACAGAAATCGTAAGATTCCTTTTATATTTACCAATTACAACATGGCATTCGAACGCATTAAATTTTAAATACAAATTAATCAATACATCGTTTATTTCCATTAGATTTTTATTTTATATAGAAACCGTGCTTTTTCTCACGTCTGCTAAGAAAAAGTTGTTTTTCCACGCAAGCGTATTTTTCCTAATTCTATTAAATTCCAACTTAATTGCAGATTAAGTTTTTTTTTTTTTATAAAAGGGAACTGGAGACAGTTGAAAAATTCAACAATAGATTGGTGACGATGCGACTCGTGGAAATTCCAAAAAATATATTCCATCTTTGATGTGGCGCACAATTTCTAGTTCAGTTAGCGAAAGTATAAGGACCGGGCTTTCCAAATTGGTATTGTTTAATATGAAAGTCTTTGCTAGCAAGAGTAACATATTTTTTATTATTATTTAAGACATACTTATCGACCAGCTTAAAAGATTCTTAACAACAGAGTCAAGGTTACCTTTTTTTTTTAATTTAAATTTTTGAGCATAAAAATATTTTAATTTTTTATAAATGTCACTATACTGGTTTTTCAATTTTTAATTCTTAAAATATGATCTGATTGAGTTGCTTTATAAATGTGTAATTCGGAATTAATAATGATTTTTTTATTATCGGGAATATGGACTTTTTTGATTTATTATTTTGATAACGAGTTTTTAAGCGTTAAACTGAATCAAATGACACCGTAACTCATTAGTTATACGTTTAACACTCGGTGACCTAGATTTGCAGTAGATGATAGGTTTTTCCTTAATTAACTCTAACACATTAAATATTTATCGACACCGTTACATTTAAACTTGTTCGTTTTAACGTGAAAAAGAAGAGTTTCAAAAAAAGTTTCAATGTTTTTATCTGGAAAATTCTTTGAGTCGATTTCGAAGATTTTCGACGTCACAAAATACCTTATGTAGGAAACGGAAGCAAATCAGCATTCCTTCGTAAGTTAGCGTCAATTTAATATTATTCGTACGAGGCTTTAAATCTTTTGTGGTTTTGAGTCATTTCAATGTTAAATTTACGTCATGCAGATCTACAGAATTTGCGTGGCGTACTTTTGTGCATTTACAAACGTAAACAATTCGACCTCGGGGTGGGTCAATACATAAATATGTGTTAATATCACTTTCGGTCATTGAAATTTACAAAATTTGAAATCACGCTATTAATTACAGAACTCTCCGTGCATGTATTATTTGTAGGAAAAATTATTACTTATCGAAAATTGTTTATTTGGAAAATTTGAACTAATTTTTGTATTACTCGATGATTAGGAAGATATCTTCAGATTAGTCTAAATGGAGGCACGTTTTTAATTGGGAATAAATTTAAAATGAGATGCATAAAACTAATTATACCAAAAATTATTATTTGAAAATTCCCATTACATAATTAACCAGACTTCGAATCAAAAAAAATACTCAAAATTTTTTACTTTTGTGCTTAAATCAAAACCAAAAACATTATGACTATTTAATGAAAATTTTAAATAAATATTATCAAATGCTAAGCGCTCTAACAAATTATACGCATTTCTATTGCAAAAAAATCAATAATTAGCACTTGATTGAACTATTTTCAAAACTTATAAATTTGAATAACCTTAAATTATTTTTTTTGGGATAAAAGACTAAGTTGACCAAACTCAAAAATTGTAGCAAAATGTTGTTTGTAATTGATTAACCAACTTTTCGTAATGATTTGCCCAACAGTGAGCATTCAGAGAAAAAAGTATCAGCAGCAGAAATTTTTCCGAAACATATTTATTTCTTAAATTTATCTATTTTATGATATATTTTCCATTTTTATCTTACTTATAAATTTATAGGCATAATGTTATAATCAATTTATTTGAATTTGCTTTAAAAACATTTTATCCATCAAGATTAAACCTGAACGCGCTAGTGACATGAACAAGCGCATGCAAAATTCTGAGTGCCACTTCCACTTAGGGCTTTAGTTAGTATAATTTAATAGAAGAATTTTTTTGTATTCTAAAAAAAGCATACATCAGACTTGGAAAAAGTAATTTTGGCAGAGGTCAAGAAATTTTGTACTAAAATTGATAAATATAGCCGGACGGGACTCCGACGTAAATATCCAAATTTGGTATGTTCTTTGGTCGTACGTCATTAGAAAATTTTATTGTACAATCGTTTTATCAAGAAAAACGGTGCACACAACACGGTTATTTTATGATTGTATACAAGCAACGCAGGCTAAATCAAGAAAGCTGTTTTTAAAGCGCAAGTCAAGGGATTCCCAATGCGAGAATGCGCTGTAAAGTGTGGCGTGTGGTTGATGTTGATTCAGTGTACGAGAAACTGTTTGTGTGGGAATATCCATAAAAATTACCGATGCGAGAGAATACGAACTTTCGAAAATAATACGTAACGAACTATCCTTTTTGTTTGCTTCACGCGCTAGAAAACGGCCCCTTGTCCAAAAATCAAGCGAGCGTCGCGAATCGAACCCCTGGGTAGTTATTAAGTAGTGTGTAGCTTTGGGGCCATCTTGTTAGGTATTAAAAAAGTGTGTTGAGTGTGCTAGAAACAAAAGCTAGAAAAATGGATAATAGCAGGCGACAAATATCAGACAATATTCTTACAGATGCCACTGGAAAAGTTGCTGGTATGACGGATGACAAATACGAATACGAGTCTTCCACGGTAGACAGTGGTTTCTTGTCCGGAGGGAATTTAGTGGTGTCTGGAGAAATTGAATCGGAAGAAATCAGATCAGAAGAAATTCAACCCCTCACCGACTCTGGCATTCAGGACCACAGTATTAAATCACATCAAACACAGTCATCCTTAATGCGTTTAGACAGTGGTGTAGACTTGGGATTATCGGAGAGCTTCTCCAGTCTTAGTTTAAAGCATCCTGGGCTCAATGATCTTAACTCAGTGAAGAACAAAAATTCCAACAACTTATTGCAAATAAAGAAACCGGAAGAGCAACAACCACCTTGGGAACTCTATTTCGAACAAGATGAAGACGGAGATACGTAAGTCACTTTTCTTATTTGGCTTTATTTTTAAAATATGCATCCAATTTAATGGCAAATAAATCGTAATCATTGGTTATGCATAATTGGCGGTTGACGTTATCAATGTGTTGTTTAAACAAGTTTATACGCATTATTGTGTTCAATGTTCACATTTATAGTTGCGTTTATGTAATTTTATTGCATTCGCATTGTTCTCCATGTCATTTTCAGAAGAAACATTGTTTATGTAGGTTTTAGCATCAATATTTATATTCGTTACGCTATGCTAATTTTTTCTAAATTAATTCATTAATTAAATAACCGACTCCATGGCATATGAGTTGCTAAAAAAGAGGGGGAAGTGACAATAAAGCAATAACATAACAGTCGTCTAATTTAAATTTTTGTCTTATGATCATCGTTTAAATTAATCATCATTTGAATTAGATATGGGAAAATTCATGACAAATTAAGAGGAAAATTGTTTATCAATTAACAAAGTTATTTCTCTGGGTCTATGGTGAAGCGGAAATCCTTATAAAAGGGATGCAATAGATTTCTTTTATGCAGTTGTTAGATCTCAAATTGAGTACATCATTTTTAATTTTTTTTGAGATATCTGAAATATCAATCGAGTCGTGTCCGATAAAGGGTTACCAAGAATTAAATTATTTTTTTTAGTATTTGCCAGGCGATCATAACGTCACGCATTAATTTAATGTTAAAGGTCTGAGTTGTAATGACATCATATTCTTTTTAACTTTCACAAAGTTTATTCCCATCTCTTCAATAAGTGCAATCATTGATAATAATGTGAGATTACCTTTTGCATATTCTGTTAAACAGTATTCTTTTCCGATGAGCACTAATAAAGTTACTTATTCTTAGTACATATTTAAAATATGATTTATTAAATGATATACCTAATACATTTGACGTTTTTCTGAAATGGTTTATAAAGTTTATGAAGAACTGAAAATTATTGAAGATGTACTTCTTTTGGTGCGTTGAGAGTACAATTTTAGCAGGCAACGGAAGTTGCACGCGCATGTCTTACGAAACTCCGATGGTTAAATTTGGCTGTCTAAGAAAGTACATTAATTGTTGTGAATCATGCTTAAAACCGAGTGTAAAATTCGAGCTCAAAGTGGCACATTCCGATCTCGGAAAATGAAGCGCGCCGCTCCGCGTCGCGCTTCATTTGCTTCCCTCGCTCGGAAATGTGCCACTTTTCACTCGAATGTGCACATCCTTGTATTTATTGAATTTTGAGATTTAAAAAGAAAAAAAATAATGTACCCAAAGGAAACTACATGTGTATATGCACATTTGAGCGAAAACTGCATATTTGTTATCTCGAAACCGAATTCTACACTCGACTTTTAATCAAAATCTACAATGGCAAAATGATGAATTCGATTTACACCGTTTTCTTCGGAACCCATCTACCATGTTAAAGCGCCAAGATTACATTTTTTTTAAAGGAAGCACAGTAACCTATAGTTTGGAAACAACTGGTCTAGTAAGGTAAACAATATAACATGTGATCATCTTTAATTTAGTTAGACCAAAGAAGTATAACTTCTAACGCGCAGACATAAGTACACACACGGTTTTTTCAATATTATTTTGGAAGCACCTTTGAATAAAAGATTTTTATTATAAACCTTTTTCCGTAGAACAGTACCTTTGTCCAATTATTTTACTAGTCAAATTTAGTTAACAAAGGGCTTTTACATATTTTTCACTCTTGTTGATTTTAACAAGACGGTCTTTAATAGTCTTTGCTACTGGTATCGCAATCTCTTAGATTAACTAAAATAAACACTGGCTATTAAAGTTTTACAAAAACACATTTAATACAATTCTTTACAATAATAATTTATTATACCAAGATCATGTTGTAAAACTTGCGAATTACTTTCTTTCGGTAAACGAACAAAAGCAATAAAATACAAGAATTCAAATCATTAATTCAAACACAAAGTACGTACATATAAACAAATATAAATTTCCACTCTTCAGAAAAATTATGTTTACAATCGTAAAATAAACTTTAGCATGAATCACAAACATTAAAATTTTGAAATTAGGCCATCCCATCCGTTTGCAGTTAAAATTTTATTTATTTCAATATATTCGGAGCCAAAAATATTTGATTTAAATGAATGCGTGCCTGTCGTAAATTTTCAAAACCTTGGCCATACAAATTTTTTAAACGCAATGAAGACATTATTTTTTTCCCAAAAAAAAGCATAATTTTCATGATAATTTAATATTACTTTTTTTAATGTTATCCTGAACAATAGATAACTATGTCGATAACACAGCTTGCACAATTTCAGTATAGTGCGTTATTCTTAATTTTTATAACGTTATCGCATTTCAAATTTCTTAATTTAAGTTCAAGGAAATTATTAATAACGATTTTAAAGTGGAAAATTTCGCCAACATTTTCTGAGGCTTATTTCTGTCTACGTCCTTTATAATTCAAATAAAATCTAAAGATCAACGTTCACATAATTTTGTATTAAATAAAGTATACATACATCAAGTTCACCAGGAAGTAATGTGGAGGACTTTTAATGACTACTTCCTCATTATTAATACTGTTGTTTATTTAACCGTACAGCTTTTTCTTTTAATAAATGCGCTTTATGTACAAATTTAAAACCACAAATTGATGTGCAATAAAGTGTATGTATCACCATTGGTGTTAATATTACATATTACCTTCATACAGAATCAAGTTCAAAGATCAAAGAACATATTAAAATTTAAAATATGTGCATATACCTATGGTGTGAAAAACCTGTCTGGAATACTTGTAGATATTAATACCTTTGTAAGTACAAAGTACCTTAAAAATTCACCGAAATTCTCACTGAGTGCCGCCCTTTGTTATAAAACTAGTTTTATCGTGCTTTTAGAGATATCGCCAGATAAAAAATAGGGAGCCAAAAAGCTTGCATGACGTCCACTTTACAACACATACTTACATAGAAAAAATTACTAACGTATTGCTCATGAACTGTTGGCTACTTGTAGTTTTTGCAGGTGCAAAATTTTGTTTATCAATCTTTGATTAATTAACAAAGAATTGTATCATGATTACCAATACGGTAGTCTATACCCCCCATACATATGTATTTTTTCTTTGATAATCTGATTTTAAGTAAATTAACAAGGAATTTATCCAACACAGGGTTACAGAGTCGATGCTTTTAGACTTGTACGAAATTCAATTGTGAAACAGCCACACAAAATTCGCGGCTATCGTAATTTAATAAAAATATAACGCAACGCTGGAATTTCCATCAGCACTTATCAAAAGCTACACTTCAAACTAGTTAAAATTTTCTACATTTCGAATGCGATAGTCGCTAATTAAAATAAATAAAATACTCTTTGGATAAGGTCAAAAAACTAAAAAAATTAAAGGCGAAACTACGTAGGTTGTGGTCATGAAATTGTTGGCTCTTGTGATATTTCATTAGGGAATCCCAGCTGAAACTTCGCCATAAAATCAACCAACCAACAATACATAATTCGCTATTGCTTCTCCCATTCCTTTTTTGGTCACATCGATCTACCTTTATAAGTATACATACATAATAAAAATTACACCATTATAGCCCTGCGTTGACTAATTTTATCTTATTTTGTTGATGATGTGGAACGTATTTTCCAACAACGGGATATCCTAATACAACGATAACTGCTCAAGAAAACTTTGCAAAGATTAATTTGGTACAAAAAATGGTGTTAAATTAAATTACTACCAACCTGCCGATGTAAGCTAACGTTTAAAAATAATCAGGAATTTTGAGTCGGAGGGTATCGTATTTTTAGAGCAAGGTCCTTCAAAACAGTACTGTTTATCAATAGTACTTTAAAAAACTTCAATTCTTTCTTTCTATTTTAGAGATAAACATTATAAATAGGAAATTGAAAGTGTACGTTAGGCGCCAACAAATTTGGTTTCGAAGAAACACTTGCAAGTGCAGAGCCCATAATTTATTCGTGAAGAGATGTAATAGAAAACGTAACAGAAATCTTCAAAGTTCGACGTCACTGATGACGCAAAAGAACTAATTTTAATCGAACTCGGTCTACGAAATTATAATTCAATCACAAGCTTCGTTTTTTTCAATTCGAATTCAATAATTTACAGAAAATAGAATCTGTGTCCATAAATTATGAATAAAAAAATTCTTTTTTTAAGATTGAAAGTCGATTTTAATCGAAACTTATACACGACCAGTTTATAAATCATTTAGAATACTGCTTCTCAACTGTTTTTATCTGTACCTCTTTTTTAGCATCAATATGTGTTCCGCATTTAAAAGTGCTTCAAAACGATTGTTTTGCTAAAGCATGGCATTTAACCACTTGATATGATATTATTCTCAACCTGAACGAATTATACGTACACTGATATCAGTTACCATATTAAATCAATAAATAAAATTATCTATAATCGGTAGAATTAATTTTCGAAATTGGAATATAATTTAAAAATTGGGGTGCTATTAAAATATTAATTAATTACATCCAAAGAAAAAAGTTTAACCGTTTCAATTTGCTTCCAAATAACGCTTATTTAGAAACAAATTGCAAGAAATTAACATTTTAAGTATTTAATTAGAAGTTGGACAGAATTTCGGGTATTCCCAGACCACACAGCTTTATTACCTGTTTGGAAAATCCGAATGGAAAAATGTAAAAAAGACATTTCGTTAATTCTTTAAATGCCCTTCGATAATAAATCGAGAGTCTGAGAGCTTACATTGTTTGTTTACTTGTGGAAGGACAAAAATACTATGCTTTATGTGTATGAATCAATCGACTACGATTGAGCGTATATTATTTAAAAAAAAATGAAACCTTTAGCTAATTTTTTATTTAACTTTCAGACAACTTCATTCAGCTATAATTCAAGGGTTCCTAGAAGTGGTCGTAGCGCTAATCCGTGCAGCCCCACATCCGCGATTGTTAGATACACCCAACGACGATGCACAATCCCCATTACATCTGGCGGTCGCAACGAGACAATGGAGAATTGCGAGATGGTTGATTGTGGCAGGTGCAAAGCCCTGTCCAAGAAATCTTCAAGGTGATTCGCCTTTGCACATTTGTGCCCGGACGGCAGATTTGCAAAGTTGCAAAGCCATCACAGACCCCGTCACACAACACGAACGAGACGCCTTAGCTCTAAGCTATCCACCACAACCCTATCAGCCATGCGATGTCGACCAATGGAATTACGACGGTGAGTTATCTTTTTCAAGTTTTAAACTAACCAGAAAATGCGCCAAAACTAATAACATTTCCTAAATTAAATACGTTAAATAATTAATGAGACCTTCAATTTGCCACACAAATTGATGTACCATTTTTCAGTATGCGAAAAATACCTTATAACATTAGTGATCAAGCACTGATCATAAATTACTTTTTTTATGAATATATGTAATTACTTCATTTAATTAATTAAATTATTTATAATTTAAGACCAATCACTTTTGTTTTCTCCATCAGAATTGTTTTTCTTTAAATTCTATTATTACTCCTATTAATTATTTATTTTATGAAGAACAAATGATTATTATACGAGACGAATTCTGAAAGTAAATGTAGGGCAAAAGATGTTAAGGAACTTTCTAAAAAAAAACGCAAATTACCCAAATTTTTCGACGTCACATTTGAAATATTTATAACAATAATAAAACCACGCACTTGACTTTCATGAATTGAAATTTTTAATATTAACTATAGTAACAATTGCCAATGCTTAGAGCACGAGTAAAAGACAAACATCTGATTGAAGACACTTCCTGCTTAACGATAGACGGTACTTCGTGAATGAAAATTTAGTCAATTTAACGAACCTCACTTTGGATAGTGATGAGAAAGATTCATTGTTGATCAAAAGGTTAACATCCAACGATATAGTGATATAGATCAGTGCCTCTCAAACTAGGGATCGTTAGATTTTTATTCCAACAAAACGAAAACTTAGATTTTTCTGGACCAAATAGAAAATAATTTTTATCATAAACATTTAAATTTAATTTTTTTCTCGATGTTACAACAAAATGTATTAATTTTTCTAGATAGACCTTCGTATCTCTAAGATTTGTAAGCTATGTTGTACATCATTCAAATTATTTAGACCTTTCTCCGTGCCATTTTCTGTGTACAAGACGAATTAAATCATCGGATTTTTGTGGTTGGTTCGTCCACACTCGAATGTCTATGAAAAAGTTCGATGTCGTAGGCATTGTCCTTGGTTAACTAAAAATATTGGTAATCCATATGACCGTTTACGATTATTCTGTGCATCGATACAAAATAAAATATGCCAACGCCATAGCACAAGTTCATCCGAAGTTATCGTATGATTATAATACGTGGTACATTTACCGCTATTCTGGAAATTCCCAGCATCCTGAATATCGCGAAAAATAGCGCACGAACAACATCCAAGCTTGAAATTCAATTACCGGCCGAACATTTTCTAGATTTAAATTCATCAATGAATGATGTATAAACTGGTCAGTAACTTTTGTAGTATGAATAAATTTTTAATAATATACGATTTAGAAAGTTAATTAGATGAATCATTTATCTTCGCGAAGATCAGGATGCCATAATCATTCAGCATGAGTTCATTTACAAATCAAGGACGATTATTAAGTCATATTTTTGTTAGTTCTTTATGGGTAGAATTATTCCTAAAGCAACTTTTTCTTTTTTTGTTTTCAAACTGTTAAGTCAAGAAAAAACGACATTCAGAAAGTTTATAAAGCCACAGTTCTTTGTGCGAAATTACACGAATACAATTCGGTGTCCGCTAAGACATTTTAATACACGAGATAGATTTATGGATGGATAAAAGTCCATCATAAACTATTTACTAGGGTTTTTCCACAATGTATATCTACATCATACATTTAAGCGGATTGCTTTGCTAAAATTGCAAAATAAAGTTTATGTAAAAGCGCTAAAAGACGACTATTTAAATCTGCTAAGAATACACTTTTTAAATCTCTTTCGAATGGGCTTTATATTGGAAAGGACAAAATTACATCATGCGAACACGTCCTTCAGGTTTTTCGTAAACTCGTCGAAATTGTATTTATGATATTGTAGTTTAAAATTCCTCTTTATTTTTTATCTTAAATTTCATTGTTTGGTAGCAATTTAATAAATATTAATGAATGAGATATCAATAGTCAGACATGCCAACATCTTTACAGGAAAGAATACCAATACTACAAGACTATAACATTATACAAATAAAGCCACAAGTGTGCAAAGAATGCTCAAAATGGCAATTTTTTAGTTTGTCGATTTAACAATCAAAAAAGTAGGACATCTAAATTAAAGAATCGTTTCACAGCTATGAGATGCTTCTTAAATTGTACTTACTGTCCATCGAAATAAAGCGTTACCAATAAGTAGATTAAAATATTCTAATTTCTCATTTATTTGTGGAGGTTGCACATAATTATGACATCACACTATACATCTGATTAAATTAAATTCTACGGAATACAGGTTTTATTAAAAATCGCAATATTGTAATTGCATATAAGGACTTTTTTTGTAAATTTGATGATGCACTGTTTCAAAGAAAATCAAATTCTCATTGTTGTGGTACAACGTTCAACTAATCGTATATCATAGACGTTGGGGGGTAATTTCGGTGCATGTAAGTGATGTGGTTGGAATTGTACAAATAATGGGTAATTACAGAGAATTGTCTTAATCATTTCATATCTTCATCTGTGAGACCCACACAAAAATTCAGAGAATCACAAATCGTATTTGATAATTAATCGCAATTATGACATCAGTTTAAAACCACAAAAGTTCAGAGGCTATCGAACAAAAAAAATTCTGGAAAATAAGTTTGAAATTAGTTTTTTTTCCTTCAAAAAAAAATAAAAAAATAAAAAAATAAGTCGTATTATTTTGAAAACGCACGTGATACATGGTTAGTTTCAGGATTTTCGTTAGGGTGTCTACTAATTAGAATAACAAATTGGAATTGGAAAGAAAGAAAATTATTGTATTTATTACTTCTGCCTGACCTCATTGGAAAATCCAAATTTCGATTGTAATTTCTTTATACAAACACGTGGCTCTCTCTTAAATAAAATAATGTGCAAGCTGTTTTGCCATTATAAACGGTATGCAAATTGCGTTATATCGGACGTAGAATTGCCAGGTGTCACGGGTAGGTCTCCAAGGATGTTTTCCGGTGCCTAGAGATTTTATAGGAAGTTCTTCCTTTTCTTTATCAGATACATTTCCTGTTTACATTGGTAGTAAATAGCCTTCTGCAGTATCTAGCTTTGACTGTTACTCCGTTATATTTCAGGGTTACTTGCGATAATTAATAACGCCGTACCTACCTTTAATAAAATCCTTGAAATTATGTGTTCTAACAATAATTTGTGCAATGACACGCAAAACGCAAAACTATAGTAATTTTTCTCATGCAAATTTTTTGGGTGCACACTTTATTCGAGCGCTAAATAAAGGAGTAAACCAACTCTGAAACTTTCCAATGGCAAACATGGGAATCCCTAGTTTGTAATGTGGTCGACGATTTTGTATAATGTTTGTAGTCTGCTTTTCTCCTTGAAATATTTAGCAATTAAAATTTTTAAATTTAAAGCGCTTGGCATCCTCCAAAACGGCAGGCCAATTTGAAAAATTCAAAACTATATCAAACTTAATGGTTCTGTAAAGAATAACAACTGTGACAAATAGTCCACTTAGTCTGTAATAACAATATTTCAAAATTACAACAATATCATGAATTAACATCGCAGTAATCGTATTCCTGTTTAATTATCCTAAGCTAAATTTATGCACCGCATTAGTTAAAGATAGAATTGTCACTGCTCAATGGGGTGCAAATAAGATAAAGATTAAGAAGCACTAATGCAGTGGTTTCCAACCTTTTTGTACCGGCCCCCCCTTTAAAAAAAAATTGTTGCGCCCCCTTAATTTTTCTAACAATCTAATTTCATAAATACTCAACTGATATTATAATTTATTTAATGGGCTACAAAATAATATACAATATTATGTAAAAATATACATAAAAAATTTTTGAGACCTATTCGACTTTTTTGGTTTGTATTTGAAAATGATATTTTGAAAACAGCTGCATGCCCCCTTGCAACAGTCTCGCGCCCCCCAAGGGGGGCGCGCCCCACAGGTTGGAAACCACTGCACTAATGTGTTGATTTTAAGAAATCGTTTGATCCCGTTTGTCGATATTTTTACAATTTACTATAAAATGTTTTATTGTGTAAACAGATTAGTCTTAAAAGTATTTTCGATACGATGGAAGAATCAAATTTTGGCTTCTGCTCACCAAAGTTTAATTTTAAATGGTAAATAGTACTGAGCGCAAACGCCCACAAAATCACGCGGTCACAGCTTTGCATTTTTAATGACTATTTTTGGCTTATTGTTTTTTGGTAAACTTTATGAAACTCGGTCCTATTTTGAGGACGCATTTATTTTTGTTTAAATACTTGTGGATCCAAACATTTGGGTTAAATCTAAAAATATTTACATTTGAAGAAAAATGCATGTACCATCTTAATTTATAGCAACCACGTCATTATTTTAAATGACTAAACATCCGTGTCATTTTATTTTATTTAAAATTGGAGGTACTCAAAATCATAAGTTCCAAAAATACACGTTCAGTATTTTTAATTACTTATTACTAATAGCTGCTCAAAAGTATAACATGTACCAATTTTATTAAGAGTTTTTTTTGTCATTCTTCGATTTGTAGTATTTTAAAAAGAAGTTGTTTACGTTTTTTTGTTGTATACTTTTTTTAAGCTTTACATAGGTACATGAGATTTCAAACTGAAAACATTGTAAACAAATAGTTTTGGTTTTATTTTCGTAATTTTCGAAAAAGTAAAAATAAAGATTCGACCCACACTTTCTCACGATCAAAAACAAATGTGCAACCCCAATTTAGATCGGATTTTCCAGCCCCAACATAGTTAAGGAGTGACTCTTCTCATTCAGTCCTTCGCTGAAATGCACCACTAATAATAGCGAGATTTTTGCCATACTCTTGGAATGCCTTTGGAAACATTAACTTTGGGAAAACCAGACGTGTCTGGCCGACAGAAGTCTGAATTCCGCATATCTCTAGCTAAGAATAAACCTCGGTGTATTTTAAGGACGACCAAAATATTTAAAACTTGGTATCCCAATTGGACATTGAAAATTAAGGTCAATTAATAGTCGTTTTTTGACGCGTAACATAATTATCTATATTTGGTGCTGGCTTTAATAGTTTAGGATATTATTTGACACGAGTAACATTAAAAGTTGTGCGGTGTGGTGGTTTTATTATAATTTTTTTACATTTTTGGAAAAATTAAAAATTATTTAGAAAAACTCGAGGACTTTTATCGATACCAATTGGCGAAAAATATTTCTGTTTTGGTCTACTTTTATCTGTGAAGAAGATTAATCAATTCTTCACACCTTCAAATATCGTGCACTGTTAGTTTCACACTCTTGGAGTATTTTATAGAATTACGTTGAAGTTTCAATTTTTCTAATAAATAATTTGTGGCTATTACAATTTTACGAGTATCATTTGAAAAATTCTAATTAGTGGAAAAACAGTTTGGGAAAGCGAAAATTTTTGAACAAATAGTTTATATAATGGAATTTTTTCCTTTTTTTTATCAAAGTGTTTATTATTCGTAATTGTGGGGAAAATCCATGTGCGCAATTGAATGGTAAAATTGCTGATTTTTGAATATTTATTTACATAAAACATAATAATTTAAATGTATAGCTGTTTATGAATTTTTCTCAAAATAGATTAATAAACAGGACAATTACTTTTTGGTCATGTTTTAAGCTAAAAATTAACATATATTTTTTTTATATGTAACACAGAATTCGATAAGAGAAGGGAGAGAAAGAAAGATAAATTAGAAATCTCAAATTATTAATTTTTTTATTCTCACAGATTGTATTAGAAGTTTCTTTTTTTAAAAAACGATTAGGCAACTGCAAACCTTTTACTAAACAAAGAAAGCTTAGAAAACGTAAAACATAATTGCTGCGATTTGATGTTACTGACCTCATTGTTAATTCTTGCTTATCATTATAAAGTAACTAAACTTACTGTTAAAAGAAAAAAACTCAATTTATAGAATCAGCTTCGTGCAATCAAGGCTAAATTATAAACGAGCTCATACATATATTAACCAACTAAACCCTAATATATTTGTTATCAAAAAATTACCCACAAATAGGAGAACAGCCATAATAATTTTAAAAAATTGTTACAGGTCAAACATGTGTGCACATAGCAGCTATTTATGGTAACGTAGAAATTTTGCGTCACTTGGTATGGAATGGTGCAGATATCAATGCCCGAGAAGGTACAAAAGGATTTACGGCACTTCACTACGCTCTTGAACAGGGCAACGAGAAAATGTCACACTTTTTACTATTTGAGTGCAACAAACTCAATCCATCTATTCTGACCTATGGTAGAAGAAGTGTTTTACAACTTGGTTTCTCAGTTCCTTCCAGCTTGACCGAAGCTCTCAGATCACGAGGTGTCCCATCACCGTACACCAGTGACGAAGAATACGAAGACGATAGCGAAGACGAGGTTAGTTATTTAAGATTTTAAATTTTGTACAAAATATTTAACGAAATAAATTTTGAGTATTACTTCTGAGAAGGTGGTATTTAATTTTTTGATTGAAACACTAATTATATAAGAAAGGAATGATATTGTTAATTAATTTTTCGTTTTATTTTCAGCTCATGTACGAAAACACGAATATTTATCAATCATCGATAATTCATGCTAGTGCGTGAGGAAATTGCTAAAATTGCGAAAGAAGTTTTCACGTATAATCGTGATAACAGCATGACATACAAGCAGAAGCGTCAGCTCCTCCTGTGCCTTCATATGGCAGCAGCAATACGAAGAGAAAAAAGATCTTGCAAGTTGCCAAATGTAAAACCGTTCTGTGATTCAACGACGTGCGAATTTCAAATAATTTATTGATATTTTCAAATATCTGTTATCGACATATATTTTTGCATTGAAATGAATTATTTAATGTTCGCATTTAGATTAACAATTACAGTTTTATTTCGACTGACGTTTTCTTTATGAAATTAGTTTAAGTTCTTTCTTGTTACTTGCGACGAAAGTATTATAGATTACAATCATTAATTTATAGTTTTTTTTTAAACAAAATGCAAATCTCTTTGCTTTTATCACAAGTAACGGAAAGTTTAAATGGTGATATTATAATCACCCATCATATCTGTCTAATGACTATCGTAAGACTAAAAGAATGTAATGAATGTGGACGGTAGACGTTGTGTTCGTATCTTAACTATTTGAGAATTACCTGTTGTATTTATTGTTATTAGTTATTGTAGTAAAATTATTTGATTTCTACATTCAATGTTCTAAACGCCTCACCCATGAGTTAAGTATCATCTAATTATATTTAATTAAGTTTATGTTTTAGTCTTATCATTTTATGTGAAATAGTATTGAAATAAAAGTTTTTAACAAAACTGATAACAAACATCTGTGTTTTTTTTAATGTGTAATTTCCAAAGGGATAATGTAATGGATCAGTTACTTTATACTTTGTCATTAGAAAAATTTGATCAACGTTGCAAACTCAAAAATTTGTAAAAACTACCGATGATTGAAATTCTATATCTATCTATGTATTTACATTATTTTTAGTTTAATTGCCTAAAGGTTAATTTTGTAAAATCCAGAAGTTTTAACAATATAAAAGTCAAAGTTTATTGGAATTTTACATAATTTGCACTGTCGTGTAATTATAAAAACTGGTTAAAAATTGTTATTTAACATTCAGATCTTTATGGACTATAGCGCAGGGCCTTCCTTAATCACAATGTTCTCTTCGCGTACAAAAAAAATTCTACTAAACAATTTGAACGAAAATTAAATATATATTTATAAATGGCGAATAAGTCGCTAAAATTAACTCGATTATGAGTTGATTGGGTAGACCCTAAAACAGTATTAGTAGAGGCTCTACAAAATTAACATAATTACGGTCTTTTTTTTTAAATAAAAGACTACTACCGAACTCGGTAGGCAGTAGTTGTCCTGCCACAGGCCTCGCTAGCAAAATATATTTCTTGAAATAAAATATTTTATTCAGTATAACTTAAATGTTTCAAATACATTAATGTAATTAGATAACGAAATTAAGTAGGGTGATTTTAAAAAATATTGAAAGGTGCTGGTAGATCGAAAATTTGGGATTTTATGTTTTTTAATATGAGAAATAATTTTTTTTTAAATTTGGTTAAAAAATTAATAAAAATTTTTGGATCTCGACAACAGCGTCATCTACCGGATTAAACCATAGCGGAAAACCATCTTGGAGACTCCAGTAATACAAAAAAAATTCATCAAAATCGGTCAAGTCGTTTAGGAGAAAAATTACGAACACATGCACACCGGAATTTTATATATAAAGACAAGATTCGACAATTACCGGAAAATCATCGAAACTCACCATCTACTTAAATACCTAGTATTAGATTTTCCTGCAAAGAAAAGCAGGTGCGACCGGGACCCATTTTTTTTCAAACTTCTGTGCGTTTTACATTTGATGTTGAAAAAAAATCCACACTTAGTTTCTTAAAGCAGGGGTACACATTGTATTTAATAGTATCTTATATTGGAAGAAATACGTTATATCTAATACATCTTTCTTGTTAATAGTAAACAAAAATTTGTTTTAAATTTGCCACTTTTATGTCTGTAAGGTTGGTTACAAATTCTAGAAAAAACAAAGCACGAGTAATATTACCGATTCTCATTTTGTATTTGACAATTGACAGATTCGAAGCTTGTTCTAGAATATTCCATTGGAAACGTGCTGTTTTTATTAAGTACCGGTAAAAAATGGAAAAGGTAAG
Source organism: Sinopyrophorus schimmeli (assembly GCA_036325965.1). Lineage (NCBI taxonomy): Eukaryota > Metazoa > Arthropoda > Insecta > Coleoptera > Elateridae > Sinopyrophorus > Sinopyrophorus schimmeli. Next base: position 392,185 of record JARFIZ010000025.1, on the reverse strand, counting down.
TTATAGTTAATAAGTTGTGTAGATAAGTTTTAGAGTAATGAAATAAATAAATAATTTTAAATTTTGCAATACTGTAGGTAGGAGCTTTAAAAGACAAAGGTAATGCGGCTTTAGCTGAAAATAAGTTTGAAGAAGCTGTAAAATTTTATACAGAAGCCATAAGCATAGATGCAAGTAATCATGTTTTATACTCAAATAGATCTGCGGCTTATGCAAAGTCGAATAAATATGATTTAGCTTTACAAGATGCTGAAAAAACCATACAACTGAAACCTGATTGGGCTAAAGGTTATTCTAGAAAAGGATCTGCGTTGGCTTATCTTGGTCGTTCTGATGATGCTATAGCTGCTTACAAAAAAGGCTTAGATTATGATCCTAACAATGCACAACTAAAAGATGGATTATTAGAGGTAGAAGCTCAAAAGAGTTCCTCAAGAGGCTTTCCTAATCCATTTGCTAGTCCTGATATTCTGGTCAAATTACAGTTAGATCCTAGAACCAGAGATTATATGAAAGATCCATCATTTGTTAACTTAATTCAACAATTACAAAGAAACCCCAACCTTTTAACACAAAAGTTGCAAGATCCTCGTGTATTAACAGCATTAGGTGTTTTGATGGGCATTGATATGAGTCAGGATGAACCAATGGATACTGAACCAGCTTATACACCCACTCCTCGTAAACCTGAGCCCAAGCCTGAACCTAAAAAGGAACCCGAACCCCAAATACTGCAACATAAACAATTAGCAAAAACAGAGAAAGAATTAGGTAATGAAGCTTATAAGAAAAAAGATTTTACTAATGCCGTTCAACATTATGAGAATGCTCTCAAACATGATCCTACAGATATAACTTTTTATAACAATTTAGCTGCTGTGTATTTTGAACAAAAAGAATACGAAAAATGCATTGAACAATGTGAAAAAGGAATTGAGATTGGTAGAGAAAATCGAGCAGATTTTAAATTAATCGCCAAGGCATTTATGAGAATTGGAAATGCCCATAAAAAAATGAAAAATTATCCAAATGCTAAAATTGCTTATGAGAAGTCAATGTCTGAGCACCGTACACCTGAAATTAAGACTTTATTATCTCAAGTTGAAAGAATTATCAGAGAAGAAGAGCGTAAAGCCTACATCGATCCAGCTAAAGCAGATGAAGAAAAGGAAAAAGGTATTAAATTAATAATATGTAAAAACTTTACTTAAAATAATATTTTTTTTAAATATTTTAGGAAACGAATTCTTTAAAAAGGGAGACTATGCTGCTGCTGAAAAACATTATAGTGAAGCAATCAAACGAAATCCAGATGATGCAAAATTATACAGTAATCGGGCTGCATGCTATACAAAGCTTGCTGCATTTGATTTAGGGTTAAAGGATTGTGATAAATGTGTAGAACTAGAGCCCAAGTTTATAAAAGGTTGGATTAGAAAAGGGTGTATTCTTCAGGTAAATTATAATTTAATTATGTTAGAACAATACTATTTATTATTTTTAGGGAATGCAACAAGCCAGTAAAGCTATTTCTGCATTCCAAAAGGCTTTAGAGATAGATCCCAATAATACAGAAGCTCTGCAAGGCTACAGACAATGCACTTTAGAGAGTGCCGGTATAGGAGGTGATCCTGAAAAAATTAGACAACGTGCAATGTCTGATCCAGAAGTTCAAGCAATTCTTAGAGATCCTGCTATGAGAATGATTTTAGAACAAATGCAAAACGACCCTAAAGCGGTACAAGACCACTTAAGAAATCCAGATATTGCTGCAAAAATACAAAAACTTCTTGAATCAGGTCTAATAGCTATTCATTAATAATTTCTACTAAATGCTTTACAATTTTTTACGTATTTAGGTATTAGTTGTTACATTTATTTAAACTAAGTTTGTATTTATATATGTTAGTCAAGGTAAATTACTTTTGCAGAAACATAGTTATAGTTATAATGGCATTCTTTAAAATACATTAAAACTAATTTTAAATGTAAGTCTTGTTTTAATAATTTTATATGACATTTTCAGTTGTATATTTTTTAATATCTTTGTGTTTAGATATGTTGCACTAGTGTGAATATTGTTAATGTAGCTTCAAATTTAATGGGATATAAATATTACTTAAAAAAATTGTGTTTGAATTTTGTAGTTTCAGTTGTAAAGAACTAACGTTTAACTTTTTTTTCCATACTAATTTGTGTTTTTTTAATTGTAGGTAATTCTTGAATCCACAAATTTTCTATTTCGAATTGATTTTGGTAGGTAAACTAGATCTCTTCTTGCAATTCTTCAGTCAACCGTGCCCCCTTCCAGTAAATTAGTATTTTATTCTATGGCGTCGACTAAAATTGTAAGATTAATATTGTTTTCATATCGGTTTATACAGTGATTATTTATTAAATTATTAATCGTGTGTTCCTAATTGTAGTTTTAAATCTAATAAAGGTATGTACGAGTTGCTTAATGGCTTAAAATCGGTTCAAGATTGTGAATTCAATGTATTTATTTGCGAATATACAACTAACTAGTTTTGCTTTATTTTTGTTTCTCTTTATTGCAAAAAGTTTGTTGCACTTTGATAAAATCAGGTTTTGCGTATTAGTTATGAATACTACGTTCATAGCATAACAGCTTTGTTACAACATGTTTGTCAATGAATACAGCTGGATGCATGAAATATCAATAAGTGTGAGTCATTATCTTTTGCTACTCTGAATCATTTCAAGGGCTTGTAAAGTACTTGTACTTATATCATTATACATCTATTTTAGTCTACAATGGAAACTGATGAAGCAGAATCGTCCAGTAGTGGACCAATGTCTACTTTAAACAGTCTGTTTTCTTTCACAAGTCCTGCCGTAAAAAAGCTATTGGGATGGAAACAGGGAGACGAGGAAGAAAAATGGGCCGAAAAAGCAGTAGATAGCCTTGTCAAAAAATTGAAGAAAAGAAAAGGCGCAATTGAAGAATTGGAAAGGGCCTTATCGTGTCCCGGAACTCCAAGTAAGTGTGTTACTATTCCCAGAAGCTTGGATGGACGTTTACAGGTATCACATCGAAAAGGATTACCACATGTGATATACTGCCGTGTTTGGCGTTGGCCAGATTTACAGAGCCATCACGAGCTAAAACCCTTAGAACATTGTCAATACTCGTTTGGTGCCAAACAAAAAGAAGTTTGTATAAATCCTTATCATTATAAACGTGTTGAAAGTCCTGTATTGCCACCTGTACTTGTACCACGACATAATGACTTTGTTCCGGGGCATTCCTTATTGCCTTTTCAACAACTAGTGGAACCTAACATGCCTGCAAATGTTAGCTATTCAGGTAATGGCTTTACTACCAATAATTTAAGTCCAGGCTCTCCATTATCAAGTGTGGGAAGTCCAGCTAGTGTGGCATCGAATAATCCACAATCTCCTTATGCCAATTTAGCGGAAACGCCACCTCCAGCTTACAGTCCTACAGATGAAGGTAACGCAAATGGTAATAATAATCCACAGCATACTGAGTCCCCTCAACCGCCCATGAACGATGTGCAACCAGTTGCATACCAAGAACAACCATTCTGGGCATCGATAGCTTATTACGAATTAAATTGTCGTGTTGGTGAAGTTTTTCATTGTCACAGTACATCAGTTATAGTTGATGGTTTTACAAATCCCAGCAATAACAGTGATCGCTTTTGTTTGGGACAACTGAGCAATGTAAATAGAAATTCTACAATAGAGAATACCCGTAGACACATCGGAAAGGGGGTTCATTTGTACTATGTAAATGGTGAAGTTTATGCTGAATGTTTATCGGATTCTGCAATTTTTGTACAGTCGCGTAATTGCAATCATCATCACGGATTTCATCCATCTACAGTTTGTAAAATTCCAGCAGGTTGTTCTTTAAGAATATTTAATAATGCAGAATTTGCACAATTACTATCTCAGTGTGTAAATCATGGCTTTGAAGCTGTATTTGAATTAACTAAAATGTGTACAATTCGAATGAGTTTTGTGAAAGGATGGGGAGCTGAATATCATCGTCAGGATGTTACAAGTACTCCGTGCTGGATTGAAGTTCATCTTCACGGACCACTACAATGGCTTGACAAAGTGTTAACACAAATGGGAGCTCCACATAATGCTATTAGTTCAGTATCGTAGATTTTGTATTTGATCTTAAAATCATTAGTAAGTAATTCGGTAAGTATTAAAAGTTTGTTATTTTAATGATTTCTTGGATTTTCATTTGATTTCTCCCAGTTAAAAAAAATATATATAAAAAATTTAACTAGCATTCGATTACAAATGAATTAATAAGTGTGTAAATCTCGTAGTAATTTGATTTGGTCATTCCTAGTCAATCACTTTTAAATCATTCAACAGTACAATTTAATCAATGCAAGTGTACTAAAAATTAAATCGAAATTTAAAACACTTTTAACATTGAATCAAAAATCATATATAACACGTGCAATTTTATAGAAAATGTTAAGTTTTTCTAATTGTAAATAATAAATAACATTGTGCCGAATATTAATTATAAATCTCTATGTTAAGAAAGTTATATTTTTATTTGTTCTTTGCTTTTATAATTTTTATAAAGGATATGATTACTCCGCTGTGAGTAGTAATAATTCGACGTTTGTTATACTACTAATTTTTTTTTGTCGCATGGAAAATAAGATTTGATTCCTTCAGTTGATAAACGTAATAATTCAATTTGAGATTTCAAATTTAAATGAGTTTATTGATGAGAACTTATTAATGATAAGTCGTTGAGTTTTTATAATAAAATGACCTTTTATTTTTAGATGTCTCATTTAGCTCTGAACTAATTTTATGTGATGGTATATTCTAAGTCTAAGCAGCAAAACTATGAAACATAAGTGTTCACTTGTCTACGTGCATTAAAAAACATTGCCTTTGATCAAAAAAATCAACTGATGTAATTACTTCCTGGACTGGTTCTGCATAATTGGCGTGTGAAAAACATCTCTTAGAACCAGATTTTCTAGTGTAATGCTGAAAAATATTTCTTTGAATTCTCGACCTAGGAAATAATCAGTTGCTTTTTTTGTATGTGTTTTTGTATAGTGATTACGAAGTGTGCATTATTTTAACGAAATTAAAATGTATATTCTATAATATATTATAGAGATAGATATTTTTCGAAGTTATTAAGGATTTACCAATTTGCAGATTGTTTGAGAAGTTCTGTTAAAAATGTTTAATCAATCTTGTAATATGTGTAGGTTTAAATATAAAAGATGATCTCGGAATTCTGCGTTATACATTGTAATTTTTGCAAAACATAATTTTAAGAATTAACTGTACTTTTATAGTGATTGTTATAGTTTATTCTCTGCCATATTTTATTTATACATATTTGTAATTAAAATAACATATTAGTAAGCTTTAGTGTAAAAGCGTTTCATGAATAATCCTAATTTAAGAAAGTGTAGATGAACACCAATGTCGTACGTTTTAACTTCTGTAAACAAACAATGAAAATCGTTAGCCTTATGTAATCAACTGAAAAATTGAAATAAGTTCAAAATAAATTTAAATGCCTTAAGATTGGCCTTAAGTCAAGACTTCATTATTAAAGATTTCGCATTAAAACCTCTTAACAAAAATAACCACTTTAAGACTGCTTCGTTTGAAAGGAAATCATGCTTTTAATGGAGAGCATGCTTTCTTAAAATTATAAATACCCAAAAAATAAATAAGCTTGGCTGATATAATATTTTTTGATCAGTGTCGAATTAAATATAACAAGGGATCTATTTAAGTTTAATATTTAAAAAATTTCTAATTTATTTATCACAATAAACGTAGCTTAATAATTAAACCATGAAACGATGGAAAACTACAGAATGTTCTGATCAATGATTTCTAGAAAGTTTTGAAGATAAAAGTGGATAGAACTGCATATACCCAAATTTTTAATATCAGCCCGGCTTTATTTAATTAAAATGTTACTGAAATACCATTATGAACGTAATTTAGATAGAAAAAATATTTTTAATAACTGAAATTACTATGTGATTCAACAAAGACAAGGAAATTTATATACTTATAGAAAAATGATTTAAATTAAAGATGTATTCGTCAATATTGTTTGTTTGATATTAAATGTTCTTAGAGATATTAAAAAGGATATTTATAATATTTAGAACAATAAAATATATAGAGTTGTTTTGGAAAATGCTTGTTCTTTATTGGTTAAAATGTGTAGTTTGGTGTAACACTTGCCATGTCTTGCAAATTTTTTGTTGTAATGTTTTATAAAACTTAAAATAATGCTAGAATAAATGTATCTTCTATATTATTATTCATGTAAGTTTATTTTAGTTTTTTGTGTTAAGACCTATACAGGCCAACTCCAGACTCAACACATGTTGAAAAAGAACTGTATTTAATTTTTATTAAATAGTGTGATTTTTTAGCTTTTATAATTATTTTATAATTATTCAGATCACATAAATCTAAATAAGATTAATTTGGATTATTAGAATTTTTGAAATTGTTAACTAATTAATTATTAATCCTTAATCATTTCTAAAGCGAAACAATTGTCATTTAATTGTAAGTGCAACTTCCACTTTGACAAATTTTTCAATTGGGCTCGTCAATGTTCCAAAATTAATTAATCCAGAACAATGTTATGGCATATTTGAAAACTTATTTTTTGCTTTAATCAGTTTATCCGTTTTTCGAAAACTTGCTATTTAACCATTCTTTGGCTATTTGAATTATTGAAACAGTAGTAGGTATGTGTAGAATGTAACATTTTTTTGGACTAGGAACTCATTTTCTTATACGAATTCTTATGAGATGGAAAAATATTACGCCGATGATTTCCAATGACACCATTATTATCTTTTGCTTAAAACATATATTTTTCATCCAAAAATAACATGAATTTGAAGTTCGTTAAACTTTTCTGACTAATCTTTTCTAAAAATATAAATGTTTAAATATCCTAATCGAAACATTAATGTTATTAATTAAACAAATATGCTTTTAATAAAATTTTAATTTTCACGAAGTAGAAATAATATTAAACATTGCCTTATTGGAATGATTTATCCACTAATAAGAGGGGACATTGATAAAGTTATATAATTTATAAGTAAGTGTATTTATAATCAATTGATGTATATAATTAAAAGCAAAAGAAAATAAGGAAAACAGGTGCGTGCGCATTTTCGAGCTTTGTCGTCCATTTTCGTAGTGGGAAATTATTGCTAGTTCGGCATTATTTAGTATTGATTTGCCCGATTCAATTTACATGTATGTTATGGTTGCAATAAAATTTTATTCTGTGCATTGAAACAATGTCAAAGGTAAGTGCTTTCGTTATTCTATCAGATTTGCAAAAGAAACCAGCACTTCCCAGACCTATTTCAAAATTATAAGCGGTAACTTGATTAATTTCGAATAGATTCGCTTTGTGTTGAGTATTTCACATTGATCATTTTGTAAAGAATTATATTACATATTTGTTTATCTGTCGAATGAAAACTGTTATTTGTGACTATTATATCGTGTAAAGTGTCCTTTAATCGTGTCAATATGCAGGTGTGATATTTACCGAATAATCTATTCCACGCTTCAACGGTTTGTCGGTTTTTACAATAAATTTAAGCATGCTTTGTTTTAAACACATTATTGTGATATGATTGTGCGAAAATTACAATAATTTTTGAAAACCAAATATTTCAATCACGATTATAATGATTTCGATTATATGAAATTGGTGACATTGTTCATAAAGACGTTCGTTCTTTAATACTAGGAAATTTGATTAAAGCCCTATTTTTCTTAGTAAGACTACATTAAGGTATTATATATTAAATAAGTGGAACTAGTAAAAATCAATATAAAAATGGGCCATTAGACTGATGTACTTCTGCTTAGCTACAAAGTACCATTTTATTATAATTAACATCAGAAGAAAAGCAGTCAAAGAGCACAATGTTCGCATAATTAATATCATATTTTAAATAAATCTATTTTTATCATATACAAAATTGGAGCAAATTATACCTCCAGTGATATTGCAACATTTCTAGTTTTTCACATATTCTTTATTAAATATTTACAAGCCTGGTAGAAGTTTTGATTAAAAAATAAAATAATCTTATCATAGTTTTGACTGTTTTTGAGTTGCAAAATTGTATTTGTCAGGAACTGTAAATTCGAATTTATTTGAGCAATAAAAAATAACGAACTTTGGAAATTTTTGTTATTACAGATAAAGACATGGTTGAATATAAATAATTACAATTTTATCAAGTCTTGGTGTAATTGCAAATATTACTTATATTTGTGGAGATAGCACAATCTCATGTTTATTTAGTCAGAATAAATTATTAGATAAATAAAAAGTTGATTGAATATGTAGTCGTTATTTGGCTAAGAAAATTATGTTGATAATTTTGCTCTTCGAATATATATTTACAGTAGAAATCCCTTGCGACTGCACGCCCTATCTAAATGACAAAAAATATATTCGAATTAAAAAAAATGGTCAAATACCTAATGTATACAATAGTTCGTTTTTTTACACAGAAAGGATTAAATTTTTGATTAAAAATTATGATTTTAAAGAGTTGAAATATTGATAATTCTAAATAAAGCAACTCGATCCGAAGTGCACCTAAAACTTCAAGGTATAACATTTTCTATTAGAAATTAGGTATTTTTTAAAAATTATAAATAATTTGTAGTTATCGTCAAACAATGTGATTAAGAAAATCTTCAAAAAATTAATTATAGTGAAATTATAAAACATAAATGTCAATACCAAAAAATAGTGTGGTTTGTATTCGGCAGATATAATAGCAATCTTGTACAAGAAATTATAATAAAAAGTGAGCACAAATTTTAATTTGAAAACAGATAACTAAGAGTATTTTTGCAACCCTCTAGATTACATTCCATACCTTAGGCATTTAAAAAAATGTTAAGTATCATAATAGCGTAATTAAATTTATACATATTTTTTTTCTAAAGTTGCGGGAAATAAAAAGCTGGAATAAGATAAACTACATTAAATATTTTTTATGACCTAATCGCTTTCGGAGAACTAAGAAACTCATACTGTATTAGTTACAATACATTAATCGCCTAGGAGCTTTAGTTAAATATGGTGTTATTGCACTTTTTTATGAATTAGACAAAAAAATTAAATGAATCAGATTTTGTGTAAAAGGACGAACTCTCTAATACGTTCGCTATTTTGCCATTTCGCCAATTTTTTCTTAATACTTAATACAAGTGTACAGTCGTAAATGCTTCCTTGTGTATGTTACATTTTTTTTGTCATAGACCAAAATTATTATTTTTTTGTTAGGGGGTATTTTTTTAGAACTATGGGTAGCACAATAAAAATTCGATCGTTATTGATGCACTGAGCTGAATTGTTTAAATAATGAACAAAATCAGGATCTCCGTAGTTTCTTGATATCACTACGAATAAAAAACAAGTTTTTCTATTGAGTCTTCGTAGGTTAATCGAAACTGATATTATGTAATAATATGATGTCTAATTCGTCGAAATAATTTTCAAAATTAGAAATGATAATTTTAGTAATTTTGAATAAAGACTAGCTTAATTAAGCATCTGAAATTGATCTTTTTGCACAAAAAAGGGTATTTCTTTCTCAGTTGGATGAGAACTTCTAGGTAAAACATATAAATATAACTTTTAGCGTTTCAATATGTATGGCATTTATTTAATAATCTATTATTTTATTCTACGCTTTACAGTTTAACGTTTTTTAGAATAAATTTAAATATTGTTTATTGTGCAAATCGTTAAACAGCTATGATAATTTGTATTTAAAAAATTACGATACACGACTTGAAAGATTCTATTGTGCAAAATTGTAGATTTCGTTAAGAAATTATTGTTTCACATTCTGTTGAATACACAAATTTTATTTTGTAACATTTACTATATTAAGGTATTGCATATTAAATAAGTAAGACTATTGAAAATCAATATAAAAATAGCGCACAAGATTGATGTGCTCTCCTTAGCTACGAACTATCAATTTATGTTAATTAATCACAGTAGAAAATTAGTTAAAGGGATATTGTAAAATCTTAATTTTATTATAATGAATATTATCAATTTTTAAATAAGTTTAACTATTTTTATTAGATATATCGAAAAATGGGACAAGAATAACACTATAATTCTCGTAACAGCAGCAGCAGCCGCAATAGTATTGCGGCATTTCTAGTTTTTCATATAAATTTTCTTCTGTTTTCTAGTCTCGTAAAAGTTAAAATATAAAAAAAGCAGTTTTATAATCTGCTCGGATGTTTTTGAGTTCCGATATTGTGTTTTTCAAACATTTTAAATAAGAATTGAAAAATTTTGTTATTGACGATACACAAGTTATCAAATAGTAATAATTACATTTTTATCGAATTTTGTTGTAATTGTAGATGTTATTTATTCATTATGTTAAGACATTACTAACAGTTATAAAGCACCAATGATATCCAATTTTTATAAGTATTTAATACTCACAAGAGAAGGTGTCAGATTGTCCAATTGATTGTGAATGAAAACCTGCACAGAATTTTTGCAAAGTGCATAAATTATGTAATTTAAGAAAAACTACTGCTCCAAAATAACTTTTTAATAAAATACAATTTTTTTTGTGATTTTACCAAACCAAAAAAAATGATCCGTAAGTTAATAAACAATTATTGGATTATTATTTCCTTTTTTGATTATTTTCGGGGTGGAGAAGGAATATTTTGTTTTCATAAAAGATTCTTCCACTAGTGAAAACATTGCGTCTTAATTATTTTTCATTCAACAATATTTTTACTGAAATACAGCGTTTTGTGAATCTTACAAAATTGTTCATTTTGTCTGATTCTTTAATTTTTCATTAGTGGATTTTTTAACTTAAAAATAGTGGGTTAAGATACATAAATTATTTTATTTAGACTTCTTACAGTAACTTTGTACAGGTTTTGAGTAAAAATCAATGGGTCAGAGTCCTTCGCTTGTCGTTACATTTTTGAAGTTTTACTACAAATAGCTACATCTCAAATGTACCTTTACTAATGTGTTATAGAGTACTAATTTTCGGTGGCTCATAAATATCAAAATTATAAGCTATGTAATTTTTGTGAGACTATCATAAATAAGAAAAAGTCATTACTATTAAGAATTTGTTGGATAATCAGAGAGTCATTCTATATAATAATATATAAGGACATAGATAGTTCTATAAGAACGTATAATTTTTAATAAATCCAAAGCTTATATTATTTGTATTTAAAGTCAACCCTACTCATCACCAATCAAATGAGTTTTTAAAAGTAATTTTCATACAGACTAATTTGTGAGGATCTGGACATACTTTAATCACAGCTAGGACGACCTATTAAAACTTTGAAAAACCCTTCGTTTTTTGTTCCCCACGTTTTAGTTAATTAAATAGAGGGTGTTTTGTAAGTCGCTTTCCAAATTTTTAATGTCAATTATTTCTAAGTGATTTTACTTATTTGAATAGCATATAATTGTCTTATAAAGGACCATTGGATTGATGGAACGCATCTAATAGAAGTCAAAAATGCAGGTCCGTATTAGAGAAAATCTAAAATTGAGTATCCTTTAAAAATCAATTACTTTCTGAATGTTTTATTGGTAATTTTAGTAATATATTTAAAAAGTAGACAATATTTTAATTAAATACAGTAGAACCTCGATAAGTTGAACGTCGATAACTTGAGAAAGAAACTCTTGTTCCTTTTCCTTTAAGTTCCAATATCTCCATATCGCGAAATGAAAGCCCTTGATATGTTAAAATAATCAGTATTTTCCTAGATGGTATTTCAGTACATATTTTCACTCTATAAATCGAAATAAATATATTTAACCTCTGTATCTCAAACATATCAATGTTTGATTCTACTACCTATACAAGTCAAAAAAAAAAATTCCAAGAAAACATTACCGATTTTTAAGACTAACTTCAACACGTGTTTACCAGGTATCCCTTTGTTTCATTTTGGATATTTATTGACATTGTGGTTTTTGTTTGAGCAAGGCTTAGATTATAAATCGAAACCTCTATAACTCAATTTTTTTTGCTTTTCTCTTGAGGTTTGACTCATCGGGGTTCTATTGTATAAGATAAAATCTTATTTGAATAGGTAAAATAACTTGTCAATAATTACCATTAAAAGTTTTCGAAGAAATATACAAAACACCCTGTATTGAATTAACTAAAACGCGCAGGACAAAAATAAAGGTTTTTTGAAATCTTGATTGGATCGTCTAACTAAGCCCAAATTATGTACAGTTCCTTGTTAATTACCCTGTTTAATATACATTTAAATTTCTAAAAAATATTTTAAAGCAGCTAACAAATTTTGCAATTTTAAAAATGATCACTTTATACCCACTTAAAATTGTAAAATAGATTTCAATTAATAATAATCGCGGCCATTTTTCATAACTCATTATCAGTAATAAAGCTTTTCAGTGGCCATCAGAAGAGACCGACTAAGGGTTTATGATTTACTAGTTTTAATTAGGAAGGGCACATTGCACTTTTCATAAATCATTTGTACATCATCAATTAGCTAAAAGAGAACTTATTAGTCATGATGCCTTTTAAGCATCATGACACATGAGAAGATTTTTTAAGAAAAAAACTATTTTAGAAGAGATTCATTATAGAAGCAAAGACTACGTTTTTCGGCTTTGGACTTTTTATGGGTCACTTTGTGCTCGCCACATTGACTATGACAGTCTTATGTTCTATTTCTCAGATATAAATAAATGAACTAATGTTTTTTTTCGGCAGAGCTTGCGCGTCGAGTCCAACAACTTGGAAAAAAAATAGTAAAAGCGCGTGTTTACAGTATTTATGCACAGGTAGTTTCTATGTCCATCTAATTATAATCCTGCAGCCTATAAGTTGGATTTGTAAATAAATTCCTGTTTTAAAATTGTCCCCAACACATTGCTTAGTGTTTCGTAACTCATTAGTTTAACAATTGTTTTATTGTTAACATAAAGTTATGTTAAACGAATTTAAAAGTTGACGAATCCGGTCTTCTTTTTATATACGATTGTTCTATGTTATCTTGCGTGTCTAAATTGTCAAAGACCTTTATTATTCTAAAGAAATGATGTTAGTTAGCTTTTTACGAGGCTTATTGATCTAGAAATCAATTTTATAACATTTATTTTTATATATTGTTGCTTCTGAAAAACTTCGAGGCTGTTTATAAAACATTAGACATATACCTCTTATGTTGATTAAAAACAAAATTAGATTAACCTGCATATTATAAAATAAAAATAAGTGTTAAAATTTTAAAATATATATGAAAATTTATTCCTTGCTTTTGGCTGCCATCTTTTGCATAATTTAGAAACTCACTAATAGTTTCTACACATATCTATATTTACAAACAAACCAAAATTGTTTAAAATTGTAAGTAGTAAATTAAATTTAAATAATATGTAGGTACTTACTTTTGATCAAGATATAAACTGAATTGCTTGCATTTACGGTTTTTAAAATCATATTTTAGTCTTTTAATCGATATGAATTAATAACACTGTCCAACAAAAAAAATTACCGTTGTTCAAAACTATACTTTTTCGATTCCTTGACATGCAAATACCTAAAATTATTTTAGAAACAAAATTTATAAAGGCACAATTTTTTTATAAAATGTATTTATCTATTTGAAAAACTTAATAATTCTTATAATGTACAACTTTTGAAATTTATTCTAACGTTTTTCTAGCCCGTTTGGGTTTTCTCTTTTGTGAATATGGGTTATCTCGTTTTAATGATCAACAAAAATTGGCGAGCATTTTTGGAAGTAAATTTTATGCGTGAGTAAATTTCAAATTTCGTCACGAAAGAAATATAAAGTTAAAGACCCGTACGAATAGCGAAGGGGAAAGGTTTTAGTAGCAAGCTCCATAGTTCAACGTTGTATAAGATTCGTCTTTATAGCCGATATTCATTACAAACGATACCATTTCAACTCAAGTATGTAGAATTATAAACGGCGTCCCGAGTTTTCGTCGTTTTAACCAATACGTTCTTTCAACCGATGTCGTTATGAAACGTTACCACTGTATTTCTATTTGTCTTGCTTATTTTAAGGCTCCATATACAACGAACAAGGTAACTTTAGAATAGGTGGATTAACCGCCTCATATTACACGTTTTTTATGTCATACTCTCTGGTTAAACCCAGAAACCTTGCAAGAATTTTAAAGAATAAAAAATACGAACAATTCAGATAATGTTGTATGTTAAACAATGTGAGAAGTTTACAACATATAATAATAATAAAAAAGAAAAGATATGACCAGTAAAGTTTATTCACATTAAAACAAGCCTTCGCATCACTTAAATTTCGGACAAAAACTATACAATTTGACGAAACATTTTATAAACTTTGATGAAGTAATTTTAGAAATAAAGAATTTTAAATGTTAATAGGGATACATTCAGGCTTAAGTGATTAATTCTATAAAGATCACGCAAGTGCACTGTTTTGTAACGGAGGAAACGTTAATTGTTTAAAGACAGTGGCATGAATAATTTTAATTGTTGCACCTTAATATTTAGTCAGTGCAATTAATGTTATCTTATATGATAATCAATTAAATAGTTCTAAAATCAACATTAAAATCGGTTGTATTTTAAAGTTTTCAACCTACTTATAAAAATTACATACATACATGTAAGTACAGTTACTCTCATAATGAGTAAATTTAAAAGAAATTAATTTATTGTTAATATTACCTAATAGAAAACAAAATGGAATTTTTATTGATATCATTCGATTCATAACGTATTATTTTAAACACCATCTATTAAAATAACTGGATAATTATTGAATATAATAAGTTTTTTAGCTAAAAATTTAAAAAAATATTTAATTTTGTTCATACTTGTTGGCACTTTTCTTGGAATCTATTATTGCTTCTAGGGATCTAGGTATATAAATTACTAATCTTAATATAAGGGTTGTGCATATGTATATGTATGTACCTATCTATTCAACAAATCATAATTTTGGTTATTTGATTTTCTTTGTTAGTTAGAGTGAATTTTTTTAGTTGGTGTTTAAGTTTTACTCTCAAATATATGATGGGGATGAAGTCCGAAGACCGTGAAGGGGTTTTAATCATTTTGGTATATTGTACAATCATCATTCCCCAATCATATACATTGTATATTTCGCATTGTTAATGATAACAACACGAGTTCACAACACCAGTAGCAAACAAAATAAGGATGGTAATTCCATTTTGCTAATCGAAACCTTCAAATTACTTTCTATACTAGCAAATAGGGTAGCTTGTCCATGATAGAAAAAATAAATTCTAAATTCCCATTTGCAATTATGCACCTCTGCCATACTTTAATTGCTTATAATTATTTAATCAAAATAGTATTAAAAAAATAAAACCGTTTCTCAAACTTCACAAGTTTTTTCGTTCAATTGGTAAAAAGATGAAATCAGAATTTTTATTTTTAGAGACGTCAGATCAAAAATAAGTAATAGACAGTTTTTCTTTTCTTAATTTTTTTTGATAAATTCTTAAATTAAAAAAAATCGAAATTCAGGTTGTATTAGGCTGAAGTACAGTAACACCTCCTATTACGGGCACCTCGCTTCTAATGACAACTCCTTTCGGCGTATATTTTCTTGCCGACAGAGAGAAGTCCCTATGTTTTAGATGCATTTTAGTCGTTTTTCTTTTAGGCAGACATCTCTTTTACACGGAAAACAATTTTATGACCATCGGCGTCCATCTATGAGAGGTGTTAATGTATTTGCCATTACAGTGTATACTCAATTATGAGAGCACTGTACATAAGATCCCATATTATGATGATTAGGACTTTATTTATTAAAAACTTGTTTTTTTTAAATTCATTTAAATGCAATTTCAATCCACAAATCTCTTAAAAAATGATTCTTATTTTTTAAGGTATAAAAAATAAACTTTAGAGAAATGAATTATAGGTGGGTATTTATTGGAAAAAATCTGTTCAACAATTTCGATGTTTAATGCAGGAATACCGTTTTTTCCTGATGGCATTTAAGATAAATAATATAAAATTTTCCTTGTTTGTTTGTTAAAGTTACACACAATGCATGCGATGTACAAAGTGTTGTAATTATTGCAGTTATCTTTAATAACCATCGCATATTTCAAACGATCGATTCTACGAAGTTTAAAATTTGGTGACGAAAACAATGCTTTTCGAATTGAATAGCTCGTGAGATACAAAGGTGGGAATAGATATATTTGGCTTTACATTTCTTATCAGTCCATCTTTATATTAAATAAAGAGCTGACCGTTTTATTTATTATTCGTACAGTCGACGACGTAAAGCAAATATACTCGGGAATATAACGTAATACTAAACTTTCAGAATGTGTTCACGATGCTTAGTTTTCCATTGGCTGCGTTAGAGTTGTGTAAAGTTTAAATTGTACTTAGTTCACTCATACGTATTTATAACAAATATTATTGTATCTGTTTATAACTGTTATTTAATGGGATTAACATTATTCTACAGGTAAGTGCACATATTCATACGAAGTTTCTTTAAAATAAGTTAGATCTGATTTTTCAATCCAAATTACTTCACAAATTTTGGAAATTTTTGATACCATCAAAAAGCAGCGTAAATACTTTTGTGGATGTAGTTTAACTTTATGATTCTAATGCAATTATTTTGCGGCTGATGAACATTTATAAATAAACTTGCAACGTTGACTTATCAAGGTAATTCGTGTTTGATTGCAATTATTGGTTACTTCATTAGTTTTGTCATCATCTATTTGGTTTAAAAAAAAATCCATAAGACACCGTTCCTCGTGTAAAATTAAATATTTAAAAAGACTAATTGGACGTAGGTAGTATTAAGTTAACGCGTAAATTAACAGCATATTAGTTAATAAAAGATGACACAATTACACCTAAACCCAGATCCCATTAAAATTTCTAACCCAAAATTGAAGATCATGTTCTCTTCAGAAAATGAGGAATGGGATACTAAAGGAACTAACCGCGAAATTTAATTAACAATGAATACAAAATGATTACGATGATCTCATATATAACGAATAAAAAATTTACACTGTATGGATTTTGGCACAAAAAAAGAGGCAACGACGAACAAACATTAACCAAAAAGACCGACAATTTGAATTATTCATATCGTTTACATTTATGGAGAATTGGTTGTTGGAATAAGTTTATTTGTTTAAAAAGATCTTGTGAATTAACGAGTTCTAAATATTTTAAAATAGACAATGAAATAATTAATATTAACAATCGTTGGACGGAAAGTTTTTATAGAATTTTGAATTTAGTTGACGCTTGCATACACGTGATTTTTGATAAATTAGAAATTCAATCGTTTACTTATTGATTGGGCCTTGAAATTAATTGGATGTGAATAAATTATTTTTGAGATAGACGTGAAATGTGAACAAAGCAGAGGCATATTGATAAAACAATCTTTTTTTAATTACAATAAAAAATAAAACATGTTATTAAACTATTTCAATAAAAATCACTCCAATTACAGTCAAACTTCTATATGTAGAGAAAAGATCTCTGTAATTTTTATACAGTTCAAATACATTTTTATTTTAAAATATAAATTATTCAATGATGGAGAGTTATAGCCTAGTATTATTTTTAATAATCGTACCAAAATAGTGTTATAAATAATTATTACTATTTGATAAACTAATGTAAACTAATTTTGTATAGTTTTTTTCCCATTACTGAGTCTGTTTTGTATATGTACACATGTACGAATCACATTGTTGTATCAAAAGTACAATACTTAGAAAATGAACATAAAAACTTAATGGCTTTGGATTTTATTATTCGATACTAAAATAGCACTTCCAATGATATCATTAAGGCCTAACGTTTTTAATAGAGTACAGGTGTTGGAACACAACATAGAAATTTATTAAACTACGTGGTTTTATTACAGAATTGAAAATTAGGAATTGACAAATACGTAAACGAAAATTGAACGCTATATTTTTTCTAACATAAATTGTTTTTTTTTTGTAACTAACTAAAAAATAACTAAATTTAGCACCACTAGATCTAACATCCTCCCACCAAAGAAAATATGAAGTCTTTAGACTAATTACAATATAAATTGTTATCTATCACTTGAGTATCCGGAGGCTCTCCACAAACCTCTAGTCTGTAGATCCTTTGAATAGGCCTTAGCAACAAACCGTTTCCTGTTTGCAACTTCACTACACGACCAACTTTATCTCTTCTCGGTATAATTTCTAATACTTTGGCTAAAGGCCAATCTAAACGTTTTTGAACATCGTTACCAACTAAAACCACTTCCCCGACCTTCAGCTCGACCATGTTCTTATGTTGCATACTTCTCTGGACCAGGATACCCAAATATTCCTTTCGAAAACGTCTCCGTAAATCTTCTTTTAGTTTCAATAAATAGCGAAGGCGATTATTTAAATGTTCTCTGTCTACTCGATCCAGATCAGCAGTTCCCATTTCTGTTACCTCTTGTAGAAACATGCATGGCGTTAGCGGGGCAAATGTTGGATCGGTATCCGACATATAAGTTATTGGTCGACTATTGATTATCGACTCGCACTCACAAATAATAGTATAAAGTTCTTCTTGTGTTACACAAGCTCTTCCTAGCACTCGTTTTAATAAATCCTTTACTATTCGTACTAAACGTTCCCAAAATCCACCCCACCACGGTGCTGCTGGGGGGTTGAATTTCCATTCAATTTTCCTCGTGTTGGAGAAAGTCTCTATCTCTTGCCAGTCGATACCTGACAGCATATTTTTAGCCCCTACGAAATTTGTTCCATTATCGCTATAAATTTTCGTAGGTCGACCTCTCCTAGCTATAAAACGTCGCAAAGCTTGCATAAATGTAGTAGTTGATAAGCTTGATACTATCTCTAAATGTATAGCTCTGTATACGGCGCATGTAAATAGACAAATCCACACTTTATTTTTGCCTTTTAAGTATAATGGTCCAGTGTAATCTACACCCACTACTTCAAAGATTTTTGCATCTCTAACTCTATCACTTGGTAATGGGCCGAGTATCGTTTCTACATGCTTCTCTGTGAATCTTTTACAAATCACACATTTCTTTAATACGTTAGTAATAGTCTTTCTACCTTTTGTGATCCAATATTCTTCTCTTAAGTTGTTTAGTAATATTTGTACCCCAGCATGATTTAGTTTTAGATGTTTATATCTTATCAACATTTTCACCACTGGATGTTGATCTGGTAGAACTATTGGATACTTGAAGTTTTTGTTGTCCTTGCGCAAAGTTATTCTTGTAGTGACTCTAATGATGCCTTCTTGATCGTAAAAAGCATGTAGTGAATTTATTTCTTTTAAATCTTTTCCGTACCATTCAGTTTGGATTAATCTCATAAGTTTTCTCTCTGCACAATACAATTCTTTTACCTTTAAACAACCTCGTCGTTTTTCTTTATCCTTTTCCTTAAATCGCATTATCCAACCTATCATGTTTACTATTCGTTGAAAATCCGAAAAGTATTTATAGTACCATCCTATATCGCTTTCTACAACTTTTATTGTCATATCCGCAGTTACTTTTATTTCTTGTTCATTCGATGATTTGGGCCATTCTTGAGAACTGTTATATAGCCAAGAAGGTCCATCCCACCAACGTTCTTTTATGATTTGTTTTGGTGAACAACCTCTAGATGGCAAATCTGCTGGATTTAAACTTCCTTGGATGTGCTTCCAATCTTTTATTTGTGTAAATTGTTGAATTTCTTTTATTCTATTTCTTACAAAATTTCTTGTTTTCCATTTCCATGGATCCAATTTAAAACCGTTGTTGAATCACTCCAATAAGTTACTGGTATTTCTTGGTCATTTGACAAATTCTTTAACACCTCCGTTGTTATACGGGCTCCCAAAGTAGCTGCCATTAATTCAAGTCGAGGAATTGTTATTCCTTTTAATGGTGCAATTCTTGCTTTCGCTTGTATGAGCTGTACATTTACTGAATTACACTTTTCTGTCCGTACGAATACTACAGCGGCATAAGCTAGCTTGCTAGCATCACAAAATGTGTGCAAACTGTAGTTTGCGTTTTCAATAAGTACCCACCTAGGTAATTTTATTTCTGACACTATCGGAAGCTCTTTGTACCAGCTTAAAAAATTGGATTTTGTATCTTCGCTCACTTCGCTGTCCCAATCGACATTCTCTACCCATAATTCCTGCAATAATAATTTGGGATATAACATTATAGGGCAAAGTATACCAATTGGATCAAATATTTTGTGTGAAATGGATAAAATTATTCTTTTGTTACAAATGTTGATTCTAAAGGTTTCAAAATTCTGTATTGCATTCAATTGTGTCACTTGTTTTATTCCATTTCAAACCAAGGACCATTGTTGACTGATTTGACTGGTTATCCAACGAATATTCCCATCCTCGTAATTCAAATTGACCATTACTCATTACTTCGGTGGCTTCCTGTATAAATCGTTTTAATTCACTTTCATTTTTGACACTTGTTATGCAATTGTCTACGTAAAAACATTCTTTTAACTTTAATATATTTTCCGCACTATATTTTAGTTTCTGCCCATTAACTATACTATTTAGTTTTTTATCTAGGTGATAACTTATTACTGCATTTAACAAAAATGGACTACTTGATAATCCAAAAACTACGCGACAATGTCTATAAATTATGACTTCATTCTTTTCATTCCACCATAAAAATTTCAAAAACTTGCGATCTTCTTTACAAACACTTATTTGTAAAAATGCTCGTTTTATATCTGCGATCACACCTATTCGATTTAATCGAAAACGTAACAACCCAGAATTGATATGTTCTATTAAATTGGGGCCGGTTTCTAGACAATCATTAAGAGACGATTCATTTTTAGCTTTAGCTGATGCGTCAAAAACAGGTCGTACGGGAGTAGTGCTGTTTTCCTTTACAACATGTCGATGCGGCAAAAAATGTCCCGTTGCTCGATCACTACGATCAATTTCTTCAATAATATTATCAGCTACCCATGTTTTTAAAATTTGATCATAAACCTCATATTTATTGTCCCTTTTTAACCTTTTAGTAAGAGAAAATAATCTTCTTTCGGCAAGTACATAATTTGACTTCAACTCATTGCTGCTTTCTCGCCAAGGCAATTTAATTTCATATCTTCCTTCGTCGTTTACACATACTGTTTCTAAAAATCGCGATTTTACTTCTTCGTTTCTTTCTTGTTGTGTTTTCACCTCTGTTGGGTCTTTAATACCTATTAAGTCCAAATCCCATAATTCACAAATTTTTCTATCATTTACCAACATTGAAATTACGTTCATCGTTTCACACGTGTCTTTTAATTCTTCAACTACCTTACCCATAACGGTCCATCCTAGAGCAGTTTCCATTGCCACTAATCCACATCTCAACTCTTGCTTTCGACCAGTGTACAACTTTCCAGCAACATCTGCTCCTATTAATATTTGCACAACTTCTCCATTTTTACTCGTGTCTGTCAACTCGATTTTCTTCTCTTTCAATTCTTGAATCCAATTCCGATCTTTGACACACTTTATTCCATCAACAATCGTAGGTTGACTTAAAACTTCAATATTACACGAGTAGGCTTTATTAAGTGACGTAAGATTTATTTTATATAAGTTATGTTCTTGTCGAGTAGCTCGAACTCCTCCAAACAACGTATGATTTAAATACTCTTTCCCCAATGATGGTAATCTTATAGACTTTGCAAAATCTTCTAAAATATATGATTTTTGAGATCCTGTATCTATCATAATTCGTGCCTTCTTCGTAATTCCATCATGTGTCACATTTACGACCAAAGTTTGCAGAAATATAACAGAATTTTTTGAGAAATTAGTCAAATTTGCATCTTCTTTTATTTCTGCACCGTTACTATATTCTTTGGTACTTTCCTGCATTGTCATTAACTTAGGACACATTATTATTACGTGTCTACCCTCACACACTGCACATTTTATAAACGTTTTACAATTTTTGCAAAATGATTCGGTTTTAGACAATAGAAGCAACATTTTTTTTCATTAATAAGTTTCTTTTTATCTTCTATCGTCATCTTCTTAGCACGAAAACAATCAGTACTTTTGTGACTCTTCAAACAAAATATGCACCCATTAGTGTTTTGTTTCTTTTCCTTTATATTTATTAAACTAGCTGCCGTTGGTATAGAATCTTCTCTTTGAATAGGCGTTTTTTTCTTTTTGAATTGCAGTTCACTATTAATAGAAAAACCGGTAGTTGCTAAATTGATCCGTTCTTCGTTTTCCACTTCATTTCTAAGAAATGCCATTAGCCGTGTTAATCTGCTTTTGGCCTCGAACGTTATCGATGATCTATTTTCTGTAGTTCCTTCTGTGGTAATCTGCATTCGTTGCCAAGCTCGTAACAAATTTTCTGGCATACTAGATTCTACCAATGGGTACAACATAGCTGCATACTTATCCGTTGTCACCCCTAACGATTCCAGTGCTCTCAGTTTTGTCTCTAATTTGTCGTAAAGAGAGCACAGTGACAATGTTGATTATTAATTATTCTATTTAATACCAAAGAGAGTAGTTCACGCACATAGACCTCCACCTGAAGGTCATCTCTGCCAAAACGTGCCTTTAATGCTTCTACTGCCTTTTTATAATTGTCGCCAGTTGGTGGAAAACTGGTAACCAAATCCCTAGCTCGAGTCCCTTCGATAGTAGCTTGGATGAGATATTGAAATTTGTCTTCCGAGGCTAATTCGTTGTCTTCATCAATTTTTCGGAACTGACTCCAAAACTGTAACCATTCTTTTATCTCACCCCCATATTTTATTAACTCTATCGTGGGCAATTTATACTTTCTACCGGTTCCTTGTCCGATAGTAGAAGGTGTTGGCCTTTGCACATTGCTTGTGTCTACCACTTGGATATACTTAGTACATTTTAATTGCAAAGTTAGAAATTTGGTTTGATACTCATCTGCTTCAGTCGATTCTTTTTCATATTCATCAAAATTGGTAGTATCATCTTCTAAAATACGTTCTAAAATATTCTTGTCTATAGACAACAACTCTTTAGCCTTTCTTTCTAATATCTTAACTTGTGCTTCTAAATATTCCACTTCTACAACTTCTGTTACTACAGTCGCTTCTATTTTATGTTGTAGTTTGGTAAAAGAACTTCTTAGTGCAGTGCGAACCCTTTTCTCTTTTTCCATAATTTTCTGTAATTATTCTAACTTCAATAATAACCACGTTTTATGTCCTGTCACGGTCGCCACTTATGTTGGAACACAACATAGAAATTTATTAAACTACGTGGTTTTATTACAGAATTGAAAATTAGGAATTGACAAATACGTAAACGAAAATTGAACGCTATATTTTTTCTAACATAAATTGTTTTTTTTTGTAACTAACTAAAAAATAACTAAATTTAGCACCACTAGATCTAACAACAGGGAAATGACTTATAAGAAGTGGTACTTAAATAAAATTAAAAAATGGATTTTTATTAACTAATTCAAATATCAACCTCTTCGCTTCTAAGAAAAGCGATAAAATAATAGGTAATTTAAAAGGGTTTTTTTTATTAGAAAATTTATAAGTTCAGTGGGTTGCGAGTAACTTAGTCTACCAGTGATTTATAAGACAACCAATCCTTTTAAATTAAATTTAAGTTGGTATGCGTGTGTTGCTTACAATGTAAGTAGTGCAGATACATATAGGATGTTCCAAAATTAACGGACACATTTAAAATACATTTTTTTCTGGGAAAGAAGAAAGGTAGAGAGAAAATATTTTGCTAATACATGGACGACCCTTAGGAATATGAATTACATCAGTTAGGATTGCGATCGAAAACTTGTAATTATGTTAAAATATTCAATCCAAGAGCGTATTTTTGTGTTAAAATGGGAACCAAGCCATCGAATTTATCGTAAGGATCTGCACGGGTTCCCGTACAAAATTTAAGTTGTTACGCCACTGACTGATATAAACAAGAAGTGGAGAGTGGCCTTCGCCAACGAAAAAGAAAATTCAGAGATAAGCTTTGACAAAATTTTCTCTTCTGGTGAAACACAGTTTCACAAAATGCCTATGTAAATTGGAAATGCTCCAAAACTTGACCCAGAATTTCGAAAATCTACTAGGTCACATTGTGTTTGCAGGCGCCACCTTCGAAAATGTCGTTTCATAAAATATTTTTAATATTATATATATTATATGTGATAAGAAAGATATAATATATTTGTGCCGCATGTTCTCTCCAATATTTAAAGTCCAGAAGGGCCGTATTGAGAAAACTGAGGCAGAGTAAAGCAGAAAGTCTTATAGAAGGAAAGAGAGGAAGGTGTAGGGGAGCAAAAAAACAAAAATAACGACGGAACATTGAGTAAATTAAAGAAAATAATAGATAACTAAGGTTAAGAATTGTAGGAATACAGTCGAAAATTGCATGAAATTAGTATAGATAAGAGAAGTAAATAAAACTGGAATGACCTCCACATCAAAATTTTTCGGATAGACAACACATTATACGCCGAAGCATTTCAACCCACAAGGAGTAGTGTAAATAAAATTAATCCGAAACATCATAGAAACGTGAAGAACGCTGTTGGTAGATAAGTGACAGACCTACGACGGGGGGACTGGGGCCTGTCTCTTTACGCAACCAACAGCAGGTCCAAACATGAACGAAATGGAGAGAATTGAGAAGATGTTCCAACAGATAGAGATGAACATGAAGCAAATGAATGATAAATTTGATGCTTTCGCACTGGAAATGAACCAAGTGAAGGATGAAAATAAGAAACTAAAAGAGAAGGTGGTACAACAGGAGGAAAGAATTACTTACCTAGAAAGAGAAAGCAGGAAAAATAATATCATAATTAAAGGGGTGGCAGACGAAGAAAATGAAAACACGAATGGGACAGAGGAAAAAGTAGCTAGTATAATGCAAAAGATAGGAATTCACATAAACTTAAAAGAGGATTTAGAACAAATGAGAAGAATTGGAAAATATATGAAAGACAAGAAAAGACCAATTTTGGTTAAGTTCATTAGAAGCAATAAAAAAGTACCAATCCTGCAAAACGCGAGAAAGCTCAAAGGAACAGATATATGGATTGATGAAGATTATACCAAGGAGGTAGTAGAGGAAAGGAAAATGTTAATCCTACATATGAAAGAAGCAAGGAATAAAGGATATAGAGCACAGCTAAAATATAATAAATTGATAATCAATGGTGAAATATACAGAGCAAATGATTCCGCAAACAAAGAAGAACTGATAAAAGAAGATAAGACTGAAAACACATCAATGAAAAGGACGGTAACAGAGAGATCACCGGAGGGAACAAGTTTCGAGGAACAATTAAGAAAAATAACCCGAACAGGGCGAAAAAACTAGTACGTGTAGATAAGCAGGGGGATGACGGTAACGAAACTGGCTATGGACAAGGAAACGACATAAAAAATTGGAAACTTGGAGTTTGGAATATAAGAAGTTTAACGAAAAAAGAAGAAGAAGTTATATATGAGTTTAACAGAATAGGAACAAATATACTGGTACTTGCAGAGACAAAGAAAAAAGGGAAAGGAGAAAAGACATTAATGGACGGACACAAATTAATATACTCCGGAGTGAAAGAAAATGCAAGAGCGGCAGAAGGCGTGGGATGCATTATAAACAAGAATTGGGAAGATAAGATCACAAACTGGACAGGGTGGTCGGAAAGAATCCTCACGGTGGAATTAGAAATACAAGAAAAAGAAAAAATAACGTTAATTGCAGTCTATGGACCTGACGAAAACGAGAAAAAGGAAGTAAAAGATAAATTCTGGGAAGATTTAGCAGCAATAACAGAAACAAGCAAAGGGAAAATATTTGTAGCAGGTGACTTCAACAGTAGAGTGGGGAAGAGAGAAAATAACACAGAAACGGTGATAGGAAAATTCGGCGAAGATAAAAGAAACAACAACGGAAACAGATTAATAGAATACTGCTCCCGTAATAACCTAATCATAACAAACTCATTCTTCCAACATAAAAAGATACACACAATTACACGAGAGGTTAAAAGTAGAAATGAGAGATCTATATTAGAATACATACTAGTAGAAAAAAATAACAGGCAGATGGTGAAAGATGTTAGAGTCAAAAGAGGAGCGGAGATATACAGTGACCATTACCTATTAACGGGAAAGATAAAGAGACCTGAAAATCAGAAACAAGCTATAGGAGAAGAATACGCAGTACAGAAAGAAACAATACGAATTTATAAATTACAAGAAACAGAGATAGCAAAGAAATACGAGAACATAATAAGAAGAGAACTACTAACAGATGAAGAAAAGCTAAAACAGATGAATGTAGAAGAGATGTGGAAGAGGATAAAGAACACTCTAATAAGCGCAGCCAGATGCGCATGTGGTGTAATTAAGACAAATAAGCATACGAAGAGAACCGCCTGGTGGAGCGAAGAAATAAAAGACCAAGTTAAATTAAAGAAGAAGAGGTGGGCAGAATATTTAATGGAAAAGACAGAAGAGGCATATAAAACGTACAAAGAACAACGTACAATAGTAAAACATATGGTGAGAGATGCGAAAGAAAAACGTGGCAAGATTTTGGGGGAAAAGCTAGAAAAAACAGTAGAGAGAACCAAAACTATTCTATAAAGTTTTAAAAAACTTAAGGAAAGGGAAAACACCAGATAACACAGCAATAAAGGATAATAATGGAAAGGTATTGTCAAACCCAATAGAAATAATGAACAGATGGAGGCAATACTTCCAAGAACTCCTACAGACCCAAGGCACGAATAATGAAGAAAATACACAGACAGAAGATAAACAACAGTATACAGAAAATGAAGAAGAAGGTATAACAGAAGAAGAATTGACAACAGCACTAAAGAAAATTAAAAATGGAAAGTCACCAGGACACGACAGAATCACGGGTGAAATGCTAAAAAAAATGGGAGAACAAGGAACTAAGATGTTTTTAATAATGTTTAACAAAATATGGAAAGAAGAGAATATACCAACAGATTGGGAAGTAGGACAGATTGTACCAATATTTAAGAAAGGAGATAGGAAAATATGTAATAACTATAGAGGCATAACGCTGCTGAGCATACCTTTAAAGCTGTTCGAACAAATAATTGAAGGTAAACTCCGAACTGTCATAGAACCAACACTAACAGAAGAACAGAGCGGTTTCCGGAAGGGTAGAAGCGTACAAGACCATATATTTACAGTGAAACAAATAATTACAAAAATACTTCAATATAACGAGAAAGCCGCCTTTGCATTTATCGACCTCGAGAAAGCTTTCGATAGAACACCTAGAGAGAGAGTATGGCAAAATCTAAGCAACAGAGGAGTAAGCCCAAAAGTAACGAGAGTAATTAAAAGTCTGTACCAAAACACAAGGAACTACGTGATAAACAATAACAGAATATCAGAAGAGTTTACTACAAATGAAGGTTTAAGGCAAGGAGGGGTACTGAGCCCGATATTATTTATCATCTTTATGGACGAAATAATAAGAACATGTCACCAGAGGATCAGAGGGTTACATGTAGGATATAGAAAATTAGAACCTATATTTATACGAAACTGTGCATTTGCAGATGATATTATAGTAATGGCAGGAAGCCAAGAAGAACTACAACAAAACCTACTGATATGGAACGAAGAACTGACAAATAACGGAATGAAGATAAACGCCAATAAAACACAAGTGATGCTTATTGGGAAACATCACCAGAAGATAAAGATACAAATAAATGGAGAGGAAATTGAACAGATAAAACAGTTCAAATATCTAGGGGTTACTATAGATAATAATGGAAAACAAGAAATAGACATATTTGAAAGAATAGAGAAATGTAATAAATTATATTATACAATGAAGGTAAATTTTATAAATAAAGAGAGGTGACACAAAAAACTAAACTTACGGTGTATAAAACAATCTTTAGACCTATTATGACTTATGGATGCGAATCATGGGTATTGACACAAAAAATGAAACTAAGATTAGAAGCCACAGAAATGAAATACTTAAGAAGAGTGAAAGGCGTCTCCTTGAGGGATAAAATCAGAAGCAGTCAGATTAGAACACAATTAGAGATTAACCCAGTAACAAGCTTCATCGAACAAAGACAATTAGCGTGGTGGGGCCATCTACAGCGGATGGATCAAGATAGACAAGTCAAACGAATATGGGAAACGAGGAAAGTAGGTAAAAGGAAAAGGGGAAGACCACAGGAAACATGGGATAATACTTTAGGAAAAATACTAACAAGGAAAGGAAAAACAGTGGAGGAGGCGAAAGCAATGACAAACAGGAAAAAATGGAATAAATTTGTTCATAATTAGCCAACACCAAACTGGTAAAGGGCTTTTGATTATATATATATATATATATATTATATGTACAGCACCCGAAATAGGTATTCGTATAACCCTAGGAAAATCTTCTAGTTTTTAGTCAAAATTTGACGCACGGTCTTCTTTTGTGTTATTATAGGTAAAAAGCAACTTTTCTTATAAAAGTATGAGGAATAGTGAAATACAAAGCCTGAAACTTGAGTCTAGATATTTTTGATGGTTTCTATACAGTATTGATTCAAAATAAAAATAATATACTTTTAACTGCATTTATAAAATAGTAGTAGGTATTTTCAAATACATTGTTTATTCAGCATTGTGGTATAAGTTTTTAAAACATTTTTTTTGTTTTAATTGCGCTAAAAAATATTGTATCTAAAAGTACGTTTTTTTTTAATTGGAGGGGATTACATCTATCAAATTTGCCCTTATTTTATATTAATCAAAGTAATGGAAGAACTCATCGGTAATAAATTCTACACTAATAATATTATAAATAAGTAAAATTTGTTTGTTTGTATGTTGTGGGTAATCTTTGGAACTACAGAACCGATTCTAAAAATTATTTCACTGTTAAAAAGCTGCATTATCCTTGCGTAATATAGGCTATATTTTATATTGATAAAAATAAGTTTTTAGTTTGAAATATCAATACGCGAGCGAATTCGGAATGGGCTTGCTAGTTATTAATCAAACCACTGCATGTCTATATATATAAAAATTAATGCCACTTTTCGTTGTAATTTTATAACTCAAGAACGGGCTCACCTATCCAAACCAAATGTTTAGGCTTTGTTTGGACTATTTAGTAGATGGTTTATGTGAAGTTTGCACAAAATCGGTAGAGCGGTTCTTCATTTATCACATTTTTTGTAACAAATGAATTTAATAAATGGCGGATCATTTTGTTAATGGGGATTGTGCTCCGTATATCGGAAACGGCTGAACCGATTTTGACGGGACTTGAATTAACAGGTAGAAGACACTATCTTTGAGTAACATACGCTATATTTTATTTTGAAAAAAAATAGTTTTTACTTCGAAATCGCAATACCCGAGCGAAGCCGGGCTGGCCAGCTATACATCATCCGGCGAACAGAAATAGTTAAGCCACGCCCACAAATGAGCGCTGAATTTAAATATATATTTTTCTATTGGCTTAATTTTTAAAGCACATAACACAAGCAACCATACAAGCATTTATGTCCTGCAAGAACGGAGACAAACTTGATTATTAATTTGTATCGTGTAAAACTGGGCACCGCATACATTGGTTCAATTTAGTGGGGCGTGGCTTGACTATTTCTGTTCGCCGGATGAAGTATAGTCATTCATAAAAGTCATATTTAAGTATTGAATAAAGTTTTACGTAGTATCATACAATATAATTGATATAACAAAAATAAGTGGCTAATGAAAGTTTTTGGGACAAAAAAAAAACAATTGCGACTAAATTAACAAATGTAAATAAACAAATTTTTTGTCAATGAAAAAAAAACAAAATATAAATTTAAAAAAATTTGACTTCATTTTTTTGAATATTTATGGCGAGTGTTTTAATTGACCCTAGGCGCCTCTATGTAATTGTGTTGGTTTGAAAATTTTATTTAAAAAAATATAAAGTAAAGTCAGTGACAAATTTTCTTTTAAAAGTTGTTCATTAACTTGTTAGAAAATACTGAATACTTCACCCAAGAAGGATTGTTGCCGATTTAACAAAAGCTGGTAGTGTTGTTCATTGATTACCTTTACTTGATTTTCAGACAAAGTAACGTTCCTTGCTAGGCAGCAAAAATACATGTATATTATGTATGTCTAATCTTGTGTTGAAAATGAAAAGCGCATTTGAGTACCAATTGCGGGTACTGTACATAACGTTATCTTTACTTTTTCTGTAACCCTTATATTTTTTGATTAAATTGCATTTGAAATGTATCCGTTAATTATGCACCAACCGGTATTTAAATGTAGGAAACAGTTTGAAATTTTGTAGATAAGAAGCATCCTAATAAAGCCGTCGTATTACAAGTCATAAAGCGATTTAACGACAGTGCAATGTCACATTTCCGCGAAATTCATAAATTATATAGGTTCATCATTAAAGTTGCTTTGATGTAAAGGTGCTTTGGATTACGGTTGCGTTTTCGGAACGAATTATACTTGTAAACCAAGGTACCACTGTATTTATTATGTAAGTAGGTACTTACGTATTGTTAAATTGATTTTAAATTTATGTTTTAGTAACGGTTTTCTTACCCTATTATCCGAAACACACCGAATATGTTTTATAATAACAGTACGTTGGAAAATAAAAATGATTTTTAAAAACAGAACATGCATTATGTTTTAAGTTATTGTTAGTTTCGTTCGTTGTTCACTTTTCATGCCTTTTTGAGATGAATTTTTATGAAAAGAATACTATAAAACTTTTTTTGGTAGTTTAGTTTTAGTTTAGTAATGTTTTAAAATAATTTTTAAGTTCTCTTTTGTTTTTATATTTTGTTGCGATTAAATACTTTTTATTGCGAGAAGTAGGTTTTCGCTGTACAAAGGACAAGATTTTTACTTACTTTGTTAGACAGCTCTTTTATGGTAGCGTAATTTATAAAACCAGGAGCATATGTAAAATAATTTGTTTTTCCATATGTAAATATGCAAAGATTGAATGTCTGCCCAAATATAGGATAAGCATGTGTCGTATGATGTAACAGATTTACATTAAAAAAAGTAGTCTAATAATGCCAACATTATGTCTCAACAATTAAGTACAACTACATACGTAAATAATAATAAACGATAATAAACTCGGAAGTTACATTAAAGAGCAAATAGTGACACAAATAATTTTTTTATACGTTTATTGGAGAATTACATCCTATATAATTTAATGAATTGGTACACTCAATTAATTAGTATTACATAGAGTGTACATAAGATATTAGAAAATAGATTAAACTTCATTACATCAAACGTCTAATAAACTTCATTCGTGCTTGTATTTATTAAAATAAATTACTCGTAATAAAGTTATAAGTCATTTCACTATACCACTTTAATTGTTCAATTCATTTATTTGTTTGTATCTTTCGGACGAGACTAAAAAAAGCAATATTTAAAAATCACAAACAAGATATACGCTCTATTTCAAAACCCTAAAAAGAAAATATAAATTTAGCAAGTCCCTAAAATAAAATCTATGTAAACATTTCATAAGTCGGCATGGAGAACCAAAAATAAATGTGTGTTAGTATGTTACACAAGTCTTGTATACAAATTTAAAAATCAATGGATAAACCGACATTAAACATATGGAAAACTCGTCATACTTCATGAACATCGCATAAGACTGCATTTATGTATGTAAATGATAATTTAATGATTCAAATCTACATCTACGTCATTAGTTTAAAAATATCAAAATAAATTCATTTAATTACAAATCGATTTCTGTAGATATCTTTGTTAATAAAGAAACTTATTTTTTTGTAATGATTTACATTTATTAATCATAATGTTCACGTTCAATATCTTTTAATAATGTTTAATGTTCACTGGAATTGGACACTCAATAAAACAACAATTGTTAAATTTGCAACGTTTCGTTTATTTTATTGAAACTTTATCAAGCAACTTAACAACACAAAAAAGATTTTAACCATCAAAACTCAAAAATTCTACATGCGTCAAACAATCTTTGATGTTTGATTTACATTTATTTTTTTAAGAAAACGAAAGGAAACCATAAAAATCAAATTAAGGAGTGTTACATAGGATTTACTAATTGTAAAACTAAATCTTGACAGCTCCTAAATGTCATCTTCTTGTAAACTATTTCTAAAGTTAAACATACAGTAAAGCCTCTCGTGGCGACCATCTCTATAAGGAGACCACCTCTAAAAGCGGGCAGTATGTTTCAGAACAGATATATCGTAATTTAATTCTTTTTATAAATTTTTCTCTAAGGCGATCACTCTCTAACCCGATCGCGACCGGATAATTACGCGACCACTACTTTTCTTAATGTAGTTTTTTTAGAGAAATAAACGCCATAAATCTGAATTTAAGTTTTTGATTTGAAAGAGAGATTATTAATATAGAGAAATTCCAATAAATTAGACGAAAAATCAGTTGTTCCATTTTAATCGTTCCCTCTCACTCGTACTTATGAGATTGTTGTATCTTTTTGCTCGCTCGCACTCATTGCTATGGTAAAAATACATTTTTTGGAACAAAATCGATATTTGGGTCAATATTTGATAATCGGCCGAAACACATTTCCAGCATTTTTCTATAATTTTAATATAATATTTAAACTTAATAGTATTTTTATATTGTAGTACAATATTTTATTTATATGTGTACACACTTTGGTAAGTTTATGTTTCGTTTATAATTATCAAAAAAATTACAGAAGTACTAAATGTCATATATCCTGTCAGGAGAATTTTCAATTTCGTGCAAATTTGTGATTATGAATTAAAGATTTAATAATAAATTACAAAGACTTGACTATTTTTACATTATATAGATATAGACCTAAAACTATTTTACATTTTATTTAGAATCGTATGATTTTGAATACGTGAATTTTTATTTTAAATCAAGAAGAATCGTTAATGCGTCATTAGCCTGCCGAAGTTTAAATTTAAATTTTACACGTTTTAAATTAATCCGGCAAAAGACTGAGTTGCGCATACACTGCTGGCCAAATAAAATGGAACATGTTATAATTCAAAAACTAATGCATAGATTCCGGCCAAACTTGGTATATAATATTCGTATATTATGTTATTCAAAATACAACATCTTCAAATATTTAACATAAGTAATTAAATTTAAATTGATGAAATTAATGTAATTTAGGTGGACAATTTTTTTGGAACAACCTATTTTTAATACATTTTTACACTACCATTATTATTTAATAATTGATGAAACCTCCTTTTCGTTCAAAACAGTCAAGTAGACGTTTGTTAATAGACATATACACAGTATCAATATATTCTGACCCTGTATGATTTATTTCAGATACTGCCTTTTCAATAGCAAATTTTAATTTATTTTTTGAATGAAACTTAACTTTTGTAGCGTACACTTTCTGACTTAAGTGTGACTACATGTTCTCAATAATATTTAAATCGGGATTTATGAATTGAGCAATTATTTTGTTGAAATACATAATTTTCATCACCAAATTGTTTATCGAGAATAGCCTTGGCTTCCTTGAGAACATCAATGTATTGAGTAGAATTAACTTTGTCTTTCAAAAAATTTAATCCAAAATAGTCCGGTTGAACTCATCATGCCCCAGATCATGTATCCGCCTCCCCCACATCAAACTCTATCTCTCACATTTTTGCAATCAGGATCAACATACGTCGACCAATTATCAGGACCATCTAGGGAAAATCGCTTTTCATCGATGAATATAACAGTTTTCCAATCAATGCAAACTTGAATCCAGGTGCGACAAGCCTTATATCGCTTTAACTTATGTCCTTGCGTGCGTTGAATCTGTTTGGTTAAGGTTTTGTATTTAAAATTGAATATATTAAGCTTCCTTTTAATTGTCCTAGTTGAGACATGATTTAAATAAGCTTTATTTTGAATACACGACTGGTACATCGCCTTAACTCATCGCTGCAATTGTGCACAAGTCGTTGAATCTGTCGTTCATCTCGTTGAGTGAGCTTAGGCTTTGGTCTAGGAGTCTTTTTTTCACCTTAGATTCATCCTTGTTGATAAATCTATGCACTGTTGATAACGATACACCACTAATTTCTGACACTTTTCTGTAATTCAGATGTCGATCATAAAGGTCTTTTACAATTTTAATAAGTTGTTTAGGATGCATAATTAATATAAATAAATTCACATGTAAATAAAAAGACGTTTCGGGTTAGCTAAACACGTCTGATTTTGATCCAATTGTCAAATTAATTAGTGATTAATTCTGCTATCTATACTTGTTCCATTAAATTTGTCCAACGCAAATACACCATTTTATGTAATAAATTTAAAAAACATTATTATTAGTTGCGTTTTACTTATGATTTTTTAAAACCCCATTGATAATTATTTATAAAATACATATAGAAGAAAGTTTTCAACGTATATTTATTATATCATACTTATTTTGTGTGTTCCATTTAATATGGCCAGTAGTGTATAGCTAGACGCGGTATCCATGATTATGATTGGTGAAGAGGAAAGCGCTATGTCGGCAGTTGGTCCGGTGTTGTAGATAAATGTGACGTGTTTGGCTTGTGGATCACACACTTTGTCATTAGCCTGTGAATCTATTAAGAGTGAAAATGTAAGTAAATAATTCTGGTTTTTTGTACTAAATCATCATGTCTAGCGGTATAGTTCATATTGTAACGGATTTCCCAATTCAAATCCAACATCCAACGAGAGCAAAAGCGGTTCGTACTCGGGTTGTGAATAATAACACAGAGTTGGCCACTTATTTTACAATTACAATTTATTAACACAAATAATAAACAAATTCTCCTTCACCAATAACTTAAATACTAGCACTTAATAATTATTTATTTACTAACTAACTAACTTACGGTTCTAATACACTAACTAATTTATTTACACTCGTATATTTATTTAAACGATTGACACTCGTATGTTGTTTACATTTATACCGATAGCGATAGCGCTCACCTTGTAAATTCACCGAGCGGAGTTAAGAACATTGACAATCACGTACAACTGTTGACTTAGACTGCCGTGTAGGAGTACCGCGGAGTTTATATATGTGTCGTGGTATCTATCGAAATGGCTTCTAGAGTATTCGAGATAAATCTCCTCTACAGAGATATGGCGAATTCAAGGTAACTCAGATAGAAACCTCTAGTTAGTCGTGGCTTAAGAGATATTGAGATATATCCGCTTACTCAATATCTCATGGTCGCATGAGTATCTCGCGCTTGATTAATGTACGTCTATCACGGCTCTACACTCGATCACCGTGCCCGTTACAATATTATCTTATGATTTTATTGCTATTTTTGATATTATAGTGTATATAAATTATAATGTGCGTTTTCATCATTTTCCTGTCATTTTCGTGACAAAATAATGACGTTGTAGGCAGGAAAATGACTAAGGCTTTATATATATATCCATATATATGTTATTTATATATATTATATATATCTTTTTTTTTGTGTGGTTAATTTTATTCTATTAAATAAATATTAAAACTTTATAAAACTAGACAAAAAATATAATAAAATTTTTGTACTCCTTTTCGGCCGATTATTAAATATTGACCCATTTACCGAATTAAATTAAATTTTTTGATTTTGAAAGAGCGATGAACAAAGTAGATAAATCGAATAAATACGAGGATGTGCGCATTCGAGCGAAAAGTGGCACATTTCCGAGCGAGGGAAGCAAATGAAGCGCGACGCAGAGCGGCGCGCTTTATTTTCCCGAGATCGGAATGTGCCACTTTGAGCTCGAATGTGCACACTCGGTTTTAAGCACGATTTACAATAAATTCGGCCAATAAGTTAGACGAAAAAGCAGTTAAATAATTTTAATCGTTTCTTTTCACCCGCACTGACGAAATTGTCGTATCTTTTCGCTCCCTTCCACTCATTGCTATGGTAAATATATTTTTCCAACATAAAATCGATATTTACCAAACTAAATTGAATTTTTTGATTTGAAAGAGTTAAGGATAAAGTAGATAAATCTAATAAATACGAGGATGTGCGCATTTGAGCGAAAAGTGGCACATTTACGAGCGAGGGAAGCAAATGAAGCGCGACGCGGAGTGGCGCGCTTTATTTTCCCGAGATTGGAATGTGCCACTTTGAGCTCGAATGTGCACACTCAATTTTAAGCGTGATTTACAATAATTAACTTACTCCCTAAATAATACTACTTTATTTAACCCTTATGTGAGTGACGAGGTACCCGGGTGCCTTTTGCATTTTCAATTAAAAGAAAAACTATATTTCATGCATTATAGATAGCTGTGGTGTCCTGAGAGCTATTAACTTTTTGTAAACCATATTGTTTTTATGCTTTGACCCGGTCAACCCATTCGGAATATTTTGGGGAAGCTAAAACATTTTTTACACCCATAATAGAGTGACAAGGTACCCTGGTACCTTTATGTGTTTTGTATGATATCTCAAAAAATATTTCTAATTTTGTACTCGAGACGTGTAACATCATTATCAAACTTATGAAACGTAACAACAATTTGAACCTATGGTGGGACATTGCAGCTGGAAATAATGGTAAGTGGTCAGATTTCCACAGTTTAGTCAAATGCACTCTATTGGATCTATGTACTCCACTACAAATTAGAACGCCAAAATATGCATCCAATTCTTGTTTCTTGAATGGTTTGAATGTTTTTTCTTTCTGTCGCTTGCTAATATCAGTGTTAGGAAAGATAAGGTTGACTTATGTCAGTATTGTGTGTTTAAGGTTAAGATGTGACGATGTCAAAGACAAGGTTGACTTATGTCAGTATTGTATGTTTAAGGTTATGATTTGACGACGTAAAATGAACTCGACGTCATGGTAGGCTGTGCGGGAAAAAAAGATAGTAGAGTTGTTTAAAAAACAAAAAGGGTTTGATAGTTTATTTGAAAAATATAGAATTGTAAAAACGCAAAGATTAGATTTCTTATTAGTAATCAATCAATTTTGACGAACAGTGACTGTAATTAAAATAGTGGGTAGCAATTTTAATTGGTCACAACATTTGGCGACCGTGACAGGACACGCGAAGAAGTGAAGTGCTGGGTTGACAACTCTGTTGTAGAAGTGCTTGTGACTGCTTTGCGTGGAAAATAGATTTGATTACAAAAAGTTATCTTTAAGGAATTTGTGATTTTATTTTTAAATGACAATGGAAGAGCTTAAGAAGCGCCGTACAGTTTTTCGTAGATTATTCACGCGTCTAGTGAAACAAATTGAGGGCGCATTGGTGAAAACTGAAAATGTTATGGAAATAAATGGGCTGTTGACGGTTTTACAACAAAAAAATAGATGAATTAATGACTATTGATGACCAAATATTTGAGAAAATGATTGATGAAGATGCAACCGAAGAAGAATTGGTAAATGAAAGGACCACGTGTGATGATTATCACATTGAATATACCCGCTTACGATCTCGTTGTGAAGAAAGTGATCGTTTATCACGAGAAGGTGGCAATGTTGTAGGACAAAGTGCCATTTTAGTTGCAAATCAACGAAGATTTAAACTTCCACAGATTGAATTGATAAAATTTAATGGTGACGTGCGAGAGTGGTTACCTTTTTGGAGCCAATTTAGGAAAATTCACGAAGCTGCTGATCTAGCACCAGAAGATAAATTCCAATATTTATTATTAGCTACTACTCCTAAAACGAGGGCCAGAGATTTGGTTGAGAGCTTCCCGTGTACATCAGAAAATTACAATAAGGCGATCGACTGCTTAAAATCAAGATTTGGAAGAAATGATCTGCTTGTTGAAGTGTATGTAAGGGAACTGTTAAAGTTAGTGTTAACCAACTCTAGTTCAAATCAAGCTAGCTGTGTAATATCTACTCTATATGACAAGATAGAAACCCAGTTAAGAGCATTGGAGACTCTTGGAGTAAGAACGGATACGTGTTCAGCTATGCTTTACCCGCTAGTTGAGTCGTGTTTACCAGAAGATCTTTTACGTGCGTGGCAGAGATCAACCGAATTTTCTGACAAGCCTGATGCTACTATTTCAAGTAGATTAGAGCGACTTATGCTGTTCTTAAAATCCGAAGTAGAAGGAGCCGAACGAATTTCACTTGCGATAGAAGGGTTCCATTTAAATGGTAATGACAGCAAGTTACGAAAAGGAAAACAGAAGACGTTTGAACGTGGCGTGCCTACAGCTGCTGGATTAATGAATCAGAACGCTGTTTTGGATTGTGTTTTTTGTGAAGGTAGTCATGCTGCGGAAAAATGTGTTAAAGCACAAGACATCCCTTTTGTAGAGAAGAGAAATATTCTTATGAAGAAAAAAGCTTGTTTTAAATGTGCTAAAAGGGGACATTCGAGTTGGAAATGTCGCGAACGGTTGAGGTGTGCAGTATGTGACGGACGTCACATTGTAGTATTGTGTTCAAAGTTGAATAAAAAAGAATGCCGAAAGTAATAAATTGGTAGAAACAGTAAAGCCGAGTGAAAACCAGAGAGATCCTTTAATGGAAGCGGGTTTAACAAATTGTACGGACACACGGGTGTTTCTACAGACATTATTCGTAAAGATTCGAAGTGAAGACAGTGAAAGAGAAGTGCGTGCGATTATTGACACTGGCTCACAAAGGTCGTACGTTTTAAGAGACGTGGCTCAAGAATTGCACTATAAACCCAAACGAACAGAAACTATAGTGCATACATTGTTCGGTGGCAGTAATACCGCTGAACAGCAACATGTGTGTTACGAAGTAAGACTGGTAAGCTTAGATGGTAACTACGCTTGTAAGTTTGATGCTTTAGATCAACCGAGCATTTGTAGCTACATTCCAGCAGTTCATTCTGGGGTCTGGATAAAAGAATTGCAAGAATCTAATATTTATTTGTCTGATACAAAGGGTCCTCAACCGATTTCTTTATTAATCGGATCAGATATAGCCGGGAAACTTTTACTGGAAAGAAACAAGAACTGCCTTGTGGTTTAACGGCGATGGAAACACTTCTTGGGTGGGTACTAATGGGAAAAGTGCCAGGTAAAGCAAGATCTCAAAGTACCACCATGATTGTGAGCAACATGTTGAATAAAGATGTATCCATCACAGCCTTATGGCAATTGGACGTTTTGAATTACCGATCCAGGAGAAAGAAGATCTAGAATAGAGCTTGAAACAGCAGCAAAACAACTTTGATTTTAATCCAAGTAGGAGTTTTCATTAAATACTTGAATTTTTTTAAATAATCAGAGGCGTCTCTAAATACCTACGTAATATGTTTATTTTTAATGTACAGAATTGAATCAATTGGAAACGTTTAAAAATTTTAAACTCGAGATGAAGAAGCAGTCTCGCGCAAAAAATAATTTCGTTTGATTTATTACATTTTTTAAATAATTGACATGGCCTTAAGTTAGTGTCTTAGCTCTGCGACCGACCTAAAAGGAAAATTGCTTGTTTTATTCTCTTTTAGTGAAAGGTAATTTAATAATGAGAGACGACGACATTTATTGTAGGTTACCAGCTCTTTGCTGCCGAAGTTTAGTAATAATTTTGTTAATAGGCAACTTCAAAGTACCTTGAATTTTTTCAGCCATCGGTACCTAAGATGAAACCACGATAGATGCACGAATGTTGAACATAATTAGGACTTAAAAGAAATTCTTTGTTCAGTAACACATTAGAAATTTCCCCAATTTTTAATGTCAAAACTAATTATTATTCAGACGTATTTTTCTAAAATTATACTTGTAAAAATACTATGAAATGTGCCACAACAACTTTTACTTAACTTCGAGGGATCTCAACCTTGATCTTTATCACCTCTTTATTTTTTGCACTTTTATCTTTTTATCAAATATTTAAGCCAACCTTGAAATTGTAAATTGTGTATTTGAAGGTGAACTTTTGTATTTTTGTTAAATTTAATTAATACACCCTTTAGCTTTAATCGAAAGTGCCTTCTAATTTTAACTAGTGTATACCAATTGTATGTTCGGTTACATAAATGATGGCATTTTTTAAAATAATTTAGGTATCTTAATTGTTTCCTTGATACTGTAAAAAAT
The DNA here is from genome assembly GCA_036325965.1 of Sinopyrophorus schimmeli. Classification (NCBI taxonomy): domain Eukaryota; kingdom Metazoa; phylum Arthropoda; class Insecta; order Coleoptera; family Elateridae; genus Sinopyrophorus; species Sinopyrophorus schimmeli. The sequence goes on along the minus strand of JARFIZ010000025.1, from coordinate 351,904 downwards.
ATTTTTTTTGAGTTGTAAATGAGTTTTAATTAGTTATCTAAAAACCGAAATTGCTACTTTATATTACTTATATAATGTTGTTTTTATATTTATGGTATACATAAGTTTATATGTTGTTTTAATTTGTATATAATAAGCATAATCCTTTTGTTTATTTACACAAATTTATACTCATAAAAGAATAATTTATTTATCATTATTTACTTAAGATTATGTCTTAATTGGATTTTCCTATAATCATAAAAATTACTATTTATAAATTTCTTAATCAATATCATATTTAATACCTTTTGAGATTTTAATATCGAATCAAAGCGATCCTTACTGGAATTGCAAATTTTTATAGCCTTTTAACAGATAATTATGTAATTGAAACTTCAAGAAAACTTAAAAAATTGATTTTGAGTGTGTGCTCTGATTTTTATTGCTTTTTAATTAAGTTTATTCGCTTAGTAATTGAAATACAATTAAGATATTACTCTTTTAAAAACTTCTTAACTAAATTATAAACCTAAATTAAATTTTGAATAAAACTTGCAGTTGAATGCCCTCTTATGAACGATTCTCAAAGTTTTAATACAGACAAGGCTTCTTACTTACGGTTCCGTTTTTCGCGATTTCAGTATTCGCGGATTAAAAAATTGACACCATTTCTTGTATTCGTGGCTGAAAATGTCTTTATTCGCGTATCCAAAACTAACGAAACTAAACATTTTCGCCCTTGGTCAGTTTCTTGATGTCAAATTCTGTGAATAATCGCTTCTTTAATTTCGCATTCAAAAAATTGGAAAAACAAACACAAATAATTGAAACCATCTCCATCTTTCTGTTTTATAAAACCAAGTTTGACGTAAAGTGGCAGAAGCATTACTGTCTTGAGGTCGATAAAATTTGAATTAACAACATTCTTTTTTCGAAGTTCCACTTGTACAAAGAATAATCGATTACTGCTTTAAATGTGATGGAAATGTTGTATTATTTTAATAATTTTTGTTTTAAATTTAGCAATACGTGGTCTGTTCAAAAAATAATCCAATTTTATTTTTTTAAAACTTTATTATTAATTATGCAGATTAGTGGTCCTTATCCCATTTAAAGTATTGTCTTCTCCCCCTATTAATACACTTTTCCCAGCGATGTTTTTATTTCGTGAAACAGTCTTGGCTTCATTTGAGATGGCTTGTAAGATCTAACAAATATGTTTTGATGCCATCAATACTCTGAAAATGACGTTTTTTTATCACTGATTTTAATTTCGGAAATAAGAATAAATCGCAAGGAGCCATGTCTGGCGAGTAATGAGGCTAAGGAGGAGGTCATCTGATTTTGGCACAATACTGACAAATTGACAAATCGTAGTGTGCGGCCGCATAGTCGTGGTACAAGAACCATGAGTTGACGCGCAATAATTGATCTCTTTTAGCGAAATTGTTTACGTAATTGAGGCAAAAATTCAAAATTGCACATTTTAAAAATCACGAATATTAAACGAGATATAAACAATCCAAACATGCGGTCACAAAAGAGGTTATTATTAAATATCTCCGTTGGCGCGTCATTCAAAATGTTCGGTTATTTTCTAAACAGACCTCGTATATATGAATACAAAAAAGTGTGACGTGATGCGTAAAAACACTGTGTACATAATCGAAATCAGACTGTCAAAATCCATGTTTCAACTAAAATTATGTAAAAAACTTTTTTATCGCAGACCTGTGGAATTAATATTGTTAATAAACCTCTCATTAAATTGCTTTTATTATGTTTTTTTTTAAATTTTGTAACTTTGGAACGCATTTACGGTGTCTATATTCGCGGTATATTTACCGAACGTATCGTTCGCGCATAAGGAGCTCTGACTGTAGTTTAGAGCAGTGGTCTCTAAAGTGGGGTACGCCTTGTAATTCCTATCTGTCTTAGTGCTAGTGATTTTTTTAACAATCAATCCTGCGATTGGTTTGTAAAATGACGTGCTTGAATCCGGACGCAGGCTATTTCCTCCCTTATGACTTTTGTTATGTATGTACACTCACACCATTTAGTAATGTCCCTCAGTTTAGAGCCAGCGTATCGTTCGGGTCTGACGTGGAGCATAATAAAGAAAGCGATATAGCTTTAGCTTAAACTTTCCATTATTATTTTAAAACGCTGCAAATGATGGTGTTCACTTTTTACAATATAATAATATAACAAAAATATTAAACGGAACAGAAAACAATTTTCTTTTCAATTTGAAAGAAAATTTACGCCATTAAATTAAAAATGGTTATTAAAACTATATTCACATAATTGTTAATATTTAAACGATGCAAATTAACTGACTCGTAAATTTGTTAACACTTTTAGAATAGCCCTAACAAAGTAACTATTGAAATTCTTATAACTTCATACATATTTTTTTAAATTTAACATGTGCAGATCAACTTCAATTTTTAATTACCCCTATTTATATTTTGGATAATGCATTGGTTAATATACCTATGCGTAGTTGGGATATAAATACTATAATTGTTCATTTAAAAATAATTAGAATAGAACTTTTTTTTTATTATGGACACTTCTTTTACGGTCATTGAATCTAAGGAGTTTTGGGATAAATCCAACGATAAGAATAATTGATTGATCATTATTGTTACGTTGTTGTTGTTGGCGCCTTTTTATACCTGTATCAGGTTTAGGCGTTTTCCCCGCTTGAAACTTTGTTGTGAATGTTGTAGTGTTTCAAAGATTCAAGGCACCTACCGTTTTACATGGGTTGCGAACCACGGCAATTTCTAGAAAAATTTTCGAGCAGTTTTACTCTTGCCAGGTGCTCAGCCTTGCGAAGAGAAGAGGAGCGTGAAATTTTCGATGGTCGGCGCGGGATTCGAACCACTTCGAATCCACCTCGCTAGCGCAGCAGCCCAAACACTAAAAATTGTTACGTAATGTATATATTAACTATTTGATTAGAATTATTAGGTGCCTATTGAAGGACACTTTATAAATTACAGTGCAACGCAATTTACAATTTATTCACAACCCGCATTTAAAAAAATTGTAATGATAAGATAAAGATATACACCCGTACCTCGCCTTGCGTCGTTTCTTTTTGCGTTTTTTCGAAGTTGCGTCGCTACTTAATTAGTACTAATTTTCACCGTGCGTCGTTAGGTTTTCGAGGTTGCGTTGTTTTGGGTTCGAGTCTTTAATTTTTTTCTTATTTTTTAACAGACGGCTCCACTTTTTTTTCTATTTTTTTCTTAATTCACATTGCGTCTTTTCAATTTGCGTCGTGTTTTTTTGGAACGTAACTCCGACGCAAAGTGAGGTATGGGTGTATTTTAAAATAATGAATAAAATAATGTTGGGTCATTCCATATGAAATCAACAAATTTGAATTAAAAAGTGTGCCGTATGATTTTTAATTTTAATAAAAAAATTGTAGTTGATCTTTGTGGTGGCACATTTATTTTTTTTATTGTATAACTTCCGATCAGTAGCCATCCGAATTCAAAAATTGGGTCATTTTCATACTTGTACATAATGAGCTCTAGCTTTTTATTTAGAACAGGTATTGAAATGGTTGTTACTTTAGTTGAAAGGGTCATAAATGTGCATTTTATATAATACAAGAAAATTGAATTAAAACAATTAGGAACAAGATGGTGACCATCCGAAATTTTCACAATTTTTCTCATTTTTAGGATATTTGATTGAACGCTGTGTCAACCCTTTTGCATTTTAAAAAATTGATTTTTTTTTACAATAAAGTACTAACTCTTGTGATGTCGTGACATAATTATTATTGTCCTAGAATAAAATCTACGAAAAATAAAATTGTGAAAATTGATAATTTTGTAAATAGGTCAGCTTTGACCTCAAAAAAATCCATGTGGAGGAAAAATAAAAATATGAAATTTTCAGAATATGTAGTTCATATCTTCGTTAATAAAGACCAATTAGTGCCATTCTGTTATTTTCACCTCTTTAGGAAATATTTTTTTTAAAGTGCTACTTTTATACATAAATATGAAAATAATCTGGAAGTTTGATAATTTATAAAAGTTTTCTAACTTATTTAAACTATTAGAATTATGTCAATTTATGATAAAAATAATCAAATAAAAATAAAAATTTTCAAATTCTGTTATTTATTAAAAATAATATAATAACAATAAAAAACACACGATCCTATCATTGTTTTATCCCCATCTCAAATAATAAATTAAAAGTGTAACGATATTCTAGCTCAGAAAATCTCAAGATAAAGGGTTTTCCAATAAGAGGTTTCATTTTGATATTAAAAAAAACAAGTATTTTTTTAACAGAAATCAATGGATGTTTATATCATTTTAAAGAGGAAGGTATGCCATTAACAATGGAGAACGATATCTGCCAAATGGCCGCCACGGCTACGCTTGCAGCAGCATATCCTTTTCATAAAATTTTCTATTACCAATTCGCATATTTGGCGCTGTATGTTCGCAATAACTTCACGAATTCCATCTTTAAGGTCTTGAATCGATTGTGGAGCATTGGCATAGACCTTATGTTTCACGTGACCCCAAAGAAAAAAATCTAAAGGTGTTAAATCGCAAGATCTCGGTGGCCAATTGTGATTACCTCTTAGAGAAATAACACGGCCAGGAAACTTTTCTTGCAAAATTACCATGGTTTCGTTGCTTGAGTAGCACGTAGCACCGTCTTGTTGAAAATAAACGTCGTCGACATCAATATCTCCCAATTTCGGCCATAAAAAAACATTAATCATAGCTCGGTAGCGCAATCCATTCACCGTAACAGTTGCACCAGCCTCATTTTCGAATAAGTAAGGTCCAATCACACCGCCAGTCCAAAAACCGCACCAAACAGTGACACGTTGAGGATAGAGAGGCTTTTCAACAATCATTCTTGCATTTTCGGGGCCCCAAATTCGACAATTCTGCTTATTAACATAGCCTCCGAGGGGAAAATGGGCCTCATCACTGAAGATAATTTTTCTATGAAAATCCGGATTATTTCGATGCATTTCAAGAATCCAATCAGCGAAGATACGACGTTGCTGGTGATCGACCGGCTTGAGTTCTTGTGTTAACTGAACTTTAAAAGCCTTAAGAGCTAAGTCTTTATGCAAAATACGGTGTAATGTCGTTTGTGGAATGCCTAATTCCAAAGATCGACGAGGAATCGACAAACCTGGGTTTTCTTCAACACTATAGGCTACAGCAGCAATATTCTCAGTTGTTCTGGAGCGACGCACACGGTTTCCATTCTTCACATAACTAATTTGTCCCAACAGCTCAAATTTTTTTACCAGTTTCACTATTGCCGGCCGAGAAGGTGCTTCGCGATGACCCAAAAGTGCCTTAGTTTTACGAACCGTGACTGCAAAATTTTCACCATTTTTATAATGGATTTTAACCATTTCAATGCGTTGTTGAAGCGTGTATCGTTCCATTTTTAGTAATGGCGTAGTTTTTACTTGTCAAATGTCAAAAGATGACAGCTTCAAAAGTGACAGCTGCCCAAATCGCGGGCTATTCAAAATGAAACCTCTTATCGGAAAACCCTTTAGTAAAAGTTTGCAATGCAAAATAAACAATTTCTGCATATATATATTTTTTTGATAAATATCAGAGTTTAAAAAATGTTGACTTTTATTTGATTATTTTTATCATAAATTGGCATAATACTAATAGTTTAAAGGACGCAAGGAGGAACATAACGAATAACTTCCTGAATGAGCAATTGGTTCCACACAATTTTTCCAAGATGACTTAGTAACAGTTGATTCATTGCAGTCTAATCGCGTTGGATATGGTGCCAATTATTTAAGCGATGGTGCCACACTCTATGTGTAGCGTTGCACCAAGAATTAAAGTGTTTACATGTGAATTGTGCAAAGAAAATTAACTATGTCAACTTAGACTGATGTGTGTTATCTTAACCACATAAATATGATTGATGTTTTCTTATTTTATTTCGATTATTAAATGTTCTATAGCGTCAAGATTTTTTTTTGTGCTTTGTAAATAAACGTTTTAAATGTATAACCTTAGATTTATTTTTACCACCTTTGAATTTTCAAATATTTGCCTCAAAACAAAAGTATGTCATCTTAAGCACAATTCCCCTACAACACAACACAAAATACTAGAATGATGGTTTGTAAGGCCACAACAAAAAATTTAATACCTACCCTTTGGTAATATTTTCGATTTTTTCAAGAATAAGATTTTTGGTGTTTTACCAGCATGAAACAATAAAGTTACAAAGGGAAGCTCAAGTAGGTGAATCACATTTTCGGTTTATTTAAAATTTTTGAAAGAGCAACGTCCATCTCGGCACAAGTTAATATCTTAAGTCTAAATCGGGTAAATGAAGTAGGCCACACATTGGAAGCAGGTGTGTTAAAACCTATACCTGCTTGTGTGACTATCATCCTGCCTCCACCTGCTTCAATTTTCAAGTCAGCCACACTTACGGTTTTCGAGATATTTCAAAAAGAAATTATGTGGCCAACTTCTGACTTGGCCACACTTTGGAAGCAGGGTTCATAAAACCTATACCTGTTTGTGTGGCTATGTTTCCACATTATCCTGCTTCAAACCGCAAGTCAGCCACACTTACCGTTTCGGAAATATTCGACAATAACTTTTGTGGCCAACTTCTGACTTGGCCACACATTGGAAGCAGGTTTCATAAAACTTATACCTGCTTGTGTGGCTATGCTTCCACATCATCCTGCTTTGCATTTTAATACAGCAACACTTATTATTCTTTAAATAATATTAAAAACGTAATTTTAATTTTTTTAAATATTTTAAAAAACATAAGTACGTGCGTCATTTTTCCAAAATTAGTATCTATAATTGTAATTAATTAAATTTACAAATTGCTTTATTGTTTTATTAAATATAATACATATGCTTAAAAGATGCGGGCGAAACGATGATAAAAGGTAAGCTTTTTAAAACGCCAACTTAATTTTATATGACACTTAATAGTGTTATAATAAACTTATTGTCGGCATTCACAGATTTGTTGGTAACGGTTCATCTTTGTTTAAAAAATTAAATACATACCTATCTAAATGTAGTTTTAATCTTTCCATCGACTAGCATTTTCATTCAGCAAAAATGTACAAAATCAGTTAACATTTTATATTTATTATAGGCAACAACAAAATACACTCCCGGCACAATTAACCGCCCACCTTGATTTTCTTTATTATTTTAAATTGGATTAAAAAACTATTTAATTTTAAGAGATCTCCATTTCATAAAGGTCTTTTTTATTGTTAATACACAAATAATTTGTTAAAAATAAATTTTATTGTCAAGTAAAAGAATAAATAACAATATTTGCTGTTTAATCAACATTATTGCATTATGATTTCGCACCTAAGTTATTCAAGGAAAAAAAATTTAATAGCGGGTATTACTCCCTCTGGCCTTAATTACTTCTTATAATCTCTTAGGCATTCCATCCATAATGTCCTGGATGTCGGATTGTTGAATGTTGTTCCACTCTTCTAACGTAACCATTTTAAGGTCCCTGTACAGGAACCAGTCTCCCGAAAAGGTCTGATAGCATCGCGTACAGTTGTTCGCAGTATATTAAGAGTTCGCGAAATGTGACGTTGTAGATACCCAGCATCAGCAAGAGCCACAGCCCTAGTTATTCCTATTGTATCTAACGGCATTTTTATTAATTCAAATCAAAAAGCACCCTTAATAAACTCAAAAAAAAAACTATTTGGAAGATTAATAAACATCAATAACAAAAATTAGAGACACTTTGGTTCAATCACAAAGAGAGTAAAATTTCAACTAATTCACTAAACAGCATTCTAAACTCAACGTTTAGAAAAAATGGGGTTTATGGTTTTGGGGTGTTGTAAAAATAGGTACCTTACAATATAAATTTATACTAATCATTGTTATGTCACGTAAACAAACATGCTGATACTATATATAAGTGGGCGGTTAATTGTGCCGGTGAGTGTATATATGTATACATACATATACATATGTATAATTATTTTAAAATTATAACATCAATCATTTAAATTTTGTTAAAATAATAGATAAATACTGATAATATTATGCAAATTTGAGTGAAAGTAAAAGTATAAAAAATAAATTGTCTAAAAAAACTATTCTAACGAGGTATAATTTTTAATTCTCGTTATTAACAGAATAATTTGAAATCTACGTTGTAAGCCAATGGTTTTTAATAAACTTAACACTACAAAATTAGCAAAAATAGTAATGATAGATAAAAGTTAGTCGGGCTAATAATGAGTATTAAAATTTATGCAGCTGATATTCTACATTAAATTAAAAATAATGTTATTCGTATCAAATATCAATAGACCGAAGGTAACAAAATTCTAAAATGATAAGTTAACGTAAAATTGTACACCAAACAAATATTAATTAGTTTATAATACATTTGTCAACAACGCCACAATATAAAACTGTTAATACTTTTCTTTATTTAACATGTAATATAAAACTTTAATAACAAATCCTGACCAACGCGAAATTTTTATCGGCATTAAAGAGACCGATACGAATTTAAACAAGACATCGAAACAGACATTGACCTTGCTTTAGCTTATTCTGGTTTATATTGTTCGAGATAATTATTTTATTAGGTTTTATGCGCTGACAACACGTTAGGTGTATTAATTACTCCTGTATGAATTTACTTTTTTTAAAAGATATATTAAAAAAATATATGAATATAGCTATGTATACAAAACTTGAGTTAACTATCAAAGTAAAAGAAATTAATTATATATTAACGAGTACAATAGAAGAAAAATTTTCACAGAAACCATATAGAGTCCAGTATAATTCAGTTTAATCATAAGTACTAAATGTACATTAATAGTCAAAAATAAAAAACATACGAATTAATTATATTTTGTACTAAATGTAAATTGTAAATTAATTAATTTGTATTACATATACTAATTTTGGAAAAATGACGATCGTACTTATGTTTTTTAAAATATTAAAAAAAAAAATAAAATTACATTTTTTAAATTATTTAAAGAATAATAAGTGTTGCTGTATTAAAATGCAAAGCAGGATGATGTGGAAGCATAGCCACACAAGCAGGTATAAGTTTTATGAAACCTGCTTCCAATGTGTGGCCAAGTCAGAAGTTGGCCACAAAAGTAATTGTCGAATATTTCCGAAACGGTAAGTGTGGCTGACTTGCGGTTTAAAGCAGGATAATGTGGAAACATAGCCACACAAGCAGGTATGAGTTTTATGAAACCTGCTTCCAAAGTGTGGCCAAGTCAGAAGTTGGCCACAGAATTTCTTTTTGAAATATCTCGAAAACCGTAAGTGTGGCTAACTTGAAAATTGAAGCAGGTGGAGGCAGGATGATAGCCACACAAGCAGGTAAAGGTTTTAGCACACCTGCTTCCAATGTGTGGCCTACTTCATTTACCCGTCTAAATCCCTTTCTAAGAACAAATTTAAAATGCCCATCTTGACATAAAGTGATTCAGGTATAATTGAAGAATACAATGGAGTATACATACTAGGGTGTTCCAACAAAAACAATTTTTTTTCACTATCACATGAAAATTTTTCAGAATACGTCGAATTAAAAAATCTGTCCAAATTACATCTCTTAATTTAAATTTTAAGAGGTCCTTCATCGAACTTAAACATTTTTATTTAAAAAGTTACGAAAATGATTTTTAACATTATTTACTTCTACAAACTATGTAATAATTTTTTTATATAATTAATTAGTAATCCTTTATAGTCATTAAATTCTCTACAAAAATTTAATTGAGTCAAATTTCTATTATTAATATTTTACTTAATAAAGAACTTACAAAATTGAAATTTGTCGAAATTTCAAATTTTTTCAATTAAAAGGCTAAACTATTAAAGATAGGTCAAAAGTGAAATGGCAGTTTTATATTCTATTTAATGCACTATCAAATAGTCTGAAAAAATATTTTATATCATGAAAAGTTATCGATTTAATTCTTATTTTTATGATTTTTAATTATAGAAGATTAACTACCCGAAAAAATTTTCTTTATAAAATTATATAGAACTATACAATTTTACAAAATTTCTTAAAATTATTCATAAAAATAAATGGATGTCAGCTATGCTAAGTCCGGATATTTTTAATCCGTATACCTGCATCATACTCCGAGCTGTGTATACCTCATTTGAAGACCAATATTGAAATATAAATTTAGCAAAGCATTGAAAATGTTCGAGAAAAACGATTTTAAACTTTTAGCTAGAAGGATATTCTTCTATAAGATTTCGTGGTTACAACAAAAACTTTAAAAACAAAAAAGTAAATTTGGTTCTTAACTTACGAGCAAATATGGTATGTAACTCGAATATCGATAATTTAATGCAATGGTGACTTCTATTCAAATGAGGTTTAATACATACTCGTAATAATTCAAATAAAATCAATTAATGTAAAAATTATGGGTCCATAATAAAAAAAAAAAACTAGATTCTAATAATTTTCAAATGAATAGTTATGGTATTTATGTCCCAACTGCAGATAGACATATCAAACAATACTTTAGAAAAACATTAATAAGGGTAATATTAACAATTTAAGAGGAAGCGTGGTGCAAGTGGTTTAGTGTTTGGGCTGCTTTGCTAGCGAGGTGGATTCGAAGTGGTTCGAATCCCGCGCCGACCATCGAAAATTTCACGCTCCTCTTCTCTTCGCAAGGCTGAGCACCTGGCAAGAGTAAAACTGCTCAAAAATTTCCTTAGAAATTGCCGTGGTTTGCAATCCACGTAAAACAGTAGGTGCCTTGAATCTTTGAAACACTACAACATTCACAACAAAGTTTCAAGCGGGAAAACGCCTAAACCTGATACAGGTATAAAAGGCAGGCGCCAACAACAACAATATTAACAATTTAAAATTAATCTGAATTTGTTCTATTTTAAAATGCTGGCAATGCAGTTATAAGAATTTTAACAGCGAAATGAGCTGCCAATCGTTAGGAGTATCCGAAAATTGTTAACAAATTTACAATTCAGTTAATTTTAGTATTTAAATATTAACTCTTATGTGAAGAGTTATAATAATAATTTTCGATAGGATATATTTGCTTAGAAATGGAAAAGAAAATCTTTTATAGAAAACTTCACTAATTAATTCCTGAAATCAAAATTCGCATAGTTCTATTTTCAGTTATGTTAAATATTCTTAATATATACACAAACTAACTTATATTGCAGTTGAATGCCCTCTTATGAATGATTCTCAAAGTTTTAATACAGACAAGGCTTCTTACTTACGGTTCCGTTTTTCGCGATTTCAGTATTCGCGGATTAAAAAATTGACACCATTTCTTGTATTCGTGGCTGAAAATGTCTTTATTCGCGTATCCAAAACTAACGAAACTAAACATTTTCGCCCTTGGTCAGTTTCTTGATGTCAAATTCTGTGAATAATCGCTTCTTTAATTTCGCATTCAAAAAATTGGAAAAACAAACACAAATAATTGAAACCATCTCCATCTTTCTGTTTTATAAAACCAAGTTTGACGTAAAGTGGCAGAAGCATTACTGTCTTGAGGTCGATAAAATTTGAATTAACAACATTCTTTTTTCGAAGTTCCACTTGTACAAAGAATAATCGATTACTGCTTTAAATGTGATGGAAATGTTGTATTATTTTAATAATTTTGTTTTAAATTTAGCAATACGTGGTCTGTTCAAAAAATAATCCAATTTTATTTTTTTAAAACTTTATTATTAATTATGCAGATTAGTGGTCCTTATCCCATTTAAAGTATTGTCTTCTCCCCCTATTAATACACTTTTCCCAGCGATGTTTTTATTTCGTGAAACAGTCTTGGCTTCATTTGAGATGGCTTGTAAGATCTAACAAATATGTTTTGATGCCATCAATACTCTGAAAATGACGTTTTTTTATCACTGATTTTAATTTCGGAAATAAGAATAAATCGCAAGGAGCCATGTCTGGCGAGTAATGAGGCTAAGGGAGGGAGGTCATCTGATTTTTGGCACAATACTGACAAATTGACAAATCGTAGTGTGCGGCCGCATAGTCGTGGTACAAGAACCATGAGTTGACGCGCAATAATTGATCTCTTTTAGCGAAATTGTTTACGTAATTGAGGCAAAAATTCAAAATTGCACATTTTAAAAATCACGAATATTAAACGAGATATAAACAATCCAAACATGCGGTCACAAAAGAGGTTATTATTAAATATCTCCGTTGGCGCGTCATTCAAAATGTTCGGTTATTTTCTAAACAGACCTCGTATATATGAATACAAAAAAGTGTGACGTGATGCGTAAAAACACTGTGTACATAATCGAAATCAGACTGTCAAAATCCATGTTTCAACTAAAATTATGTAAAAACCTTTTTTATCGCAGACCTGTGGAATTAATATTGTTAATAAACCTCTCATTAAATTGCTTTTATTATGTTTTTTTTTAAATTTTGTAACTTTGGAACGCATTTACGGTGTCTATATTCGCGGTATATTTACCGAACGTATCGTTCGCGCATAAGGAGCTCTGACTGTAGTTTAGAGCAGTGGTCTCTAAAGTGGGGTACGCCTTGTAATTCCTATCTGTCTTAGTGCTAGTGATTTTTTAACAATCAATCCTGCGATTGGTTTGTAAAATGACGTGCTTGAATCCGGACGCAGGCTATTTCCTCCCTTATGACTTTTGTTATGTATGTACATTGTAGTGTATTTTAAAGACGCAACGGATACGTCATCAAAAAGGTTTGGAAACCACTGATTTACAGCGTGAACCTACATTTTGGGATTATTTCAGTATACAGTATTAAAACAACGTACAATATAATTCAAGTTTAAAATAACTCAAAAGTTTGAGATTGAGTGTTACTACTTTGTTGTGTATAGTTCTTTGCTGGGTAGAATTTTTTTTTTAAATCTATAAATTAAATGCGATTATATAAGATTTATAATTACAAAACTTTGGCATTAGTTCACAAAAGCAGCGTTCTTTCGAAATGAACTTAGAATAAACAACGTTTAACAAGGAAGTCGTTGAAATTTCTAATTTTAAATTTTTAATCACCTTAGTTATTGAGCCGATGGACTTAAATTTTTGTTTTATAAAAATTATGTACAAAACGAAGAATATTTTTTAAATCTAATACAATTAGTACAAAAGATTAAAATTAACTTCTTACAATTCTATTATAAATTTTAACTAAGGATTATAAATTAATATCAAAAACATAATTATTATTTTTTATATCTGTATTAAAATTTTTGATCACATTGCGTGTTTTTGACTTTGATTTTACTTGAAGGGCGTGCTTTCATTTCAAGGAAGTAAATTCCACTTTTATTCTCAAAATATAGTTGTGATGTGGTTTATTATAATTTCTATGTTTTAGGAACCTTTATTTGAAATTCATTAGAATTGTAAACTTGGTTAAACAGTGTATTACTCAATGTATCTTAATTAATTTTGTTGAAGCTGTGTGAAAAAAAAAGAATAGATAGTTTGATTCACTGAACACTTGGTTAATTAAATCTCGGTTGTGGAAGTTTTACTGTAATTACAAAGAAACCCAATATGTATGAGCGCATTATTTTCAAACGGTATCAAATTGTTTAATCAACATACTGGCACCTTAACGGCTTCTATCGAGCGGAACATGCATTGCATTTAAAAATTGATTTATTGGTGATATATTTACATCAGAGGCGCACACACGATTTTTCTTTTTGGGAGCGAAATAAAATATTTGTATTATAGTGTAATAAATATTGTCAGATTAAGCATAATGACACTTGCTTGCTAATACTTTTTGTAATATGTTTTATTAGAATTGTATCACAATAAAAAGACATCCAAAAAAGTGTATTTTGTATCTTTATTGAAAGGTTTTAAGAAAACAAGGTACCGATAATTCATACGAAGAACTAATACATCAATAAAATTGAAATTAGTTGTTGTTTATTAGATCTAAATATTGACCGTAATTGTCAGTAAATCCAATCAAAGAGAATTAAATCATCTTTGCTCCATTTATTTTTTTTAATTAAAATAAAACCTACTGGATTAATATTGTGATTAATAGAGTATTGTTTTGTTGCACCTACCTATTTTTAATCCATTTGTATTATTTTTCTTTTTCTTTTTGAAAAACGTGCTTGAAGTAGTTTATTGATTTATGAAAATATCTCATGTCTAAAAATTCATAGAATATCATTTTCTTTAGTTTGTTAAAATGCAACGATGTTGTTTTTCTATTCTATTTGAAGAACCAAATTTGCATTTCATTTTTAATTAACAAATCTGTTATATAGGGCAAATATATTCATTCAATGCTTAAATAATTATTTTGGGCGAAATTATTTTTATGATTCTGAATTTGATAATATATTCATTGCAGAAATCTATCACTTGTTACTCGAATAAATAAATGCAAAATTACTTGATATACATAACTACCTATAATATTATTTCTGTTATAAAAGAATTGAAAAATTTTGGTCTTTTTTAAATATATTTTTTTCTTTTAGCACGCGGGTCCTACCCGGATTCCTCTATTCGGATCTAGGATACCCATTCCTGGCCAAATATCAAGGGAAACAACGTGCATCATTTCACCGACCGAACCGAAGAAATTACGAGGAATAACCCAAAAAGACGTAGGAAAAAAAGTGCGAGTTGCTGATAAAGAAGGCGTACTCCGATTCGTGGGAAATGTTCATTTTTCGCAAGGTGTTTGGTGTGGCATTGAACTGTGCAATGGAAAAGGCAAGAACGATGGATGTGTTCGTGGTGTGCAGTACTTTACCTGCCCAAACTCTTGTGGTTTGATGGTTCCTCTATGGAAAGTTCTATTTGCTGATGATGTTCAATATGAAGATGACGATTGTATCTCCTCTGGTCCTCACAGCATTTTATTTGGAATCCAACAGGGTTCTATTACCAAAGATTTACAAAGAATAGATCTAAATACTAATTATGTCAAAAACAATGAATCCTCAATCAACACTGCGTCAATAACAAATGGTGGCTTAGTATCATCGATCAATTCAGCACCACCCGAAAAAGGCATTACAGTGAATGAGAATAAAAACACTGAATTAAATGAAACGTTTATATTAAATCGAATAGATGAGAAAAAAGTGAGTAAACCTAGTCGTTCGTGTTCAAAAGAAAACCCTTTAGAATTATGCCATAATATCACCTATGATCTCAATAATTCACTGAACGTTGCATCTCAAGGAGATAGTGATACAAGCTTCGATTCGAATGTAGCAATAATATACGATGAGAATCCAAAAGTGAATGAAGACCGCGATAGAAGAAAGAATCCCATTCGAAGCAACGTTATTTGCTTGAATGAAAACGAGTTACAAAAATCCACTAAGTGTCCAGAGCCCATATTATACAACATTTCCAAAGTAAAATTCTTAAGGCTGACTGAGGAAATAGAAATAGAAAATTCACCCAGACGACGAGTAAGAGCTTCGCCAGCTCTTTTTAATACGACTTTCGACGAAGAGAGCACTAAAAGAGATTCACTAGAATTCGAGGAATCTCTTGGTATTCTCACACCAGAGCAAATGGGCGACATTACGGAATTTGCTTGTTCTAAAACACCTTCTTCTGAAAACATCCAATCTCTTCCAAACGATTTGCAAAACTTAATTTCGAAGTTTCAGTGCGAAGTCAAATCTTCGACTGAATTGGGTAGTCCTAATTTGATGGACGCGAGTGTCAATGATATAAGTTTGGGGATACTCGATGAGCATGTGTTATCTAATTTAACAATGAAATCTGACACAACTATGAACATGGAATTGCCTTTAGATTCAGTGGGCAATCGTTCGAAATCATTCACTATAACAAGATTGGAGCAAACGCCATCACCAGAAGATTTGCCCTTAGATCCTACTCCAGTGATTGAAAACGAACCAAAAACGGAGCCCACTAAATCTAAGACAAGTAGTAGTTTTATCACAAGCATAACGAGCATCACAAGCTTGGATACTGGGTATCAGGGCGATGGTGAAATGTCCAGGCCTGCAAGTCGAGGTCCCGATCATTCCCCTTTGACAAGAAGACCTATACAACGACCTCAACCCAGAAGACCTGATCCTATGACAGACTCGGACTTTTATACCGAAAGCGATGCCGATAATCACGAAGAACATCCACTTAGAGGAGGACGATTAGCAAGAGTCATCGATGGTACTTTATATGGTGTCGATCCTCAAGCCGCGGCTGATATCTACGTTAACAATCGAGAAAATATGGATTCAAGTGGTATATTCACGGATATAGAAGGAAACACGAGGAACGATGAACTTTCAAGTGCTGACAACGATAACCATAATGAAAATCTCGACGTTTCACCATCTCCTTCTGATACATCCAGTAAAACCATTTCTAATGACAGCCAAAACAATGTGCACGTAATTATTAATAAAACCCCTCTTAGAATTGAATCAAACAACAATACTAGTAATAGTCAAGATGCTGATAAAATGGAAATTGATACGGTTGATTTAGGTACAAAAAGAATGTCTCCATCTCCTTCAAGCGTAGCATCAAGTCCTGCAAGTCTTAGATCTCCAAGACACACACCAAGAGACGACACATCCATTAAAAAATATAAAATGCCCAAAAGAAACGTTGCGTCAAAAGTGAAAGCTGTTTTAGAATCAACAAATCAACAAAATAAGGAATTAGCTAGGATAAATTCTAAAAAACCTGTGGGGCGATGGGATGCTGTCATGAATAAAATTTCAAAAACACCCGTTGTTGATAAAAATTTTAAGGAAATCAAATCTAAAGTGTTTGCAAGTCCAAGTTCGGCAATAACTCCAAGCTCCAATCCAATATCACCAAACAATAAAACGTGAGTTTTCTTTAAATATTGAACAGTTTTATTTCTTATGTTTAATATAATTTTTAGTAGACGAATCCGTGCACGAGGGGATGCGATTCCGACTAAAAATTGTACTGTGGAAAGTTTGCATAGTTCTGCCAGTGATTTGAGTGGAGCTTCGCCTGCAAAGAGGATTGGTAAGTACTCTTATTTTATATTTAGTTCTAAAAATTAGAAATCTGTAAATAAAACGTTTTACTACTTTTAATGTATGTGTGAGTTGGGTTGCCCACCTATTGTGCGATAAATAAGTTATAAAAGATGTTTAGAGAACTGTATCAGTATGATGTATAATAAAAGAATTTTTTTGATATTCTGCCTTAAACAAGTATCTGTTATTGGACTGAAATAGCGTTTGAATAAAAGCTCTAATTAATTTTACCACGAATTAAAATAATATCAAACACTTTCATTCTCTGAAAATAGTGTTTAATGTGAGTTAATATATAAAAATTGTTTAAATTTTTTTAATTAATATTTTGTTAATTGACAGAAATATTTAAGACCTATTTTATTATGTTACAAATTACATTCAAATTTATTTTAATTTATGTTATGTTTTCTATTGGAAACTCCTTGTGATCTACGTTAAATTTTTGTTTTGGGTCATTGCAATATTTAATGTTGAATTAGAAATTATGTTCAACATGATTATGCAAGGAGCATATAAAACCAAATCAATAAATTTTGAAAATTGCAATAAGCGATTGGCAATTTTAAAATTAGTTGAGTTTAATTTATTATAAATCAGAAATATAGTAAAATAAATCAGTCTGGCTATAAAAGATTTGTGAGACCAATTATTATGGATCTGCATTTAGAAGAAACTACCTCATTAGAAAAATCTTGAGGCAAATATGTGCCATGAACCAGGAAATTATGGTTATGATTTATTATAGTTATTTCACAGTTAGTTTTAATAAATTGATCGTATTTGGCTATTTGCAAATAATTTAAGAGGCAAATTAATCACCTAAATGTTGAAAATATTAAAACTACATTTACAGTATTTATTTTAAAATTAACGTTTAAATATTGTAAACAGATATATGGTGTCTATTCTAGCAATTTATTTTCTCTTCAAATGAAGTTTGATTAACACACACCTATTGGCATATTAAAATAAAGTGGCTGTAATTACGGTATTATTTGTAAGTAAGCACTTTCGACATCCAAATATAGTGCCGCTTATATGTATGTATGCAAACATTCGAAATTCCAATGTCGTCAATTAAATGCATATTAATGAAATACATACAGGATTGTCTAATTTTCTTTGGGTATTTGAACAAGTATAAATAATAGGTTTGTACTAGAGTAGAGCATAATCATTTTTAGGGTCAACGATTTTAATAGACGAGACTTAGCAATAAATTGAATGTTCCGCGTTTATATGCTTAACGTATCGCAAGATTTTTATTTAGTAAATTTATATATGTGGTTGATTCTCATACAATAAAAGATACTTATTATAGTTTTTATATGTTCATTCTTTCTTAAGATACCGTTCAGTTCTATTATTATTATCGCAATATAAATCGAATAGCGAATAGAACAGCTTTTGTATTGGTTAATAAGTAATCATAGATTAGAATAGAAGTTACACATTATCTATGCTCTCTTTTTAGATTTTTTACAAGGTTTAGATGATTATATATCAGAGCCGTAGTTTAGCTAACCATGAGTTTCGCTTGAATCTCTAGATCAGTGCTTCTTAACCGGTGTTATGCAGAACACTGGTACTATATGAACTTAGAGAAAGTATTCCACCAACAGATACAAATTAGTAAAGAATATAGTGTTTTATTTTACGATTGTGTTTGCAAAAATTTTGCGATTCTAAAAATTTATGTTTTATGGCTTGATGTCTTTGTATAAAAATTAAAAGCACTGGGCTTCAAATTAATTTTTTTTACTGAAAAACCAATAATGTTCAAAAAAAAGTACGTATGAATTTGAGAAAGGACGGCGATTATCCGGACGCCGATCATTCGAACGACGAAAATTTTAAAATAAATATGTATACCTAGTAGGGTGTTCTAAAAAAACACGATATGTTTTTTCACTCTCACATGAATACGTCCAATTAAAAATTCTGTCTTAATCCTAGCTCTTAAACAACTTTAAGATTATTTTTTTAAATAACATCGGAAAATTATTGTTTAATATTATTCACTCTTGCAAACATTTTTTTTAATAAAATTTTTTGATCTTCTTTCAACATTAAATTCTCCAAAAAAAACCCTAGGGAGACAAATTTTTATTGTTAATATTTTACTTAGTAAAGGACTTACAATGTTTAAATTTGTCGAAATTTTACGTTTTTTCAATTCAAAAGCCAAACTATTGAAGAGAGATAAAAAAAGTTAAATGATTATTTTATAGTCCATTCAATGCACTACAAAATAGTCTCCAAGTTTGTTGTATCATTAATAGTTACAAAGGTATAGACTCATCAAGTATTATCTTTATGACTTTTTAATTATAGGAGATATACTGCTCGGGAAAAATATTTTGATAAAATTTTAAAACCATGATAGACCCGACTCTGAGTATACAAAAGGTCTAAAAAAATATTTTTTTGTAAAGAATTTAATGCCGATAAAGGATCATCAATTAATTGTCTGGAAAAATATGATTACACAGTGTTCGGGAGCGAATAATGTTAAAAAATTATCTTCTTATATTGTTTAAATAGGAAATCTTAAAGTTGGATGAGGAAGCTCTTAAAATTGGGATTAGGACACAATTTTTATTTCGACGTAATCTGCGAGATTTTCACGTGAGAATGAAAAAAAACATTAATTTTTTTGGGGTTAAAAACAAATTGAATGCAAAAAACAAGGGCCTTAATCCATTCTGATACAAAAAATATATTTTAATCACTTATCAAAGAAAATAATTATACTGTAGAATTGGATAAATTGAATGTGTTACCCAAATCATGTAATTTTTCGTTATAATCCATTGTCCATTATATAATTAGGGGTTTTAACACGTAAGACGTTCATTAAAAAGAAAGCAACTTTTTTTTAAATCTATAACTCGTAATTTGCTTTAAATATTTTACAAATTTAATTATTTGGAAAATACCTAGAAAACTCCAATTTGTATATGCATTATATACAGAAATCTAAAAATGGCACGCAGACGTGTAATTTCTATTTGCATTTTTAAATGGGATGTATTCAAGGCTGCTGATGTTATTACGGCGACGATCGTACATAATTATGTAAATTTCACGTATTGTACTAATTCTAACAAACGGGTTGCATTTGTATGTAATTATTATGGGAGGTGATTCGCTGTGCTTTAAGATTTGCGTTGCTCATGTTAATTTTTTAAGTCAATAATATTTCGAAGAAGGAATCGGGATAAGATTGGTGGTCATCTTTTGAACGTTGTAAAATAAGTGGAAATTATGGATTGCTTAGAGCAAAGAAGTGCAATATACAGGAACGAATTGCGGCGAGTAGAACCGATATTTCTACTTCTCTACTGGAGAGTAGAAATGCCGGTTTAGTTGACGATGGTCTTTGCGTAGTTAACTTTTAGTGTATAATTTAAACCGGTGCCTTCATAAACGTGTAATATGTATACACTATGTGTACAGGAGTTAGAGCTCGATTTCGCATCTCATAGTGTGACTTGGGTGCTGTGATAAATTTAGCAAGTGTATTTTTATACGGATGCCTGTTGTGTTAGCGTTTACTTGTTATTGTTTGGGTTTATTGCATATGCAATTTGTAGGTTCTTGAACTGTTCTTTTTTTTTTGGAAAATTTATAGTGAAAATTTGATACGATTTTTGATTTTAAGGTAGATCCAGAATTTCAATGGGAATACTGAAGATTACAATTGTTAATGCATCCTTCAAAGCCATATTTGGTTCTAAAATAATGCAAACTGTATTGTAAGATTAAATTGAGAAAACACTAACTGTTTTGCACATAAGCACAGTTAGAACAGTGATTCAGGCAGGTAGTTCTTTCCTACCTAACTGGAACATACAACAAATTTGTGGATTCACAGATTACCAGGAATTTGGCTTGTTCTTCTGTACCTCAAGTATTTGCTTCTTTCCGGTAGAAACACAAAAAAATATTTTGTAGCTATTGAAATGTGACTCTAGGCACTTGAGATCATTTTTGGCCGCAGTGCTGTGGGTTATGTACCAAACCCCTAGTAATATGGCTCTATGTTAGACAATTAGCAAAAAAAACTTTTTCTAGTGAACTTTTACTATTCTAAATGACTTGCTTAAAAATGATGGTACACTTGTTATCAAAACTTGGTACTATTGCATATTTAATTTTTGATTGTTGTATCGAGGCTATTTTGATATTTTTTTTTATGTGGGCATAGTTTCAATCACAGATTACCTACCTATTTTAAATCAATAAAACATACAAACACCTACTTTAAAACTTTAATACTACGGCCTCAAAGAAGAATGAGATGACTTTAAACGAATTCTTATACAATTTTCACGTGGGTTTTTGGAATATGTTACGTTTGTTGTGCTACAATTTAATTTTGAGTAACTTGGTGATATGCAAGTAGGCGTTTAGCGATAAAAACCTTGAAACTAATATTTCTGCGTGCAATAACACCGAGAAAGTTATAGATAATGGGATTGTTAAATCTTCATTTATTTATATATGATCAAAAATTAATCTACATATGTCAAATCGTAACCCGTACAGTAGAGCGTCGATAATCTGAGTTACCGCAATCCTTTTAATTTAAAGAAAAGGGGTTTCCATTTTAAGGTTTTGAAAAATATATTTAAATTTAAATTACTTATAAAATAATTAAGTAATACGAATAGTTTCTAGCACGGTCTTTTATGTTCAATCCTCTTACATAAAAATAATTTGTTTAAATTATTTATATTGCCAAATTAAAAAAAATATCTTTTATATGGCAGTCAATAAAGTATACCTATTTGTACGAAATTAAAAATGCTGATTTTCTAAATTTCATTTAATAATACTGTATAAATGTACAAAAAAGATTAATGGAAAATTAATTTCGAGTTATTGTTAAAAATATGAGTTGCCCATCTTTTCCTTCAATAAACTGAATATCATAACTATTCTGGAAGTTTTGTCATTTTTATAAAATCACCATTTTTATACCGTACGAATAGTTTGTGAAGTCGCTGTACGTAAACTTGTAACTTTTATCATCCATTACGTAATGCCAATTTTTAACTTCATATTTACGACTACACTATGCAAATAAATCATGTTACACCAAACAAGTACAAAGAATAGTAATTACAAGATAAGGTCATTTTTGCTTTTTACTACGCCTCTTACATTTCATTTTAATCTTAGTAGTTATCATTTTTTTAACCATCAAATCATACAATTTTTGTTTGTGGAAAACGATAACTCGTTTTGAATATTTCTTGTAAACTGTTACAAAAATTTTAAGAGCCGACTATTTGCAATTTTATTTAAAACTATCGACCGACTTTCCGTTGTTAATGAAAGGCCAGTTTATTTGTGTCGCGCGTTGATGGTTCTCCAGGGAACACCTCTGACATCATAGCAACCCTCCGTTATGCAATTACCCAGCCCCCTTTTTTAGCATCAGTAAAGGGATGAATGGACGACTTTGTATGACTCACTGTAATTTTAACGTTCGTTCTTTTTGCCAACTTCTCAAGTCCGAAGTATTCCTACGCTATTTTCAATCCTCTTTTCAAATAAAGTTTCCAGCTTTATTTTAGACCAAGTCTAGGGTGTGGTTGTTGAAATAAGTAAATTGAGCTATTTGCTCATCCAATTTTCGTGCAAATTTAGAACTAATTTGATAATACAGGAAATAAGAATGTTTATCTCATTATCATTTAAAAACATTAATCGAATACTGTGGTTGGTAACCGAATCAAAATTAGTTGTTGGCATTGGCATTTAGGAAGTACTTTAAGTTATGTTGCATTTAAATTTAACTTTGGGAACGCTGCTTTCTCTGGAAATTCAAATAATTCAAAAGCACATTAAAATCGCATTTTATATCCTTAGCGAATCGGCCACTTCTTACAAGATGTTACATAAGAAGTAAAAGTTACGTCCAGGAAGGAAGAGGATCATTGATCTCGTTTTAACATTGAATAAAATTTTGTTCAAAATAATTTTCATTTGAATCGAAGACAAATGCGAATATTTTATTTTTTAATTTTTTGCGGGTTTAACTCGCGGTTTTTATTTCAAAGCATGCCAAATATATGTAATGCATAATATTAAATTTGTTAAGCAGTATTGTTGACACATAAACATATGGTTTCCTATTTTTAAACATTAGAATTACGTTTATTCGAAGGTAAAGTTGAGTTCTAGATAATTAACGACTTTTACATGATAAAAATAAGTTCTTATTTTACAGAATCATTTGGCGTTGAGTAAGAAAAAGAAACAAGAAACTGAAACAGTAATTAAAACAATTATACTTGCATAATGTGTGTTCTTTTCTTGGTTTATTATTAATGAGTTGATGCTATCGATTTCAAATTGCTTATTAGAGAAATAATTACCTACAGGACGTGATTGAGACAAAAAAATAACCACTAATAGAAGAAAATGTTACGAAAGTTAATTAATTACAATACAATAAACGTGTTTAAAGTTCAATATGGAGAAACAACAACTTTTACCAAGGCATAGTTTTTATCTTGAAAAATGAACAACTGGTAATTTGTTTAATTTTTTTATGTTCATACAATAAATATGTTGGTTAGAACTAGAAATTGTAATAGTATTTCTAAATTATTTTTAGACAATTTTTGAGTTCACCTTAATTTGCTTGATATATATTTCAAGTGTCTTCTTTGTATTCCTGAGCTATTTTTAATATAAATCGACTTCCGTTGTGGTTAAAAAAAAATAAAAGGGCTCTCATCCTACGGGGCACGATCTTTACGGCGAAGCAAAATGCAAATTAAAAGAAAACCTGTTCATTTCGAGGGCTTCGTAATACTTGAAATTTGAATTTTAGGCGTAACGTGTATTTTCTACTTGTTCTCATAATATATTAAAAGAGCTTGGTAATCGTGCTTAAAACCGAGTGTGCACATTCGAGCTCAAAGTGGCACATTCCGATCTCAGGAAAATGAAGCGCGCCGCTCCGCGTCGCGCTTCATTTGCCTCCCTCGCTCGGAAATGTGCCACTTTTCGCTCGAATGCGCACATCCTCGTATTTATTAGATTTATCTACTTTAACCTTAACTCTATCAAATCAAAAAATTCAATTTAGTTTGGTAAATATCGATTTTATGATTGAAAAATATATTTACCATAGCAATGAGTGGAAGGGAGCGAAAAGGTACGACAATCTCGTCAGTGCGAGTGAGAAGAAACCATTAAAATTATTTAACTGCTTTTTCGTTTAACTTATTGGCCTAATTTATTGTAAATCGTGCTTAAAACCGATTGTGCACATTTGAGCTCAAAGTGGCACATTCCGATCTCGGGAAAATGAAGCGCGCCGCTCCGCGTCGCGCTTCATTTGCTTCCCTCGCTCGGAAATGTGCCACTTTTCGCTCGAATGCGCACATCCTCGTATTTATTAGATTTATCTACTTGGTTCATCGCTCTTTCAAAATCAAAAAATTAAATTTAGTTCGTGCACATATCCCGCATTCATTGCATTGATCAACTTTATCCTTTGCTCTTTCTAACCATACATTTAAATTTAGTTTACTTAATACCGATTTTATGTTCGAAAAATTTATTAACTATAGCAATGAGTGGAAGGGAGCCACGAGATACAACAATCTCATAAGTGCGAGTGAGAGGGAACGATTAAAATTGTTCAACTGAATTTTCTTCTAATTTATTGGTCAAAATTACTGTGAATCATGCTTAAAACCGAGTGTGTACATTCGAGTTCAAAGTGGCACATTCCGATCTCGGGAAAATGAAGCGCGCCGCTCCGCCTTGCGCTTCATTTGCTTCTCTCGCTCGGAAATGTGCCACTTTTCGCTCGAATGTGCCATCTTCAATTCAGTGGAATACATTTAAAACTATTTTTTGTTTGAAAAAAGTTATAGATTCAGGTATACTTTCGAGTGTTTACTATTTCGCATTTTTGATCAATTCAAATTGTATATGGGATGTATCGTGTCAAGTCCAAACCTTTCAGTTCAATATTTCAGTGAAACCATTCAGGAAATTGTAACAATAAATAAAACTCCCATATGGTTTGTTCTATTTAATTATACCATTCAAAAATCTTCAAGCCAAGCATTGAATTATTTAACGTTTGAGAATAATGTAATATTAAGGTTCACATTGGGGATGTCCATACCAATTTTCTTCTTTTCAAATCAAATAATTTAATAAAGTTGATTAAAATAATTTTTTTGATTTGAAACATTGGCTATTAATATAGAGAAGTTCAACGAATGTAAGGTATGTGCACGTTGGGGCGAAAAGTGACACATTTCGAATCGAGGAAGGCAAATGAAGTGCGACGCGGAGCGACGCGCTTCATTTTCCGGAGATCGGAATGTGCCACTTTGAGCTCAAATGTGCACACTCCGCTTTTCGCCACGATTAATAATGATCAAGTTACTTTAAAAAAATTGAAGTAATTCTAAAGCCGTAGTTGCGCTCTCAAAATTTCTTCTTGGGGCTTCTCTTATTTTTCACATTTTTTTTAAATTAATTTTTATTTAAATAAGGAGGCAAGCATGAAATTGTTAGGATTTCTTAATAGTCGGTATTGTAATTGACAATTTTTGGAAAACGGGACATTTTGGCGTCCCGAATGATTACTTGGGGACAACGGGACAGATGTCCTAAAAACGGAGCAGTCCCATTCGAAATGGGATGTATGGTCACAGTATTGATAGGGGCTTTATTACGAAGCCTTCGATACCTATAAATCATATTTTTCTTAAATTTGTATTTCTTTATTGAACTTATCCAAGTATTATTTCCGAAGTTTAAATCTAACTATTGAGTGCATAAAAAGATCGTCTGTCTGTAGTGTTATCGACGTGCATATAATTTTCATAATGTACCAGTACTGGATACAAAATTTATGGCGGGACATCCTCAGGGGAATATTAATTAATTATTTTGCATAAAAACGGCTATATATTCATTTAACTTTTTAAAAGCGGAATTATTTCTACCAAATTGACGTTAACAATAAAATAACTTCATGATTTGTATAAAAGTCTAACATTCTATTTTAACAATTTAATATCATTTCTTTAATAGATTTAATTACTATTTATTGAATAATATTACTGAAAACAAAGTTTGATAATACGTAATACAATCTGAATTAAGGGTGGTTTTAAATCGCGTCAACGAACTATAGACGGAGACCGGAAATAATAGTACTTTACGATTTATTTTCACGTATTAAATTGAGGCCTGAAGCCTTTTAGAGTTTATAAAAAAAAACCTGTGTACCAACAGGTTGTTGGTGTGTGTATATTAGCATTTAACGGTACGACGTGTGTTGGTAAGAAGAATGTAACACATATGTGAAACGGCGTAGACTTGACACTGTTCTCATACCAATAATGCAAAGGCGGAAATCTGAAAACCATCTTGCATTTAACTTCATGAAAAATTGAATTACAAATTTCTACCTCGAGGATCTACAATTCAATGTATCTTTTACAATCAAACTATTGGATGAGAACTAGAACTTCTTCTAGCGGCATTATTTGTTGCTGTTGGAAGAAAAATGAAAATTATAAAAAATGAAACTATATTTTTTCAAGGAAAGCAGTGGTTCTTAATTGGTGTTCCGTTGAACACTGGTGCTTAGTGAACTTGGAAAAAGGACAGTCGAACCTCCATAAGTCGCACCTCGATAACTCGATTTTTTTGATAAGTCGAAGCGTTTTACAATTTTAGATTACTTACAATCTAACAATAAATAAGATGTAAATAACCATATTACCTAAGTTCTTAATAACAATAAATAATGTTAATGATTGTTTACAAATTTTGGTTATTTTGTATAAAAGATGGTAAATATAGATATGATATATACACACAAAAGTATTTAACTCGACTTTTTTTGATAACTCGCATTATTTTTAGTTTCCCTTCAACTTCGACTTATCGAGGCGCGACTGTATTCTGTAGAAATATTATAAAATTGTAGTGTTTGGTAGCTCAAAAAAGGTAAAGAACCACTGGATTGTTTTTTCTTAACCTGTTAAGTCTCTGGAAATATCAAATGATAATTATGATGATTTAAAAAAATTGGATAAATAGTTAAAAGTAATCTTTTGCTAAATTGTACAATTTAAAAATGAAGTATTAAAAGTTTTATTCAGCCCCGGATCTGAGCGGTAGGAGGGCAAACCGGGGTGCTTGCCCCGTGCGGCAATTTACGTGGTCGCCCAATTCAAATTTGAAAAAAAAAGTTGTTTCGCTAATGCGCATAGCATGTCAAATGCTGGAGGGGACGGGCGCCAATGTTAAATTGCCCCCCGGCTCGGAAAAATCGTAAATCCGGGACTGCTTTTAATGAACATAGATTTTCTTTTCGTAGGCATTTTGTTTGCACCCCATTAGATTTAGAATCACTGTATTGAAGTAAAAGAAGTCACTCTTCTAATTAAATCGTCGACTATTTAATTCAAGTCACAACGTTCACGCCTGTTCTTTTATAAAAACGTATGAATAATCCTGCTTTTCGAGAGTTGATGATTAAAATAGATTACACACTAAAGAAAAAAGTGTAATACAGGACTTAATTATGTAGAGTCTATGCGTGATTACGTACACACATGGCACTGCACATTGATAAAGAAATTGGGCCTGTTAACACCTACAAAAAAATTATTACTAAATCAGACTCGGAAAGTATTCGGGGCTGCCATTAGTTTTATTTTTAAAGATTAATCGTTTGAAAAGTATTGCCTAACGGCAGTGAAATATAGGTATTAAAATATAAATAGGTTCAGCGACTTTATGTCTTGCAACTGCGTTCTTACAGTTTATTATTTTTTGGATTATTTGACGTATGAAATTATATACAAAGATTATAATTTTATCCGAAATAAAACCACATGTTACTAAAATAAGAACAGCATGACTGGAATGTACATTTGCCATCGTAATTAAAAAATAATTGAGATTTATGCCGATTTTTGGAGAGAGAGACTGTAAACAACTTGCTTGCTCTTCTTGTTAAATAAACGTAGAGTAAAACGTCCAGTCTGTGACCACATACCAATAGATGACCGTTATGAGAGATCATGTTGATAGCAATTAAAAAAATTAATGTATATTCATGATATATTTATTTACCCAATTTTGTAATCATTCACTGGGCTATACCTGGTTATTCTTTAGACGAAAGTGGTCATTCACTGCACTCCTTATTTTATACTCTTTATAATTAATTTCACAAAGTTTATGCCTAAATTGCAGTATATCTAATTGCAATTACGGTTGTAGATATTCGAAATGGAAATAAGGTATAAAAGGAAAAATTGATAGAAGTATTATACAAACTTGAAACCAGATCCAGAAAAATGCTACGAGGACCTTTATGCAGTTGCGATCTTATAAATTAAATATCCCAATTGTGACATAATATTTGATAAAGTAATTATGCAATTTGTATATTACTATACCTAAATTATTTGTTCACAAGCGATTCAACATTGTATGTTAATTTTTTTTTGTGGGCAGTTTTCACATCAAAACATAAGCGCAAGAGAAATGTTGAACGAAATATAATACAATTCATTATTACACTATTTATGTAACAAGAAAATATATTCTACTGAATAATAGTTCAATTCTTTTAGTTTTTAGTTAGTAATAATAATTTTATTAACTGAGTTAGTTTTTTGCCCAAATAAAGAATAAAATACGTCAGAAATACTCGTTAGCAGAATTCTTAACATTTCAATGTAAACTGGAATAAAAGTTAAACAAAGAAAAATACTTGTTTCGAACTATTTTTAAATCGCATTTTGTCTAGCAATTTTGTGTTGTCCACCAAAAATAGACAAGTGTTTATTTTAAAAGTGCGCAATGATTTATGTTACATTTTTTATAAAATGTTATACACTATATTTATTCAGTTTTTTATTTAAGGTGTAAACAAAAATTAATTGATATTGAAAAATCAAAAATAGTTCTAAATAAAAACACAGAAGCTATCACACCACAGAGTGCACACACATTTAAAAAAATTTAAAAACTACTTTTTTAATGTGTGGGTTTGGATCCACAGCTCGGGAATTATTTATATGATTGTAAATAAAACAGCAAACAAGAGAGATTTAATGAACCACTGCATAGTAAGGTCATTATCAGGGACATGTGACAACAAAATTATTTTCTAGGTCAAAATTACAGGATTAGTTTAATTATATGTTTAAAGATAATTTTAATCAATTTAATTAATTGCGTCCAAAGTTAACGATAATACTTCTATTCCATTGATTATATTTTATTATTAAATTTTAAAAAAAAACATTTTTTTGCATGTTGTGGATTGCAGTCGTTTTTTGTTTTTTTTTAATTTATACGTTCACTATTTTCTTAAATTATCATAATCGTTGTAAATACAATAGAGAAATATTGCATAAACACTAATATACAACAAACGACATTTCAAACAGTAAAAGTATGAAAATTAATAAAACTAGTAAACAACAAAGAGAATGTAATATTTTCGAAATTTATACGTTCTCTGCCTTTCATGTAGGTACTGTTTTTTTTTGTTTTACCAGTAAATGTAGGCAAGTCGCAATTTGCTTTCATTAAGAACATGTTTAAATTTTTGTTGGTTTCAAATTTAAGGATGCATTAATTTTCTTTTGAAATCATTTAAAAAGAACACCGGTTGTAACTTCGGTCTTCCCATTAGTTCAAAGCGTCTTGACAAATGATAATGTCCACATTTTCAGTTTGAGATTAGC
This sequence comes from Sinopyrophorus schimmeli, assembly GCA_036325965.1. Lineage (NCBI taxonomy): Eukaryota > Metazoa > Arthropoda > Insecta > Coleoptera > Elateridae > Sinopyrophorus > Sinopyrophorus schimmeli. The sequence goes on along the minus strand of JARFIZ010000025.1, from coordinate 322,045 downwards.
ATTGCTTTGTGGAGGAAGAAAATCTAAACTTGGAGTAATCATGGAGACAGTCATATCTCCGTTTAGTTAATTTACCTATAATTTAAATGCTTATGCTGTGCAATTTATTATATGAAACCAAGTCACGGTTAAGTGAAATGGTTAGATCAGTGGTTAAATATAAACATTCAAACATGAAAACGACCGAGGAACAGTGGCCATGACAAAGATTTAAATCTGTATGTATTTCAAGAATAGGGTAGACGCCGTTTTTTGCACCTCCTTAACAAAAACTTATTAAAATGGGTCAACATCCTTCCAAAGATAAATTAAATCATTGTACAACCACTGGCAAGATTCCAAGCAGAGAAAGGTTTGGCAGCTTTGGAAAAAAAGGTGAGACGAATAGGTGATGGGAAATTTTTTTTTCAATTTAAATAATTAAATTTCATTACTAAAATGAATCGCTATGTATTATTTATAAATCACAAGATAAAAATAATGTTCCTAAGATATGAAATTTTTTGAGTTAACACATGTAAACGTTTTGCACATTAGGAATAGAAAATGTAAAAAAAAAACTTAACGATTTATATAATAAAAGGGCAAGTGGAATATAAATAGGTTTCTATTAGAAAATTTTGCTAGTGTGTTTTTGCGTCCACATACGCATAGAACATATTAAACCAATACATTTAAAACATACAATTGCGGTTTTAGAAAAAATATCCTTCCCGACTAGAAATTTTGTCCTGACACTGACAGGGACCGGATCCGACTTGCCGGATTCGTAACTGCTCCGGCATGTAACGCAGATGAGACGTCCGGAACTGATCCGGCATGCCCTATGTGGAAACTATCCGGCATGCCCTGTGCGGAACCTATTCAGCTTTGCTGCTACCAAACACTTCCGGCACATTGACAACACTTTAAAATGTTCGTGATTAATTTATTTTTCCATTAATCTTGGATTGAATCTGGTAAAATAACTTAAAGAATATCTAATCATTTATTTAGGATCTAAAACAATTTTTTTTAAATTTTACATTTTTATAAGCTAATTACAATGTTTTTCGATTACATATTTTTATCCATTAGTTTTTCTTTATTTATTTAAAGATCCTTCAATTTGATTTGTTTTTTGTCTTCCGCTAAGATCACTTTTTCTTGATTTTTTACTATCCGTAGTAAAAGCATACGGTGGTAATTCTAACTCCACAAGCCGAACTTCAGCTTGCTCATATGAACCTATAAAATTTGTTTTAATTAATAACTTCATTAAAAAAATATTATACTTATATCACATGAAAGGCGTGTATAAATAAATAAAATTTATGAAAATTGATTTAAATAACTTACAAGCTCTCCCTCGAATTTCCACATGGTACTCCGGCCATGAAGAATTCGGACTTTTACAGTTTTTTACCATTTCGTGTAATTTTCTACATTTTTTCGCATTCGTAAATGGTCCTGCCATATATTTACAACACAGGAGGTTTTTTTTTTGCTCCAAAACAACCATGAAGCTGGAACTATATCTAGATTTTCTTTTGTGAATTTATTCACAAATAATACCAACCGACACATATCATCCATTCTGAGAAAAATTGGAGAAAATATATTTATAAAAATAATTAGTGATAATAAAGGTTTTAATATTGTAACGGGCACGGTGATCGAGTGTAGAGCCGTGATAGACGTACATTAATCAAGCGCGAGATACTCATGCGACCATGAGATATTGAGTAAGCGGATATATCTCAATATCTCTTAAGCCACGACTAACTAGAGGTTTCTATCTGAGTTACCTTGAATTCGCCATATCTCTGTAGAGGAGATTTATCTCGAATACTCTAGAAGCCATTTCGATAGATACCACGACACATATATAAACTCCGCGGTACTCCTACACGGCAGTCTAAGTCAACAGTTGTACGTGAATGTCAATGTTCTTAACTCCGCTCGGTGAATTTACAAGGTGAGCGCTATCGCTATCGGTATAAATGTAAACAACATACGAGTGTCAATCGTTTAAATAAATATACGAGTGTAAATAAATTAGTTAGTGTATTAGAACCGTAAGTTAGTTAGTTAGTAAATAAATAATTATTAAGTGTTAGTGTTTAAGTTATTGGTAAAGAAGAATTTGTTTATTATTTGTGTTAATAAATTGTAATTGTAAATTAAGTGGCCAACTGTGTGTTATTATTCACAACCCAAGTACGAACCGCTTTTGCTCTCGTTGGATAGTGGATTTGGATTGGTAAATCCGTTACAATATTATATTTTCGAATAATTTTGATTACATATAATTACTAACCCGATTTTTTTACACTTATTTCAGTTATTCACTACTGTTTAGAATTCACCCCCGAGTGCTTCAGTTAGAATTTGATGATGGAAAAATAAAAAAAATGGGAACCAAAAATAAAATAAAAACACATTTGCAAGAATACATGTGCACTCATTTAATTCTGCTTTAACACTGCCCTTACAAAGGTGCTTTTCACCCCCGCTGACCAAAAAACACATGTTGCTGGTAAAACATGTTAGAGATGAAACAGATGTTGGAGGTGGTTACTTACCAAAGTCTGATTAACTAAAAAAAAATGCATGACTAGTTTAAGAAAATAAAATATTACAAAAAAAATTAGTAATATTTTCGCTATACATAAAAAATCCGCTGAGTGGAACGTTTCAGATTGCGGAATGATATACCAAATCTTAAATTGACAGAACATATATTATTTGGGCATTCCTGAACTGTTTCGGATACGTTCCTGATCAAGCAAGCCCATTACAAATTTAACATATTTAACATTGGGCTAGCCTGATCTATGCCCAATCCGGACCGAATCAGATAAGAATACGGCAAGCGGACTCCGGCAAGCCCTGCTCATAACTGATCCGGACCGGATGTAGTGTCAGGTTTAGCTCCGGCTTTTCTAGTCGGGTTAATATAACTATCTAACGTATACCCAATTGACGTATTGTTCTGACAAGGATTCGAATGTCTAATTTAACGATATTTATTAGTCAATTTGACCATTCATAGTATGATCAAAACAGGTCTCCATAGTATACTTATAATAAGGATTCATTTATTTGATTCAAGCGTTCAAACGAAAAGCTCTCGTGAACGTGTGCAGTATCCGTCGTGTAGGTAACTGGATAGTTAATTTGAGGATTTGAATAGCTATAATAAGGATACGTATGGTTATTATAACGATATTTTGTTCTCCGTGCATATCCGTTAAATCACTATGACAAGAATCTTTTGAATGTCTAAAACAGTAATACGGATCGTTACTATAACGATCCGCAATAAGGATACTCTGGATAACTAAATTAGCTATACGACGTATCCCTGTGAAAGATAACTATCCAACGGATAGCTATAATAAGGATACGTATGGTTATTATAACGATATTATTTTCTCCGTGCATGTACAAAAACATTATTTTAATAAAGAAATAATTGCCGACGTGTTAAGATTTAGGATCACTCGTTTTATTATGTATGAATGGCATTATTGTATTTATAGCCATAGCGGTCTGAATGTATTTTAATTGGTTTCTTTGGTCTGAGTATCCAACTGTGTTTCCGAAGAATTATAAATGTCAAGTTTTGCAATTATGGATTTTTGTATTATAAAGAAAAGCCAGTATAAGAACTCTCGACCAATTGAGGGATACACAATTTAAATAAATTGGAATTATTATTATGACATATTAGTGGGGGAAATTTATTGGGAGACATCTTGAATCTTCAAATAACAGCTATAATTCTTTACATAAATAACTGTTTCGTATTTGATGTTACAAAATTTACATTGCCTATTATATTAAAAAACGTTATCAATTTCCTTATATGAGAATGTAGATCACTGATGGGCACATTTATAAAATGTACTAATGGTGACAGTTTGAATACATTAAGATCGTCTATCAAATTCACATTTGGAGTGGGCTGAATTTTTTGGTATAGGTCGTTATAAAGTTTGAATTATTTTGGATCAAATCGATCACTGACACTGCTTCCTACGTATTTTGACTATTAATTTGTACTATTAACATAATTTTAAAATTATTATCCAATATGTAGTGGGCACGTTACCGTACAAAAGCATAGGACCACCACCATTTTCCCAAGTTTGCGGCAATTATACAATAATAGAAAGATTGGAAATACATTGACGCACAAAATAATTATTATTAATCTTTACGATTAAGATTTAACAGTCGAACAGCAAATTAAACATTTCATCTTCATTAATGAAATAAAAAATTGCACTATTATATAAAAAGACCCTCTTGTTTTCTTTAAGGCCTTGTCCAAAATCAAAAAGGATAATATGTTAAACATATTTGAACAATCCCGAAATGCAATTTCATAGAAGTTACCCAAAGATGTATTAAGAGGGATCCCCCTACATCCTGAAAAAGAGCGCAAATCGTACCTCCGTAGTCCCCTTAAAATCACTTCAAAAAAACGTGTTTTTTTTTTAAACGAAACGTGGTTTAGAATGGCAAAGGACAGATCTATGCTTCTCTAGTATTGTTTTGTCAAATTTTTGTTTCTAAATAATGAAATTTTGATGGTAAAATAGTCCAAGTTGGCCATTTTTTAAATAATAAATTTTTTTTGATAAAATAAAAAATTTGGTACTAGAGAAGCATAGATTGGTCTTTTATCTTTCTTGTGAAGTATAATTTATTTGAAAAAATTAATTTTTTAATCAAAATCTTTGAGGACTACGGAAGCTTTGTTACGTAAAATTTACTGAATTTATGTTGTTGGTAGGACGCGGTCCCTGGCGGATAATTGCATGAAGTCCGTTATGCACGCCTTATGTACACTATTTTAAGAAAATCTGTGATTTTTATATTTCCCCAAAGCTTCTAACTTTAACTTTTGACTGTACAACTGGACCTTGACTGAGTATATTTTTTGAGATTTCACCGTTCTGCTTCAATTTGCAATTGTACATACCTCACGATATGAACGCGCCAAAACTTGAACTTGGAATTCAAATGGGATGAAAAATAAAATTGTAAAACTAGATATCATAAGTATCATAAATATCCTAAGTTACAGTTGTTGTAGACTTGGTACAGTGAATTATTAAACATTTATAGACATTTTTAATGACGGGTTAATTTTATACCACTGTAGCATTAGTCAAATTTTATTGTTCTTTAAATAGCGGAAATGTGTATAATGTACAATTTAAGAAGATTTTTGATACTCGGCAGTTTAAAAACAATTATGTACAGTAAAACCTGGGTACATTGATCACCTAGCGTTTCTCAAAGTTGTGGTTGTTGTGTGCAGGTGGTCTTTGTACAGAAAATAATAAATGTAAATGCAATTAGGCCGATTCTTGGAAATATTGGTCAGTGTAGAGAGGTGGTGAAATTATTAAGATGATTATTGTTACATTTTTGTAAATTAAAATATTTTAAAGTGATATTTGGGGTACTTCTCTTTTAGGGACGCCTTCCATTTTTTACTAGTAATTGTTTATTTACCAATCTACAATATATATTGATTTCAAAATTTCCTGTTTGGGACAACATAGTTCAATATTCAAAAAATCAGATAGCAGTGTAAACATATTTCAATACATACGCAATACATACTAGCTAGGTATATTAGTATTTCAAACAATGTCAAGAATATAACCATATATAAAATTAATAAATTAAAAATTAAAAATTTTTAAATATTTAAAATGCAATTTTAAAACCTATCAATACAAACTTAATTTTATAAGGTACATAAATAAAAAATTCTGTATTAATGGTCCACACTGTTTTCATTTATTACTATATTAATATCATCGGCCAAATAAAGATTTTGACATTGAATTGTAAAATTTTTAAACATTTTCGCCACTTCTGATGCTATAATCGTAGATGTATTTGGAAGAACTTGAAAATAATCTAAATCTTTTGTATAATTTTTTTTTTAGAATTTTAGATTCTATAATTAGAATCTTTGTATTGTTAAACCTATTTATTATTTTCGAAAATCTCTAACTTATGACAAATAGAATTAATGACATTGTCTGAAATAAAGTTGTAGTTAGTATGTAGGTATTGCGTGTGTATTGAATACATTTACACCGCTATCTGGTTTTTTGAATATTGAACTATGTTGTCCCAAACAGAAAATATGAAATAAATATATAATTATATATTAGTAAATAGGCAGTTATTAGTAAAAAATTTATAAGCGTACTTAAAATAGAAGTAAGCGAAATGTCACTTTAAAAAATTTTAATTCCCACAAATTATGTTTTTTAGAATAATTAAAATTGTTTTTTTTTTAAATAATAGATCAAATATATGCCTCTAACATATCTGAAGCGACCCCAAACCGAAATAGCCGTTTTGAAAAAAAAAATATCAAAAAATTAAAATTAATGTTTTATTCAAAAACCATAACAGTTAGGGGGCTCAAAATTTCCAAAAGTATAATTGTTCATTATCTACAGGGACACTTTTCCCATGTAAATCCGGCAATAACCTTTAAACCAAGGTTACAGAAATAAGAAATATAAATTGCAATGCGGGAGTAGCAGGAAATCTGGTTTCATCCGCTCTGAAATCATTGAGCTAATATTCTAGAGTAAAACTAAATGAATACTCTCATGCCAAATTAGGTCGATGATATACCTTCAATTGGCCACGCCTACCTTCATTTTTTTAAGCCTTCCGCCCGTATCGTTGCCCCGCAGCAGAAACTTTAAGACGGGTAGCGATCCCTCTTAAAAGAATTTCCGTTTGTTTAAAAAAAAAATAATAAAGTGGTTTACTTGAGAGAAAAGTGTAATTAAAAACTGTTTTTGTTAGACGAGATCAAAGGCTTTTTTTGCTGCTTTGACTGTTAAATCTTAGTACAGGTTATTAATAATTTTTTTGTACAATAATAGTTTTCATTATGGACTAATCGTTGAAGACTTGTGAAAATGTTGGTAGTTCCATACTTTACGACCGTAGTGTATATTAAAATGTAGAATAATGCGACATCACGTTTTTCTTAACTTGTATGAAGTATATAAAGACATTATTTAAGTGTCAAATTTAAAATACGACTTCTGGTTTCAGGATCTACCAAAAAGAGAGCTGATGTAGTGCGAGTAACTCAAGTTTTAACGGCAGGAAAATTATCCCCTAGGAGTGTTCATAAAAACGTTATAGCCGAAAGTAAGTACACGCTTTTATTTTACATTATAAATCTTAAAGCGTTTCACCTTGGGAGCACCGTGAACGATTATTGCAAGACAAAATTTCCCATGCACTTGTACTTAAAAACGAGTTTACAGGTGGAACTCACCTGTCACTATAACTGATACTTTTAGCACAACTTACTCTGCGGAAGTACTTTAAATTATTATTATTTAGTTGCCAGCCAGTCTGGAATCTTGACCTGTTTTCTGTAATTATATTTCATTTACCATTCAATTTTAAGTGTCGTAGGAGTACTTATTTCAATAAGAATATAGGTACTAATTGTGTAAAGAACACATTTTCCTTTTTAAAGGTTTATTAATGGTTTTTGAAGGCAAATCAATATAAAGAATAATTGTATCAATTTAAATATAAGACAACGTTTGAGGGTCATTTGAAAACTCATAAATCAAATTAAAATCTAATTGTAAGTTTGTATTTTTTTTTAATGGAAATTTTTGCACTTAGGGATTTGATTTTTGAAATAGAAGATTCTTTTTTCTTAATTGCCTACAACTACAAATTAGCTTCTGATGTCGTAAAATTAACTTTTAAATATATGACCCAAACTGAAACTAATTATTTTCTTTATGATGCAAAAACCACAATTTTTATTTAACATAAGAACGTAGAGCTGATTTGGACAACCCTGATAATATACAATGTGGTAACAAATTGTAGCATAACTGCTGTGTGTGTTGTATATGTGAACGTCCTCTCTAACAAGAAAAGTGGATTTATACATAGCTTCAACCAAATCTAAATCGAAAACAAGTTGATTAATTTATCAATTTATTATTAGTTTGTGAAAGTTCCAAAAAGTTAACTGGTAAAATAAATACTAAAGGGCGGTCGTTTAATTATACATTTTTGGAAAATTAATTTTATTAGAAAATTGTCCCTCGATATTATTAAATCAATACAAACCAATTTTTCTTTTAAATTTCTTAAAGCTAATGAACTGTATTAAAATATCAAGATTATTTATTTAACAACCAAATCTAAATATACATATTTAGCACACGCTATCATCAATCATATTCAAATTTAGAAAATAGATATTAATCTACAAAATTACTTGTGAGAAGCTTGATCGCTGGCTATCATAGAATTCGAACTAATTTTATCGAATTTACAGGCGTTAGAAAGGCATGAAAGTACCGAAAAATCGCATCAATCTTAATTCTTAAACGTTTAGAGAGGGTCAGTTGGTAAACGTTTTCTTGAACAAAAGGTTACAAACATAATTAAGCACATAAAATTAATCAGTTCGATTAAAAGAAAATGAAAGTTTTACAGTTCCTACTCAAATTAAAACAAGCAAAATTGGTCTCCCGTAAAAATTAAGAAATGTGATTAGAATCGTGTGGAGGACGAACAATTTACTTTTATATTCAATTTAATCGCGAGTGAACTAATTTTATATTTTTTAGATAAAAAGAATACCATATTATCTCCGAAGCCTAAAGATGTGAAATCCGAGCCCCGAAGGACAATCTTACCGACAAAGGAACGAAAGCAACAGCAGAGCACCAAAGGTAAGATTGACAAAAAATTACAATGTATTAAGTGAATTTATTATCAAACCCATTTCCCCTTATCACAATTTAAATTTAATAACTTAAATGATAAATAATTTTTGAATTTTAATTTCGGAACGTTGAACCTACAAATGTGGGGGTCTTTCGTCTTTTATTTCGTTTTAATAACGATATATTACGTTCTTGTAAATTAATTTAAACAAAGCCTTATTGTTGAAAAGGCAAAATTATATATTTTTTATTTAACAAGATTTGCATTTTATGTTTAATTGTAAAAAAAAAACTAAAATTGAATGTAACAATGAAAACGTGGGATTTGTGAATATTCCAGAAAAGAGACGTTTTGTCGTATTAGTGTGTTACTAAAATAATTGTTATAGAAATTTCTAAAGGTCTTATTTCTATTAAAATTTAAACAATTGAATTGTACTTTTACTTTAAGTGTGAAAAAGTTTTAATTAGCAATTAGAGCTTTTTAGTGTTGGAATATCAATATCCTAAGTTGAAGAATGTGGCTGTTTCCTGAAGATAATTTATTATTTCTGTTTCCCACTAATTTCTTTTGGATATTCATATACATGTATTTTGAAAACGATAATTAATTGGTGATTTGATAATTTTACCTCCGCATATGTTGTATAAAAAAATACATGCATACATATGTACTAAGCTTTTAAATGAAAGTGGTTAATTTTATTATTAAAACAAGTTTACATACAGATAGTGAAAATTGCACTAGTTTTCGTACGACAATTTACGTTTTGATGTTTTAAAAATTAATTATCCTCACTTTCGACATAAACCGCCCACCTATCAAAGTTAAACTTACTTATGTTATTGACCTATGGAAAAAGGAGAAAGGACTTCCGACGAGATCTACGGTTTAAGTTTGGCACAATGTTATAGGTCATACGTACTTGTTTATTATATTATTTACTTCTCGTATAATATGATTATCTATAAGAAGCAAGTTGATCATGCTATAATAGCTATAATGCTTCTCGAGTACTTTTTCATTTCTAAATTCATATTTTATTAAGTAATAACATCTGTATGAAGGGTAAATTTACGAAGTATTTGTTCAAATAATTACTTTGCGTTTTATTAATGAGTGAAATTTGTGGTTTTAAATCATTTTATGTTTCTCATTTTAAAGCAGTTATTTACGTGCTAATTTCCATAAATAATTAAGTGCACCATTAGATGTTATCTATTTATCCATTAGGTATATTGCGTTATGGCTATTATCACCGTTACCTTATACATATCTAATTTTTTTAAATTTATTATAAGTAATTAATGGAGTTACTTTCAAGACAAATAGAAAAAAATTACAATTAATAATAATAATAAGCTTATGTTGGAGAAGATTGAAATTTCAAAAGCAGTACTTGTTATACATATTGTAACGGATTTCCCAATCCAAATCCAATTTCCAACGAGAGCAAAAGCGGTTCGTACTCGGGTTGTGAATAATAACACAGAGTTGGCCACTTAATTTACAATTACAATTTATTAACACAAATAATAAACAAATTCTTCTTTACCAATAACTTAAACACTAGCACTTAATAATTATTTATTTACTAACTAACTAACTTACGGTTCTAATACACTAACTAATTTATTTACACTCGTATATTTATTTAAACGATTGTCACTGGTATATTTATTTACATTTATTTATACAGATAGCGATAGCGCTTACCTCGTAGATTCACCAAGTACGGACTTAGAGCGTTGGCACTTCACAATAACAGACTCGGTCGTAACTAAAGTGAGGAAGTGTTTCGGAGTTTATATATGTGTTGCTTAATCTATTCGGAAGCTTCGAGAAGTATCTGGGCCTTGGCGATACAGCTATTTCAAGGTAATGTAGATAGAAAACTCTAGTTAGCTGTGTGTTGAAAGATTATTGGGATATCTACGCTTACTAAATATCTCACGGTCGCGCGCGTGAGATAGAAGTATCTCGCGGGTGATTAAGCAAATCTATCGAGGCCGCTTCATTCATTTATCGCGTTTGCTACATTGCCCCTTCTTAGCTCCATTTCGTCCCGAAATGTACACTTGGCTGTGTCGATATCGGCAACTTTGTCCCCGGTTGCAATGCGATGTTTGAAAGAAGTAGCAATCGACGGTTTTCTCCATTGGCTTCTGAAGATTGTAACAGCATACCAGGATTTCTACGTTGGTGCCCGCAAAGAGGACCTCCAGCATATTTCGAACAGTTCTCCAGTTGAGTCCGTCGTAGTTGGCAACCAGCTTCGGGATGGCTAATTTTGTGATGTTGTTGGAAGTCACCATATCCCTTAACTGCTTTAAGGCGGTCCATATATCGCTGTACTGCATTTTGTCTGATTTTTTTGACTTGGTCACTAAATATAGGAGTTTCCGTTCCCTAAACGGCGTAGAATAGCGTCCCTACGCATACCCTCTGTTCTTGAAGTTCTTGATTTCCCGAACTTTTCCTGAACACCGAAGCAACCCCATTTGGCATTTCTAAGTCCTGTGCTACTGAACACGCTAAGGCATAGTGGGTGGGAACTTGGAAGAGATCGCAGTTTTCCTCCCTGGTTATCCCGTGACGAATCTTACTGCTCCCCGAATACAGTGACATAAAGTTCTCAAACGACTCGCTGGCCTCTTGTGTCGTTTTTACAGGTCGTACTTCTGCGTCGTTGTTACCAGCATAAGGGGCGAGCCGATTGAAATGCACCACCTTGGGCTTTCCTCGCGGTTGTTTGCTTATTCGGTATACAACGTCGTTAATTCGTTCGAGCACTTCGTAGGGACCCTCCCACGATGTTTGCAACTTTGGACTTAAACCACGACGTCTCTGGGGATTGTATAGCCAAACTAAAGCGCCCTTTTGGTAACCTCCTTCGTGAGCCCTAATGTCGTAGGACTCTTTCATGCGGTCGCTAGCTCCTTGGATGTTGTGCCGGACCCGTTGGTGAATGCTGTCCATTTTGGATCGCAATTTATCGACATAACCTTCCCCAGCAACATCTTCCCCTGGTAAGCAGCCGAACTTTAGGTCACAGGGTAATCGTAACTCTCGTCCCATGACAATGCTTGCCGGCGATTGACCAGTTGTTTCGTGGACGGCTGAGCGGTAAGCCAGCAGGAACAAATGAAGACAAGAGTCCCAGTCTCTTTGATGGTCGGAGACTACTTTTGCTAGGTGGCGGTTGATTGTCCGATTCATTCTCTCTACCATGCCATCTGACTGCGGGTGTAATGCAGTAGTTCGCGTTTTTCTGATAGACAGCAATTTACATAAATTTTGGAATACTCCGGACTCAAAATTTCTTCCCTGGTCGGAGTGTAGTTCCATGGGTACGCCAAATCGACAAATCCATTCCTTTACCAGCACGTCAGCCACAGTAACGGCCTCTTGATTCGGTACAGCGTAAGCTTCTACCCATTTGCTGAAGTAGTCCATTACTACAATGATGTACTTATTTCCCAAGTCGGTTTGGGGAAAAGGACCGGCTACATCTATGGCGATTCTTTCAAATGGACTACCGACGTTGTACTGACGCATTGGAGCTCTGGGTTTTCTGCCAGGACCATTCGCCGCTGCACACGCAGCACATTTTGGCACCATTCCTTCACATCCTTTTACATCGCATCCAATAAAACGATCCCTTATTTTCTCCAGCGTCTTTGCTGCTCCCAGATGCCCTCCCGAAGTTCCACCATGAACTTCTTCCAGGATTTCAAAAATCCTTCCATTCGGAATCAAGACCTGCCGTCTTTCCTCCTGACCATCTGAGCCTTTAAAGACACGTTTCAACACGTTTCCATCCAGGATGAGGGAATTCCATTGTGCCCATAACGATTTCACATCCGGGGAATACTTGGCGACCTCTTCCCAGCTAGGTCTCTGCCCGTTTTTCTTCCACCGGATCAATATTCCCAATGCGGGGTCATCCTCTTGATCTTTAGCTAGCTGATCTCCGTTCCAGTGTTCATCCACCACGGTTGTCCTGTTGATGACAGCATCCTTCTCTTCAGCGCGATTACAATGTTTGCAGTCGTCCAGGCAAGGTCTTCTAGATAGGGCATCTGCATTTCGATGAGCTGTACCAGCTCGATGGCGGGTTTCGAAATCAAACTCTTGTAGCCTTTCGATCCATCTGGCGACTTGCCCTTCTGGATTTTTAAAATGCAATAACCACTGTAATGCTGCGTGATCAGTTCGCAACAAGAATCTTCGCCCATACAAATATTTGTAGAAGTGTTCTGCGGCCTTGATTACAGCTAAAAGTTCGCGTCGAGTAACGCAGTAGTTCCTTTCTGGTTTGGACAGGGTTTTACTAAAATAGCCAATCACTTTCTCCTGTCCGTCTTGCTCCTGAGAAAGGACTGCTCCTATCCCCACGTTGCTGGCATCTGTGTCTAGAGTGAACCTTCCGTGTGGTAGAGGGTAACTCAACACAGGGGCGTTTGTTAAAGCATTTTTCAGTTCAAGGAAAGCTTCTTGACAACTGCTGTCCCATTGAAACTTGCGTAGTTCTTCAGTAAGGCGTGTCAAGGGCTTGGCTATATTGGCGAAACCCGATACATAACGCCTATAGTAGGTACAGAGACCCAGAAAACTTCTAACTTCATGCTTGTCCCTGGGTACTGGCCAATCACGAACTGCCTCTATTTTGTTGTCGTCCACGGCGACGCCTTTGCTTGAAACAATGTGACCCAGATACTTAACTTCCTTTTGAAAGAGATTGCACTTCTTAGGATTTAGTTTCAATCCGGAACTTTGTAATCTTTGAAACACCTGTTCTAAATTTATTAGGTGATCCTCGAACGAAGTACCCATTACGATGATGTCATCGAGGTAGACTAAACAGGTTTTCCACGATAAACCCCTTAGAACGGTCTCCATCAGTCTTTCAAAAGTTGCTGGTGCATTACACAATCCAAAAGGCATGACCTTAAACTGCCATAATCCCGTGCCTACGGTGAATGCTTTTTTCTCTTTATCTTCTGGTGCCATCTCTACTTGCCAGTATCCGCTTTTTAAATCTAGCGTCGAGAAGATTTTTGCCCCGCAAGTGTGTCCAGGGTATCGTCGATTCTTGGTAAAGGGTAGCTGTCCTTCTTCGTCACGTTGTTTAATTGCCGGTAGTCTACACAAAACCGGGTGGAGCCATCCTTTTCTTTACCAGCACGACAGGTGACACCCAAGGGCCGGTAGATGGTTCGATTACGCCTTCCTTTTCCATTTCCTGGATTATTCTGTCGACCTCTTCTCGTTTGGCTAAGGGTAATCTTCTAGCTGTTTGGCGGATGGGTTGAGCACCATTGGTGTTGACCTTGTGATGAACCATGTTGGTCCTCCCTTTGGATTGATGCCTGCTCTCGAATATAGTCCAATACTTATTGATTAAATTTTCGAGCCCATTTCGTTCGTAACGGCTCAAACCCTTAGAAGAAGCACTGATCAAATCCTTAAGAGGTTCTGATTCCTCCAACAATGGTTTATCGCAGACTTTCACTTCTCGAATAATAGAGGAAACAGAGCAGCAATCAGCTAAATTCGTCCCTTTCCGTAAGGTGACCGTGTGATAGTTCATGTTTGCCACTCGTACCGGGACAGTGTTTGCGACACGCGTCAAACTTTTTCCCACTACAATTCCGACTGCCACCTTTTCATCGTCGTTTCTTGGCTCAAGCATCATAATGCTCCCATCATTTCCATTATTTTCCAAGACCGCCTCGACGATTACTTCAGCGCGTTCTGGTATCTCGGTATCTTCGATTAGGAACGCTCGAATTGTAGTTTCATCTCTCCTATGTATCACACTTTCTTCGCCATTTATTTTTACAACACCATCCCTGAGATTCAATTCGAATCCTTTGGTGTTCATGATGTCCATACCGATAATGACTTCATCTTCAATCTCGGCCACAATCGCCAAATGTGTAAAGGATGTGTTTCCTATTGTGAGACGGATGCTGGCTTCACCATGTGTTGTAGCCGAGTCACCTGTTGCAGTGCGCAGGCGCCATTTAGTGGGTCGTATCTTGATTTTGGAGGATACAACGTCTGGTCTGATAATGGTTTTTGTTGCACCTGTGTCTAGCAACAAATCACGCACTTTATTATTAATTAACCCATCTATAAAGATGCTGCCGGACGGATGTTGTTTGGAGGTAACTTGCACTATTTTATGTGGGGCTTGTTGCTGGCAGTTCGACGGTTGCCCTTTCTCGTTGACCCTTTCTGACGCCTTGGTGGTCGACCCCGATGGGGCTGTACCACCCTTCCACTTTCTACATTGGCGTTGCCTATGTCCCACTTGGTCGCATCCCCAACATCGCATCGGTTCTCTCTTTTCCTTTATAAGCACTTCCATCATCTTTCTTATTTCATTGAGTTCGCTTGATTTTTCCCTCGGTCCCACTGACTTCACGAAGCCTCCCGTACTTTTGGAATTGAGTTTGCCGACTCAAATTCCAAGGCACACGCCAACGCTTCGGAGATGGTTTTGGATCTCGACAACAGGACACTTTGTTTAACCTCCGTGTCTCGAAGTCCATCTGCGAAGGCCTGGACCGCTAATCGTTCTTGTACCTCCTTTGATGTATCCGAATAGGCGTAACGGACCAACCGAATTATGGCGAGCTGAAACTCTTGTAAAGTTTCAGCCGGTTTCTGGTAACGGTTTTAAGCTGATAGTGGTACGCCTGCCTTAAATGCGCTGACCCATACCGCGTTTCCAAGCTTTTGGTAAGTTGACCGTAATTCCCAAGTCTTGGTCAGGAAGCGTTTGTAGAATGTCGGCAGCGTCTCCACAAAGAGCCAAAGTTAATGCTGTGGCTTTTTCCTCAAGGGTCCACCCATTGGCCTTAGCAGCCGCCTCAAACTGACGCTGGTAGTTGTCCCACGGTGTTTTTCCGTCAAACTGCGGAGGTTGCTGAATGGTTCTAGGTGGGTCTACAAATTTTCTTTCGGCGATTAATGTGGAAATTTCGCCATTGGTTTCAATGGTTTCAGCTGAGCTTTAAGGGCTGCTATTTCGTCTTGAAATTTCTCCAATTTCTCATCACACTGTTGTGTCACTTTTCTATTTTCTTAGAATTTTCCATTATCCTGCTCTCTAAACTTCTGGAGTGCTCCATTAAATCTTCCTTCATTTTTTAGAATGGTCCATTAATTCTTCTTTCATTCCTTTTGAACTTTCCTGAATCTTTTCCAACATTCGTTCTTCCATTTCTTTAGAATTTCCTAACATTCTTTCTTCCATTTTCCCATCAGCGTATTAATGTCATCAGGATAGTTAAATTTGTATTCCTCCGGATTTTTCCTTCATTTACTAATGCCTCGAATAACCGTTTTACCAATTGGCTTTTAAATCCGGACATATCCAACTCGCGTTCTTCCAACTCGCTCTTCAGTTCGGCGACTTTAAGTTCTTTTAACAATTTTCCGAAAGACATTTTTATTTATTTTCACTTTTTAATGTTACACTCAAATATTCCGTTAATTTATTTATTTAACACTCGCGAATATTCACAACCCCACACCTGACACCAATTGTAACGGATTTCCCATTCCAAATCCAATTTCCAACGAGAGCAAAAGCGGTTCGTACTCGGGTTGTGAATAATAACACAGAGTTGGCCACTTAATTTACAATTACGATTTATTAACACAAAATAATAAACAAATTCTCCTTCACCAATAACTTAAACACTAGCACTTAACAATTATTTATTTACTAACTAACTAACTTACGGTTCTAATTCACTAACTAATTTATTTACACTCGTATATTTATTTAAACGATTGTCACTGGTATATTTATTTACATTTATTTATACTGATAGCGATAGCGCTTACCTCGTAGATTCACCGGTACGGACTTAGAGCGTTGGCACTTCACAATAACAGACTCGGTCGTAACTAAAGTGAGGAAGTGTTTCGGAGTTTATATATGTGTTGCTTAATCTATTCGGAAGCTTCGAGAAGTATCTGGGCCTTGGCGATACAGCTATTTCAAGGTAATGTAGATAGAAAACTCTAGTTAGCTGTGTGTTGAAAGATTATTGGGATATCTACGCTTACTAAATATCTCACGGTCGCGCGCGTGAGATAGAAGTATCTCGCGGGTGATTAAGCAAATCTATCGAGGCCGCTTCATTCATTTATCGCGTTTGCTACAATATGTAAGTATACATCATTTTTAGACAAAATGGGTTATTACATACAATTTCTAATAATTTTTTGATAAGTTCAACTTTTACGACTTACAAAGCTTTGTGTTTAGACTTCCATAAATACTCATAGTGCTTTTAAGGATAAGGAGATCGATAATTATATTTATATTTTCAATTATTAACATGTGGCAATAAGATATTTATTTTTGGATTCCACGCATATATCAATTTGGGATACAACTAATTAAAAGTTTTTATTCAAAGGAAATAAATAATTATGTAAAAGTTATACTTATGTTAATAACGATTTTGTTTGCTATGCAAATAAATATGTTTTTTATGAGCTGAAATGTGAACACACCAATTCATTGAATAGAAATAGAAAGTTTTCCAAAAGAAGTAGTGAGTAGGAGTTTTCTTTTTCGTTTTAATACCTATCAATATTTTCTAGAGTATTCATTATAATTTAACAATACCTTCAGGTTTAAAATTGCAAAATAAAAAGGTCGACCTTAAAAAAATTGGAAACGCACCTTGAATTTAATTTTATTATTCCACATTTTGCAATTCGATCGTTTTATTACATTTTTATATTAGAATGTATTACAAAGTTTGTTTTGCCAGCTTAATAAAATGTTAGTCTTAGAATTTCTGTTGAATTGAAAATTAGTCAAGGGGAAATTGTAAAAAATAAAAAGTGTCTGCCAGTAGTTCCAGTTATCTGTTAAAAAATGTGCGTCAAGTTGAATTGTAAAGCTCTCTTTTCAAAATTTACTATTTTCTTAACTCTTGATTTTACTTTGAACATAAAACGATTTTAGAGGTTCTAAACCACATGCACATACCTATCTAACCGTTTTGAAATTTAATTTTTTGTTAAACCATCAGAGCAGTGCTAATTTGATTTTATGGTGGCGTACACATAATAAAGTTATATTTCCTCGATATTTCAGTTTGTGTTTACAAACTGAAAAGTTTGATTAAAATGGGGCTTACGCCATTCAAAATCGCACTAAATTTTAATAAAAAGTTCCTGTGCGGTTTTTTTACAAATTATTTTTCAATTTTCTACATACCTACGTGCCAAGTGGAAAGTAAAAGTATCGTCAATAATTGACCATTTTTTTATTATTTGTGAAAAACATTTCAGATTTGTGAATTATATGTTTAAACTAACACATTTTATTTGACAAAAATTGCATTTGAATAGGTATCTGTTTTTCAAAAATAATTTATTACATAAACATTATAAATTTCTCAATGTCGTTTCTTTCCTCCTTGGGCGAGGAAAATGCGTACTTTCGCTCTTCTCCCTTACGCTTTTAATAATTCTATAATACCAGCCGCCGATCTACGATTTTTCCGAGCCGCTGACATTTGAGATGCTAGGTGCTTTGAACATATGAATTTGGCGCCCTTTTAGACTGGCGCACGGGGCACCCACCCCGAATTGCCCCTTCCCCGGACCGGCACTGTTTTTTTACTAATCTAAAGAAGTTTTAATTTAAATAAATAGGTGTCTAAGAATTTTTTAAAGGATCACTTTTCATTCAATTTTAAAACTTTTCTAAAACTATTTAATTTTTTTACATTTTGATGCGGGTGCTGGATTATATTATTTTTCTTTTGCTATAATAAAATGTCTGAATTTTGGTAACATAAGATGTACACTTCAAAACTATTTTTGGAACATCTCAAAAATTGATTTTAATTTTACTTGAGTTTATGTACTTTAATTTCCAACCTTGTTCTGTAATTTACATTAAGCCACTTCAAAGAAATGGAGTTCTAAGTGTAGGTACCAGTTTATTTGAAGTTATCGCTTCTGCAAGAATTAATTTATAGAAATAGATAATATTGAACAGCTATACTCTAGACTTTTTACAGATTGTACATTTACATTTATCACGTGCAAAGCTCTGCAGATACAAGTTAATGGTATTCAAGAGATACCTACTTATTTTAGCTTCTTACTTTTTTTTTTTTTAATTAAAAATATTTGCACTTGGCAAAATGAAATTAATGAAATAAAAGTGAAGAATTTGTGACATAAAGTTTAATTTAAATTATTTTTCGTAAGAGATTCGCTACGGTTTAAAGCAATGACTTGCATTTTTTGTCGGCTTTGTCGACCAATGACAGCAATTCGGTTAAATAATAAATAGGACCAACGTACACTTTTGCTTTATTAATTGTTTTTCTTAATTGGGATAAGACTTATTAATTTTATTATGATTAAAGAACGACAGTCGTTTCAATGCTCGAGACGAAAGCAAAAACTGAGACACTCATTTTCTCATTTCATTGTGAATTGCGCTCTATTAATTTCTCATTTTGTGGCTCAAATATTTATAATTTTAAAAGCTTCAATTAAGGATTTGTTGTTTATATAAGCGTAACCTACTAAAAATATATATGTCCTACTTCAAATTTTTTAATTTCAATTTTTAAGCTGCTTAATTAGAGAAAGCTATAAACAATAATGAACGAAATGATTTATTTAACAAAAATCTTTGATGGTATTCTATTTCGAATCGTCCTTTTTAAGTTTATGGTTGCATAAGAATTTCTTCTATAAAATTTGAAGATTATGCAAAAAAGTGGCTTAGATAATATTTTAATTGCCGAAGCAAAAAAGAATCTTGTTTATTTCATAGGAAGTTTGAATATTCGTAATTTGTACATTGGAAAAGTTGGGGAGTATCTCTACGTAAGTAAATCGAGAGTTTCTCTAATATAAATAAATATCTAATTGCTGTATAAATTTATAAACACTTCCCATTTTAAACGTTTAACTAAAAACTGGTTTAATTAAATTTATTAAAAAAAATGCAACATTAATTAGAATGCTTACTTTACACTTGTGTGTGTGTGTGTGTGTGTGTGTGAGTGTGTGTATAATTATGAGTTTTCCTAAATAGAAGTTTAGCTCTCGCTTTCTTGTTATGCTTTTTACCACGTTTAAAAACTTGCTATTAATTTACATTATCAATTAAGAATTTCTTAAAAAAAAATGTTTTGGACGGACGTACCACTCAATATTTATAACTTTTTAGAGTTAAATTATGTAATTTTAGCCTCTTGTAAGGATTAAGATTTTTTAAATTAGAAAATTCATAAAAATTATCTTGAATTCAGAGGTATAATGTATTTTCTATAAGACTAAAAAAGAAAATTAAAATTTTTTAACTGTAAATCTCTGTAGTTCTATTAATTTTAGAACAAATAATAGTTTACATTTTTTGTATGCTTAAGATATACATTTAATATAATATGAACAATTTTCTCAGACTAATTGAAAAATTTTATTTTTTAAGTAAAAAGGATCGACTCATCGCGTTTCATTTTAAAAATATATTCATTAAATCATGCATGTCCGTAATGCAGATAATTTGCAAGGGCAACACAATCGAAAGGAATCCCATGATTTTTCGATTTGTTAACTTTAAACATTTCTAAGTCCTACGGTTTCAGAACTATCTTTAATTACTTTGAGATTAATTAGCTGAAGCATCTCATTGTAAAATCTCATTACTGTTTCTTTTAACCACAACATTAAGCAAGAGTGGGGCATGCCGGTAGAAAGTTCTTCAAAAAGCTTTTACCGCCCCATTCAAAGAATACTGCGTTCTTCTTACTACGAGGATTTAGTTGTGTAGAACGTTCAGTGGCGCTTAAATGGGTCCTCTCCATAGATTAACATCTCTATTTAACACAAGTGCGATTGATGTTAATGAGAATTTAAAAAATATGGGGGTGTCTAGTAAAAAATATAAGTTTTCTAGTGATTTAGACATTTTTGTTAACGAATCTGAGAAGATCAAAAGTAAAGCATATATTTGGACATCAGTTCGGTTTCCCAAGAGAAAAAAAGGTAAAATTCACTTAAACACCCATAGGATTATATTGATTTTTAAAAAAAGTTTGGTACTTGAATTTAAAAAAAAATTCAAGATTTCTAATCAGCATGAGGCTCAGTTTTAAATAAAGAACTGATCAATGGTTGTAGGAATCATTAGCAGAAAATAAAGTCTAAGTGTCACTTAGAAAAAAAATTACGTTCCCAAATCCTATATTATGTTTTTTGTCAAACACAAACTCAAACGTAAGTTTTACTTTATTATAATATAGCTTTAAAATCTTACGCCATATTATCAACGAGAAAAAAATTGTAATTATTGGACATGGAAAACATTTCCTTTTACTTTATAGATTTTTACAATTGTATTTATGTATATCGACGTATAAGTAATAACTATAATTCAATACATTTGTATTTAGAAATTACACTTTCTGTTCTACTTTTTCATTCATTTGTAGTTAATTCTTTTTTTAAATAAATTGTACGTTTTGTAACATACGAACGTATGAAAGTGGTTCGTATTAAAATTTGACAGACCAAAAATTCGACATAAGAACCAATAAAATAATTTCGCTGTTTTACAGTCATTACTTAAACTTATGTCCAAAATACATAGAAAAAGAACTTTATTTTGGGATATGACCAAGAGAATTGATCTATATGTGATTTCTACTTGTGAACATTAATAAACACAATTATTTTGAAATTTAAAGTGTATATTACAATTCTGTTTATTTAAAAATTGAAATCGACGTGTTATTAAATTTTGAGATGCATTATCTGTTCATAAAAAATTCAACCTTTAATTCGGAACCGTTTAATGGGTTTCTTAAGCGCTAATTGGCATCTTAAAGAAGAAGGATTCGTTGTAAACATTCCTACATTAGTTAAATTGACGGACATTAATGTAAAACACATCACGACTAAATCGAATACTTTATATTTTTTACTCCAGTTTTACGTTTTCGACAACAAAAAGATTTTTCTTGAACGCTGATGAAATTCAGAACTGGTTAAGAAAATCCACTTGAATTACTTTATCAACACCCTTTGTCTTTGTCAAAAGAGAAGCTAATTAAAATTATTTTATGAAATGAATTTTCATGTTTGCTTCATTAATTTTTAAAGTAAAAAAAAGTGATTTATTTATGAGTATTAGGATTAGTATAATTGAATAAACATATTTACATGTTCTTTTGTAAAAATGCATGCATACATACATACAAAAGAACTTAATATACACGGCATAAGTTTAAATGAGTGCAATGCATTTTGTACTTTCTATAATCTCTGTAACATAGTTTTAAAAACATAATGTCTCCTTATTAAAATAAAAATAAGTATACTAAATCACTTGCAATTAAAATTAACGAGAAAAAAGCATAGACATTGGCGACAAAAGTGCTACTTGTTCCATTTTTGGACACTTTTTTTATTGTTTGCAATTTTTATTAATTCGTTTCGAAATTATTACTATTAATATTATTTGAAGATCGAATAATAAAATGAAAATGCTAAGCATTTTGAATAAGCGCAAACCAAACTTAATGAAAACTTAAAATTAGGAATTATTTAATTAAATGAATTAGATTTTAATGAAAATAGAGCACAATGATTATTAGAACGTAGAAAGAATCTGATAATAATAAACCGTGCTTTATAAATTTGTATCATTTATGTACAGTTTGTAATTACAAACTAGCGCTTCTTATGTATCATCGCTGCATTAAAAAGGATTACCGATTATTGCGATTTTAATTAAGTAATGTAGAAAAGTCCTAAAGTAAGAGATTGTACAAATAAAATTAAAGCAAAACGACATTCTTCCAGTTAACTACCGAACAGTTTACACACATTAGTGCATTATGATTACCTAAATAATTCTATATAAACATATTAATACGATTTTAATACCGTTTACAATTAGAAAATTTTTAAATGTGTACTTATGTACGCGCGTTAGAAGTTATACTTCTTTCACGTAATTCAATTAAATATAACGCCTTGGTATGTTGCGTACCTTGCGTTTGTGTACAGCTAATGGTTGCCAAACTATATGTTACTGTGCCTCCCTTAAAAAAAAATATCTTGGCATCTTCTCACTGTTCACCTATTCTCCGATTTACACCGTAGATAGGTTCCGGAGAAAAATGTAAATCAAAATCATAATTTGTTGTATGGCAAAACCGTGTAAATCAAAAATCAGTTACTTCAAGAAATTAATAATTTTTTTTACCTAAAATAGATATAAATTCTTTAGAGCTTCCTTTCATCAAAAAAATTTTACATACACTTAGATGCGTTTGAAAATGCTCGACCGACTTAATCGACAAAACATGTTATTTATGAGTATTAAAAAAAATAATTATAAACAAATGACGAATGTATACGATAGTTTGCACTTGTAAACACACGTTATAAAATTTTTGACCAAAAATAATGATTTTAAAGTATTCAAATACTAATAATTGTAAGTAAAAATGCGAAATCGGCAGTGCGTTTGAAAATGCCTGTTTTAATGTTTTCCATTTAGAACCGTTTTTTTTCCAACAAACTATATATATATTGTAGATGTTTAAGAATGTATATAAGCAAACCATTAAAAGTTTATTGTAAGTGAAATTTTAAATGGTAGCACCAATAAATAGCGTAATTTGTATTTATTACATAAAAAAAAACAATTTTTGAACAAATAATGACAATAGAACGTCCTGTCAAATTAAAATTTGACAATTAACATTACTAAGATTATTCTTCAAACACTGTAGATCACATTCCATATTTTGGGCATTTTGAAACATATCATTTAAGCATCATAACAGTAGAATTAATTTTATACACTTCTTATTCACAAATTTATCGGAACTAAAAGTCCAAAATAAAATAAACGACGCTAAATATTTTTATGCTCTCTTCACCTTTTGGTAACTACTAAACTCGCACAAATTTATTATGGAAGTTACATTACAATCAATACAGGGGGGCTCCAAATAAATATGGTGCAATTATTACCTTACTTTGTGAATTAGATTGGGTGTGCAGTTTCAAACGCACTTTTTTATACGGCGTTTAAAACTCGGCTGCACAAGAACAGAATAGCGCATATATTCACCAATTGGTCATAAATATTATTCTTAATACTCATAAATATAATATTTTGTCGATTAGATGGGGGCTTGCAGTTTTAAACGGCCGTATAAAAAAGTGCGTTTGAAACTGCACACCCGATTTAATTCACAAAGTAAGGTAATAATTGCACCATATTTATTTGGAGCGCCCTCATTGATTGTAATGTAAATAATAAACTCGTGGAGTTTAGTAGTTACCAAAGGAAGCAAAATATTTAGCGTCGTTTATTTTATTTTGGACTTTTAGTTCCGATAAATTTGTAAATAAGATGTGTATAAAATTAATTCTACTGTTATGATGCTTAAATGATATGTTTCAAAATGCCCAAAATATGGAACATGATCTACAGTGTTTGAAGAATAATCTTAGTTATGTTAATTGTCAAATTTTAATTTTTATTGACGTTTTACTGTCATCATTTGTCAAAAATTGTTATTTTATGCAATAAATACAAAATACGCTATTTATTGGTGCTACCATTTACAATTTCACTTACAATAAACTTTTAATGGTTTGCTTATTTACATTCTTAAACAACATCTACAATATATTTATAGTTTGTTGGAAAAAAAAACGGTTCTAAATGGAAAACATGAAAACGGGCATTTTCAAACGCACTACCGATTTCGCATTTTTTCTTAGAATTATTAGTGTTTAATCTCTTCAAAATCATTATTTTTGGTCAAAAATTTTATAACGTGTGTTTACAAGTCCAAACTATCGTATACATTTGCCATTTGTTTATAATTATTTTTTTTAATACTCATAAATAATATGTTTTGTCGATTAAGCCGGTCGGGCATTTTCAAACGCATCTAAGTGTATCTACATATGATAAAAAACTAGGTATAGATACCTATAAATTAGAATTTATAAGAATGTGTATGCATTATCTACATTTGTTTTACATTGAAATTAATGAATGTGCACATACGTCGTTTTATTTCGATACATCGCTCTTTTCTTTTTAAATTCCAAAATTAATGTAAACGAATTTAATAAATAGGAGGATGTGACATTACAGCGAATAGTGGCATATTTCCGAACGAGGTAAACAAAGGAAACGCGACGCAGAGCAGGTCACTTTATTTTCTCGAGATCAGAGTGTGCCATATTGAGGTCCACTGGGCACACTCGGCTTTAAGCATGATTCACAATATGTAATTTACTTTCTAAACAATTTGAATGAAAAATTACAAAACTGTATTTGTACCAGAAATATCAAATCTCTGATTTAGTGCCTTTCAATATTTACTTTAAAAAAGAAACGTTACAGCTTTTTCCGAATTAAAATTTTTGATTTGAAAAACAGATGATTAATAAACATAAATCTAATGAATGCGAGGTATGTGCACATTCCCGAGATCGGAATGTTTTACATTGAGCTCAAATGTGCACATTCGGTTTTAAGCATGATTCACAATAATTAATTTACTTTCTTAGATTGTTAATTTCATACTGTCGAATTTTAGTTAGCGGTGCGCGCGCAACTTGGTTTGCCTACTAAAATTTTATTCTCCACGCGCCAAATGAAGTGTAACTTCGATAAATATGATTTTTGAAATTAAGGGTAAGTATTTTATTCATATTTATTATAAAATTATGTACAGTGAAACTTTTGCTAACGGATACTTCTCTCTAACGGACTTCTCCAAGACAATTTTTATCGATTTGAACATTGAGACCGTTTAAGTTATATAGATTTATCTACGGGCACTTTTAAAGATTGATATTTTCCCTACAATTTTCCATTGAGAGCAAAACGATTGCATAAACTGCAACTAGGGTTGCCACCTTTTTTTTTTGCATATAAAGTACATTGGTTATTATAGGTAAGAAAAAAAAAGTACATAGTATCAAAATAAAGTACAATTTTTTTTTTATTATTATGTTTAAAAACATATTTTTTATTACTTTTCGCAGTTTGTATCAAATTAGTATCTCTACTAAATAATTGCACAGCATCTTTACAATCTATAGTTAAATTAAAGTAAATAAGTAATTCATTTTTTATCAAATTCAGAGACGCTTTGTTTCTTTCGTCTCGCCATTTGCTATTCATCACAGAAAATACTCTTTCTGTGAACGCTGACGTGGCGGGAATAGACAATAAAAATGAAATTATTTTATACAATTTTAAAAAATATTCATCACTTTTATGAAATACCTACTGCCATTAATTCTGACAATGACACTGACATTGTTGACATTTGAGGTTAGGTTGCGCTCAGAAATGCTTAAAAACGAGTGCTTAAGTCAGTGGTTTTCAACCTTTTTGTACCGGCGTCCCCCTTTAAAAAAAAAAATTGTTGCGCCCCCTTAATTTTTCTAACAATCTAATTTCATAAATACTCAACTGATATTATAATTTATTTAATGGGCTACAAAATAATATACAATATTATGTAAAAATATACATAAAAATTTTTTAATACCTATTCGACTTTTTTGGTTTGTACTTGAAAATGATATTTTGAAAACAACTGCATGCCCCCCTTGCAACAGTCTCGCGCCCCCTGGGGGGGGGGGGGCACAGGTTGGAAACCACTGGCTTAAGCTTTGATTATATATAACATAGATTGTCAATCCCATGTTAATTTTGTGCAGCGCTTTTAGGAGACGATCTGGAGGCCGCAAGCCCTTAGTACTGGAGGCGGCGGCTATTCCAATTGTGCGCTGCTGTTGTTTTCGATAAATTTATTAACCCCATTGATAGATGGCAAAGATAATTATTCGAAATTTGAAAAAGGTTTAGTTCTTCGCTATTTGTAAATGTGGAGGTGGAATTTATGAATCTAAATATAGAATTTATGAGTTTATATATTTCTCAAGCAGAGATTTTAAAGCGCTTAAATACAGAATTATTGACTACGAGCAATAAATTAATCGGGCAGCAATTTCAGAATGAATTTGTATTAAATTCTTATTCTCTGACTGCTATTACTATCTTTTACAATTTTACTACATACTAGGCTCTAATCTCGAAATATTTCACCATATAGAAACTACCCATTTTTTTATCTTTTCGATCTTTCAATCTTTTCAAAATACTAAATTGATTTTAAGTACTGACTACGCTATATTATTTGAATTATTTTGCCAAAACATTTAATATTTTTTAAAAATTTGTTAAATTTGTGTACACTAAGGTAGAAGTACCGGTTTTGGACACTGTACCAGTTGTGGACATTTTCCACTTTATTTTGACAAATCTCAAATATAAGAATTATCGCTACTTGCTATAAGTATAATTAATGTATGTTTAACTACGATAGAAACATCAATTATGTTTTTTTCGTATTTTTTAAAGTATTTTATCAAAATTACTCAAGTGTCTAAAACTGGGCCTAACGTGTCCAAAACCGGTACTTTTACCTTATGTGGATTGAGAATATGAAAATACCCTGACGTAATGAAATAAAATTAATTTTGTTGTGAAAATTACATTTTTATAACGTAAAAGACTAAAAATACGAAATACATTTTAATAAACTAAATACAGTTAAAAAACAAAAATAATACAAATGCCACTATAAAGTTTTTTTTAAATGGTTATACAAGTTCCATTCAAACATAAACTATAATAAAATAAACAACTTATTACAATAGCGAAAATTGTTACGATCTTGCTGACGCGCGCAGTCTGTTACACGACGTTTAATTTTTTAATTCGCATTATTTTAGTTACCTTCGGCCAAAATCGCTCTTACTTAGGTATTATACTTGTCAGAAATACACTGAACGTAATTAAATAAAAACAATTTTGTTGTAAAAATTACAGTTTTATAAGACAAAAGGCAAAAAAATACGATAAACATTTTAACAAACTTAGTAGGTACTTTTAAAAAACAAATATATAGGGTAAATGCGCCAGACCGATGTCCGGCGCCAGATCTCTGCCCGTCAGCAATAAAATTTGTAAAAACAATAAAACACGACTTCTTAAACAAACTTGTTATGCGCTATTTAGTTACACTCATATTTAGTATTAATTATAATACCTCAATTTCCTGTTATGACTTTCTGTATAGATTTCTAGTTAATGCAAATAAAAGCAAGTGCAACGGTTCTCTCAATTCTAAGTTTTGTGATTCAAAGTGGTAGTGCGCAAACATTTATTTAACAGTAAGTATTTCATATAATTCTTCGTTATAAATCTTAGAAGTAATTAAGTATAAGGTATCATATGTTTCTTTATCATTATAGACAAAATTTAGATAATTTGATTGAAATTGTTAAATATAATTAAAAGGCCGCTAAACGGTTCAAATAAATTTGCGATATTCTATTTCGCGGCTGCCGGCCGAAAACGGCAACTGTTACATTGCCAATTAATTATGTTTATTTGTATTAAGGCTTACGTATTTACCGCTCTTTTTTGATAAACCTCGTAGAGTTTATTGTTGGGAATGTTGTGTCTAATTTGCGGCCGCCCAAATAACAATGTTTTTAAATTATACGGTCTTAAAGAAGGCCTGAGAAACAGTATGATTTTGCCGGTTATCGAATACTACTGTTTGTAATGATTTTATAGAGGCATATAAAAGGGTCGGTTGTCGGATACGTATTAATATTTCGTTTTTTATAGATGCCATCTTTTAAAAAGTGTAAGAATAAATAAAAAAAACAAAAAACAAAACACAAAACACAAGGTGCTCAACCATAAAAAGAAAATTATATTCTTATCCAGAAGAATGTCTTAAACGAGCCCTTTATGAAATTCGGGAAAGTGGACTATTCATTCGTAAAGCGAGCAAAAGATATGGGTTTCCTAGAACAACAATTCAGGATAGGATTCATGGCAGAGCGGAAGATACTTTAAAAAAACCAGGACTTGCACCTTTATTAACGAAAATTCATTGCTCGAACTGTGATGGTGAACTTAATAGTGATACAGAAGAGAACAACGACAAAAATATTGGATGCGATTCTTGTACGCGATGGTATCACTTAAAATGCACCAAATTTATGGGATTTTTATATGAGGAAGCTGCAAATGAGGACTATAAATGTGATTTTTGTGGTTGAATAAAATCAATTAAAGTTAAGGAAACATTTTGTACAACTTCAGACATTGTTTATTAATACATTTTAAGAATAGTTATTGATGTTTGTTATGCTTAGATTGACAATTTGAACATAATTTAGCTCGATGTTGTAGACAAAATATAAAGTAATTTGTAATCGGTCGTCGTAAAATTTATGATGACTAGCCTTCTAGGGTTAATAAAGTTTGCATTTCTTGCTAATAAATAAAAAATGTGACTAGCTAGCTAAAATAACTAAACATAAATAATAAAATATGCGATTAGCTAGCTAAAATAACTAAAATTCAACGTCGCATTGTCGGGCCGACGTCCAGCTTATACAATGTCGATAAATAGTGTTTGAAGGCCGAGCAATGGTAATATTGGACATTTTTAAAAGAAGTCTAGTTTCTTAAATTAATTCTAGTTTTTAAAGACTTTTTATAGCTGAATCTAAAATAACAATAGACTAAGTTATCAGAACAAAAAAAAAATACATTTAGAAGAATTTTAAATTTTCTAGCTCAAACTTCAAATTTTAGTTAACTGGCCGTCAACCGGCGCATTTACCCTAATGCAAATGTTGCTATAAAGGGTGTTTTATATGGTTATATTCCATTAAACAAATCAAAATGAACAAAACCCCAAAACAAACAACTTATTACAATATAGAAATATATGTAGGTACGATCAACCGACAAACATACTTTTTGAAATTCACTTCTAGATCCGATTTATGAGTCTGATATTGGATATGGTTGAGACCCATCTTCACACGATTTGTACTCTTTTTACAAAGAGGGCCCTAATTTTTTCTTTTAATGGCGTTTTTCTAATTGCTATTTTTTAGTTTAGAATTATTTAAAATAATGTCTATTGTTTTATTTCAAATTAGTGTAGCCGCGGCCATAGTAGAAAAATGCCTATAATAAACCATAACGGTACTTTCTGCACAATTGCCCAATGAACATAAAAGTTTGAAATTGAAATATAAATACTTTTACCTAGTATCAACTTTATCTTTAAAATTTTACAAGCTTGGCGGCAAGCGTTTAATTCTTTATGTGTCTACAATATATCTTTATATGTTATTTACGGTTAAATTATTATTATTTATTATTAAGAATTGATTTTATTGAGAATTTTTAATGTCTTAAAAAACAAATGTATATTAAATATGTATTCATTCTTTAGTTTTCATTAATATATACAATTTGTCAATGTTTCTTATTGTTCTTATTATTTCAATACTTTATGAAATCTAAAAGAAGTGATATATAATTTTCGCCGATTCAAGCAGTCTCTCTAATCCCTCCCATCCTAACCGTTATTCTCAATCATAACTTACCTACTTAGTTAAGCTCTAAATAGTCATTTACGACGTTCTGTAACAAAACTAAAATCTGTAAAAAAAATAGTACTTCTTCCTACTAAACGTTAAAGGGAGCCACATTACGAACCACTTTTAACGTGACCTCGGAGCTGCAAATCCGCCTATAACATTAGCAATCTAGGTATATATAATCAAAGGCTTAAGTGATGTGGCGCTGGCGAGTGGCGACATCGATTCAGCACCAATCAATAAATTTCGTTTAATGAAAAAATATTTAAGACTAAATTTTTCAAAATTCCAAAGAAATCAAATCATACGAAATACAGTATTTTCGTGTAGGGGAGAAGGGGGTCAATTGAACCACGGGGCAATTGAACCAGTGGGCTTAAAAAATCGAAAAAATCAAAAAAATGAGTCGTCCTCTAAAAATTGGTTTCGAATATGCGACAGCTTGGTTTGCACAAAATTTCAAATCATTATGATAATTTAATCTTTCAATATCGAGTTTTCGTGTTTTTTAGTATGTCAAAGTTGTTTTTCAGCTCTCGACAAATTTTTTTATAATATTGTAATTTTCATTTTTAATGACAATTTTAATTGTTATGTCTTTATACATGCATATTTAAATTTTCTATCGATTCTTTGCAAAATAGTTCTTTTAATAATTTATTTTACACTAATTACTACAAAATCGTCATATGGGGTCAATTGAACCATCAATTTCGGGGGCAATTGAACCACTGTGAGCATCAGACTCGCGCGCGCATTTCGGCTTACAAATGAAAATATTCACAAGAATAAAAATGTAGCGTTTGTTGTTGTAATGTTCAATCAACAGAAAATTTAGCTTCCAGCCAAAATAATTTTCAGCTGGCCGTATTGTCTCCAAATGATGGCAACAACGGTATTCTACACGACAAAACTAATCAAATACAAGAAGCTGTTATTTATACTCCCTCACTAATACGTCCTTTACCCAAAGCTACACCTATTCAAAATACTAGAAAGGGTCGTGTACTAGGCAAAACTGCAATATACACTGATACTCCTGAAAAATTAGAAATTGAAAGGAAAATCAGTGATATTAAAAGACAAAAAAAAATGAATTTAACTGAAAAGCAAAAGAAAGTTAAAAAAACTAAAAAAAAAATAATTTTGTCGATAAAAGTTTGTGAAAGTGTTGATTATTATGATATATAATATAATAAGTTTCATCAAAAATAAGTAATATAAGGCTAAAGAAAATATTTGTTTTTATGTTACGCACTGTTGGTTCAATTGACCCCGACTAATGGTTCAATTGTCCCCACGTGGGGGACGATTGAACCATTCGACGCCGTTGCACAATTGTATATTTATTGGAAATTTGTATTATTTGTTGACTAATTCACATGTCGAAAATGATAATGGATAAAATAAACTATTGTTCCATGAAAAAAAAATTATTATTTTGGTTTTATTCTTCGAAGAAAAAATTCTTGAACATTTTTTGGTTCAATTGACCCCCTTCTTCCCTACTTTATAGTTCTCATAAAGTATAGAGTATAATTACCTGAAATAACGTACAATACTTTATTATAAAGTACGGGTGGCAACCCTAACTGCAACAGCAATATAGATCATTGAAAAAAATACTTTAGATTTACATGTTAAATGAATGGGAACATTTTAAAATCAACTAGCAACTAATAATTAACACTAAGGGCAAAATTTGGTGAGAATTTTTTTCTGATGTTTACAACAATATTTTGTCAATTTTTTTATTATATGTACATATTATGTGTAATTATGTATAATGTTGTACTTTTTTTCTTCAAAAATCTGTTATTTTTTTTTAAAACTTTTTTTTGGTGAACACTTCTCTCTAATGGTTAAAAAAATGTTCCCCTTAGGTGTCCGTTACAGGGAAGTTTCACTGTATTTTGTTTTGATTTTTCTCTGTGTGGAAGTTACGACTCTTAAGAATTGGTATTTTTGCATACTGCGAACTAGGGGAACACGGGGGAATTGGCGCCACTTAACATAAAATTCCAATAACTTTTAACAAAAATCATTTTTTAATATAGTTTTTCCTTTTTATTATAGTGTAACTAATCAAGTTTATGCTATAAACATAGAAATTCAAAAACATACCAAACAAAGATAATTATTCTCATTTTTTTAAAAAGTAATATTGGCTCCCATTGCCCAAGAGTATGGGGTAATGAGAACCAGAGTAAGGGGTAATTAGAACCGGAGTAAGGGGTAATTAGAACCGGAGTAAGGGGTAATGAGATCTACCGGGGCAATGGTAACCAGTTTAAGAATATGTAATAAAATATATACTTATAGCATTTTTCTTATGTGTTTAAAACCTAAACCTATTCTCATATGAAACATAATTATATTATCTTTAGAAACATGAAAAACACAGATAGTTTACTGAGAGCCATGCGACTCCCATTACCCCAAAACTTCATTTTCAAGTTTTCATATTATTTTCAAAATACAATTGGTTATTTACAAAAATTAACCTTTTTATCTAATTTTTTAATGATAAACCTACAGGTTAAAAAAGGCAATAATTGTAATAAAATAATTTTAATACTCGCAATTCGTATTTGAATATCATAAAAACTTAGATCGATTGCCCGAAAATTCGATTTGCGGTCTGTTTCTGCATCAAAAATCAAATAAATAGTGTGCGATATGTCACACGTAATACTACCGCGTCCTTCTATATTATGTCAAAACCCAACAAGCTCTAACTTGTTTAGATGCACGTAAACTAGAGTAGTTCTCATTACCCCGTGGCTCCGATTCCCCCGTGTTCCCCTATAGTGTATTCACATACTTGGCTAAGTTCGTTCAGCTTTCTGATTTTTATATTGCTTTTTATTTTATGAATACATCTGGAATCACAAATTTCGAATAACGATAAACATTGGTATTTAGGTCAATTTTGTTTATTATAGTTAGAATATTCTATTTAACGCGCGTAATAATAGAAATCATAATTAGAAAAACCATTATTAACTTCCTCCATCTCAACGATATTAAAAGAGTAATTTAGTTTTAAATACCTATTACCAACACAATTTTGTCATCTAATTTTATTTTAAAATCATGTTTTTTGTTGCTGTGTCATTTTAAGTCTGAACCTTTTATACATATAAAGCGCAATTATAAGATGAGTTTGGCCCCAAATTTCCTTATCAATTTTTTTTAATTGTCATTGATCTTTTAGTAACTCTTTTAAATCTTATTGGCCTTACTTAAGCTCAAAAGGATGTCTGATTTTTTAAATACATATTACTCATAGCTTACCTGGACCTGGAAAGTTTTCTTTAAAAAAGTAGATAGTATTTTTCTAATAGAATTTTGTACGGAATTTAATGCTCTACAAAAAAGTTCTCCTATAATTTTTTGATAATTCAACTATTTCAAAAGTCATTCAAGATTATAGTTGAAATTATGTAAAAATTCTTTTTAGATTAACATCGAAACTACTAGACTAATCAGAAAATATTGTAGATCTTTTTTTGTACAGCCTTTCAACCGTTATAAAATAATGTCACTTAATTAATTTTCAACTTAAGCAAATTAATTTATTGCTAAAAAAAGGTGCTATAAATTGGAATTAATAGTCACGTTGATTCAAATAATAAAAAATATATGTTTAAACTAATCAATATAGTGAAAAAAAATAATTAATAATTTTTTTGTATACACTCTAAGTAAATATTAAAAAATAATATTTAAAGTTAACAGGAATTGAACTGTCAATAAAATCAACTTTGTTAAATGTAACAAGAGTTGATTTTATTGACAGTCCAATTCCTGTAAACTTTAATTAATATTTAAAAGATATTTGACGTTAACATTATGAGTAATTAAAATATAACTTAGCTACCCACAATATCTGGTGAGATGAGTAGTTTCGGTGTTAATCTCGAAAAAAACTGAATTTTTACATGATTTCAATTTGAACCTTAGATAACTTTTTAAAGAGTTGAGTTATCAAAAAATTAGAAGGGACTTTTTTGTAGAGCATTAAATTTCCTACTTAAATATCGTTTAGACATTCATGTACATTGCTTCGTTACTGAGCTAATTCTCAAGTTGTTTAAATAGAAAATGAAAAATTGCGTTTAGGAATCTAAATAATAATATTAAGGGCTCAACTTTTAACAGGTGTTTTATTTCCTCTTCCTCAACTATTAAATATGTAAAATTAAAGAAAAAAATAGTCCAATGTACATATGTATTTTTTTAAATTATAAAACAGAAAATATTAAATTATTAAAAATAGGGGGAAGTTATGAATAAGAAAGTAATAATTATTTGTGTATATGTATATTAGAGAAAAATCTAAAAGATGTGTGTTGCATAAACAGTATGATAATGACAACGTAGATAATTGATTTTCGGTTTCGATTTCGTAAGGAATATTAATTACTCTTCATTTCATTAATTTTAGCATAGTGTTAAGTACTGTAGAACATTATAGTTACGGCAATTTAATATTACGCATCGCAAGCGCGTAGTTTAAATGCAATTTGCGTAGCTTTAACCGTTAAGCTCCGCTTTACTTTTAGTTTAAAAGCTAGTCGAGACCATGCTAGCACTACAAACAGTAGTGTGGCTTGTGGTTATTAATAAAAAACTATATTTTAAAAAAAAATTTCCTTTTTCAATTATGTAATAATCCAACGTCAGTGCGGTAATTGCGCCCATTGCACGATGTGAAGTTTCTGCTGCATTATAAGGTGCACAATGGCAGACGGAAAAATAACTATAGATTAAGTGATCACTTAATTACCAGGATGAGAATAATTTTTTTCTTCTACTTGTTTACTGTGGAATTCAGACACTATCAGTTCCAATAGTGTTCACCTCGAAGAAACTGCATTATATTTTATGTGATGCTATTCAATACAGGTGGGTTTTAGTATCATTTTTAATTCCAAAATACGCTATATGCATATGTGTTGCATTGCGGCATTATTATAGCAATGATATTGTTATCCAATTTGAACAATTTCACGGGCATGTTTGTAAATAAGCCGTATAAAAATAATGTAGCGACAATAAATTGTTCGTTTTTAATACGGGAGACATCGTACGAAACGCAATAAATGTTGGATTAACGCCAGATAGGTTTATGGGTCACTATTAATTTTACATTTTAAATTCCCTTATCTAATGCAGATGAGATGCTTTCATAAAGCCTTCCTCTAATTTGGCTTAATGAACGTACGATCAACTCTTGGGTTTTAATCAGCCGTAAACTTTTCTTTTCGGTTGACTTAAACTTGAACGATTCGCCTTATTAAAGTTACAGTGGCACTTCTTTAACACGACTACACTCAATATATTGTTTTTCTTTTTTTGAAAAATTTAAAACTAAGGAACCAATTCCGAAAGCTATTAAAATTAAAACGAAGTGTTACTAATATCTAAAACATGTATAACTCTTAATAATCACAAATGGAATATTGTTTAAAATTTTTCAGATGACCCCTCGCATATTCTGGGAACCTTTGAAACCATTAAGTTTGATATTGTCAGCATTTTGGCACCAAAATTCTAAGCAACACTTGAAATAAAACCTAAGGACATTTGTAATTTTTTTTTAACATAAAGCTTCATTGAATGCAGTTTAAAATTCTCAGCAGTTTATTTAAACATATTAACGAGGACCCTGTTTTATAAAGAATAGCCATGGACATTTCTCACGATATTCTATGCTAAAACAACGCAATTTGTGCCGTTAAATAATTATATTTCTTACTTCTCTAATGATGATCAAATTAATACCTGTACTAATAAAAATTCTATGATTACAAAAACATTAACATCTTGCAACTTTCTTTTACTCGACTTAGTTTAACTTATTTATATTCCATTAACATTAACATAAAATTCACCAAATAAAAACATTAAATTAAATCGAAAGCAAAATTCCATTTTTTTCTAAAACATCAATCAAATAATTTCCATAATTTTTTTAATCAGTTTTTAATTTTTTTATATTGTTTTTAAGCAATTCAATTTGTTAATTAAGAATTCTCGACACACCTTTGATGATTTGTTTTTTTTGTAACTTTCTCCTTCCGTTTTCGATGATGTAGCTCTCAAAATGTTTGGGTATTTTTCGGTGACCATTTTTATGAAATAAATTGATTTTGTTGGGTGGATTTTTTTATACCTACGTGTGCGCATTTTATTATTTTTATTTTGGTGCCAAAGTGAAAACGTGCTAGGCAGCATCGAGTTATTTAATATTGAGTTTATCTTATGTAAAAAGTAAATAAAATATATTTAGAACAATAGACTTGGAGTTTTAAGCAAAGTTCAAATAAAATATCGTTTGAAAGCGCATGGGTAATACGCTTGAATGTACTCAACGGATGGTGTGGTTCTTATTAGTGTTATATTTTAAATTAAAGGTCATTCACGAAGGGAAATACAAAATGGATATGCCATGTTCGTAAAATTCTAATGGCGTAATTTCCTGTCTTACATGGTTTAGTGTTTTATTATATCGTTTCACTTCGAAGCACCATACTAAAACGTTATGCCATCCTGTGAAACATACAAAAAACTTTAGTGTTGATATTTTTTCCCTAACTTTTTATACATATGATTTACATTTTATTGGCATTATTACTGCTCACTAAAGGCATTTAGCATTTAACGTACTCTCGTAGAAAGTTTGATTTATATCTCTATTATGTGAATTACCCTTTCACATTGTTTGAAAATGGAGTCTTCAAATAATAAAAAAACGTATAGAATATATATCACAGTAAACAATAAAAAAGTAGCCATTTCCTACGATGTAACAATAGTTTTTTTTTCATTATCGCAGATATTTGTAACGTTTTAGCACACCTTATTATGCTTTTCTAATCTTTCGATCTGACGAAGCGCGAGAACAATAATAGGTATTTGAGAAAATAATATTTCAGTTAGCTCCGATACGAGTTTTGCACATATCAGAATTTCCATTTACAGCTGTTGAAGTTAGAAAGTGATTGGATTTTCAAATAGAATGGTTTAAACATAGTTTTTTCGATACCTTCCTTAAGCAACTCATTATTGCTGTCAATATATG
The DNA here is from genome assembly GCA_036325965.1 of Sinopyrophorus schimmeli. Taxonomy (NCBI): domain Eukaryota; kingdom Metazoa; phylum Arthropoda; class Insecta; order Coleoptera; family Elateridae; genus Sinopyrophorus; species Sinopyrophorus schimmeli. The sequence goes on along the minus strand of JARFIZ010000025.1, from coordinate 284,667 downwards.
CTTAGTTTCTCTTCATATAATTTGAGACACGTTATTAATACTAATTTCATCACATTGTTTTTGTTATTAATTATACAGAAATATAGTTAATATGTTGCATAGATCCAATTATAAGCACTTTTAAAGATTGATATTTTCCCTACAATTTGCTGTTGAGAGTAATACGATTGCATAAAATGCAATAGAGATGTAAGGTAGAAGTACCGGTTTTGGACACTGTACCAATTGTGGACATTTTCCACTTTATTTTGACAAATGTCAAATATAAGAATTATCGCTACTTGCTATAAGTGTAATTAATGTATGATTAACTACGATAGAAACATCAATAACGTTTTTTTCGTATTTTTTAAGGTATTTTATTAAAATTACTCAAGTGTCTAAAACTGGACCTAACGTGTCCAAAACCGGTACTTTTACCTTAGATAATTGAAAAAACTTTATAGTCCGGTCAAAATAGACATTTCAAATAACAAAAATTCCGATAGCGCTAAATTTTGGTTGAGACCTTGGGTACACCATTAGAAATAAAGTGTTAAAAGTTCCCATCGATCCCATGTGTGCTAAAAAAGTTATTCGGGGCCAAAGGTCAAAATTTGAGGTTTTTTGGATTTTTTTCAAATACGGTAAGTTTTATCAAAAAAGTAGTTTAGGCAAAAATTATAGATCTTAAAATTATCTACAAAAATCATCCTTATATTTTTTTTCTAAGAATCACCATTCGTTTGATATCGCGATTCTACACTGTAGGAAAAAAATTAAGGGTCAAGAAATTTTTTTAAATCTATTGGTGTTTTTGAACGGGCTGTATTTGAGTGAAAAATGGTCGTATCTAAAATTTAAAAAAAGCTTTAAAGCTCCAAGATTCTAGTTTTCAGATCTTTTAGTCAAAAATTTTTAGGAGCCATCGTTATCACACAATCTTAAGCAATACAGTTTGTTAAAAATAACCAAAAGATTTAGGAAATTTTCTTGACCCTTAAAATTTTTCCTTTAGTGTGGAATCGTGATATCACTCGAATGGTGATTCTTAGGAAAAAAAGTATAAGGACCATTTTTGTAGATAATTTTTAGATCTATAATTTTTGTTTGAGCTACTTTTTTAATGAAACTTACCGTTTTCGAAAAAATCCAAAAAATCTCAAATTTTGACCTTTGACCACGAATAACTTTTTTAGCACACATAGGATCGATGGGGACTTTTGACACTATTTCTAATGGTGTCCCCAAGGTCTAAACCAAAATTTAGCTCCGTCGGAATTTTTGTTATTTGACCACTATATTTATGTCTAATTTGACCGGACTATTAGATTTAAATGTTTAACGAATGGGAAAATTTCAAAATCAACTAGCGGCTACTTAGAATTAAAATGAAAGGCTTTTTGGTGAGATTTTTTTTTAATGTTTATAACAATATTTTATCAATGGAGCCAAAAAAAATAGTTGTATTTATATTCTTTTCCATTTTTAAATATACAGTGACAACTACGACGTGGCAATATGTTGCAAGAGCTCTTCACGATAAAACAATATTGTGTATAGAGCGAGGAGGGCAACACACTGAACTTTAATTTTTATTAATGTTGTTTGTTTATAATATAACTTCTCTAATAACATTTTCCTGTATCTTTTAAAATAAAGTCAGTAATGCCCAAACTTTATTTCTAGCACCTACTGCTAATAACTTTGGACATTGTCCTTACCTTTACAATGTAAAATATGGTATAGATTTAAAATTCATTGAAATTAATGAGAAATTCGTAAAAATTAAAATTAAAAATCTTTATTTGGCAATTTTTATACTAGGCGAACAACTAATACATACATAGTTGACAATATTTTTCTAACATTACAGACAAGTGTGGGATCAACTATGTTGGCTAAAGTGTAAGATTCCCCACATTAATTAGGCGTGAAGGACGCTTACCATCTAGCTAAATGTGTTCCTAAAAAGCCATAGACAAAACCAGAGATTTTGTTCGTAATTATGTTTAATAGGAGTAGGGGGAAAGTGGCATGAAACAGCCAAGTTTTGAAACAGCCATTATCAATTACGCGGTAGTTTTCATACGAATCGTTTATGTATTATTATTGTAAGATAGCAACACTAGCCAGATATCCCCCACAAAAATTTGACCGTTCACCGTCAATAAACGGCGCCGATACGACGTATTGAAGATTTTGTCGTCAAAAAGTAAGGTTTTGAGTTCAGTTTATTTGTTTTCTAACGCCTATACGTACAAAACTAATAATAATATGATTACACTATAATTTTATAGATATATTAGGCCTTCTAATAACGTATATATTTTGTAGACTAATCTTTGATTTCATAGTAATTTTCGAGATTTTGTTTCTTGAGAGAATATGTTTTGAAACAGCCACCTTTTAATTCCATAAAATGCAATAATAATTGTAGTAACAGCAATCAAGAGTGGTACCGATGCAAAATTGTAATGGTTGGGCATATAAATCCTGTGGCATAAAAGGGGAAATTGCATTATTTTTGCTAAAAACGTTTTTAAGTTTTTGCAATGATTGATCTCAAACGTCAAATTTTTTGACAGTTTCTTAGATTTATGTAAGTAAATATTTTATTAAGAGTTTGCGTTATTTAAAACGTTTTATAATTATATAAGATCTAAAATTATAGCTTAAGTTTATTATTAAATAATATCTTCGTTAATGTGCAGTTTTAATCTTGTAATAAGAACATGGCTTTTTCAAAAATTGGGTTGGCTGTTTCAATACCTATAGGTTATGAAAAAGCCAAATTTTATTTTTTTTATAAATGATTAGAAGTCGAAAAATATCGTTAATTTTGAAAAATGTTTTATGACATTACGTACATAAATGCATGAACAATTACAGATTTAAAAAAAAAATTGATTTATTTATGTCCTTCTATATTATTTATCCCTTTTTTTAAAACTGGCTGTTTCATGCCACTTTCCCCCTACTAGGTACTTAATTAAAATTTTAAATTCGGACAGAAAAAAAATCCCAAATGTAATATCATATTTTCGAACTGGGGGAATATTAGTTTGAGATGCTGCCACTTATTTATACAATACAAAAATCTTCATAATGCTACTAATAAAAAAAAAAACATATGGCTCGACTTATTTGGCGGTCACTGTATATATTTAATTAGACGCAGTTAGACATTATATTTTAAAATGGAATTTGCAGATAGTACCTACTATAAATATAGAAAAATTGTAGTTAAAATTTAAAAGCCTCTATCTTCGTAGATATCTTCAAAATCCATATGAGATTTATAAAATACTGCATGTTTAAACGTTGGAAGACTGATTCTAAATGGAAATTCTTGTCATTAGGTAAGATTAATAAGATATTAACTTTATATGTAGGTACATCTGCAATGCTTTCTTCGAAAAGTAGAAATTTTGTTATAAGAAATCCATTTGCGTGCACAACTCTTTACTTACAGTAAGAGAAAATTCACTTCGTGCAGCTATTATTTATTTCTGTACTTGTCTTTTAGTAAAAACTAATATAAAGAACTTTTAAATAGTTTTAATTTCTATGAACGTATTTACCGGATACTAAACAGTCTTTTCCTGGTATAGGAGGAAAAATTGTTAAAAGATCTAAAATGGAAGCTGAAAAGAAGATTTATACAGCTGACGAGATTAAGGGGGCGATCCGAGAGAAATGGGTTGCCTAATATCGATAAAAATTTAGATATTTTGTATTTCGATTACCATTTCTAATTAACAATATAAAATGTTGTAAAAAAAATTAAATAGACCAATAAAGGATTGGACTAGAAGATATTATAGTTCATTTTGCACAAAAATGTAATGTAAATCTAAAAAAAAATAGCAAACCTACTTAAATTACAATGTTTTAAGGGGCAAAAAAGATAATAGTTTAGGCTGTAATTGTGCAAAAACTAGGCAATTTTATCAAATTTGAAATGTAATATGCTCTAGAGGCATCTTTTATGTATACATTATTAAAAAATTGTGTTTCAAAAGTGTCTAATAACAATTTGGTAATAGAAACGCTGAGGCACTGTTTATGATCTCTCTTGATAGGGTTATGTTGAAATTTTTATTGCGGTTCGTTGTCTTCGCTAACCAAAACTTTGACTCTTATGCGTTAGATGGTAATAGCGCTGAACAGTTATATTTGAAAATTTTTGTTTACCATTCAAGTGCTGGAAATTCCGACACCACATGTTTGACTAATGAGAATTACTTCTGTGATTTTCATTGACGAAAAAGCGATAGGTGTATTTATTATTTCTGAAAATTTAATTATGTTTCTTGCATATGTCCTGTTCTTAAGTAATGGCTTTAAATTGGCCAAATCAGGTAAAAGAAATTTCTTAGATCTTGTGCCTGATGAAGAAAAATATAGATTTCAAGGAGTTGCTTCATATCCTCAAGTTGTGGGATAATGGCGCCTTGGGATGGCGTTATTACATCAGAAAAAAGACTATAATAATTAAAAATTACACTCAGATTTTATTTTAGGGTCTGTAATGATTACAAACATATTTGTATGGTTTTTATATAAGAAATCGTTTAGGACTAGTAAGGATTGCGTAATAGCGCTATTCCTTGCGGTGTTGCCTCGCGGACCAGATGTTTTTCAGGTACGCTGAACGCAGATCGATAAAAATCGTAACATCGTAATGGTGTAATAATGTAAAAAAATTGTAAATTCACATATTAAATAAATGTGAAAATTTGAAAATTAAATAATAACCAATTAAAATTAAAGATTGAAATTATGTGAAAATTTATTTTTTTGTTTAGAACAATATTTTCTCAATGGACCATAAATTAAAAAAAAATCGTTTAAAAACGAAGCACCCTATTATAGATGTTATACAAAACAAGGTTTTTAAACCTCAGGGGGGCCACCAAAAGGTATGGTAGGGATCACAATCTTCCAAAAAATAAAGCACGTATACAAATAGACTTTGATAAACGTTATAGTATGTTGTGAAGTGGTTGTAGGTTTTTGATTTTATTTTTTTGAAGATGTAAAGTTGAATTTTTTTAGAGCTAAAGATCATCCGTTTTTAAAAAAATATAATTTTGGATTTTTGATAAATCAACGAGTTTTACACAAAAAAATTAATAAAACGTAAAACAGCCCAACTTCGAAGCTTTCGTCCGTTTTTCAAAATAATGATAATTGTATTAATCAAACGGCAAAGCTTGTGAAATTATCGTAGATTTTATTTTTTTGATATTAATTTTTATTAAATGACTATCAAGCAATTGAAGTATGCCGATTTTGGTAAACATTTTCTGGCAGCACACATAGATAATAAAATAAAATAAATTTCGTTATCATCTGTTCCAAAATTGTCGATCCCTGCAAAAATATGCCCTTTTGAGAAAATATTTATTAAAGGTATGCAATTTAAATAGGTATTCACTTTGTATTCCCCATCATTTCCAATTGTTCTAGAATTTGAAAATACTAAGCATGTTTAGTATTTCCAAAATTTAACTTTTTTCGTTCTTACCCCCTTATCACGGTGTATATTTTTACCACAAAATACTCTTCTGCGCTTAAAATTTTGTTCGTTATTTTTTAACCATAATTATAAATAATTTCGATATATAAAACGATTTAAAATTTATATAGAAATTTTTTTTTTATTAAATATAATTGGACTAAAAAACATTAGTATCAAAGTATTTTCAACATTTATTTATGATAAAATTATATAAAATGAGAACTATATTTAAAAATAATAAACATATCATCAGAACAAATAAAAAGAAATCCAGAAAATTAATCATTAACGCCCTTCTGCAATACTATAATTATTATTCTTTCATTTTAAGGAAAAAGTAAAAGTATTTTACAATTTTATACACATATTTATGTTACTTTGTAATATTAATAAAACAATTCGCATTAATTAAGATTCATAACATAATAAATATGTGTTCTTAAATTTAAACTGGTTTTTGAATTGCGCGCCGACGCTTACTTTGCGCTTTCCGCCAAACCTAACAATCGAAATCGCATGAAAATTCTCTGAATATGTATAACATTTGAAATAATATTGCAAGTAATCAACTGTTTCCTATACCAAACTACATGTCGAAAATAGACGAAAGTATGCGAGTTTGACCGATAAAACGAGATATGCAGCAACTTATGTATTTTGAACGTTTTTCAAAACATCGTAAAAATCGATATTTTGCATCTCTATACAACTATCGTATTCAAGGCCTCGTGTTTGTCTAAAACTTCTGACAAGCGGGAGAGCCACCTAGAAACCAAAAGATATTTTTTGAGAGACTTAACTTAGCACTAAACCGCGCTGTAGTAATTCATTATTTCACCGCATCATGTTAAAATCGCTAATGTTTTGGATCGCCCCCTTAAGAAGATCGCGCCCGGTTATCGCGGTAAACCTGAAAATTTCGATCCATCAAAACGTGGAAAGAAAACAAATCATGGCAAACCAAACGAAAAACTAAAGGCAGGACCTTCAACAGCAGTGCCTCGAGCACCAACACACCTGCAAACCAAAGAAACACTTCAAAGAAATAATTCAATTCTTTCAGAGGCCATCTTCGGCGTAGATGTAAGCGTGACGGAAATCGCACCGAGGCAAAGCTTTGCAGCCAACTACAGTAAAGCAGTTGATATAGCGCTAGAAACGTAAAATGCATACCGAGCTGATGAAAAACAGATTAATCGTCTGTTAATAAAGGAAGCGGTCATGTACTACAACACAGCACTACTTCATCTAAAGCTACTGGAAGTTAAAGTTAAACAAGGCGACACAGCACTTATTAGTGCAGAAAAAGATATCAGAAATGCGGTAGCTGATTACGTATTTAACGTACCACAACCAACGTACGTGTATCTCCAGCAAATTGGAACCTATTGTGACAAAATGGGGAATGAGACCAAACTTGAGATTCCTCCACTACCGATCACAGTTGTCCAAAACTTTGGAGGCTATCGCGCAGCGGAAGTAAATGTGGATACGCATAATATGTTTGAAGAAATACCAAGCTTAGGTATCGCAGGAGACATGGTAATGGCTCTCGCATCAGAGGCGATTGAACCAAAGCCAGACTTCAGAATAAGAAAACCAGCTAGAAGTGTGTTTACACAAAACCTAGTAGGTTATCACACACCAATAGGACCAAGAAGGCCTGAGATAGCACAACGCTTAGCGGGATATGGCATTACTGCCACCGCTTTCAAAGAGTATGTTGTAGGTACAAGATTCAACCCGAACTACATCATGGAATTGTCCGACATTATTGGAAAATTTGGGACTTTTAGTCGAAAAAGTGACGTTTAAAAACCTAGGATCATCTGGTGGTGAGACTCAGGTTATAACAACAAGACCGAGCGAAGTTAACGAGGTGGAAAGTTGGACAGCGCGAACTGTACAAGCATCATCATTCGCAAAAAGCTCAACCGCAACAATTGGAGCATCTTATTGTTTCGGATTCCAGCTCTATAAAGAAGACGGAGCTGGAGAAGACCGACAAACGCGAACTAAGAACTGGTCGTGTTTAGAAGGTGTAGGCGAGAATGCGTGGGTGATGCCAGACGATTGGTATCAAAACCGGAAAGCAAGAAGAATTTGCCAGCAGGAGTAGGGACCGAGATTCATAGCAACCGCAATGAGACAGACCTGCAAGTGTCAAACGTCGCACAGTGGTATCTGAATACTCGAGATTAACAAAAGAATATACCAGTATTTTTTATTTTATTTTATTTTTAATTAATATTTGCAAAGCATCTTATAAAAAAACAAAATACAATGTAAAATATTTTTGACCACCTAAATTGCTTTAACGACCACTGTGCGTCGTAAGACGACTGATCAAAACAACACGTTAGATCAAAACAACACGTTAGATCAAAACAACCAAAAACCGCAATATAATCACAGACTTTGTAAGCGGACAAAGTAAACCGAGGCCACGGCGAGTAGCAACGAGGGTACAGTTTTAATTAATAAATTAATTAGTTTAAATTCGTTCTTTGATTTAAACAAATCATATTCAATTAAAAGACAATTAAAATAATAATTTTTTTTAGAATTCTTTTCAGTTTAAAAAAATGTGAGTAGAAAAAAAAAGAAAAACAAACTATAACGTCATGCGAATAGGAATTGCAATCCGGCGTCATTTTCAGTCCGGCCGGATCCGACCGGATTCCCATCGATCCGGCCGGATTGATCAAATCAGGATGATTTTTGCTTTTCAGTTCAAAATGAACTGTTAGTAAGTTAATGAAGTGTCATTGCACACACTTATAGGTAGTTTATAAAAAATAAATCATAAATATATAAAATCAACTTTATTTCCAAACCAATGTCAAGTTAAGAATAGACAACAAGAAAACAATTAAAATTTAGTAGTGTAGGTAACTAGTAAAATTTTTACGATGTAATGAGTAACTCAGTCTTCCTAGATTTCACTTTCACAGATAGATCAATTATAAGTATCAATATTAATTATAAATTATCAAGTAACTTTATAAAATCCAATAGGTACCATTAACCTTTCGTAATTTACTGAGATGAGATCAAAATAATTATTAAACTATTTAAGGATGCTAACAAACAAGTCTTCAATGGGTATTTATGACAGACACCATCATGATTTGATGAATCTGTTGAATAAATGGCACAAATTATCACAATAATGAGTTTGTACTATCATTACAACTCTTTAGTTTAATCAACTTACGATAAATAATTATTTTAAGTAGATTTTAAGTAATAATTGTAAGAAAATATAAGTATTAAAAAAAATCAATTTTGATTGTGAAAAAAGGATCGTAGAAAACAAATATTGTTAATTGTGTCATCTGCTAGACGACTTCTAATAGAGCTGCAAATATAGCCTGCGGCCGAAAAGGCCCTTTCAGCTTCTACACTTGTCGGCTTTATTGTTATTATTATTATTATTATTATTATTGCAAATAATCATGAATAGCAGACAAGTATTCTCCTCGAACTCCATAACTTTCAAATGTCGTCATTTCTTTTTTTTTCGAGATGTCACTGAGTATTATCCGGCGATAGTAGGGGGAAAGTGGCATGAAACAGCCAAGTTTTGAAAAAGCCATTATCAATTACGCGGTAGTTTTCATACGAATCGTTCATGTATTATTATTTTAAGATAGCAACACTAGCCAGATATCCCCCACAAAAATTTGACCGTTCACCGTCAATAAATGGCGCCGATACGACGTATTGAAGATTTTGTCGTCAAAAAGTAAGGTTTTGAGTTCAGTTTATTTGTTTTCTAACGCCTATACGTACAAAACTAATAATAATATGATTACACTATAATTTTATAGATATATTAGGCCTTCTAATAACGTATATATTTTGTAGACTAATCTTTGATTTCATAGTAATTTTCGAGATTTTGTTTCTTGAGAGAATATGTTTTGAAATAGCCGGACTGCAGTGTAATGAAAAGCCACCTTTTAATTGCATAAAATGCAATAATAATTGTAGTAAGAGCAATCAAGAGTGGTACCGATGCAAAATTGTAATGGTTGGGCATATAAATCCTGTGGCGTAAAAGGGAAATTGCATTATTTTTGCTAAAAACGTTTTTAAGTTTTTGCAATGATTGATCTCAAACGTCAAATTTTTGACAGTTTCTTAGATTTATGTAAGTAAATATTTTATCGAGAGTTTGCGTTATTTAAAACGTTTTATAATTATATAAGATCTAAAATTATAGCTTAAGATTATTATTAAATAATATATTCGTTAATGTGCAGTTTTAATCTTGTAATAAGAACATGGCTTTTTCAAACATTGAGTTGGCTGTTTCAATACCTATAGGTTATGAAAAAACCAAATTTTATTTTTTTTATAAATGATTAGAAGTCGAAAAATATCGTTAATTTTGAAAAATGTTTTATGACATTACGTACATAAATGCATGAATAATTACAGATTTAAAAAAAAATTGATTTATTTATGTCCTTCTATATTATTTATCCCTTTTTTTAAAACTGGCTGTTTCATGCCACTTTCCCCCTACTCAGTATTATCTTGTTCTCTCCGTGTATTCATGCAACAGTTCTATTATTTTGCCAAAAATTGCTAGCACCGGATCTGGCATATTGGTACCGGATCCGGTAACCGTTTAATGATGTCGGATTGCCGGATCCGTTTTCCCGGATTGCAATCACTACATGCGAATCTATTTTTAAAAATTGTGCTTTTATAATAACCAATAACTTTTCAAATTAAGGTACCATTAAGATTTGAATTAAAAACTAATAATTACCACTTGAATGTAACAAATCGACATATATTATTTACGTGATCTTAAAAAACAAACATCAAAAATAATAATATACCTATATGGGTGATTCCATGCCAGATTTGATAAAGTTGCACCAGAGGGTAAAATTTTTCGGAATAACCTTGACGGTCGTTTAGTATATGTCAAAATATGCCTAAATCTCGATTTTTAGCTTTTGGAATGGTCACCGTTATATATAATCGCCGAATCATTTTTTCGGCCAAATTTGAAAAATCCAAATACAAATTTCGAATTTTGACCATAACAATGATAAAATCGATCGTAAAATTTTTTGAAAAGACATAGGAGATTGGAATTTTTCTGTAAAATTTGATGGTTTTTGAATTTTTCTGATATCTTACGACCATGCGCAGTATATGCAAAAATGTTTTTTTCAAAAAATTTTATCTTCAAAACTGATATATTTTTTGGTTGAAATTTTTAGAGAAGATAGCTAAAAGGATGTACTTTCGAATGATTAGAGTGGGATTTTTGATATTTTGGGTTTAAATGTGACTTATAGGTTAAATTCGCTGAAAAGGAATTTTTTTAATAGGAATATTCCACGTCAAAACCGAAGAAAATCTCACCAATTTAGTCGAAATTTGGCACACGATTTTTAGCTGATCATATATGATTGTGTACCAAATTTCAGCTGAGTATCTCAAAAAATGAAAATTTGGCACGTGTTTTAGTGACATTTCCTGAGTAATAAAAAAAATTGTGTCTATGATGTCTCATAGGTACTAATATATGAAAAATTAGTCAAGAAATCGTATGCAACTAGAATTTTCGATGTAGCTTACGACGCATGTATCGATAAATATCTGGGAAATGTTACGTCAGTTTCAGATTCCTTGGGAAATTTTGATTATATCTCTCTGAGTTCGATTTTTCATTTTTCATTTTTGAGATACTGAGCTGAAATTTGGTACACAATCATATAAGATCAGCTGAAAATCGTGTGTCGAATTTGGACTAAATTGGTGAGATGTGATCTAATTTTCTTCGGTTTTGACATGGAATATCCGTATTAAAAAAATTCCTTTTCATCGTATTTATCCTATAAGTCACATTAAACCCAAAATATCAAAAATCGAACTCTAATCATTTGAAAGTACATCCTTTTAGCTATCTTCTCTGAAAATTTCAGCCAAAAAAATATCAGTTTTGGAGATATAAATTTTTGAAAAAAAAACACATTTTTGCATATACTGCGCATGCGTCGTGAGATATCAGAAAAATTCAAAAACCATCAAATTTTACGGAAAATTTCCAATCTCCTATGCCTTTTCAAAAAATATTACGATCGATTCTATCATTGTTATGGTCAAAATTCGAAATTTGGATTTGGATTTTTCAAATTTGGCCGAAAAATTCATTCGGCGATTATATATAACGGTGACCATTCCAAAAGCTAAAAATCGAGATTTAGGCATATTTTGACATATACTAAACGACCGTCAAGGTTATTCCGAAAAATTTTACCCACTGGTGCAACTTTATCAAATCTAGCATATTTATCTATTCCGTTTAAAATTAGCGCAAAGCAAACATTGCCATTAAGCGGAAACGGCTACAAAAGGGGCAAGTTTATTTTGAATTTTGTATCTTTCGTTTTATTATTTCCTTTTAACTGTTACTTCAATTTGAAAAAGACACCTATTATTACACTATCTAAAGGACAAATTTGCTTGACACATTACAAGTATACTATGACAAAAGTTTCTTTCAAAACAAATCGAAAAATATCGTAATTCCAAATTGTAATAAACATTTCAAAAAAAATTAATATCGAAGTGTCAAAGATAGTTTCTGATAATTGCCATTTTTAACGAAAATGATAGGTAGAATCTTCTGAAAGTATTCGATAAGTTAAACTGTCTTTTAGGTTTTAGCAGAGAAGTTTAATTAGGATACTTACTGCTTTTAAGAAGAGCAATAAAATTGAGCATTTTAATTAGAGTCGTACGTTTTTGAAAAATAACAGATTTAATATTAGGTTCTACATAATATGTAGGTATTAATTTGGCATAAAACAAATCAAAAGTTTGTTTTCTTCTAAGGAATTAATTATGGATTAATTATGTAAAAGTTATATCTATGTTAATTATGATTCTGTTTGCTATATAAATAAAATGTTTTTTATAGGTTGAAATTTGAACACATCAATTCATTGAGTAGTAGTAGAAAGTTGTCCAAAAGAAGGAGTGTGGAGGAGTTTTATTTCTTTTAAATACCTATCAATATTTTCTAAAGTATTTATTATCATTTAACAATAGCTTAATGTTTAAGCTGACAAAACAACGTTTGGTGTATAAAATAGAAGAAGCATCTTTAACTCGATACTATTATACCACACACATAATCACTTGATTAAACTTTCCAAATAGAATGTAGCACTTCATGAGTAGTATATTTTTTTATCATTTGATTCGGTTAATTTTAAAAAAATGTTTAAATACAATTTAACAAAGGAAAATAAAATATTAAAATGTGTGCACAATAAATAGAAGAAATCTTACTTTTTTGAAGATTATATTGGGTAATTTACAAATTTACTAAATTTAGTAAATGCACATTTAAGAAAAGTATTTTTTATTGAACAGCAATAGAAAGTAATTTATAATTGTAGTAAATCTGTAAAATATTTTAATAATTCAATCCATGAAAACATACTTACTTCTAAATTACTACTCGTAGAATTTAGACATCAAAGTTTTGAGTTTTCTTAATTTAACGATTTATAATTAGTTATTACAACATTGATTTATAATTAGAGATTTTGAGATTATATTGTAATTTGCTCGTGCATCTAATTACTTTAAACAACTCTTAATTTACCCATTTCCCTAAACAGTCAGCATTAAAATAACAGTCGTCTAATTTACAGAAGACCCCACTATGGAAGGCCGAAATGCATTTTTTTTCCATTTATAGTGGTAAAAATGATGAATAAAAATGCATATTTTATGTATGTAATACATGGTACATATTTTTATTTTTTTTATGTATTTAAACAATACAAAATTTAGGCTTTGAAAAAATCTCAAAAACGAAATCACAGATAGAGGTTTAATAATTTCGTTTAAAAGAGGTATTTCGAAGTATCGGGCCCACTTAACCATGTTTCACTGTATATACCTACTTTAAATACTAATTGTTTGTACGTGTACTATTCCACATAGTCTTCTTGATTTACTTAACTTACACGAATAAAATATTTCGTGACGCCTGAATACTAAGAACGAAACCTAAATTTATTGTAAATTTAAATTTTCTTTCGTATGCAAAGCAATGGTTTAATTGTTAGTATACAAGCACGTTTTATATTTTAGTTATTTGATTGTTAAAAGTTACAGCGAAAACGATATTTGAATATTCTTAATTCAATATCTAATTTTATTATTTTTGTTATTTATTTTCTCAGGCACATAACTCATAAAAATATTTTATTTGATTTTTCTAATATACAAAAAGTTAATAATTGTTTTTCTTTTAGATTGTGGAAGGGCTACGGTAAAAGGGGGTCGCGTGTCGCCCGGCTCACGGCCCCCGCAGCAGCCACGGGCACAAGTTGCTCCTACTCCAAAGACCACCGAAGCCCTCGCCATTCTTGTACAACATTTAGTATTTAATGTAAGTTTTTAAATATCTCAACTTAGCAACTTTCATTCGATGCATTCGTGTTTATTACTTTTTTATAGTTAGAAGCATTCCGAACTCCGTCACTAAAAAAGCAGTTAGATAAAAGTCGACATGCTGCTGAAGAAGCTCGAATTTCTTGTAAGCAAATCGAAGAAACACTTTCACAAATTCGATTAGAACATGTACGAGTAATTGAAGAAGAACGCTCGCGGAGTCAAAAAGAATTAACCGAATTACTTCAACACCATAAGACTGATATTGCACAACGTAAGCTTGATTTATTTACATTTTTTCAAAAATTATTTATGAACATATTATCCATAATTAATATTTTATAGTAAATCAACAACAAAATGAAACCGAACAACGACTTCTGAATGAGCACGAAAACATAAACAAACAATTGGTTTCATCTTACAACGAACAGCTTATAAAACTTCGTGCAGAATTCGAAAAATTACAAAAGACGCATGCAGAACGACTGGAGATATTACGCGAAGAAAATGATTCCATAAGGGAAACCATCGACGAGAAGAATCTGTTCATAGAAAAACTACAGACATTTAAAAAAGATAGCGAAAAATTCAATAAAGAATGTCGATCTAAAGAATTGGAATATAAAACGCAAATTACTTCGGCACTAGAAGAAATTGGTAGATTGAAAGATGATAATTTGAAACTGCTAAGCTTTGCTACAGAAGGAAAAGAAAATAAATTACAGGTAAGATGATTTATGAAAAAATAGAATATGCTTCAAGTTTATCATTTTTTCTACCAATGCTGATATATATTTTTTTGATAACTATAGTTCCTAACACTTCATTTCATCTACTTGTTCTAAGTAAAGATCCCCTCATTTAAGTATACTTAAATAAAAACAAATAATTTGTGACACATGGTCATTATTAATTTTATTAATTTATTTGTAGGGTGTGTTAGCTGAAGCGGAATCTTTGAGAGCAGTTTTAGATCTAAAACAAACAGAAGTGTCAGAGTTACGACGAGCACTGGGAGAAGCTAATCAAAAGGCAGATATATTACCAAGCATGATTGAAAAAGTGTCCGTCTTAACTGCACGTTGTGAAGATCTTCAATCTCAGTTAGAACGAAAATCGATTTGTGAAAAGTAAGCGAAAAATCACGATCTTCATAAAATTCATAAATTCTCTAAAATGTTTGTTTAATTTCAGTCAACTAATCAACGACAACAAAAAACTTAAAGAATCGCTAAAAGAAGAGTTTAATCACTCTAAGAGACTAACTCAACATAATGAAGAATTACAATGGAAACTAAAACAAAACAAAGAAGTAGTTACTCGGGTCTTAGAACAAGCCGAAGAAACCGCTTTCAATCGATCTTTATTAAGTGCTAGTTTTAATGAACGACATACCCCAACAAAAAATTTGGAAAGGGCAATGTCTTTTCGAGAGCGCTCGTTATCTAGTAAGAGCTATAACGGTGCTGATGGTTCTTTAAGATCTAGAAAATCAAAAAACTGTTATGATTTGGATTCTGAAGAGTTATCTCCTTCAGCTTCTCCAAAGGTGAAAGGTGTAGTGGAAAAATCGGATTCTGTGAGCTACGTTCTGGAAATGGAAGAAAGCCCTGAGATGATCGCAAATAGGCTTGTTAGACGGAGTTTTCGTAATTCGACCCCTCCGAAGACTACCCCAACAAAATCACCGGCGAACAAGAGACCACGTATGAAAAACACTCCTTTAAGTTTAAGTGCGTCAGCTAGTGCTATCGTCCCAAGTAAAAATATTAGTGATTACTCTCGTTCCCGTTCTGTTTCAGTGCGAAATGGTGATATTGACACTTCTAGTAGTCACTCAGATGAAGTATTTATGTGGCACATAACTACGACTAGTACACCCTATATGAATAAGTACTCTGATGAAAAAATAAGTGAGGATGATTTTCATTCTTCACCACCAGCTTCTTTAAAATTTGAACATAATATAGATTTAGATGATTACAATGATGACGACATCAAACTGCCAACTCTTCCTAGTGAGATTGGACGAAAAAACGATGCCCATACACTGCCAGTACCAAAACATTTAGCCGGAGAAGCCATGGTGTCTGAAAGTAACTCCGATGATGAAAGTACGACTAGTTCGTCGAGTGGACAATTGTGAGCGGAACTTTTATTTTAATTTTGTAATTTTATTCTAGTTTAATCAATTTGAAAAAAATCAGCTTGCCGTATCTTGAAATAGTTTGAAGAATGGTAAAAATCCAGAAATTATTGCACTAATCCTATTTATCTAAATTTAAAAGAAATCCTCTTGTATTTATAATGCAAATTATATAAATATTTCTTCGACTTACGAGAGAAAAAGTGTCGTTTATAGATTGAATCCACATTCAAACTAATTTATTAGAAAGAAATGTTCTTACATATTTACCTGTTAATGCCATTGTTTTATACTTTGTAAAGTATGCGTGAAATTTTAAGGTGTAAATTTTTACTTTATTATAATAATTTTTAGTGGTTGTGACTTTAATATTCCGTAAATACACAATAATTACAATTAATCAGTATTCCTTCAGAATCTCTGATGTTATTTGTTAAATATATATTTTATTTTTATGGTAATTGCTTGTAGTCGGCCAAATGCTGATTATGATGTACATACAACTATATTCTCTTAAGAAATTTGTCATTTATGTATTTGTTATCTGGTTTATGTGAGAAGTTATTTATTTTTTGTGGTAGTAGATATAAGGTGTGTTAAAATAATCAGATTTGATATTTTATAAAATGTTAGGACCAAATAGATTTTCACAATTAATATTTATTGTATAAAGTTGAATGCAATTTAATGTTTTTCTTATGTACGAATATTGTGAAAGTGTAAAATATAGTTAACAATTTTCAAAATAACTTATTTTTTATGGGGGGATGCTAACACATCGTTTCTGACTTGAATAAAAAAATTCCAGTCTAATTTGTATAATAAACAATTGGAGGTCCATTTAAGGATAATATTTTTAAAGAATGAAACGATATTAAATAATTGTATTGGAGACAATTATTTAATATTCTTTCATCGATGCAGTATGATGTACATAATCTGTTTTATTGTTAAGGTCACCTAACATTGTAATCGTTTTTAGTATAAACGATAGATATTCAAGTGAAAGTATTTGATATCTTACATATGAGAAACTATCGGAACTCATCATTTTAATAGTTTTAACTCTGTGCAGTGCACGTCTTTAACCGTTTTTACAATATAAATAAAATTATGAAGCATACAGTTTTTTTTTTAATTTGTGCGTTGCCCATTTTAAATGCCCAAAAATATCCCCATTGGGAAATCAACAAAAACTCTATAGTGCATTTATTTGAATGGAAATGGTGAGATATCGCCACTGAATGCGAACGCTTTTTACAACACAAAGGTTTCGCTGGAATACAGGTAAAAGTCTTAAATTACAAAAAAAGCTTTCTTAAAATCACTATAAAACAGATCTCTCCACCTAATGAGAATATAGTCGTTCCTAACAGACCGTGGTGGGAAAGATATCAACCAATTAGTTACAAATTGCAAACTAGATCAGGAGATGAAACTTATTTTTTAAACATGACAAAAAGATGTAACGCGGTTGGGATTAGGTAAATATGGAAGATTAACCTTATTCACCTTAAAAATCTTTTTAATTTTAATCAAAGAATATATGCTGATGTTATTATAAACCATATGGCTGGAGAATCTAAAAATCCGATAGGAACAGGAAAAAGCGTTGCTAATCCTGATAAGAAAGAGTACCCCAATATACCTTATGGACCTTCAGATTTTCATAACACCTGCACCATTGCTGATTATCAAAACGCTGATAACGTTTGAACTTGTGAATTATCGGGGTTAAAAGATTTGAATCAAGTAAAGTTTTTTAATTTTAATTTAAAAGAAAACTATATATGTTTAATTAAAGGCTAGCCCATCAGTTCAATCAAAAATTGTTGATTTTCTAAATCACTTGGTGGATTTAGGAGTGGCGGGATTTAGGATAGATGCTGCTAAACACATGGATCCAAAAGACATGTCTACGATATTTAACAAAGTTAAAAATTTAAACGTTGATTTTGGTTTCAATCCCAACTCACGACCTTTCATTTATCAAGAAGTAATTGATTTAGGTGAGTTTTTATTTTAAATTAAATTAAAGAGTAATTTTATATGTCAATTATTTCAAGAAGTGAAGCAATTAAAAGTGGTGACTATGTACAATTAGGTGCAGTCACCGAATTTAAACATTGTGCCGAAATTGGAAAAATTTTTAGAGCAAAGGATAAATTGGCCCATTTATCACAATGGGGTCCTGAGTGGGGCTTTCTTAAAAGTGAAGATTCTCTCATATTTATCGATAATCATGACAATCAAAGAGGCCATGGAGCAGGCGGAGAAGATATTCTCACATACAAAACTCCTAAACAATACAAAATCGCAATCGCTTTTATGTTAGCTTATCCCTATGGAATAACTCGTATAATGTCCAGTTATTATATTAATACCACTGATCAAGGTACAAATCACTAATAGTTAAAAGTAGATATATAATAATTTATAATTAATTTAATCGTTTAAAGGGCCCCCACAGGATCACAATGAAAACATTTTATCGCCTTCCATAAATCCACAAGACCTATGTGATTCAAATTGGGTTTGTGAACATCGATGGCCACAAATATATAACATGATTAATTTCAAAAATGTTGTTGAAAACACAAATTTAACAAATTGGTGGTCAAACGATTATCAACAAATTGCATTTTCCCGCGGTGATAAGGGTTTTATAGCTTTTACAAATTCTGGTAATTTAAAGGAATTATTAAAAACCGATATGCCATCTGGTTTTTATTGTGATATAATAAGTGGCAAATTAGCCAAAAATGGGAAATGCACAGGAAAAGTTGTCAAAATACAAGACGGAGGAATAGCTGATGTACAATTGGGCGATCAAACTGATGGCGTTTTAGCTATTCACATAAATGCTAAACAAACTACTAAATAATTGCTTCTATTCCATTTTACATTATTTTCCAATAATTCATTTTATTTTTAATCAATGTAGTATTCGTGAATAAAAAGATTTATTTAAATTTATATATTACAATTAAAATACCATTTCAATTCAAAATTAAAACCACTCCTTATATCCATAAATTAAATTAAAGAAATGAAATTGCGCTATTTCAAGTAAATTATTTATAAATTTTGTATTTAAATGTTGTTTTGTAGATATCATCGTAATTCCTAACGAATACGACTATTTTACAAACATTGCTGTAACAGTTTCAATTTTTGTATGATTTATTTAAGATTAGTAATTTTTTAATAGTAATGTTCCAAAGCAATAAATAATTATGACCTATTACTATTTTTTACTGATTGTGTTTAAATTATATTTAAATATGTATCGTTAATATTCTATCAAAAATTGACCTCCATGCTAACTCTTTGTATAAAATTACATTTTACTTAGATTCATTTTATCTATAATTATAAATAGAAATAACGGCATTTTTCTTAAATACATTTAATAGAATTTCAAAGTTAAGTGTACAGTAAGTACTGATATGTACTTAATAAAATTTATAATAAGTTAGCTTTTAATTTGCAACAGTTTCATTTTACATGTTATTATTTGTTGCAAAATCATTTATCATGTTTTTTAAGTATTAAAGTAATTGTTCTATCTCTATTCCTTATCAATAAATAATTAATCTTAAAAACAATGATGTATAATTAACAACATATGTAAGGAAATTACTCAGTTTATAAATTAATAAAGGAATTGTTCAAGTATCTTAATTTTTCTTTCAAATTTAAGATTAGATACACAATTGATAAAAGTGAATTATAAAAACGTCTAAGTATTTCTGATTTATAATATTCATCATGAAATGTTTACTGATTTTTTTATTGCTGCTTGTGGCGTGCAATGTAGAATTATCAGAATCTCGAAAACAACCTCACTGGTGGAAAGATCGTAACACAATTATACATTTATTTGAATGGAAATGGAAAGATATTGCCCGCGAATGTGAAGATTTTCTTCAACACAAAGGATATGCTGGTGTTCAGGTAATTTTGCCGTATCATTTTATTATAAACTCGTAATTTGTATTAATCGCAGGTTTCGCCACCAAATGAAAATTTGGCACTGAATGAACATCCTTGGTGGGAAAGATATCAACCAGTAAGCTACAAATTAGAAACACGATCTGGTAACGAGAATGATTTCTTAAATATGACAAAAAGATGCAATAAAGTGGGAATTAGGTAGTATTTAAAAAATATATAATTGTTGTAAATCTCAAAATATGAACTTATAATTTTAGAATATATGTAGACGCTGTTATAAACCATATGACGGCAGGATCAACTAATCAAACAGGTACCGGAGCAAATTCTGCTGATCCAGTTACTCAGAAGTACCCTGGTGTGCCTTATGGTCCTTGGGATTTCAATAGTCGTTGTGAGATTCAAGGATCTGATTACCAAAATAATGCAAATGCCATCCGAAATTGTTATCTTGTTGGTCTCAACGATTTAAATCAGGTAATAATGTTAGAAATTAAATATATTAACTTAAAAATTACAAACTTCCCACATTTCAGAATAAAGATTATGTGAGAGAGAAAATTATTGAATATTTAAATCATTTAGTAGACTTAGGGGTTGCTGGTTTTCGTATTGATGCTGCCAAGCATATGTGGCCACAGGATCTAAGCTATATTTATGAAAATATTAAAGATTTAAATATTTCTTTTGGTTTTTCACCAAAATCTAAGCCTTTCATTTATCAAGAAGTCATCGACTTAGGTAACATTCACAGCATCAATTTAAAAATTTAATGTAATAGATATTTTTTCCATATACAGTAAAACTTCCATATAACGAACTGCTGTATAGCGAATTTCTCCATATAACAAAGTTTTAAGCTGTATACTGCTTAATTATGCTACTTAAGTTATAGTTCTATACAGCGAATATTTTCCAGTATTAAGTAACTTCGTTATACAGAAGTTGGACTGTATTTTTATTCATTTTATAATCTGTAGACCCAATAATACTTCGCAGCTTTTTAGGTGGAGAAGCTGTTTCTCGTTATGAATATATAAATATGGGGACCGTAACAGAATTTAGGCATAGTGCAGAGATAGGAAGAGTTTTCAATGGCAATGATAAATTAGCATATCTCTCTAATTGGGGTCCAGCTTGGGGATTATTAGAAAGTCAAGACGCTTTCATCTTCATAGATAATCATGACAATCAAAGAGGACATGGAGCGGGCGGAAATATTCTCACCTATAAAAACTCTAAAAAATATAAAATGGCCACAGCTTTTATGTTAGCTTATCCTTACGGGATAACTAGAGTTATGTCTAGTTTTGCTTTTGATAACACTGACCAAGGTAAAAAAAATGTTTTTCTATTTTTTATCAGAGATTCTATTTATTTTTTCGTAGGCCCTCCTCAGGATAGTAACGGAAATATAATATCACCCCTCATTAAACCGGACGATACATGTGGCAATGGGTGGATATGTGAGCATAGATGGAGACAGATTTATAATATGATTAGATTCACAAATGTTGTTAAAAATACTACGTTAAATAATTGGTGGTCTAATGGAGATCAACAAATTGCTTTTTGTCGAGGGGATAAAGGCTTCATTGCATTTACCAACTGGGGTGATTTAAAACAAACGCTGCAAACATGTTTGCCATCAGGAATATATTGTGACGTTATCAGTGGTACTGTAGATAGCGATGGTAAATGTACTGGAAAAACAATTAATGTACAAATCGATGGAAAAGCTTACATTGAATTAGGTTACAATGAAGAGGATGGGGTATTGGCAATTCACATAGAAGCTAAACAATATTTGAAATCAAAATTATAAAGAATTTCGTCATAAATAAAATTTTATAAAAATTATTTGTTTTTACAAAATGCAGTCTTAATGATATTGTAACTGTATACCACCCTTATACCATAATGCAATAGAAAATCTAACAAATTTAAAATTCTATGGCGTTCTAACACAGTGTTCATATAAATACTGTAACTTAGCATTTCGTTTTACATGTTTTTCTATTGTAGATAACGGTTTAGGATACAAATCAAATACTCCTATATTAATCAAAAAATTTGTATTCCTGACTTTCACTATTCTATCCAGATGTGAAGAATTTGTTCTATAAAAAAATTAATCAAATATTAAATACATCTTATTAAGTTTTCTCTTACCTAAAATGTTTTTTAAAAGTTATCATAAAAGAACAATCGTCAGCAATTGCTGAAATTAAATAAGGAACCAAATGCAGTTCAGAATATTTGCCTCCATATTTTAAAATATTTTGAAGCTCCTCTGAATAAGATTTTATTACACATTGAAGACAACTACCATTTTTATCTGTTTTTAATAATTTGCAAACATAACTCCATTCGTTAATCTTATTTATATTATTATCTAATCCTTTCCTAACGTTATAATAAGTTTGCACTCCTAACTTATTTAATTTTTGAAGAGATAATATTTTTTCCAAGACACATCCAGAGGGTAACATTGCGTTTGTAAAAGCACATGTATTTTCAACTACACTATTATAAAGGGTATTCTCAGAAGGCATTACTTCTACATTAGAATCACATATTTCACAGCCCGGTTTAGACAAAACTATTAGCATACTTTGTTGAAGTAATTCACAAAACCTGTCTATCATACTAAAATTAACAATTACGAATTCAGTTAATCAAGTATTTAAAGTAAAAAGCTTTACCTGTCTCTATCCTGATTTGTATCTCCAAATATTTCAAAGAGCAAGGTATAAAATACTTGGTCCGAAACATGCTCACCATAATAATATATCCCATCTTTAAATAGTTTAAAATTGTTTTGAGGATTTTTAATAAGCGATTTCAAGGCATGAATCATCCTATACTTGTCCCTATAAATAATTTCAATATATAGACCCATCAAATTAATAATAATAAAATTAACTCACCCTGAAAACAAATTCAAAGGGCAGTACGAACTGATTTTTTCAATCTTATGTTCTTTCGCCTAGAATTACGATTACTAAAATTAAAATCTTAATAGCAAATTTTCAAAAATTAAAACCTTTAGAAATTGGTTTAAGCAAAATTGGCACTTTTTATTATTTCTTTCAGATGGATGAATCCAACCTTGTTTGGGTTTCAATTCAATTGCATATATAGAATTTCTATTATTTCTTATATCTAATTTTTTGGGAAGAAACGCATAATCAATAAATAGTGCAGCCTTTCCAAATTGTAAAGTTTTATGTCTACGATAAGCTAAAATATTGTCATTCAGGTTCCCAATATAAATATAGTTAATCCCTTTGTTACCTGGCCTGTATGGTAATACTTCTTTGTTAAGCTTTTGAATTTCCTTCTTTGAAATAGAAATACTAGTTGCAGGATGCACATAATCAATTCCAAATAAGGACACCATAATAAGATTGTAAAAGTTCATTTGAATATTGTTATCAGAATATTTTTCGTAATCCCAATAAAAAATATATTTTAGCCAATGCAATAGCCATTCTAGCAAAGTTTTAGGTTTATTACATTTGGCTATCCTTAAGATTTTGTGAGTTTTTGGTAATGATAATACTATGTTAGCATTTCCTTCTCCTCTATAAATCCATCCACTGGACAAGTTTTTAAATGTCTTTTGCAAATTTAAAGACATTATACAATACTACTAAAAATAGAGTTTTTTAATTAAGTTAATATAAAATATATAAACGGTCCTTTTCAATTTTGTAATAGAATTGATAATTATAATGCTGTACCTTATTTTCTTTCTTAGTGGTGATATTAATTGGCACAAATATTTAAACTTTTACGAGAAGAAACCATAATTAATGTCTTTTTTTTATAATTTTAATTTAATTTTTTAATATTTATCCTCAAAAATTGAGGTTAACATTCAATATTGCCAACCTTTTTGTCAATGCAAAACCAATTGCTAAATGAAGTAACCAACTAAAATTAGTAAACTCGTGTTGCTTCGAAAGCAATTGAATCTTACGTAAGTTTTTGATATTTATCTATAATCGTTATTTTAACTATATTTATTCCAATGATTAATATTTTCAACAATTTGCAGTTGCTGGGGAATACAAAACAAATGACCTATAAATAACAATTTTTCTAAAATCTTTCATACACAGATTTTATTTTAACAACTTTATTTATTTTTGGATATAAATATACGCAATTTATTTATACTTGAACTATATAACGAGGTAAGAAACATTACATATAATAAACTAATTTAACTTACAGTTATTCTGTGTGAATCTAGATATTTAAAAATTGTGGTTAATTCTATGGTTCACCTAAAAATAGATATGCTACAGAACGAGAAGGTTTTTAACAATTTTGTAAATTTTTGCCTTAATTACACCAATGCTTATTATGTGTTATTCGAAACAGTTATAGGTGTAAATTAAATGTACATATGATTAGCAGAAACATGCAGTATTTTAGTTTCTTCAGCTGTAGCTTTTATAAATATTATTTAGTATGACATTTTGTATTTATATCATTAATTATTTATGCACTGATTAATGACTGTGTTTTTGTTTCAGTTTTTGCTACCTGTTCTGCATGCTAAATGTTATAGCCGTTATAAGCACTTAGCATGGCAGCATATTTGAACCGCACAGTTTCTATGATGTCTGGTGATGGTCCACACAATAGATCCTCCCTAGCACCTCTTAGTGACTATCGCGCAATACGTACTCCTGCTGCTGACAATTCTCCTTTACAGATATTTGTAAAAGCTAAGAAGAAAATCAATGATATATTTGTAGAAATTGAAGATTATGTTGATGATGCTGTTGATTATATGAATAGTAAGTTAAATTATTTATATCAAACACAAATTATATATGGTTCTTATAGATGTACAACAACGCCAACAAATTATTGATAACGAAGAAGTCAAACAAACAGAAACATTTAAAGCTAAAGTACATGGAATTCGAGATGTATTAGCAAGAGATCATATGAAAGTTGCTTTTTTTGGTAGAACTTCAAATGGAAAAAGTTCTGTAATCAATGCTATGTTACGAGAAAAAATACTACCCAGTGGAATTGGCCATACTACCAATTGCTTTTTACAGGTCGGTAATGTTTGCTCTGCTCCATATTGTGGTATATATTTTACTCAATAGTCTTGTTCTATATTATGGTATACAATAACATGACCATATGTCCAGTTTTTAGTTGATCTGTTTTGTGTGCTTTAGCTCTGGAATGTCTTGTTTTGAAAGAAATGTCAATTATGATAGTGAATATTCACAAATTCTACCAAGACTTTCATTTTGGTCTTTTTAATTAAAAACAAATTAACTACAGTAGACCGCTTAATGTTATTAACCGCTTAGTGTGATCAAATAGTCTTGTAAGTGATCCAACCTAATACAAAAGCATTAAAATTTGTTTGTTTATTGTTATCAATATTTTATTTATTGTGATCAATGTCGAGTCCGTTAGGCAATAGGACACTATTTTTTATAATTTTCAAAGAAACAAAACGACTGGAACTAACCATAGTGTTTCAATAACTATCGATCTTTTTCAATAAATTGGATTATCTTCTAGTTACTATAAAAATCGCAGTCACTCTTTTGCAAAACGGCAATTAAAATCTTAATGTTTTACCACTTTTGCTGCTGCCTTGCACTTATTGTTATCAGTCAGTTAATGTGATCACTATCTAGGTCCGAAAGGATTACTTTAAGCGGTGTCTACTGTGTAAGGTTCAATTCTTAATAAAAAACGCAAAAATATAATAAATAATTTAAGCCCTAAGAAGAAACTCTGGAAGCTGCAATATGATTTTATAATTTTTTACTAAAAGTGTTAAATTAATTATTGGGAATCGTGTTTCATTTTCTTTCTTTGTTCGAAAATGTGCCACTTTACGAAAAAGTAATACAGAACTATTTCTTTTTACAATTGTCAATAATTAAAGCGATTTTTTCAAATTGTATTTCGTTTTATGGAATGGAGAGATTAAATTATTTGTTCAATTGTAAAATCATTCCGTATTTTTATAGGTAGAAGGGTCTTCTACTGACGAACCATACTTGATATTAGATGGTAGTAATGAACACTGTGCCGTAGAATCTGTAGGACAATTAGCACATGCCTTATGTAAGGAAAAATTAAATGAGTCACAGCTAGTAAGGGTCTTTTGGCCAAAAAATCGATGTATACTACTGCGTGACGATGTTGTTTTTGTGGATTCTCCTGGAGTCGATGTATCACCTAATTTAGACGAATGGATTGATAAACATTGCTTGGATGCCGATGTATTTGTGTTAGTTGCTAATGCAGAATCTACTCTTATGGTTACGGTAATTTTGGTTTATATTTTACAAAAGCAAATATTTAATTGTATAATTTTACAGGAAAAGAACTTTTTTCACAAAGTATCTATGCGACTTTCAAAACCAAATATATTTATTCTAAATAATAGATGGGATGCTTCTGCTTCTGAACCGGAGTTTTTAGATCAAGTGAGTTACTAAAATTATTTTTAATTTTAATTATGTATATTTTAGATTTTTTTATTTAGCAAAAAAAATTAAATTTTAATTCTTTAGAAATCTGATTAATAATAATAAAATAATAGTAGTTTTAAATAATTTATTTATCATCTATATTTGAAGAATTACATTCACTGCAAATATTTATTTTAATATTAATTATTTTATTAATGCAAAATTTTGTATTTTCCTCTGCTAGCAGTGTGATGAACAGGCAGAGGTGAGTTTGTTCAGTATTTGCTTTTAAATTACTACTTTGCAGTGTTTAGATATTTTATAAAAATAAAACGTAATAGGAGCAAATATTTATGGAGTATGAATTATTAAAAAAAATATTACCATTATTTATTTGGAAATAGGTGAGAAGACAACATCAAGAACGAGGAGTTGATTTTCTTGTGAAAGAACTGAAAGTTTGCTCCCCCAAAGAAGCCGAAGAAAGAATATTTTTTATTTCTGCAAAAGAAGCCTTAATAGCCCGTCTAGCCGAGCAGGGTCACTCAACAAACACTACTTTAGCGGAAGGATTTCAAAACAGATACTTTGAATTCCAAGATTTTGAACGAAAATTTGAAGAGTGCATTTCAAAATCAGCCGTAAAAACCAAATTCGAACAACATACACAACGTGGAAGATTCATAGCTAGGTAAAGAACACGTCTCAATTATTTTATAATTAATTGATGGAATTTTTAAACTTTTTAGCGAATTACGAGATGTATTGGATAAACTTTTTAACAATGCACAAAAACAAAAAGAAGAAAAGTTACAGAAACGCAAGGAACTTAACGACAAGATGAATTACACAGAACAACAACTTATGGTTATCACACAAGAAATGAAACAAAAAATTCATCATATGGTTGAAGATGTGGAGCAACGTGTTTCAAAAGCTCTTAATGAAGAGATTAGACGTCTAAGTAACTTAGTAGACGAATTTAATCTTCCTTTTCACTCTGAACCATTAGTTTTAAATGTATATAAAAAAGAACTCCATTCTCATGTTGAAACTGGATTAGGATCTAATTTAAGAGCACGTTTGTCTACTGCCTTGGCGCTTAACATCGAATCAAGTCAAAGAGAAATGACTGAAAGAATCGAAGCTTTAGTGCCACCTTCACAAAGAGGCTCTTCAAATATAATACTTCCACGGAGGCAACCTTTTGAAATACTTTACAGATTAAATTGTGACAACCTGTGTGCTGATTTTCGAGAAGACTTGGAATTTAGATTTTCTTGGGCAATTACCGCATTGATTCAGAGATTTGCAGGAAGTGGACGTGGTAATGTTTTAGCTTTAAAAAACAAACGGGATAGTCCTACAAATTCTATTTTGCCGATGACACCAATTGATCACATGGATGGTCCTTTACTTTACAACAACCCCAGCCCAGATGACTGGTCTGTTTTAACCAAAATTGCTGTAGCAAGTGCAACTTCTCAAGGAACTATGGGAGGATTATTAGTTGCTGGATTTTTACTTAAAACTGTTGGATGGCGCGTTATCATCATTACAGGTGCTGTTTATTCGTGTTTATATTTCTATGAAAGATTAACATGGACAAACAGAGCTAAAGAAAAATCATTTAAAAAGCAATATGTTGCACATGCCACTCGTAAATTACGCATGATTGTAGATTTAACATCGTCCAATTGCAGTCATCAAGTACAGCAAGAGCTTAGTGGTAATTTTGCGCGTTTATGTCATCTTGTTGATGAAGCAACGGGAGAGATGGATACAGAATTAAAAGAATTAGAAAGTCATGTAACTGGATTAGAAAATGCAGCTGGTAGAGCAAAAGTATTACGCAATAAAGCTAATTATCTTATACATGAATTAGAACTATTTGAAGATGCTTATCTTAAAATGCATCATTAACTTTAGATTTTACTAATATCTTAATGAGTTATATTTGTGCAAGAATATTGTACTACATCTATG
This sequence comes from Sinopyrophorus schimmeli, assembly GCA_036325965.1. Classification (NCBI taxonomy): domain Eukaryota; kingdom Metazoa; phylum Arthropoda; class Insecta; order Coleoptera; family Elateridae; genus Sinopyrophorus; species Sinopyrophorus schimmeli. The sequence goes on along the minus strand of JARFIZ010000025.1, from coordinate 256,157 downwards.
TGATAGTTGTTCATGTTAATATTTGTTTTAACAATGTGGTAATCAAGTTTTATTAATAATTTAGAAAAACATTTTAGATAAAATTTATATTTTACTGAATAAATTGTGTAACAATCTAAATTGCAAGAATTCCCAATTAGGACTAATTCATTTTATAAGAGCAATGCTGATTTGAACTTGCTTACAATTAGAAGTATATATGGTGCTCAACTTAGTTGACTGCATATTGATTGATCATATGGTTAAGTTAATTTATTTTTATTTTATTTAATTCTATTATATGTAATATGAATACAGAAATAAAATAATTACTTATTTAATTTTTCAAATATTATTTATTTAATGCAGTTTTAAAAGTGTTTCAATAGTTCCCATTGAAATCCAATCTTAATATTCTAAAGGCAATGAGCGATTTCTTGTAATACCCTTTATGGAAATATTTTTGAAAAAATTCATATCAAATCACGTATGCTATAAACACTGATGATTTTCAAAGAACTGAAAAATTATGATAATATGTAAATGTGTCGAAATAATCTTTGAATATATATAATAGTTAACACTTGTTTGTAAAGTATTTTTTGATCTACAGTTTTTCAGAAAATGCTTTGTATATAAGCTAAAAATAATTTTTTTCGTATTTTATTCAGAAACGTTTTTTGACGTGTTTGGAAAATGGAAAAGTTTGATTTTTTAACGCCAAAACGAAAGCAAATACATTTTTTTTTACTCGTTATATATTTTTATTTGATAATAGTATTGTATCAAAGGACGAAATATTTGAGTCCTTAAGCATAATATAAAATAAAATAAATCTTTGTTATGCAATATAATACTTTGGTATTACTACCAAACTTTTCACTGATTTTCCGAAAAAATATTTCAGTATAGGATATGCTGGTAGAAAGCTAAAAGTATTTGAAATAAAATTAGCAGCTTTAGAATTCTTAATTATTTAAATTTAAACTATTAATCATAATTATAAATTACGCTTATTGTTAGTTCCATATTATCAATTTAATTTTGAGGGATTCTGGAAATGCAGTTTAGAAAATTTAACGCAATGTTATCAACATAGAAATAGGAGATGGACGATTTCTAACGGTATGTTAGACATATTGAAACTGGTTTTTTTTATTGGCATTACTGAAACAACTGATACCATCGAATTTAACCGTCAAAGTTATCGTTATTTAATAACGCTAGTTTTTAAAGAAGCTTAATTTATACTAAAATAAATTAAACTCTGAGTTATAATAATTGTGTTTAATAGTGTAATAGTATATTATTTAAAATACATAATGAGTAATAAAAATTGGCAGAGTATTATAACCGAATGGGTGAGTTTGCAATGTTTAATTACATTCGTTTTATTTCTATGAATATTTATGAAGCCGAACATATAATTTCAAAAATTTTCCAGGTTAATTGTCTACAATTAATTAATCCTATAATACGTTATGAAGATTTACGAAATGGCAATTTTTTAGATATTTTGATGAAGAATTTGTAAGTGATTGATTGGTTTTGAAATGTTGTTTTTTGAATTATTTCGATTCAGTTATACTCAATGATGAGTTGAGAAATTTTGCAGGGGAAGTCAAATTAATTGAAGAACAACAAAAGAAAAAAATTAAGGGTACTATATATTGATCATAAGCTTTTTACTTTACTTTTGCTTTATAACCAAGTTTTAAATGCTGCCCAATGTGAATTTATAAGAAAATTATCTCTTTTTGACGGAATTAATTCAGAAAGCCACACTTAATATCAAAAATACTGTATTTGTATTGACTTTAGGATAATTTAATTATCTATTATATTAACGTTTCAGAATACATGAGGAAGCAGATGCATATATAAATCCGTTTAAATGTGCAACAGTGTTCTTAAAAAAGTATTATTGCTGCTTTGACTTTTCCTATGATTGTTCTATAGGAGAAAACATAAAAGATATAGAATTACTAGAAATCATTTCTTTACTTTTGCATTATACATGTATATATGACAAAAGAGAAATGTTCACTTCTCCTTTGTGTAGACTATTGTCATCAAATGCACAATTGTCCGTAAAAAAATTTTTAGAGTCTGTAGACGAAAATATAAGGAAAGAAGAACTGTTTCAGATTATCAGTCAGTGTTACTGTGACAAATCTCCTGAAGTATTGCAACAAAGAAATCATAAAAAATGTACTGCATTAGGCAGTCCTTTGCAAATTTTTTTACAAAAATCTAATTATAATGTATTGGAAAAAGAGGCTGAGATAAAGAAACTTCAAATGAAAGTAACTATTGAAAAACAACAAATCATTGAACTACAAGAAGATCTAAAAACTGAACAAGATATAAATAAAACTTTAAGTATGTTTAATATTTTTTAATTTTTAGAGTAATTAATTAAATTATTGTTACATATAGGCAAACAGTTGCAAGATAAACTTACAGAAATATTAAAACTAAAGAACAAAATTGATGATTTAGAAAGTCAGCTTAGTTTGACTTGTGAATCTCAGAAATGTTGTCAGTTACAAGAAGAGCTGCAAAATCAAAATAAAATGTTAAATGAGGACAATGAGTATTATAAAATGGAACAGGACAAATTGTATGAACTTCATCAAAGTATTTCAGACAAGGTAATTATTCAAAATAATTTGAATTTAATATTATAAAGATTCCTATCTTATTAGTATAATCATACAGAAATTTTCTTTTTAATAATTTAAATTACAATTAATCAAAAAGCATAATAAATTTTTGTCGTAAAAAGTAAACACAGGCATTCAATTTTCGAATGAAAATGATTTTTTACATTTTCTAAAGAATCAAGTTTATTTATTTAATTGAATTTTTTATTGTAGTTGTGTTTATTGTAATAGAATTTTTCAAAATAGTTTAATTAGCAACTACAGTGTAAACTCTTTATAACGAACTCCTTTATAACAAAAAATTCTGTATAGCATAGATATTTCGCAAGATCAGTTGGTCTACATTATTATCCATACATTAAAACTATAGCCTAATGCTCTTTTTTTTGTAACGAAATAATACGTCTTTGTTTACATGTCATTTAATTAGGTACTTTTTATGTACATTTTCTACGAATTGTTTGTAATTACTGTTCTAATACCTATGGATCCATTGTGAGAAGTTTTGACCGAAATACCACACAAATTAAGTTGTAAATTAATATAGCTAGCTAAAGAAAAACTTTGTACGTTGTCGAAAAGGTTTCTTTGATTCGAGCAAACATGCAAGAAGCACATAACGTAGCCAATTAGTAGATCAGTTTTTATTACTTTACGAAGGCGATCCTATTGCATTTGAAATTTTTTTATAACGAAAGAAAACACTCGGTCTCTTTAATTGTGTTATATAGAGTTTATACTGTATATGGTGATAACCACTTTATAAGTAAATATGATCTTATAACTTATTTGAACTTATTTTACAGCTAACGAAGGCAGAAGACAAAATATTAAAACTAACAAATCAAATAAAATTATTGGAAGATGATCAAATTTGTTTAAATCATGAAATAGAAGAGCAAATGTATTTGAACAACACTTTATCAATTCAAAACAAAGAATATTTACAGATAATCACAGAACAAAACACTTTCAAGAATGATGATTTGAATCTTTCTGATTCCCATGAAAAATCATTCAGTGTTCCAGAAAACGCAGGCTGCGTTATCGAATTACAACTCAAAGACATTGAAAAAGAAAAATTAGAATTGGAAAATCGTCTTAGTGAAATGAAAACCAATTTTGAGGAGAAACATAAAGAATCTGAAGTCAAATTTAATAGCTATGTAAGGTCTGAGAAAGCTTTAAAAAATACAATTAATACTCTCGAAGTCCAATTACGTACCAAAACTGACGAATTGGCTTTGTTAAACCAAAAACTTCTTAACTTATCAAACAACCAAGAGGAATTGCAAAATCAACTAAATAACTCTAATGTCGAAATTAATCTCTTAAAACATTTAAATGAGGAACAATTAAAAACAGAAAACGAATATAAAATCACATTACAAAATAATAAACAGACAGAGGATTTCTTGAAACAAAGGATTAATGATTTCGAAATGGAGCTAAATAATACATCTAAAAGATTATTGGAAGTAATGGAAAGTGAGAACTTGTTACAACATTGCGAAGAAAATCAAAAAGCTACAATTCAAGATCTAAATAAACAATTACTAATAAGCAAAGATGAAATATCTAATTTATTAAATTATCAAACTATTGTCGACCAAGAAAAAATATCAATGCAAAATACTTTTCAAAAAACTTTACATGACCTTATTATTAGTAATGTTTTAAAAGAACAAGAATTTGGAATTCTATTAAGGCACTTGAATACATACGAAAAAAATCTAAATAAGACTATTTTTACTCTTAAAGAGCAGTTAAATATAAAAACTACAGATAATAATGTGTTGAAGAAGACGATAAAACGTCTTTCAAACAAACATAGACAATCAGACAAGTTATTTTTACAAACACAAAATAATCAACAAGCACACTTTGATTACGAAAAAATAAAGATGAAGGATGATTTTAAAAAAGTGTTAAATGAAACATATATTGAATATAACGCGAAAATTGCAGTTTGGGAAGAAAAATTAAGGTATACTACAGAAACTGAAAAAAAATTGAATCTCGCAATAAATGATCTTAATGAGCAATTAACTGCTAAAGATAAAGCATTGTTAAACGCAAATCAATATATTGCGGATTTTAAGCAAAATATTTATTTACTTAAAACTGAAAACGAGATAACTTTAAATAATACAATTAAACAAAAAACTGAAGTAGAAAAAACTCTAACATTGAAAATTGACCAGCTTGATAAGTTGTTAAGTATCAAAAATAATAATGAAATATCTTTAAACCATATTATAAATAATTATGAAGAACAATTATGTTTCAAACAGCACGAATTAACGGTTGCACATGATACTTTATTGAATCTACAACTAAAATTAGAAGATGTAAATAAAGACCTTTGTGTGTTACAACAAATACAAAACGAAGTTTGTATTATGAAAAAAATCGAGCAAGAAAGTAAAGAACATCTAAAAATGCTTGAGGAACAAAAACAGAAACTTGAACAAGAATTATTAACCAAACAAAAAAACGAAGATAATTTAAATAAAACAATACAGGCCTTAAATAGCCAATTAAGTTTAAAACATCAAGGTATAATTATGTTACAAAGCAATAAAGAAAATTTAATTGAACAATTGAAAGAATTAAAGCAAGAATTTGAAACGTTTAAAAACGAATTTAACACCACTTTAAGGGAGTTAGAAGATAGTTTTAGTGAACTGCAATACGAATTAAGCGTAAATCTTAAAAGTAGCTCGGAAACACTAAGGGACATGGAATCACAATTGGAAATAAGGAAAGAAAAAATTGAAACATTAGAAAAGAACTGTAAAGAAAACGACACAATTTTTTCAACATTTACCGATGATCTAAAAGGTAAACAAGAATATATAAATGAATTGAATGAAACTATTATGTCGCAAACAAAATTGATAGAACCGTTGAAGGAGGATTGTTTGAATTTAAAACAACAATATTCTAAAGCACAGTAAGTGAATAATTGTTTTGCCACTTAAAGCCAATTTCTCTTAGTGGCAAAGGTAATTAAACGAATTAACGTTTAATTACTATTTTTTATTTCGTATACACTTAATATTTAACAAAAAGGTGATTATCTTTCGGAAGACGGTATGTCTGGACGTTTTCTGGTTTTTTCGTAAACTCAACTCGAATTGTTTTTTCTCACCTTGGTGATATACTTTTTTTGTTTTTCCAAAACCCCCCAATTTCAAATAATATCTAAAATTCGCTCTAGTTCTGAACAATAATATTTAAATGTACATTTATAACATTTGTTATTCTTATTAAATTTATTGAAAATATTTTATTTTCAGGCTAATTATTAAGAATTTAGAAGATCATAATTCGGCATTAAAACAAGAGAAGTTAATGTTGAAAAATAAATCAGAGGACTTACAAGACATTTTACAAAACATTGTAACTGAAATTGGAAGTAAAAATGAAGAACTTCATAATATAATTAATATTAATTCTAAAGGAGAACTACCATTAAATGTTACCAATACTACGAAGTTACCAGAATCTGAGTTAATAGACATTGTAGTTTGTAAAAGTAAAAACGAATTAGAAAGTCTTGAAGAGAATATTGCTAAAATAAGAAATACTTTGGAGTTGTTCGATAATCGAGAAAATACCTATATGAAACGATTACGGGATGCTAAAGAGGAATTAGATAATACAATTTTAAGGTATTCAGCATCTTTGGAAGAACATCATGAAACAAATAATGACAATGAAATTCAAATAAATAGTTTAACAGAGAATTTGCACGTAATGGTTGAGAAATATAATATTCTTACTTTGACTAATAATGAAAACGTTGAAAAATTGGATAATGCCCTAAAACAAATAAATGCCCTGCAAGAAAATTATAAATGTAATTTTGAGAATCTAAAAGAACAATTGAACGCAGTTGTTCTGGAAAATACAAAATTACAAGATGAAAACGCTTTTCTTCAAATTGAATTGAAAAATTGCACTATTGAAAAACTAGAATTGGATACTTTGCAAAATGAAAAACAGGCTGTTGTCGTTTCTTTAGAAAACGTAAGCAACTTTTTACTGTTATTATATTTATTTTATGGAACTTATATTATTGAGTTTTCATTTATTCAAGCTTTTTTAATTCAAGATACATATTATTTTAATTAATATTTTTTTTCTTATTATATATCCATAAAACGTCCAGACACTTCGTGTTGATAATTTGATCACAGTTTTTAAAAAGCAGTTTTTGTGCCATAAAACGAATATCTGAAATGTAACACCATTTTTATATTAAATGTAAATGTTAAGGGTTCAGTCTACCAAATTTCGTGGTGTATACTTTCAATGTAAATTTCAAATGGTTCCCACGGCCGTACTTTTAAACATCAAAATTTAATTTTTTTAATAGATAGAGACTATCTGCCCTAATTCAACCAGGATTTGGTTTTTTTTTAATTTACCAATTTTGCAAAAAAATATTAAGAGATAAACTGTCTAAACTTATTTTTGATCTTACGCCTGTAAAAATAAACTCCGATTTCATTTTTTTACTAATTTAACGAGAAAACTTGTGATATTTGAGGAACGATTTTATTTTTTTGCTAACAGTTTTATTTAATTTTTTTTTACTAAATTCGCAAATTAAAAAAAATGTGGAAGTGCTAGTTGTATTGGACCGGATGGTCTCTATTTATATAAAAAATTTAATTTTTTTTCTTCAAAACTACGGCCGTGACAGCGATTTGCAATTTACTTTGGAAGTATACAGCACGAAATTTGGTAGACTGGACTCTTAATAACTATAAACTAATTTATACTTATTGAAAATAACAATAATTTAAGTATTTTGTTAGAATACATAACATTTATTTTTAAGGTACTGTTAGAAGAAGAAAAAAATCACAAGATGAAATTAGAAGATATGGAATCCAAAATAATTCGCATACAATTAGAAAACAAAACTTTAAATGATAATGTACAAATGTTTAAGAAACAAGTTGAGGACTTGCTGTTAACTGTAGAAAATTTAAACTTGGAACTAAAGCAATCAGAGAATAATTTACGACAAGAGGAAGAAGAATCATCGAAGATCCTTAATCAAATTGTAGCAGAAAAAAACGAATTAATTACAAGATATAATGATACTTGCGCAGAAAAGATAAAAATAGAACAGGAATTGAATATTTTAAAAACTGGAAAGACAGAAACTAATTTAGAATTGCAGCAACAAATTGAGAGACATCTTATTGTATGCAAAGAATATACTAATATCGCGAACTGCTATAAAGTCAACCTCGAAAAATTGCTTTTAGAAAAAAACATATTAGAAAATTTATTGAGTGATTTAAAACAAAACCTAATGTCTGCACAAGTAAAATGTTTAAGTATAATTGATGACCGAGAACATATCAAAATGAAGGAGCAAATTGAATCTTTCAAAACTATTATAGATGATTCTAACAAACAATATATTAAGTTTTCTAAAATAATATCAAATTTTATTATAGCTTTTGTCGAAATTCCTACCAAATTTCAGACTGTGCTTACAGCGCAAGATGACATTAAAATGGAATCTATCGAAAATATGAATATTGAAAATGAACTGGAAAAAATTACAGATTGTAAAAATGCATTAACCGACCTACAGAATAAAATCACAACTTTCATATATACTTTGACAATGGTAAGTAGAAATGTATTCTTTTCTAAAATAAGTTTTTTTAAATCTTTGTTTATTACTATTATTGAATTTTTAGAAAGCTACAAAACCCCAAAAAGAAAATGTATTAAAATCGTTAAATTCAGACATTAAAATGGACAACGAAGATATAAAAAAGAGAAATATTCATTTAAAGCAACGTTTAACATTGTCAGATTACGCAAAAGGGAATTTAGAACGGAAAGTGAAAGAACTGCGTCAAGAAATCAAACAACTTAAAGACGGTACTACTATTATTAATCCTAACACTGGTAGTAAAGACGACGTTAATTTAAATATTGCAATTAAAGAAAATTATGAGAAAGAATTAAGCAAGATTAAATCAAAATGTACACTGCTGGAACAGGAAAAATCTATGATGCATAAAAAATTTACAGAAGATTATGAAAAATTGCAAAACGAACATGAAAAACTGCAAAGTGCATATGGAAATGTTGTAAGCGATAAATATAAATTGGATCTTGAAAAGACGACCCTTAAAAAAGTGATAGAATCACGTTCCAATCATTTAGAGGTAATTACTAAAGACTATAACGATTTGCTGGAAATGAACAATAAATTAAAAATCGATATGGACACTTTAAATTATAAACAAAAAAGATGTCAAAATGACTACGAAACAAAGTTAGAAAATATGAAACAGAAAATGGTAATAAGTGAATGATTTATTATAAAATTTAGTAATGATTTTCTTAATTAGGTTGAGATTTACAAAAAGGAGTTAAGTACTGAATTATTAAAGTATAAAACTGTAAAGGTACGTTAAAAATTTTTAAAATCTTTGTACGCAATGACATTTTTGTTTTAGATTGAACCTACAAAATCAAATAAACAATTATTAGACGAATATAAAAATTCGGTAACTTCCAGAAAAGCAGGTGATGGAAAATATGCAACTGTGGGTAGATTTTCGGGAATGACTGCAATAGCTGAAAATGTGATGCTCAGTGCAAATTCAGTACCTCAAGCTATAGGTAATTATTTAAATAAGTTGAAATTAGTTTTAAGTACATACTTTTCGAAATAGGACACAACTTAGAAATGGAAGACGAAGAAGAAGACTTGTTTAATAATAAATATTTAGAAGATCTAAAAGCAGGGCGTTGTATTTCGCCAAGCGGAAGAGAATCAACCTCCAGCAGGTTATCAGAACTGAAATGGCGAAATTCTTTATGTCCACCTCATTTAAAATCTTCTTACCCAGCTGAGACACAATTTCATAGTCCCAATAAATTTAAAGACGATGAGCTAAAAGTAAGGTTTCTATTTGAAAGAAAAAATTTACAAAAACAAATGTTATCCTACGATTTTAATTTTTAGTTAGGAACAATTAGTTTTGATGACAGTCTAAACACACAATTAATACCTAATGAAAAAAGGAGAAAAGATGTAGGAACGACATCTTATAAAAAGCCCGGACCTCCAACGCCAAGCAAAAACGGAGGTCGCTTATCTCTTCAGGGTAACGAAAATCGTCCACAACGACAAACCCACGATTCGAAGACACCTAAGAGATTAACACCTAGTAGATTACGGGCATTATTTACAGGCCGCAAAGACAGCAGCCTAGTAGTAAGTTACAGTATACATTACAATTGAATATAAATTCATTATTTTTAGGGCGGTGTGGAAACACCAAAAAGACGGTTGAGTATTTTTCGCAAAGGAAAGTAAATTCAATTTTACCGATTTTTTATAAAATTTATACAAAAAAGTAAATATATATTTTTAGATTTTACTTTTACTGTTTCATTAAGTATTTTTTAAATTTAGGTTCTGTGGCACATCAATTTAAAGTTTAAATTTTAAGTTTTATAAAACAGTGTAAAAAACAAAGATGTAAGCATAAACCGTTGACGTGCATACAGTCTTACAGACGAATAAGTACTGGAACTTAACCCAATTATAAATGACCCTAAACTGAACAAAAATATACTCCAAATCAAGTGGTGTTGTGTGTAATATTTTTGTGTTATGATATGGTAAACTTCAATTTAAAACTGTGTAATAAATACTTGTTAATTTAGAATATTTAGAAAATTTTTGTTCAAATCAGTTATAACAATGCCCTTAAAGTCATGTAGAAATTTTGTTGTTTAAAAATGAAGAAATCCTTTGAAATCAAATATGCATTGAAATAGAAGAGAAAGACTTGCCAACAATGCCTCAAAAATGACAATGAGACGTGAAATGTAGTTTCTTACCATAATCACTTCACGGGTAACATAAGCTGTTTATAATAACAAAGTTCTGCATTTCTCACTACTATGCTTTCAGAAATGAAGTTTTAACGATTTTTATGCGAGTGTTACTTTTTTTAACAGTGAAAGTTTCATAAAAAAAAATTCGATAGTTAAATAGGGTTATAATTCTACTGGCAGATTAAATTATTTGTTATATATAGATTTTAAGATTAGAATTTTGAATATTTGTTTTATTCTATTGGTATCGCAAGGTTTAACATACTGCAAATCAGATGTGAAGTGACTCATTCCCAATGACAGTTAGGTGTATGCAAAAATTATAAAATAGAAATACTAATGAATTATATTAAAAAATAGCATTAAATACTCTAAAATTTTAGTTAATTAAATCTATGAAGATCAACAAAAATAATATGATTTCAAATAAGTTTTAATTAGTAAGTTTTAACTAATGATAGAAGGCAATTAATTTGTGTATCTATTTGGTTGTTTTCATTAAGTAATATATACTTAATGGTGATTATAGTTCTTTAAATTATTTGTGACAGTATTATTGAATAAGTAATTTTAAAGTTTAATACAACGAAATGACGAAGACAAAATCACGTCAAAATTCTGATGTATGTGCAGATTGTGGGGCACCTGGTAAACTACAAATGTTATCATATTTATTATAAAAATTAATATAATCAATGTAATTGTAGATCCTTCTTGGGCCTCTATAAATAGAGGAATATATCTTTGCATAGAATGTTGCAGTATACATCGCAGTTTAGGTAGACACATTTCCCAAGTAAAATCTTTACAGAAAAGTAGTTGGAGTAATTCTCAATTGCTGGTAAATATATGAATATTTCATGTTAAGTTAATATCTACTACAAATTTATAGATGGTACAAACATTAAGCAATTTGGGCGTTAACAATATATGGGAGTACCTTTTAGATAGTTCAAAATTTGCCAAAAGGAAGCCAAACTTTAAGGATCTACTACAGTATTTTATTGTTGAGTATTAAAATTATTGTAGATTAAAATAATATTTTTGTAGTATGAAAGCTGAATTTATTCGTGCTAAACACCAACAATGTGCTTTCATGTACCGACAAAATATGGAAGATGGCTTGTTGTGTGTTGAAAATGAATTAGGGAAAGAGCTTCATGCAAATGTACGCAGTTCAAATATTGAAACGTCTCTTCGGCTATTGATGCAAGGTGCAGATCCAAACTATTTTCATGATGAGAAAGGTTCTACTCCACTACATGTAGCAGCTAAAGCTAATCAGTTGATACAAAGCGAGTTATTAATTACTTATGGTGCTAGCCCAACGTGTCCTGATGCTCAAGGAAAGACACCAATAGATTACGCAAAGTAAATTAATTTCCAATTAATTATATTCTATAGTTATATTAAATTCATTTTAGAAAGCAAGTTAATCAAGACTTAGCCAATAGATTAATAGAATGTCAGTATGAAGTAACTGATAAATTTAGCAACTATTTATGTCATCGTAAACCAGATCATGCAAAAGGCATACATTTTCTTATACCTCAAACTGGTGCTAAATCTGACCAAAACACAATGATGAAATTGAAGAAAGTAATTTTATTTAAGGTTTAAAAATTATAATGTGATATAAATTTTATTGTCTTAGTTACCAAATCATCTGTTTGAAGAACTAGTAATGGACGTGTATGATGAAGTTGAGAGGAGAGAAACTGAAGCTAGTAAGTTTTTATTATATTATTTAATACATAATATTTCGATTTCTAAAAAAAATATAATTTTCTTTTGCATTAGAGGAGTAAAAAGTGTGAGTATTTTTAATGAATCTATGTTATATTAATTATACTTTGTCCGGCCAACAGAAATAGTTAAGTCACGCCCCACTAAATTGAACCAATGTATGCAGTGCCCAGTTTCACACGGTACAAATTAATAATCAAGTTTGTCCCCGTTCTTGCAGGACATAAATACTAATATAGTTGCTTGTGTTACGTGCTTTAAAAATTAAGCCAATAGAAAAAATTCTATTTAAAATTAGCGCACATTTGTGGGAGTGGCTTAACTATTTCTGTTGGCCGGACAGTGTATAACATAATTGATTATTTGCAAAAATAAGTTGTTTTTATGTTAAAAAACTATAAATTATATTTTATTAGTTTGGTTGAGCAGTGCAGATACGTTGGAATTAAATGCTAATGCAGTACCTTTTCTTCCTGTCGATCCATCACTTTCCACAACAAGAAATCAGGGAAGACAAAAATTGGGACGTTTTACAACTCCTGAATTAAAAAGCTTGGTGTTCGATATACTTATTGACACTCAACGCAGACAATTAAATGCAGAAAAAGGTAAGACACTTTTTAATATCATTCAAAATTTAAATAGCGTAAATTTGTAGCACTGCAATTAAATAAGGCTCCATGTTCGTCAAGACAATTTTCTCAGGTATCTGATGACGAACCTTTATATGATTCCGTAGCGTCTGACGAGGATTATGCTTTGTTAACGTCCGAAGATGTAAGTCAAAGTCTATCGCAATTATAACAAGAAGGCAGTTTTTTATTTTTCTCTTATATTAGAATTCATCATCAGATAAAGATAAATCTATCAACAAATTGGTGGCTGCTGGAGATAATCATAGTATAGCTAATCCAGAAATAGATGTTCTTGCCAGAAAATTACAAGATTCTGATAGTACAATATCAGATTTAAAGGCCGAAGTAGTAAGTTTGAAGTCATTAGTTGAGCAATTAAGTTGTGAAAATAAAGAATTAAGATCAAGATTATCGCAAGCGGAAGTTCGATCTAGTTTGTCTTCTCATAAATTAAATGGTGATTCCGTTTCACAGTCCATGGAAACTGGATTATTATTTGTATGTATTTTATAAAATTAAGTTAGTTGTATAAAAATATCCAATTTTAGACACTTCCAGAAGATCATGTTAATCACAACATTTTAAATGGCCAATTAAATGATATAAAAACAGATCTAGATTTTAGACAAAATCGAAGGACCCAACGTCCTTCCAGTATGTACGAAACACGAGAAGGATTAAAAACACCAAATTGGCAAACGTTAAAAAATCAGGTAATATTGTATAGATATCTAAAAATTAACATAACTATTCATATATATTTTAGTTAAAACAGACTGAAAATTCGAGAAATATTACTCAAAGTTTATACGCAGGACCAAGGAATCAAAATGTAATGCAATGTACTGAGCAAGTTACAAAAGGCATTCAACAATTATGGAGTTGTATTCAAGGCCCTCAAAGAGAAGATTGTGTCAATTGTGCAGATCGTATAAAATTGGCAGTTTCACATCTAACTGCAGCAGTGACATTAGTAAGATTTACACTTATTTTTTCTTGCTTTAACAAAATTTTTTAAATGGTTTTTCAGGCTAATTGCAATGAAGTTGTACAACGATTATTAGAAAGCGCATCTCGTTTACATACGGAATGTGTAGGATTACAATTAACAAGTAAAACTGGTGACACCCAACAGATGGATTGTTATTTAAGGCAAGTCCAACTGTGTGCCTATGAAATTGCTAAAGATACAAAAGAATTGGTTACACAGTTTTCTTCTCATTAATATTTTGACTAAATTGTAGTAATTTGTAACTGTGTGTGTGATTTACTATACAAATTTTCTGCAATATGTGCAATTCTTATTTTTGTGCAATACAACAATTTTTATCCACTGTCCATTTGCAATATTTTTAAGAAATTTGTTTTTGTACAGTCTTATGCTTGTTTAAAAAAAATAATTTTATTAACATTTATAAATATTACTCATATGATGAACATTCAATAATATATTTTCTAATTTTATTTTTTTTTAATATTGTATGCACATACATCTACCGTTCAGTTACTATTAATGTATGTAAATCTTTGAATTTATATGAAATTTTACAAAATACTGAAAAAGTTGTTCATTGTATATATTTTTTTTTAATACTATATATAATTCATAAGAACTAATTTATGAATATTGGGATTCAAATAGTAACCTCATATATACGTATTTTTTGTTAATTATATGTAGTATAAGTAATTATATTTTATATAAAATGACTGAATATATAATAATTAAAAAATATAGGTTTATACATAAAATATAGTTTTAAAAGCGCATTTAAAAACGCATTTTCAGCATTTCCATATGTTGATGGCTAAAGTTCCAGCAAAGTACATATATAGTAAATTTTTACATTCGTAAGATATTTCAAAACCATATCCCTCTCCAACAACCACGTGAAAAGGTGGACCAAACTTTTTATCTAGTTTCTCTTTTATCATTCTTGCCGCTAACTATAAGATTTGAATTTGATATTGTTTACTTTTATTATTTTTAATTTGTACCTCGTTATTTGCTGCATGCTTTTCACAAGCTGTTACGACAAATTCAATCGCTTCTTGTTTCATTTCTTCTGGCATATCTGAATTCTAAATATTGAAGCTTAGGGAAAGTAAATCAATACTTTGTTATGACTCACCACTACTAAAGGATATGTATGTACGATTTTTTTTGATTCAACTTCTTTTGGAGCAGCAGCAGCAGTTTCGGCACCACCCCCTTCAGCCATATGAATTTTTATAAAGAGCGCGTGTGTATATTAAATAGTATGTGAATAGTTATTTTTTGACTTTTAATAGTGTTTAAAATTAGTGATTGACGCTAAGGCAACGACGAATTGATCAAACAAGTATGGCAGATATTTAAGAAACTAACTAAAGGTTGATCTCAATATAGTTTTGATGACTTATGGCATTGTAAAAAATAGTTATGTTCTATTAATGAAATAAAAGAAAGATTCAATTAGGAAGTACGTTAACTTAAGTAATACTTTTCATAAACTATTTTGATATTGCGTATATTTATTTACCATATCTTTTTACGTTTTAATTATTTATTTCTACGTTTATGATGCATTACAATGGGTTTTTAATAAGTCTTGTAATTGTTTATTGATAAATAAATAAAACTATTTATTAAAGAATAACGTTTTTATTTAGAATGGGTTTAAAAAAAGGAACAAATAGATCATTTTTCCCCATATGAATTTACTTGATTATTTCTATTTTGTACATATTAGTCATGTGATAATCTAACATATAAATAACAAATTTTTGTGTAATTTTATTTAATACTTATTTGTGCCTTTAGAAATATGATGTTAATACAGTCGAACCTCCATAAGTCGAACCTCGATAAGCCGAATTTTTGATAACTCGAACCTGTTTTCCTAGGACTTGCCTATTTCAACGTTAATATTTTTATATCGATAACTCGAAGTATTTTTAGTTTCCCTTGAACTTCGACTTATCGAGGTTCGACTGTATTAAATAACCAATTGCAAATTTTAATGAGCTATTATTCATTTTATTCGGTATAATGAAAATAATAATATTCATTTAACTATTACTTTTTATAAGGTATTGTTTTCTTTGAAGAAGCAAAAGTATGTATAGTAAAATACAATGCTAGCCCGCAGTAACACAATAAATGGGATTGGGACACATTAAGTAAATCGAAAATTACTGACGTTGGGGTACCTGCAGATTCTCATATAGATCTTTCTCGAGGTATGAAATACATACAGTATAGATTCTTAACTGGCCAGAATTGTCATCAAGAATTTAAACATTCGAAGTGGATGGTATCATGAAACGAAGAAGAATCGTTTGGGGAATCGTAAATTTTTCTGGAGCAGGTAACTCAGAATTTACGTCAGTCGAAGTACGTAAGCCGGGATATTACTGGACTTTAAGTCCTGGCGTTTACAAGGCACTGTTAATAATTACCTTTGTATAACATTTGTGTTAACTAGTATTTAAAACTTAGTTTATTAATAATTAAAAATTAATTTTATATTATAAATAATTTTATTGAATCTCGAAGTGAATGTTTAACGAAAGACTACTTCCTTGAATTTTAAATAATGTAAAATGATGAACTTTTATATAGTATTATTGTATGATTTGATCTAATAGAATGCCAATAATAAATTACGTTTGATTCTGCTTTCAATGGATAAAAATGTGTTTAACACGTTTTTGCTTTTTAGACAGGAGTATTGAAAAACTGCTGCCTTCTACAAAGAGAAATCAATTTATCTAATATGTAAGTACTTCATCAAATAAAAAGGAAGATCAATAGTAACAAGAACTTATTTTAAAATTTATAAGTCGTTGAAGCTAAAATATTTCTGTTTTTCTCCTTTTTTTATTTTAGCTCAATATCTCTCAACAGGTTCCTGAATATACGGTGAATTAATGATTTTAATTTTTTCTAGAGGTCTACGTATACCGGGTGTTTCATTTATAGTGCCACGAGCTTATAAATACTAAAATAATAAAATTAAAAAAAAAAGTATAAAAGTTTTTTTAATTTATTCCATCTATGCACTGGTATAAATACAACTTTTGTAGTAATTTTGGTTTAACCGAAAATTGGGTCAATTTTATTACCTTAAATAGAAAAATATTAATTAATTTAGATAGTCGGATAAAGCTTGTCGAGGGCTTTCCAAAAATGTATAACAAGTTACCATTTTATTAATATATACTTAAAAAAAGAAATTTTATTTAGAATTATGGGGGTGTTTCAGTAAAGTGCCACGAGCTTATAATTCCTAAAAAAATAAAAAATTTAAAAAAAAGACAGGTATAAAAGTTTTAATCACACTGGAACAATTATACGCACTTTTACTTTTGAAAGTCAAACTGTATATTAAAGTTATTTTATTAAGAAAACGACAATAAAAAAAAAGTTAAGACCTATTTTAAAAAGAAAAAAAAACTTTTCCGAAAATTCAAATAAAATAACATCATATACCCACTAATTCAAAATAACAATAAAAACATAAATATTAGATTCAGAGAGAAATCTTACTTATAGATATTTCTAAGTAATATTTTCCAGAATAGAAGATAATACTGGCACACAAAAAAAGTGGTCAGTACTGTTGACCAGACCCACATAGAGTTTTGTATTTCGATGCGCTGAATTTAAATTCAAAGTTTGTTTGGCCCATACACCCCCAAAATTTTGAGCAAATTACAAAAAACAGCAATTTTTAGCCAATTCAAGCAGTTTTTTGCAATTTATTAAAAATTTTGAGGGTGTACGGGCCAAACAGACTTCGGATTTAGATTCAGCCTATCAAAATACATAACCCTAGGTGGGTCTGGTCAAAAGTACTGACCACTTTTTTTCGTGTGCTCGTGATATTTTTTGATATTTTCTACTACTTTATTACTATTTTTTACGATTTTGGATAAATATATGAATGATCGAGATTAACAGATTCTGAATTTGAATTCATCTTATCAAATTATACATATAAGAAATATTTGATCTAGTTTAATCAAATTTTCTTCATTTTCATAACTGCAATTTTTAGTGGTTTTTTGCAATTTACTCAAAATTTTGGATGTGTACGGGTTAAACCGACCTCAAATTCGTATTCAGCGCATCGCAATACATAACCATAGGTGGGTCTGGTCAAAAGTACTGACCACTTTTGTTTTTTTTGTGTGCCGGTGTAATTATTTACTTTATTTTTAATATCTTTTGAAATATCTGGAATGATTTCCAGTTTTTCATTTCTATTTAATAAATCTTAAAAATTTTGAGTCAATTTTCTACTAGTTGCCATTTCAAAGAAATATACTATACACTGTCCGGTCAACAGAAATAGTTAAGCCACGCTCCACTAAATTGAACCAATGTATGCAGTGCCCAGTTTCACACGGTACAAATTAATAATCAAGTTTGTCCCCGTTCTTGCAGGACATAAATGCTTATATGGTTGCTTGTGTTACGTGCTTTAAAAATTAAGCCAATAAAAAAAATTATATTTAAATTTAGGGCACATTTGTGGGAGTGGCTTAACTATTTCTGTTGGCCGTAGAGTGTATAGTTCATAGATTTAACTGTGTGAGACCACAATAAAATATCATAAAGCAGTTAATCACAGAGGTACCTAATAAGTACGATAAAATCAAAGATTGTCCAATTTTTGATTTAATCTAATTTAGGCAACTTGATTCTAATCTAATCCAAACTCAATTAGAAACGGAAATGACGCAGTAATGTTATTATTATTTGATAACCAAATTTTAAATCATTTTTACATTTTGTTTACTAAAATAGGTAGTTTAAAAAATCATTATTTTCATCAAACCGAATTCATTACTTTTAAACTATAAAGAAAGATGACGAATCGTTTGTTATCTTCTAGTATTTGAGTAACAAAATTTGATAATTTTTCTGTTACCTAATTGCAAACAGCTTTCGTTTATTTGATTTAACCCTCCGGTGTAAGTGACTAAATGTCACATGCCATATTAGGTGGGGTTTGCCATTCCACGAAAATAAAATGAAATAAAATCCACAAAATTGTACTTTATGACAGTTAAATATATTTTAATAACTAATAATAAATCGGTTTGAGCAACACACATAATTATTTATACATTAGAATTGCCTAAACCTGATACAGGTATAAAGAGGCAAGAAGAAGAAGAAGAATAGACTTTCATTAATAAAAATACAAAAACTTAACTTTTTCTTTAATTTATAAACTATTAGGTCTTTTCTTGAGTATTAAATTCCAAAGGCACGTATCAATTATGATACCAAATATTAAGAAATCCTAACAAGAATTTTATTCTTGCCTCCTTATTTAAATACAAATTAATTTCACGGAAATTTTTTAATAAAAAAAGTCAAAAGTTATAAAAAATAAGTTAATCCCCAAGAAAAAATTTTGAGAGCTCAACTACGGTTTTACAGGGTGGATAAAATTGATATGATGATGCAAGAAGATTAATAGCAAAAAAACGGTTATATTTATTAGAATTCTGTTGATTGCATATCATAGATGAATAGTCTAACTAATTTAAAATATTTTCAAAATGTCTTCCCTTGGTCTTTTTGACCGCCTCCAAGCGCACTAAAAAGTTGTTAATAATATTGTGTCGTTTTTGATCATTTATGGCTGCGATTGTTTCTGTGATCCGATTCTTGAGCTCATTTGTGTCCACCATTTTGCTTCGACTCGGGTGGTCAATGATGTCTTTGGTTTGACCCCATAAAGAGTATTCACAGAGGTTCAAATAGGGTGGCCAAGAAATTGGACCGCCTTCTAACTTTGCCCCCAAATGCCATGATATTTGGCCCAAAAGCTCTTGATATGATGTCCAATGTGGACTTTGGCCCTCTTCCAGGCCCTGACCGTCTCATTCGGGTTTTTGCCGTTCAAAACTCACAATTCAATTATTTCCACCCTTTCCGAGATCTCGTTTGCCAAAAACATTTTGATCAATGTTTTGATATCAACGGGTATAGTAAAAGTCAGACTATCATCTAGCTCAAGTTCAATGTGCTTGGTCGTGTGGTTTGTAAACAAGAATAAAAAATGTACCTGCTGTACAATTTTAGCCACTCTGTAGAATTACGTCAATTTTTTTTAAAGTTAATTGATACTTGCTAATCTTGGCGAAAAGCAGAGTGTGCACATTCAAGCTCAAAGTGGCACATTCGGATCTCGGGAAAATGAAGCGCCTTGCTCCGCGCTGCGCTTTATTTGCCTTCTTCGCTCGGAAATGTGCCATTTTTCGCTTGAATGCGCACATACCTTGCATGTTAATAGCCAATGTGTCAAATAAAAAAAAAAATTTACAGTACTTTATTGGATTATTTGATTTGAAAAGAAGAAGATTGGTATAGACATCCCGAATGTGAATCTTAATATTGCATTATTATCAAACGTTAAATAAGTCTATGCTTGGCTAGAAGATTTTTGAATGGTATAATTATATGTACATATACAGCAAACCGTATGGGTGTTTTATTTATTATTAGAATTTCTTGAATGGATTCACTGAAATATTGAACTGAAGGGTTTTACTTGTCACGATACATCTCATATACAATTTTAATTCATCAAAAATGCGAATTAGTCAACACTCGAAAGTACACCTGAAAATATTTTTATCAGGCTCGCTGCAATTAGGCCATGATAACTTATCAAAAAGAATAAAATCTATAACCTTTTTTAAACAAAACATAAATCTAAATTTATTCGACATTTAATTTTTTGAATTGAAGAATAGAAGATTAATATAAGCAAATCCAATAAATACAAGGATGTGCACATTCGAGCGAAAAGTGGCACATTTCCGAGCGAGGGAGGCAAATGAAGTGCGACGCGGAGCGGCGCGCTTCATTTTCCCGAGATCGGAATGTGCCACTTTGAGCTCGAATGTGCACACTCGGTTTTAAGCACAATTACCAAGCGTTCCGTTTTAACAAGAAAAAAACTAGTCACGTTAATTTATACCCCCACGGACGGTTAAAATTCTCATACATATTTAAATAAAATTTAATTAAAAATATGAAAAATAAAACAATATCAATTTAAATGTTGTAGAGTAACAGGTAAAAAGCAATCAAACCGTTTTTATATCTTTCACCCTCTCTGTTCGAAAAAGATGGTATAGCGACGCCGCAGACGCCGGTGAGCGTCTCTCTTGCCCTTTAAATATACAGTTTCACACGCGGTTTGCTCATGGAAAGTCGCATGCTAATCGAACAGCACACGAAAAACTACACGCAAGTGGTTGAAATAAAATTTCAATCAAAAATTAAACATACTGTTTTCTTGCACCCATAATTTTCCTCTAATTACATATATCGAATTACAACTTGAACTGACGACAAAAGTTTCCTGACACTTTGTAAAACAATTATGAACCTAATAAACTTAATGTATTCTTAAACAGTTTAAATGAGTTCAAAAACAAGCATCAAATAGTTTTTCATGCTGGATTGCTGCTGGGTTAATAAAAGAAGTAAGATACAACAACAAAAATGAACGAAATCATACTATCAGAAGTTCTAACGGAAGATCCACGCGTCTTAACGACGGACTTGCATAATTCAAACAGTGCGACCCCTATCTTAAATCTGGCTGGTAATTCGGTGGTAACTTATAAGACGACGTATAACGATGAACAAAATTGGTCTTCCGAAAGCTGGCTGCTTTGTTTTTTGATTGCGCTGAAGATGACTGTAATGGCTTTAATAATTATAGCAGCTCTTTTGGGCAATCTGCTGGTCATAGTTTCGGTAATGCGTCACCGGAAATTAAGGGTAATAACGAACTATTTCGTGGTTAGTTTAGCCCTGGCAGATATGCTTGTAGCAATTTGCGCGATGTGCTTTAATTTTAGTGTGGAAATAACGGGCGGTATTTGGCTCTTCGGTTATTTTATGTGCGACGTTTGGAGCTCTTTAGATGTGTACTTTTCGACCGCTTCCATTTTACACTTGTGTTGTATCAGTGTTGATCGTTATTATGCGATAGTGCAGCCCCTCGATTACCCTTTGATTATGACAAACACTAGACTTGCCCTTATGTTGGCCGTCGTTTGGTGCAGTCCGGCTTTGGTGTCCTTCCTGCCGATCCTGATGGAATGGTACACCACAGAAGAGAATTTGGTGTTCAGAAGAAAAAATCCGCATCTTTGCCTCTTCTCTGTTAACAGAACTTACGCTGTTATCTCTTCGAGTGTCAGCTTTTGGGTGCCGGGAATGGTAATGATTTTTATGTACTACCGGATTTATGTCGAAGCCGATCGACAAGAAAGAATGCTTTACAGGTGAGTCTTGTAGGAAGTTGTTAATTTGGAACGTCGAAACTTGTTAAAGTTATGCATAGTTTGCGTGTCAAAAAAAAAAATATTAATGGCTAACGGAAGAAGGCGATTTGAATCAAAACATATTTCAAAATATATCTGCAAGGACGAATTCTCAACTTATAAACAAAAATACTCCCACGAACTTATTTCCTATTAAGGATTACAACTTTTAAATCAAAGGAATTAAGAAAAATGCGTTGAAGCGTCGTCTTTGCAGAAATAGAGATCTTTTAAAAATTTATTCGAAAAGTTTTATATTTGATTTGTATAATTTTGGAATGTAAGTATAAGAAGTTTAATTGAATTTATAAACTTTATTTATATTTAAGCAGGAATTCAAAAACCGAATTAACGTTTGAATATTTCAAATGTAAAATTTCTTTAAAAAATTTTGAAGTACTTTATTATGTAATTAAAATATTCAAATACTGTCGTAAAATATTAATGATTTTTAATGAGATTAATTTTTATAACGTGGAGGGTAAAAGATTGCCTTACATTGCAGAAAATGTGTAAAATAATAGTAAGCCAAGGGCATTCTTAAAAAAAATACAATGTTAATTAACTCTTAGAACAACTACTTCAAAAAGTAGTAGAGTTGTAGGTTGAAAATTGTGTGTGCTTTAAAAATAAAGAAAAAGTTTCAAGTTTCTTATTATAACAGACAAATAAGATAATTAATTATGATAAAAAATTGAAAGTAGAAGTAAAAGGTATCTACCTATCAATAAGCTAAATAAATATTTGAAATATTTAATTTGGTAAATCTAAGACTAACAATTTGTTTAACTTGTAGCAATTTTTATTAGTATTAAGTACGTAACTTACATAAATATAATTATTGTATGTTTTTTAAATTTACTTTTTTTTTATTTACCAACATAACTTTAAATTATAATGTTTCTATGAAACTTTTCTATTAATATTAAAATCTTTTGATTTCATTTACAGTAAAACCCCTCGTGGCGACCATCTCTATAAGAAGACCACTTCTGAAAGCGGCCAGAATGTTTCAGAACAATCGTAATTTAATTCTTCTTATAAATTTCTCTCTAAGGCGACCACTCTCTAACCCGACCGCGACAGTTAATTGCGCGACCGCTACTTTTAAAAAATTACTTAATCTTTGAAAATTTTGTAGAGATAATAGCTGTAAAAGCAATTGTACGTTACACAAAATTTATTTACCTGCATTATTTATGATTCTAAGCCTGACTGAATTTTTATTTTTCTTTGTCGGCAAAGGAAAAAAATCTGCAGGCGTTTTTGAAATTTGAAATTTTACATACCGACAGGTTCTTTGCAAATTAATTGTTTATAAGAAATCTCTAGAATAATAAAACAACTATTAACCCTTAGAAAATTCTGGAATAGTCAAATCGTAAAAAAGTCATGTTGCATTGTTTGAGTGTACATACTTAATAAATAATTTTTTAAAATTTAAATGCGCCCCAGTTAGAGAGGTGTAAAGATTAATTAAAATAAATTCAATAAATACGAGGATGTGCGCGTTCGTCTCAAAAGTTCATTTTTGAGTTGAATAATTTTAATCGTTTCCTCTCACTCCCATTGATATGATAGTCGTATCTTTTCGCTCTCTTGCACTCATTGGTATGGTAAATACGTTTTTAGAACATAAAATCGATATTTGTAAAATTAAATTTAAATTTACGATTTGAAGGGCGAAGGATAAGGAGGATGAATTCTGTGAATGCGGGGTTTGTGCATATTCCAGTTAAAAGTGGCACATTTCCGAGCGAAGAAAGCAAATGAAGCGCGACGCGGAGCGGCCCGCTTCATTTTCCCGAGAACGGAATGTGCCACTTGGAGCTCAAATGTGCACACTCGATTTTAAGCATGATTCACAATAATTAACTTACTTCCTAAATAACACTATTTTATTTAGAATAACTTTGATTTAATACCAATATGATTCTCATAAATAATAATTGCATTTAATCTAATATAAGTATTCGTTATTACATTTATATTGACTATCTTTGTCTTTCTCTCTAAGACCTCTGCAAAAGAGTCAGGACCGACGCTGGTCGTGTTAGAGAGGTTTTACTGTAGTTGTCATTTTGGATTATAATACGTTATAACGTTTCCAATTTATAATCAAAATTAAATTAAATTAAAATCAAACAACCTAAAAAATACTGCATCTTTATTTTAATAAATTTAAAATGATTTATTAAAAAATAAAATTTAGAATTGAAAATAAAAGCATTTAAATTCGATAAAATATAATACCAAGTATTTTCGGAGTTTCATTAATAAAACGGCGAACGATATTTACATAAATTGAACAAACGTGAATAAAGTTTGTTGTTATTCTCTGTAAATCCCTTGTGACACATTGATGCATATAATTTAAATAAATTAGCCAATAACTGTCATATAGCCAACAATTAAATTGAAAAGTTGCAGGTAATTTCATAAGCAGAAACAGTTTCATAGAAATTAAATGAAAATCGTAAAATTTAAATTTCAAATTAGAGGTTTCAGTTTTCTGCGCTATGTATTTCCGATTTTGTCACTTTCTTCTGGTATCTATTCGTTTAATTTAATTTTCGCCAATAAGAGAAAATAAATTTTTCCATGGAAATTATGACTATTCTGCGCATCCGGACAAAAATATGAACAAATAGAAAGAAAACGCATAAAACTTTTGTAGCGTTTCCGCAAACTTGGAAATATAAATAAGATAATTAAACGTAGAAGAAGCTTAGTTCTTAAATTTAATTAACTTTACACCTCTTGTTCACAACATTTAAGACAATTACCTCGAACATTGTTTCACATAAGGGGAAACTTCGATAAAGTTTACAACTTTCACAATTGCAAGAACAAATTCGATTAGTCGTATAGGAAAATCTTTAACTAAAATTATAATTGTTTAGTTAATATCAGTGCTTCTATATTTGATGTCTATTTTTACTGTTATAAACCGTCTACTCATTATTAATTAATCCACAATTTAAAAATTATCAAAAAATTTACCTGTTTTAATTTTATTTTTAGTTAAATCAAATATTAGGATGTTCTATGTCAAAATTAAACTTACAATTAGTAAACTACATTTTTGTAAGTCCGTGGTTTACAATTTTTTTTTTACTTGTATTTATTTTATCTATTATAAGTTTTATGCTAGAAGTGAATTCTTTGGCTTAAAATTTTATCTATATTTTACGAATTGCAATGCTACCTTATCTACAATAATGTAGAAGTTGAACAATCCTAATTTAATAAAAGGAAAAATCGCGGACTTTGCCTCTTTGTCCGACGTAAAAGATAGTATTATTAATATTACAGTCGGGAATATTTTCTTTTGGCTACATTTAATGCGGTGGGTGTCATTGAAAATGGTATCAATTTTCTTATTTCATACTAAAAGGAATTGTTTCTTCATAGTTGGATGGTGTGTATCAAGAGGTTTTTAGAAATGTATAACAAGTTACTATTTGGTTGATAAATACAGTGTAAACCAGGGGTCCCCAAACTTCTTTGATCATCGACTCCTATATAATTTTTCTAAATTTTTATCGATCCCCATAAAAGTAATTTTCAGTTAAATTAAAATAAAACTATCTATTTGGTACTATGTTTGTACATTTATTTTATGATTTTAAACATTTATTATTTTATAATACATACGCAGTTAGGTATGTGAGATTTGCGTATTAAGAATTGTTTTTTCTTCAACCCCCAATCGACCCCCTGGATCAGATCGACATCTACTTTTGTTAATAGACCCCTAGGGGTCTATAGAGACCACTTTGGCGACCTCTGGTTCAATTGCAGTTCGGGAGAATTATTCAGAAAAGCAGTAGACAGGGTCAGAATAACCATGATGATTTCCAATCTCCGGTAGGAGGGGAACAAGAAGAAGAAGAAGGTGTAAACTCTTTATAATGAACTCCTTTAAATGAAAAACCTATAGCATAGATATTGCTGGAGGTTAGTTGGTTTACATTGTTACCCATTCATTAAAACACTCTTTATAACGTAATGGTCTTTCTCTATAACGAAACAATAAGTCTCCGTTTATCATTTAATTATTTTATGTTTACATTTTCTAAGAATTGTTTGCCATTATTGCCCTAATGCGTATGGATGCATTGTGATAAGTTTTAACTGAAATACCAAATAAGTCAAGTTGTGAATTGACTTTTGAATTGTGAACGTGGCTAGCAAAAGAAAAACTTTGTGCGTTGGCAAAAACGTTTCTTTGATTCGTGAAAACTTGCAAGAAGCACTTGACGCGGCTTACTTATTAGGAGAGTTTTTATTATCTTACAAAGACAATCCTGCCGCATCTGAAACGTAGATAATATTTATAAAAAATACAAACCAAGTATTGGCTTAGCAAAAAAAAAACGCCAGGTCAAAATAACGGACTTTACAGACTAATAGAGATTTTAGAGGTAACCGTATACCAATTTACAAAAATTAAAAAAAATGTATTTGTGCACTTATAATGTCTTTTTTATAAAAAATCTTCATATAACGAAAACTATTTGTAACGAAAGAAAACACTCGTTCGTTTGAGTTTCGTTATAGAGAGCTTACACTGTACTTCAATTTTTTTAAATATTTTGTTAAAACCAGAAATATTTTACCAAATTGGCAAAAGTCCCTAACTCCAACACCAATAAATATTTTGAAAAACGTGTAAGCATAAAAGTTTTTTGTTTTTATCAATTATAATATATAAATTTAAATATATAATTAAAAAATATTTTTTTTTTAAATGAATGTGTTTTACTGAAGTGACAGAAACTTATATAACTCGAATATTAATTTGTAACTTATTTTTTAACTATTTTTAGAAAAATCTTGACCAAAAATTTTCTATTGTTTTCGGCAATATTAATATTTTTTTTATATTTATTAAGTTATTAATCAATTATTTTTTAAATTTATTTTTGTAAGAAGTCCTAAAAATTGAATAATTTATATTATTATCCTTTTTTGATAAAATGTCTGGTATTTATATACATAAATTGTTTTAGTAATTGTACAAAATAAACACCCATTGCATTTTACTATTTCTCATTTTATGTATAGTATTTTTAGCAGTGTTTGTAGCAACTAAAGTTGAGTTACAATTTTCTAAAGTATTTAGAACCTTCTAAATTAACTCCTAAATTAGTTTTAACCCAAACAATGAGTTTGTGAGGTGTGCCCAAGTTATGTTATTAATATAATGTTTAAATAGACAGCTTGTTTAATTATGTAATGCAAAATTAGGTAGCTATGACTTTATCTCCATGAACATTAATTACTTTCAAGGACTATCTTCTTAGTTCATTTTAATGTTTTGATAAACTTGAAATTTTACTTCATCAAAAAAAATCCTAGCAATATTAATTATAAACTTCTTAATAATTATTTAACAAAACTTGCATAATTATTAAAATCTATAAAACAAAACCATACTTTAAACTTTATAAATAAGGACAAAAAATGAGTTGTGCTAAAACTTAAACGTAAATTTATTTTGTAGTTCTTTTTGTCCGAGTAAGTGCGCATACTTTAATAACATTTTTTTTGTGTAAAACTAAACTACAACCAACAAGTTTAAAAAAGTTTTTAAAGTATAGAAAGTAGATGTGGGCATACTTATTTAATTTAACTGTGGAATTAGTTTTATAAAATACACGGCAAAAAGAAGTCAGGTCGCATGTGTATTATTTTTTTATTACTGGTATTATTTCTAACTTTAAAGTTGTATATAAAACATGAAAATTATTTTACAAATTTGAAAACAAGAACAACTTTAGACAATGCCGCTCAGGGCGTCCGTTACGTAATCAGATTCTGAAAAATAATTACAGTTGTTTTCACCGAATGAAAAACAAGCTACAAGGGTACAGCATTTGATAAGTCTAAAAAAAGGTATTTGAAAAATTTTACATAATTTGTTTTAAGTTGAAACAGTTTTAGAAATGCGTTTTGGTGTATAATTATTTTTTCTTGTTATGGAATGACTTTGAATCCTAACTATGGAAAGTTAGCAACGCAGCATTAATTCAATTCTTAATTTAAATTAAGTTCGAAATAAACAGTCAAGTATCCTTCGAGATTTGCTTTTGGAAAACTTATTAACTAACTTACTTTGAATATTTGCTTGCCAAAATTCACATGCTGTGGAAATTATAGTTGGGAAAATATTAACTTACTTCCTAGTGCTGTCTATTGACTACGTTTAGTGGCAGTGCTAATCGGTTTTTAATTCGGTACAAGATTTTAAAATGCACTTCAATAAACATTAACACAATTTGTAAATTTTAATCATTATCTTTAGTTCGCCTTCAATCATTGTATAGCTGCACCAAGTTTAGAAGTGTATCCAAGGGGCGTGTCTGGCTCTAGTAAAATTAAAAATGTATAGTCAGATATAAAAGTTTTTCGGCGCGAATATTTAAAATTTATAAATTATTTTGTCAAATTGCAGTCACAAAACATGTAAAAAATGTTACCATAAAATTATATTAAACAAGCACTTTTAGAATAAATTTACCAAATAATAAGTTCAAAAGAAATTTATTCAGAAATATATAAAACAATAACAATTGCAGTTATTGAAATATTAACAGAATAAATTTCAAAATTGGTTTCCCTATTTCGTATTATTCCCAAATTATGAGTTGATGATTATTATAATATTGGCAAAAAATTGTAAAATAACAAATAAAAGTGCATTCTAACCTAAAAGATATTCACCAAATATGTTAAATTAAATGAAATAAAATGTTTTATGAAATAAAGCTATGAAGATATGTTTTAAAAAGAACCCTTTTTTGCCGACAATAAAGCTTAAAAATGAATATCACAAAAATGAATAACACCAACAACTACGATAATTGTCAACATAGGCAATGGTTTGTAACTTTTTATAGAATGTACTTGAAAAATAGCTGGACATTTATTGGTTTATTCAAATATTTATTGAATTCGTTCGTATATTTTCCGAATCGTTTTTGAGCTTGGTGGAGCTATATAAGTTTTGCGAGTTTTGCTACAGTTTTTTACAGGTTTCTATAAAATCTATACCTAAGCTTAAAGATGGAAAATTATCAAAATTTAATTAATTTTAATTTTGAATGCTTAACTGCATAATTTTTATTTGTTTAAATTAAATTTTAGTAAAATATGTTTTCATTATCTTTTAAAATGCTACTGAAGATAAGTTCTGAAGTTGTAAAAAAGAAATTACTTTTTAAATTTACAGTTATTCCATGTTAATCAGTAAATATTTTTTTCTTGTTTAGTTGATGTTTAACATAAACCCAAAAGAAGAAATCTACCGTAGCAACATCTGGAATGTTGGAATTATTTTTCAGGAGTTATGAAAAAAATATTCTGTTGTTTCAAGAATACCAGGATGGTTTTTCAATTGGAGATTGTGCGCGGAATGTAGAAAATTGTCGTTAACTGAATATAATCGTGGAAAATCATTCCAAATCGTTTGCTTTAAAACATTTCGAAAATATATAGAATTAATATTTATTGATTAGGTAGGTGACTTGGCCAGTTTGGCGGCTTCCTCCTGTACCCGGCCACAAAGTGCTATATTTTATAATAATATGAAATTTGCGGTAATTATGAGATGCTGATATGTTTATAAATCATTCATTACACCTTAAAAATTAAATTATTAATACGTCTTCCCTGTACGCCCACGTTTATGTCATCAAATTCTTTTGAAAAAGTAAGTTTTTAGTAATTACCCTACCCTTTTATTTAAAGTTCGCCTGCAGTCCAGAACTCCAGATCAGTCAAGTTTACTTACATATACAGGCTATCGATAGATCCGAGCCTTCATTTTCAGTGAGTCTTACAATAGACTCATATGTCGATAGCCTGTATATGTAATTGAACTTGACTGATCGGCAGTTCTAGACTGCAGGCGAACTGTAAGTGAAAGGGTTGCTTTACAGTCTTTGTGCGAACGAATAGTATTCACCAAAGTGTTTTAAATCTTTGGAAGCACTCCTTTTAAGCAAGTTACAATTTGAAGATTGTTTTTTTGGTATGAATAATGATACCAGTGTGCCGGAAAGAAATTTGTTTTGTTTTGACCATACTTTCAATATGCTTATGATACTTGCGCACAATGCAGCATCTGTAAGTTTTTTCTTGTGATTTGCAGTAATCCACTAAATAAAAATTAAAAAATTAAATCCATCATTGTTTTAAATACAAAATTTAGGCTTTACATATTACCTACCAGAAAATTATACGATAATTACTGCATGAATTAAGTTATTATTTTGAAACACTTCATACGTTTTTTACTCTTCAGTTAGCCCTAATGTCCTTTGTGTATTTTTAACTCATCAAATATTAATCCTGATAAATAATCAAATATTTGTTATGAAAACAAGGATGGTAAGAATATTAATTATGTATTTACGTTTACTGAATGAATCTATTATTTGCTTTACAAAAAATTATAAAAAGAACAATTAATAAATAATATGCTAAATTCAAATCTTTTATAATTACTGTAACAGCAGCTCAACAAATAATTGTTGCAATAATTCATTCGTGTTTATGATAAAAAAATATAAAAAATGAAGCTAAGCCTGGATAACAAGTTATGTCAACATTTTTCTATAGCACAAAGGACTTTTATAAAAAGCACCTCGTGTTTTAATTGGTATTATTTATTTTCCTTAAGCAAACACTTATAAATATTTAATTAGGCATTGCATAAAAGTAAACACACCTGGTTAAGCATTTTGAGACAAAGCTCGCATTCAATTTTAAAGGAAGCATTGATAGTTTGGAAATTTTCTGCATGCGAGCAGACGTAAGTATATTGTACGTACAAGCATATAATATAAATGTTAGAATTTTGTATCGCTGAAGAGCAAAATAGTAAAGCCGAGCGCTGAAGTAGCTATTGTATTGCATTTTGCAAAAGATATAGAAAGCGCGGTGTTTTACGACCGATTTTGAAATAAATACAAATCAGAAATATGAAACACGGAAAGCATTCTTATCATTTTTATTTATAAATTTCCCCCTAGTTTTCCGCCCACATCTTACGTATTTCTAAATATAAACTTGGCACTTCTTTTATTTATTTATTTCCGTTTTGTTTCGTTTTTGTTCGCGTAATTTTCGATTGCCTAAAAAAGTATTTGCTTTTCAGTTCGTCGAACGAATGCTCCGTCTAAGATCACAATTTTATATAAACAAAAATTTTTCGAAATGCGAGAACACTTTCAGCACCTGGACTTGAAAAAGGACACGTTATAAAAGCGGAAAGAAATACCGGCTTGGGAAATTGCATGCCCTAATATTCATGAGTTTATTTATTGTTTACGAGGCTACTCTTCGGCGTTTGAATAATAAAAAAGTAATAGAATTAATTATGAAATCCTTTTTGATAGGTAAACCCCCCGAACGAATTAAAAACTAAAAAAAAAGGCGCACTGGATAAAGATTAGCCGTATCTCCCCTAAGAGACAAACAATTTAAAAGGTTATTATTCCCAAAGTGCCGGAGAGCTTTTAATAGATGATAATTCTTACATAATCTACAATTTCAAACGTGGAAATCAATGCTAATTGAAATTTTTCGCACGAACCATTTCATTAAAATCCTTAATGGATGGCCGTACTCTCTTTTTTTTAAGCAGATATATAATAGAAAATTGCATGTTAATTGAAATCAATTTACACATTAAACATTCAAAGTCGAAAAAATAACTGAAATACAATACTAAAATGTTTTTTAAATGTGCAATACGCATTTTCCAACTTACATACTAATTTCAGTTCATATACTTAAATATTACTAAAGGAATTTTTGAAGTTTTATTTTTTTTGGCGCGTTCAGAGTAAAATATTTACAGGCAACGTAAGTTGCTAATGAAAATTCGACAGTTAAAGTTAGCCGGCCTAAGAAAGTAAATTAATTATTGTAAATCAAAGTGGCACATTCCGATCTCGGGAAAATTAAGCGTGCCGCTCCGCGTCGCGCTTCATTTGCTATCCTCGCTCGAAAATGTGTCACTTTTCGCTTAAATGCGCTCATCCTTGTATTTATTAGATTTATCTACTTTGTTCATCGCTCTTTCAAAATCAAAAAATTAAATTTCCCGGGTAGAAATTTAGTGAGGTTTTGCCGAAGAGTCAATTTGGGGCAAGTTTGGCTTGCCTAACTTAGGCACACCTGATTCGCGCCTTATTCATTCCACTGTAGGCAAACCGAACTTTGGCAAACCTTCGGTTACCGTTACTTCATGCCAGTCAGGCATTTCATAGTATGCCAAACTTTGGCATTGCCGTAGATTTCCCAAATTTAGGCCAAAATCGGCAAACCAAACTTCGGTAAACCTTCGGTTACCGTCATTTCATGCCAGTCAGGCATTTCAATAGTATGCCGAACTTCGATAATCTTTCGGCTACCGTTACTTCATACCAGTCAGGCATTCCAATGGTATGCCAAGTTCGGTTCGCCAAAGTTGGGCTACACTTGGAAAATCTACGGCATTGCTTAAGTCCGACATATTATTCAAATGCCTGACTGCCCGGGAAAAAATTATATAATTATATAACATTATATATAATTATGTGTAATTTTGTTTACGACTTCTCAAGTAATAGTGTTTTTAGTTTAACTAGAATACCTTGTGTGTCATTTTGTACATGTGTCAAACATGAAAGATTGTCATTATAGTGAGTCATTTTTATATGACATATTTTAGTAAATATTTGAGAAGGCTTCGTAGATCAGTGGGGAAGCAAGCAGTCTCTCAATCCCAGGGGTCCGGGGTTCAAATCTTCAAGAATGCTATATATTTCTGTTTCAGATTAATGCATGACATAATCAATAGCACACCGCTCGCTCTACTATTGCCAACTACGCCACTCCTTACCTTGCCTACCGATTTCAACGTAATAAGCAGATGTCGAATTCAAAGTTTCTTAAAATTAGTAGACTGATGAAAACTTTTTTCTCGTGTGGTTTCCAAAGCACTACCTAATTAGGAAGCCAAATAAGGCAGAACCTCGGCACTGCGTTACATTCTAAACTTCAGTCAAGTTTGGACGCCTCACTTCCCGCAAGTTTAAAATTCGGCATGCCTTATTTGGGCCAAATTACTGCCTCACTGAAATTTCTACTCGGGTTAGTTTGCTAAATATCGATTTTATGTTCAAAAAACATATTTACCATACCAATGAGTGCAAGGGAGCGAAAAGATACGACTATCATGTCAAAGGGAATGAGAGGGAACGCTTAAAATTATTCAACTAATTTTTCGTCTAATTTATTTGCCTAAATTATTGTGAATCATGCTTAAAACCGAGTGTGTTCATTCGAGCTCAAAGTGGCACAATCCGATCTCGGAAAAATGAAGCGTGCCGCTCCGCGTCGCGCTTCATTTGCTTCTCTCGCTCGGAAATGTGCCACTGTTCGCTCGAATGTGCACATAACCCTCATTCATTGGATTTGTCTATATTAAGAATCTCTCTTTCAAATCAAAACCTTAAATTCAGATTTGCTATTCAGAAAAAGTTCTAGCGTTTATTTTTCTAAAATAACTATTTCAAACTACTAAATCAAAGATTTGGTGTTTCTAGTACACGAGAGCAGTTTGATAGTCAGTAGTTTTTAAATTTCCCGCGCAGTCACTTTAACTGTAGCACTGCTCCCGTCAACTGCCATCTATGAATAGACTACTGTCAAAGTTTGACCAAGCTGCGTCATTTAGTTTGAGTCAGGGGAGGGCAATTAACATTCAGAACTGAGCAACACACAAATTGCCTTCCACCAGGGATCGTTAGGATGGGAGGCAAGGGGAAATTTCTGTCTTACAATGCTCTGAATATAGCATTTTGTTAACCTTCAAATTAGTTTTGTTTTCTTTTGGCATCGTGTGTAACAACAGTGTTTGTGTGATAGTGTTTTCAACGAAGGATTTCTAAAAAAACATCAGTTAAGTATAAGGTAAGAAAACAGATGAAGTACACCCGATAAATTACTTTTTTTTTTAGCTACTGGGACAGCGAAACAACTCTATACTATTGGATCTAGTCTGTTAAAGTATGTTTTTTAGTTTAATTATGGTACTTGTTAGGTATATTTGTTGTCTATTTGAATGTTTGATTTTTTGTTGTAAAATGTGATTTTTATTTCATTATTGTACTTGTTAGGTATACATATTTCTTGTACTTGTTATATATTGATATCTCAGTTCAATAGTATGACAACATAAAAATCTTATCTTTCACATTATTTACGAGTAAAAAAACTTATTGGAACATTATCGTGGAATTTTTGTGTTAAGGAATTTATGGATTACATTTACACGATTATTTTCTAAATAAGAGTAATATAATGGCAATTTTATAAATTAATTATTTTTTAGAACTTGACATTTGTAAAAATCGTAGAATAGTTAAACTATTAAACTTAGTATTGTAGTAAACAATTAAGTCGAACTTATTCATTGTAATGTATTACAATTCGTAATGAGTCCTATTTGTAAATGTTTTACACTGTGTGTACAATTTATTTTTTTATTAATTTAAAAATATTTAATTTAAGTTATACTTCTGAACTGATATTTGTAATTGATTTTAAAATATATGCTGTTTCCTATTTGTATATATTAAGTAATAAATGCGAAAAAAAACTAATTGTGTTTAATTTATTTAATATTAATAATTATTGAATAAAACTATCCGTGAAGCGGGAAAAGGAATGCACATGCCTAACGGTTGTTTTTTAAATTCACCGATATTAATTTTAGTTCTTCCACCACATAACCAGAGGGCCGTGTTGCGCACGATTTATATGGAGATTGCACTTCTCTCTATATCTTTTCTCTGGTTTGAGTTTGACAGTCATTGTAAGCAGTAGACCGCGTGTAATTTAATGAAAATGAAAAAAAGTGAATATCATGTGCTGATTAAACATTATTTTTTGCATAAAAAACCATCACCGAAACCAAGGAAAGGCTTGATAAATATTATGGGGACTCTGCACCATCAATTTCAATGGTTAAGAAGTGGTTTACCGAGTTTTGTTGTGCTCGTCTATAAACCAGCACAAGTAACGCCGAACGGTTGCCCTAAAGAGGTCGTCACGCCAGAAACCGTCGATAAAATCCATGGAATGATCTTGGACAATTGGAGAATGAAAGTGCGTGAGGTGGATGAGGCTGTAGGCATCTGAACTGAGCGGATACATTACATTTTACATGAATATTTGGACATGGAAAATCTAAACCCGCGATGGGTGCCGCGATTGTCATACTCGACCATAATTTCAAACGTGTGACAACTTCAAAGAAATGTTTGGCAATGTTCAGTCGCAATCCGAGCAGGTTTTTGCGCCGCTTGGCAACCGTGGACGAAACATGGATTCATCACAACACACCAGAGACCAAAGAACAATCAAGACAGTGGGTTTCTTTGGGCGAAGGTGCCCGAAAGGTCTGTCAGCCAAAAAGGTCTTAGCAAAAGTTTTTTTGGGATGCACGCGGTGACATTCACATCGATTACATTGAAAAGGGTAAAATGATCACCGGGGAATATTATTCAGAACTTTTGGACAGATTCAATATAGATTTGAAGCAGAAATGACCGTATTTGGCGAAGAAAAAAGTGTTGTTGCATTAAGACAATGCACGGATGCACGCGTGTGTAGTCACAATGGCAAAAATTCATAAATTAGGCTACGAACTGTTACCTCATTCAGCATATTCTCCAGATTTGGCCCCCTGCGACTATTTTCTGTTTCCGAACCTAAAGAAATGGCTGGTCGGTAAAAGATTTGGGTCGAATGAAAAGAATAAAAACTAAAAATTACCCAAAATATTAACGACTATAAAAAAAACAAAATTGAATTTAAAAAATTATTATTCCAAACCATTATCATTATTTTAGCGATATAGGTACATGAAGGTTTTTATGTCAAGTAGTTTGAGTTTACTTGAAAGGGTATTATAATTTCTCTGAGTTAGGCATATTGCAAACGCCGGTCGAGAAGTTAAGTTAAATTTATTACCTGTGAAGGTATTGTTTGAAATCTATTAATTTCTGTCAATGTAAACTATAATAGTACTAGATTCAGTGGGAAATTTAATTAATCGGTCTGATTATTCATACCGCTTTTAGCAGCAAACAGTATATTTAATTACAATTACAATAAATTTATTAAAAATATAGTCAAACTAACTACAGTTTACAGAACATTTACAAAATATAATTTCTGCGATGTTAATAAAACATGTTTTTAATTAAAGTAAATATTTAACCCTTA
Source organism: Sinopyrophorus schimmeli (assembly GCA_036325965.1). Lineage (NCBI taxonomy): Eukaryota > Metazoa > Arthropoda > Insecta > Coleoptera > Elateridae > Sinopyrophorus > Sinopyrophorus schimmeli. The sequence goes on along the minus strand of JARFIZ010000025.1, from coordinate 219,601 downwards.
GGTAAGTGAAGACAACAATCGATATTGATAATTTATTAGGTTGGCAAGAGAGTGATTTCGATGGTATTACAATTTTTTTTGAATCATTTTAGTTAATGTCATAATTTCTTCCTTTTGACAGTAGAGATTTTTAGGTTACTTTAGGAACAAATTAGTTAGTATTTGGTTTAAATTTATTAGTTCAGTGTCAAATTTAACATAGAGGTTAAACGTATCACATACAATAAAAAGTCATTTAAAATGTCTTGCATTTGTTAAGAGGTTCTACATAAATTATAAGATATTTATTTATTACAACGAATGAGTATTTGTGATATGCTTTTCAAACTAAATGAATCATCAGTAGTAATAAGAAATCGGTAGTATACCACACCATTAGTCAAAAACAATCATGGTCTAAGTGTGATGAACTAAGCATAAGACATCAAGAGCAGAATTGCATCAAAAAAAGAACATGCTTTTAGTTTCGCGAGATTATAAAGAAGTTGTGTATATTGTGCTGCTTCCAAGTAACGAAACGATCAATTTAGATGTTTACTATCAACAACTGATAAAATTGTAGAAAGCAATCAAATATAAACGGTCAGCTTTAGCCAATCGCAAAGGCATTATGTTCTACCATTACAACGCTTGACCTCACAAATCTTTAGTAACTCGTCAAAAATTGTTGAAGCTGGGTTGAGAACTGATGTCAAATCCACCATATAACTCTGAGCTTGCACTATCAGATTATCATTTATTTCAACCTTTCCAAAACTTTTTATCTAGTAAAAATTTTACTAATAATGATAACCTATAATCGCACTTGATTTAGTTTTTTGTTGATAAAACAAAAAGTTATACAAACGTGGAATTCCAGAGGTACCACATAGACGGCAAAATTGTATATGCACAATTGATTAAAACACATTTGTCAAGTACAGAATGATAACCCTGTAAATAAGGCAAGGTGAAAAGACCAAGTGGGGACTGAAATTGCAGAAGAAGACGTGTAAATTGTAGATTCTATGTCTAACATAAAATAAGTGTAGTTCAAAGAATAAAGTTTAAATATACAGTCCATTTTTCAATCAATCCAAAACATCGGTCCTTCGAGCCGGATGATCAACTATTTAGGCGGAGAGAAATTAGCGAAGTGCAGTGTGCCCTTCAGTTCTAATTAAAATAAAATAGCGGAACATTGGTCCAGCCCATCCGGATGATCAACTAATTAGGCGGGGAGAAATTAACTAAGTGCAGTGTACTCTTCAGTCCTAAGTAAGTCCTTGTGTGTTTACATATACCTCAAATTCAATTCAAATTAGTTAAAATAAAATGGCGGAAGAGTCAATAACAGCCCTAAAAATAAAAAGGGGTATTGCTAAGGGTAGTGTTACCAGATTAAAAACTTTTTTTGATAATATAAATAAAAATCAAATAAATGAAAAAATTATTGCACAATTGATTGCCAGGTTAAATAAAGTAGAGCCTGTGTGGGACGATTTTAATGAAATTCAAACTAAAATCGAAATACTAGACACCCAGGAGGCCGAAGCTAGTGCTTTTGAGAGGGAACAATTTGAGAATATATTTTTTACATTAACCGCGGATATACATACGCTATGTAAGAAATTTAACGAAACAATAAAAGACGAGGCCTCGGTAGTCGAATCCATGGCAGGTTCAATTAGACATACTAATCGAAATTATGAACCTCAGTCGATGATTAAAGTGCCAACGATAAAGTTACCCGTTTTTGTTGGCAATTATAGCAACTGGCTAGAATTTAAAGATAGTTTTACAGCCTTGGTTGATAATAACAAATCACTATCTGCCATTCAAAAATTTTATTATCTCAGATCAGCATTAGAGAAAGACGCTACGCGGGTTATAAAATCAATTGAAGTATCTGCTGCAAATTATCCACATGCCTGGCAATTACTTATAGATAGGTTTGAAAACAAAACACTAATGATTCATAATCACATTAAAGCAATATTTGAGCATCCCGATGTAACAAAAGAGTCTTACACAGATTTGAGAAATTTATATGACAATGTAATAAAGCACCTTAGGTCATTGAAATCCTTAGGCGAAAATACTAATGATTGGGATCGTTTAATAATTTACATAATCAGTAATAAATTTGACTCGATAACAAGACGGGATTGGGAATCGTATAAATATCGGGACACATTGCCCGATATGAATGATTTAAATGAATTTTTAAAATCCAAATGTGAAATTTTAGAAAAACTTGAAGCAACAAAAAATAACAAACACAAAGTAGTAAATCAAAATTATAATAAAAAACATAACAGTAACACTTTTGCAATAACAGAATCAAATAAAACTAATTGTTATTATTGTAACCAAAATCATCCAATTTATAATTGCGAATCGTTTCTTAAATTGAATAAAGAAGAGCGAATAGCGGCGGTTAAACGGTTGAAACTGTGCTTAAATTGTTTACGTGCAAATCACCCGTCGTGGAGATGTAAGGCACGAAAATGTCCAAGATGTCAAAAATCACATAATTCCTTATTACATTTAGAATCTACTGGCATTAACAGATTTAATACATTGGGAAACTTAGCGGAGGTTGAAGAATCGCAGCGAGCGGGGAGTTCGGCCAATACTTCGAGCCCTGCTACCGAAGATACCAGCAGGCCACGTACTTCACCCGTTGTTTCCATCGTTAACCATAGTAGTAAACAGACCGGTACCACGTTGAATAGAGAAGAAGTTTTGCTGTCAACAGCAATTATTAAAATTAAATATAATGATCAAATTATTACGTGTCGCTCTTTGCTTGACAGCGGTTCACAGAGCCATTTTATTACCGAAAAAAATTGTAAAAAATATAATTTACCTCAAACAAATACAAACCACGTTGTACGAGGTGTGGGGCAAATTTTAGAAAATATTAGTAATCAGGTTAATATAACAATTATGTCATGCTACAATAAGTTTAATATGAATATAAACTGTTTGGTCCTTCCGCGAATAACTGATAAATTGCCACTAATGTCATTTGACAAGCATATTTTAAATATACCAAAAAACATAGCATTGGCAGACCCAGGATTTAATGATACGGGGGAAATAGACATTTTACTAGGAGCAAATGTATTCTGGTCTATTCTTTGTGCAGATCAAATACGAGTTGGTCGCGATTTGTCATTATTGCAATGCACTCAACTAGGTTGGGTAATAGCAGGAAATTTATATTTAAATAAAGCATGTAATATCTCCTCTATTACCCGAGTAGAAATTTCAATGAGGCAGTAATTTGGCCCAAATAAGGCATGCCGAATTTTAAACTTGCGGGAAGTGAAGCATCCAAACTTGACTGAAGTTTGGGATGTAAGGCAGTGCCGAGGTTCAGCCTTATTTGGCTTCCTAATTAGGTAGTGCTTTGGAAACCAGACGGGAAAAAAGTTTTTATCAGTCTACTAATTTTAAGAAACTTTGAATTCGACATCTGCTTATTACGTTGAAATCGGTAGGCAAGGTAAGGAGTGGCGTAGTTGGCAATGGTAGAGCGAGCGGTGTGCTATTGATTATGTCATCCATTGATCTGAAACAGAATTATATAGCATTCTTGAAGATTTGAACCCCGGACCCCTGGATTGAGAGACTGCTTGCTTCCCCACTGATCTACGAAGCCTTCTCAAATATTTACTAAAATATGTCATATAAAAATGACTCACTAAAATGACAATCTTTCATGTTTGACACATGTACAAAATGACACACAACGTATTCTAGTTAAACTAAAGACACTATTACTTGAGAAGTCGTAAACAAAATTACACATAATTATATATAATGTTATATAATTATATAATTTTTTTCCCGGGCAGTCAGGCATTTGAATAATATGTCGGACTTAAGCAATGCCGTAGATTTTCCAAGTGTAGCCCAACTTTGGCGAACCGAACTTGGCATACCATTGGAATGCCTGACTGGTATGAAGTAACGGTAGCCGAAGGATTACCGAAGTCCGGCATACTATTGAAATGCCTGACTGGCATGAAATGACGGTAACCGAAGGTTTACCGAAGTTTGGTTTGCCGATTTTGGCCTAAATTTGGGAAATCTACGGCAATGCCGAAGTTTGGCATACTATGAAACGCCTGACTGGCATGAAGTAACGGTAACCGAAGGTTTGCCAAATTCGGTTTGCCTACAGTGGAATGAATAAGGCGCGAATCAGGTGTGCCTAAGTTAGGCAAGCCAAACTTGCCCCAAATTGACTCTTCGGCAAAGCCTCACTAAATTTCTACCCGGGTAGTTGTTTAAGCATTAATATTGAAAATTCTATTAATAAACAAATTGAAAATTTTTGGAATATAGAAGAGGACACCATTAAAAAGAAGGCTCTATTATCGGAAACAGAAAAATATTGCAAAATGCATTTCAAGGAATCCACGAAACGTAACCGTGACGGTAGATTCATAGTTGATATTCCGTTTAAAAGTTGCATAAAAAAATTAGGTAACTCTCGGGACAATGCGCTAAATAGATTTCGATCTCTAGAAAAACATCTTACTAAGGATCCAATATTAAAAGCCGATTATGTCAAGTTCATGGAAGAATATGTAAATCTATGTCATATGACGGAAATTGAAAATACCGACAAAACTAATGATGGCTATTTCTTACCCCATCATGCGGTTATTAAAGATACTAGTATTACAACAAAATGTTGCGTGGTATTTAATGCTTCCGCAAAAACCGATACTGGATATTCCTTGAATGACGTACAATTTAGTGGACCTACAATACAGCAAGATATATTTTCAATTTTAGTAAGATTTCGAAAATATAAATATGTGATAACAGCCGACATTTCAAAAATGTATCGGCAGGTACTTATAAATGAAAATCAACGTAAATATCAGAAATTATTTTGGCGCACTGACGCTAGCAAAGACTTAAAGTATTATCAGTGCAATACGGTAACTTACGGCACTGCGTCCGCCCCTTACTTAGCTGTTAGATGTTTGATGCAATTAAGCATTGAAAACGATGTAAAATTTCCATTGGCTAGTAAAATTATAAGGGATGATTTTTACGTGGACGATCTCCTAACAGGCAGTGACTCATTGGCGGAGTTAATACAAGTACAAGAGAAAATTTCACAAATTTTAGCCAGCGCTGGTTTCGAACTCCGAAAATGGCTGTCGAATGATCAAAACATTTTAAATAAAATAACAGTAAATAATGATTTAGAAGTTGGTATATTACAAATTGTTGAGCACGAACAAACAAAAACACTTGGTGTATATTGGGACTCCAATCGTGATTCTATTGAATACTCAATTAAACATTTTGGTATAACAAGTAAAACAACGAAACGTAGCATTCTTTCAATGATCTATCAAATTTTTGATCCTTTAGGGTTATTAGGGCCCATAATAATTGTTGCAAAGTTAATTATTCAAAACTTATGGAAACTGAAATTACCATGGGATGCTGCTGTGCCCCATGACTTACACACGAAATGGTATAAGTTTCATAATGAATTATCACATATTAACAATTTAAAAATACGTAGACGTGCCTTAATTTTTGACTATGTAAGAATTGAATTTCATGGATTCTGCGATGCATCAGAGAAAGCTTATGGAGCCTGTGTATACATTCGGTGTCTGATGTCATCGGGACAGTATACTTCCACATTATTATGTGCAAAATCACGTGTTGCGCCTCTTAAACAGGTAACTTTACCGCGTTTAGAGTTGTGTGGAGCCGTATTATTATCTAATTTAGCCAGAAACACAATTGAATCTTTAGAAATTAATTTTGATAGTTATTTTTTCTGGACAGACTCTTTAATTACTATATCTTGGATAAAGGGAGCACCTAATAGGTGGAAAACATTCATAGCTAATAGAGTTTCTGAAATCCAAACACTAACTAATGTGACAGATTGGCGTCATATTAAATCTAGTAAAAATCCCGCTGACTTGCTCTCGCGTGGCACAACAGCAAAAATTTTGATTGAATGTAACTTATGGTGGTACGGGCCAGACTGGTTTCAAATTGATAACTCAGAATGGCAATTGACGGACAAAATTTTGGAGTCGGATATACCCGAGCAACGTTCCTGCACCGCTGCAGTAACACTTACTTCAAATAATAATTTTAATTTGTTTAATAAATTTTCTTCTCTAAAAAGGATCCAGAGAATTTTGGCTTATATCTTACGATTTGTAACGAAAATACGATTACGAAAAAATTTGAGGGAGTTGGGTGAATTAACGCCCAATGAACTAGAAATTTCATTGCTTTCGCTCATACGAAACACACAACTGGAATGTTTTTCTAACGATTACAATAATTTGTTAAATAAAAGGTAACTTAGTAAAAAAAGTAAAATATTAAGTTTAAACCCTTCTTAAAGAATAATGTTATTCGCGTTGGAGGAAGGTTAAGCAACTCCCTCCAGCCATATGAAAAAAAAACATCCCATAATTTTACCAAAGGGTCATGTTTTAACTGAATTAATATTACAAATTTTTTTTTTTTTTATATTAATTTTTTTACATGACAATCAGAATATTAAAATTCTATAGGTCATTTTGCTGACACCAAAGCAGTTAAGCTCGTAAATGACCTGATGAGGTACTTCTCCATTGAGGAGTCCCCGTTAATCTTCTTTTAGGTCGGTTGGCCAAAGTTTTTTTAATCTTCTAGTTAGTTGTGGCTCTAAAAGTGGTTGAATTGCATCATTAGGGTGGTGTTCTAATTTTTTGTAATGCTGGACACTTTTTTCCTTTATCACGTCTTTCACGAATGGTATGTTTAGGTCGGTATGTAGCATGTGGTTGCTTACATACCATGGTGCATTCACTAAAGTTCGAAGTAATTTTGATTGGCATCTTTGAATTATTGCGATGTTTGATTTGCTTGCACATCCCCAAAGTTGAATTCCATACACCCATATAGGTTTGATTATTGATTTATATAGAAGAATTTTATTTTCTATGGACAGGTTAGATTTTCTCCCAATTAGCCAGTATAAGTCTTTTGTTTTTAGATCTAATTGCTGTCTTTTCTTTATTATATGGTCTTTCCAAGTTAGTTTACTGTCCAAATGTAAACCAAGGTACTTGGTGCACATAGACTGGGGTATTTTTATGTTATTTAGATGCAATTCAGGGCACTGTTCTGTTCTGAGGGTGAAATTAACTTGAACTGATTTGGTCTCATTGATCTTTATTCGCCATTTATTGAGCCATATTTGTAAATTATTTATGTGCTTTTGTAGAGTTCTCGTGGCCGTTGCTGAATCTTTATGCGTTGCAAGGATGACAGTATAATCTGCGAAGGTTCCAGTGGTAGTATACCTGTCCAGTGGTAAATCTGCTGTGTATAATACATAAAGTAGAGGTCCCATCACACTGCCTTGTGGAACTCCAGATTTTATTGGGTAGTTATTGGATACATCCTCATTAATTTTAACCCGAAATGTTCTGTCACTTAGATAAGATTTCATCAATTTGAAATAAGCAATAGGGAGATACTGTTTAATTTTGAATAATAGTCCATTATGCCAAACTTTATCAAATGCTTGGCTGACGTCAAGGAAAACAGATGTGCAGTAATCTTTATTTTCGAAAGCTTGATTAATGACGTGGCATACTCTATGGGTTTGTTGTATTGTTGAGTGTTGTTCACGGAATCCGAATTGGTGTTGAGGTATCCATTCTACGGCATCGGTGTCGGCTTTTATTCTTAGAACCAGAAGTTTTTCTAGGAGCTTAGAAATAATGGGAAGTAAACTTATTGGTCGGTATAATTCAACTTTACTTGTATCTTTCCCAGGTTTGGGTATTAATATAATTTTCGCCATTTTTAACTGCTTTGGCCAGTAATTTTCCCTAAGAATTGCGTTAAATATGTAGGTTATAAATAATATACCTTTTCGAGGTAATTCCTTAATCATTTTTGATGAAATCTTGTCCACGCCTGGAGCTTTTTTAACGTTTAGACGATTAATTTCAGTTTGTACTTCCTTAGGGGTAAATGCTTTAACCATAGATATTATTGGTTGCGTGTCTAATAATTGCTCTTCTATTTCATGATCAGTATCGTCATTAATAGGAGTAAATACTTTTGCAAGATGTTCTGCAAATACCGCTGTTTTTTCATTATCACTTCTAGCCCATTGGGGAGTCAGTGTCCTATTATCGCGAATGGGGGGTGCCTGCTGATAAGGTTTTCTTCGATGTTTGACTAGCTTCCAAATTGAATTATCATACCTGTTTAGATTGCTAATGTAATCATGGAATGTTCTGTCCTGTTCTTCTTTAATTTTTGCTTTTAATTGGTTTATTGCCCTATTTAGAGCTGTTTTGTCTTGCGGGTTGTGTGTTCTTTGCCATCTGGCTCTTGCTTTTCTTTTGATTGCTATAAGTTTTTTGATTTCTATTGGAATACTGCTAAAATTTTGTTGTTGTGGTTGCGAGATAGGTGTGGCATGTTGAGCTGCTTGCGTAATGGTATTGTTTAGGCTTGTTATTGCTTCGTCCACTTCATGTGCGTTTTGAAGTCTTATATGCAAATTTATATTTTCTTGTGCTTCCTCACGGTATGATTTCCAATTGGTTTTCTTGTTATGTAACCGGAAAGGCGGTTTTTTATATATGACAAGGCTGCTTAACATCGCTATAATCGGAGAATGATCTGAAGACAAATCATAACTAGATTCTACTGTTGTATAAGACGAAGAGATGCCATTTGTAACGAAAAGATCAAGAAGATCGGGAATTTTATTTTGGTCAGTTGGCCAATAAGATGGAGTAGCAGTTGATAGGAAGGAGTAGTTGTTATCATGTATTGCACTTGCCAGCTCTCTGCCTTTTGTTGTGATAAGCCGTGAACCCCAGACGGTGTGCTTACAGTTGTAGTCGCCACCGGCGATGAATTTTGAGCCGAGTGTCTGGAAGAAATTTACGAAGTCATGCTTTTTTATATTATGCCGAGGAGGGCAGTATACTGACGCAATTGTTACATCATAAGGCAACATTTTGACTTGTATGACTGTGGCTTGCAAATAATCTTTTTCATATTTTTGTAGTTCAATATGGCGAATCGTATTTTTTATTATTATAGCCGTGCCAGCGTGAGCGGTTTTATCTGGATGGTTAGTGTAATATGTTGTATATTGAGGTATATTAAAGTACGATTTGTCTGTAAAGTGTGTTTCACATACGAGCATAATGTCTATTGAGTTATGACGGAGAAAAATCTCTACTTCTTTTTTGTGTCTTAGAAGGCCGTTGGCATTTCACTCGGCAATTTTAATAAATTTAGTGAATTTTGCTAATAAGGGTTGTTAGCATGCTTAAAACCATGCTGTTTTGTTGTATTAACTGGTTAAACATTGATTTAAATTCTTCTAAAAATTTGCTTAAAATATGGCTATCTTCACTGGTTTGAGTTATGTTTGCTTTTGTTGCTTCTGCGTAGCTAATGTTGCGCTGGTAACGATGGCCTTGATATACAGGCATTGCCGTACCCCTTATTTGAGTGTTTGTGTTGTTTAGTTGTGGCTGAACACTTAGTCTGTTGTTTGCATTGTGGGGCTTAAAGAGTCCGTGATAGAATTCGCACCCCTTATAGTTAGCGGGATGAGCACCATTACATAAGGCGCATTTGGCCGGGGAGTCTCTAGTCTTTTTACATGCAGTGGTATTATGAGGTCCTCCACACTTTACACAAACATATGGTCTGTTACAGTATGCTCTTGAGTGACCATACTGTTGGCATCTAATACACTGGATAATACCATTTACTTTTCTTGGTGGCTCTATGAGTATTACCTTATTTTGAAGATATCTTATTTTATACACATCTTTGTTGTTTTCTGAGGGCTCTAAATCGACAAAGAATAGATTTAGGGGTTCTTTAGTTGTTCTATGTCTTCCGTTTATTATGTTGCGAACTTTGTGGCCTTGAGCTGTGAGTTCCTCTTGGATATCTTCCATTTGTGTTGTATGATGTAAATGTTTTATCACTATTCTAAATGCTCTATCTTCTTTAGGTTGATAAGTGTGCTGGATAATGTTGCTTTCTTTTAGGAATCTTGCTAATTTTCGGTAATTTTCAGGAATATGACAATTTATTTTTATAATGTTATCTGCTAAACATCTGGTTTTGTATTGTTCAATGTCTAGTATTTCAGATAGTTTTTTAATCATTTCATCATAATTCGCTACCCCATATATATAAATTGGTGGAGGTTTTGGTATTTTATTTTCTGCTTGAATATCTTGAGTAACCTCTGCGTTAGGTTCGGTTAACACAGCGAATCTATTATTTACATTGACATTTTCAGATGGTTTAAGGTTTATACTTATTTTTCTTCTTTTGGTGCTTTTTACTCTCTGCCAAGGATTTGCATCATCGATTATCTCAGGTATGTCTTCATCACTCGTAGATGACATTCTATAGTAGTGCTGATTACGATTTTTAATAATTTGTTGAGTATTTGGAGGATTGTTTATAAACTGTTGTTGTGGCAAATAATTATTAATTCTGCTAGTCGTAGGCTGAGCAAGAAGTGGTTGCGAATATACTTGCGGTGTTTGCATATTTTGTAGTGGTATATCGTGTACGGTATTATTTATACCGGTATTATATATCGGCTGGCTTTGGATAACTCCCGGCCCGTTAAAAGCTGGTATCATATTCGTTATTTATGTTTATATTTTTATTTAATTGTGCACGTACTTAATCAGTACACACACGGCAGTTACTTTTTTCTTTATATCACTGCGAATTATATAACAGATAAATAATAATGGGTTTAACTTCTTGACATACAATGATATGTGTCTCAAGCGATAAATTATTGAGGAACGATGTCGAACACCCGACGAAACTTTCTCAACTATATTACAAAATGAACATAAAAGGTTGTTACATTGCGGTGCTCAGATGTTGCTATGTAGTATTAGAGAACGATTTTGTCCTATATCAGGACGTAATGCCTGCAAGGGCGTTATCAAAAAATATATTGTTTGTTTCAAAGCAAGACCGACAGATTCTAGTTATCTAATGGGTGAATTGCCAGACGTAAGGGTAAATAATTATTCACCTTTTTAAATGTTGGTGTAGATTATGGCGGTCCATTTCTAGTGAAGGACAGAAAATCACGTAGGGCTAAAATAAGTAAGGCCTACATTTGCTTGTTTGTTTGCATGAGCAATAAGGCTGTTCATATAGAACTCGTATCGGATTTGACTACCGAGGCCTTTCTGGCTGCATTGAATAGGTTTATTCACCGTAGAGGCAAACCGTCAAACATCTTTTCTGATAACGCTTTGAATTTTATAGGAGCTAATAACGAGTTGACAACTTTATATACATTTTAAAAACAATTTAAAATATTTTAGTAATTATTTATCAAATGAATTAATAAAATGGAATTTTATTCCGCAAACACACCTAGCTTCGGAGGTATCTGGGAGGCAGGTATCAAAAGGACCAAATATCATATCAAACGAGTTGTGGGTACACATTCATTAACTTTTGAAGAACTTAATACATTGCTAGTTCGAATTGAAGGTGTCTTAAACTCCAGACCTATTTGTCCCATGTCTCCTGATCCGAACGACTTTTCTGCACTAACTCCTGCGCACTTTATAATTGGGAAAACACTGACGGTACTTCCAGAAAGAGACCTTTTGGATGTTCTTGAGAATCGATTAAGCAAATTTCAGCGATTGCAGTCAATGCTGCAGCACTACTGGTCGAGATGGCATCTGGAGTATCTTGCAGAGCTACAAACTAGAACCAAATGGAAGCAGAGATCCCAAGAATTGCTACAATTAGGTTCACCGGTGTTAGTGAAAAATGAAAACGCACCCGTTTTGAATTGGCTGTTAGGCAGAGTCACAGCGCTGTACCCAGGCAACGATGGTGTCACCAGAGTAGTGAACATAAAAACAGTTAATGGGGGACTAAAACGGGGAGTAAATCGTGTTTGTGTGTTGCCCTGCTAAATAGATTTTTATTTTTAATATTTGAAAGACAAGATGCCTTTCTTTCAAGGCGGGCGGTATGTCGAGTACAGAATGATAACCCTGTAAATAAGGCAAGGTGAAAAGACCAAGTGGGGACTGAGATTGCAGAAGAAGACGTGTAAATTGTAGATTCTATGTCTAACATAAAATAAGTGTAGTTCAAAGAATAAAGTTTAAATATACAGTCCATTTTTCAATTAATCCAAAACAACATTCATTGTATAAAAAAATTAGGTTTTATTTCAAACTAAAAAGCGAAATTACTTTATTTCTAACCCGCTATTACTTTATGCAAGAACAACAATAAATGTAGTATACTGCAGTGCACCTTTACAATTGATGCTTTGATGTGCTTATAATTTAGTGCAAACATTGAATAATCACTATCAAGATATCAAACTGTAAATAGACAAAGGCAATATCTGAATTTGGTTTGTCAAAATTAATCCTTTCTCCAAAATTTATACTTCCTCCTACAAAATGTATACAATACAATTGAAAGAGGAAATGTTTTAAGACATTTTTCAATCGATTTCACAAAATATGTGACACCAAAATATTGTTAAACTAAAATACAACGTCAGAATTCTATTTCATTTCTAAATATTTGAGATGTTTCGTGACTACCCAGCTTTTAAGATTTATTAAAATGTTTTTAATATCTATCTCCATGAACCACGTTACTTAATTAAATTTTAAAAATTTATTATGTAGGTACTATAATTTATCTAAATTATTTTTACGTAGGTAATATAGAATTAATTTAGAATTTTGACTTTCTTACACCGAAAAATCCAGATAAAATATGAGCCGATGTACACGAAAGTTCATTGAAATGTTGTCGGACGTTTCAGGTTATTATTATTTATGCTTTTTTGGACGACATTACCTGGAAATCCCACGAGATTTAATAATGTGTTTGTACTGTCAGTTAAAGGGGTTTTTAACCCCTGACACATTTTGGATTATTTATAATCCTCCCAAAATTTTATCGAGTTATCTTTCAGTTTGACTAAATTCAAGTGCAACTTTTTTGTTTAATTACCAAATTTTGTGTTCCTTCGCATTCAAAATCCATAAATAAAATATGAAGTTGGGAGCAACTATAAAAGACACAAAACAACTTTAAGCGATTTATGGACCATTTTCGGTTAAAACTCTCTGAATCTTACAAGTGGTTGGCTTACATTAAAGTAAGGAAAGGATTATTTTGTAAGTCCTCCTATTTTATTTTACGACAAGCAATTTACTGTTAAAGTTTTGGATGAATGTATTCTAAGTTTCTTAAAGAAATTCAGTACGTGTTTATTTTTAGAAACTCCTTCGTAATACCTATTGCGTGGGTTTTCCATAAAAAGTAGAAGAGCTTTTGTATATGAATTGCTATAAAAGTTGTACCCAGAAAATCCAGGATTAACTTACATTATATTTTAAGAAAAATAACGGTTTTTAATAAAAGCAAATATGTTTTAATTTTGTCTTGCTTTTGTGTTTAAAAAAATCGTATTTTTAACTATTTCAGAGAAAACACTATCTACACAATACATAAAACTAGATTGAAAAAACTTTACATACGTATATATGGGAGAGTGGGGTAATTACGAACACCTAAGTAGGATTGCGAATAAAGCAAAACCAGTATAAGAAATGAATCATATTTATTGCTTATTATTTAGTTAAACGAATTAGTTACAGATTCTTATTAACAATTTTGATAAAATCCTGCAATAAAATCAACATTTAGGACAATATCAAAATCATCAGTGTTCAGAATAGCAGTTTCAGCAGAACCGAAAACGATCATTTTACCCCGAGAGACCATTTTGTACCACTTGCCCTTACAATCAATTTGGGTAACTGAATATTTTTTGCGATTTTTTAAATATTATAAATAGTAGGTATTATGTTTAACCTTCGGGCGGGCGCGCTGTTGTAAAAAGTACAACAGCCAGAGATTTTTGCAAATATTCGGCTTAATCGGCAGGTCACAGTTTTAAGACTTCAGGTATTCCTTCATTGTTTTATCTACTACGTGGCTAGTTAATTAGTTTTGCTTATAGAATAGTTTTTCAACGTTTTTATTATTAGTTAAGATCAACGCGTGCACTTTTAACATCGCACGCCTACTGCAGATATTGCAAGTGGAACAAAATTGTTGCTGTTTGGGATGGCGCAATCTGTTAATTAGTCATTTTTTGGCAGTAATAATACAAAATTAATAAAATAGAATAGAATTTAAAGCTTATGCTTATTTTCTAAAAAGCAAATAACCGGAAATTTAGACACTTTACTAAACTAATCGTAATTCACTTTTTCACAAGAACGAGCGTTAAAAACAAAATGTTATTCTATTATATCTTATGATACAGCTCATACAGAATAAAATAAATAATTTTTTTGTGACAAATATTTACAATTTTTTACTAATATAATAAACAGCTAAAATTTGTTTGTTTGTATCTCTGAAACTACTAAACCGATTCTAAAAATTCTTTCACTAATAAAAAGCTAAATTATCCTTCAGTAATAGAAGCTATATTTTATTTTAATAAAAATAAGTTTTTAGTTTGAAATTTTGATATCCGTGCGAAGCCGAGGCGCGCCAGCTAGTAGGATATAAATATGCACTTAAAAAGTAACAAAATACCCAAATGTTTTTGTTGGTGTATGTATTTGCTTCGTTGATGCTAATTGAAACTTATAAACAAAGTCTTTAAAGCATCTGATAGAAATTCTCACTGTAACTATTAAAAATTGTCATGTTGTAAAAAGTACAACGCGCGCCCGCTGGTGTTATACCAAAGTGCGCGCCCGTCCGAAGGTTAATAACGTTTACTTTATTGAATAAATGGCATTCTTTTAAGTTTGTTTTTTATTGTAACACAACAATTTATTAAAAATTTAATAAAACTGCTCGAAAAATGCACCGAAAATCGCATTTAAAGTTATAATAAATTTTGGGTAACTTTTAATCAGATTATCCTTGGATGTAAAAACCTACATTTTTTAAACGTTTTACAGTTTAAGTAAGATTATAAACGAAAATGTATTTTTTAAATCTAAATCTATTAAAACGATTATGATACCGGCATACAAATATGACAGTTAACTTGATATTGCCATATTAAAAAAAAAAATAAACCAATGTAGTTAAAATAAGAACAGTCCTTTTTTAGTTTATTTTACTAAAAACAAGGAAAATAGAAAATTGTGTGATAAATATTAAATTTTATGTTTATTTAGCTAACAAATGAAATTAAAATCAATTATACGTAACATATTTTTAAAACAATAAAAATTTTTAACAAAAATCTATTCCACTATTCTATAAATAAAATGTCGTCTTCATTACAAATATGACTGAATTTTCTGGATGTCTAATGCTCTTTTAAAATACTTATAATATTGGCTTTATTGATTTGACAGATCTTAACTTCAGGGGCTAAGGATCAACTTTCTAAAAAAAATTTTTGGATCGCTGAGATAAGGCTAAGATTTTGAACTATCCTTGGAAACAGATTATCCTTTTATCTGAAGACATAGTATCTTTTAACAAATGAACTTTTCAATTAGAATGTAAAACACTAATTATTCAAAGTTACCCAAACTATAATTTTAATGATTCAAATCGTTCAAAGTCACCCAAATTATTTGATTTTGAACGCCGCACAGTGGTCAATCGGCGGAAAAAAGTTTAATTTTCCGAATGTTTAATCTTAGATAAATTATTGTTGAATTTGACACTTAAAAGTCCAAACGACCATATTTCAGTAGAATTAATACTTTACATTGAGTAGAAATGTTTTTTTTGACAACATGAACTTATGCTAAAGTAACTTGATAAAAACATCTAACATTATAATATTAATCCAATACGATTTTCTTCCCTTCGTTCAAACATTAACACTTAGATTTCTCAAAATATGTTATATAGCATTAATAATGATTAACGGAATACAAAAATTATCATCGTTACGCTTTTAATATAGATATAATACACATAAATCGCACATATAATGGCGGCACCGGACATTTTCAGTTTTTAAGGAATATCTTTTATGCTCCGAGTTGCTCCGGTTTGCGACAACTTTTTTTCTGTTTAATAAGACACTGTCTAATGGGTCACACTATTTCCAGCTGCCCATACCTGCCCCCTTGCCTGTTATATGGCCCTAAAGGCTACCTACTACCAATCGGAGAAAGAAATACAGATTAATTAATAACATTATTAAGTTAATAAAAATTTTGTTTATTTCTAAGTTTTCTCTTTAATTTTACCTATTATGCAAGGTACCTTTCTATATCTCGCGAAGAGGGACTCAACATTCGCCGATTTGACATTCGTAAAATTTTTCTAAAATCCCGCGCATTTTGACAAATTAACTATAATTATACAATTAGATATTACTGAAAAATTTCAAAAATATAACGAGAAAAAAATAAGTAGGGAAGGGTGAGTTAAAGCGGGTAGGTAGCCCAAAGCGGGTAACGGCCCTTATATGGGTAAAACTTTTTCTTAAGCTCGTATAGTTAATACGAGCTTAAGAAAAAGTTTTTATTTCAAAATTACAAACAGACTCTTCAATTTAATTTATATGTATAGATTTCAAATCAGAGCAGCACAAACCTCAAAAAACTATACCAAAAAAAAGGAAAGTAAATTAAAAAAAATATATTTGACAATATTTTTAATCTTTTGTCTGACAGCTTAGTCTTTCGATTTATATAGTTACAATAATAAAACAACAAAAAAATTTTATAAAGTAAATTAATAAAACGTTTAAGCAACTTCATTCAAAATTAGAAGGCAAATCCAAGTTATCCAAATTGACTGTAATTAAATTAAAAACTCACATTAGATAATGAAAAACTTTTATAATTTATATGTGCTTATATGAACATTTTATTTAGGTACATATTTTTTACTTTATAAGTTGATTTGTTTTAATATTATCACCAAGTTATTTATTTACTATCACTAACTGCCGAACAATTTTATCGAAATACCTAATTAAATCATTTTGTTTGCAAAAAAACTTTGAAGTGTTAATAAGCTTACGTTTCATTTAACTTTACTTATGTTAATTTACAATATTATGTATGTTAAAGATTAAGCTATAATACACATAACTATAAAACTATTTGTCAATTGCAAATAGGTTTTAAATTCGTTACCAAATTATTAATGCTAATTTATTTTTTTAGTCTAGTTATTTTGGATAGAAATTAACAGGACAAATTTTACATTTCAAGCAAGTTTATAATGTTCCATTGTATTAATTTTGCTTTCTCTGCCGTGCTAAATAAGGACTGACTTTACCTACACATAAAAATATTACAAATTGTTCTAGGATTAAAATATTAATCAAAAAATTTTTATAATTTCAACACGAATAAAGCAAAATATAAAATGAGTTCACAGTGTGCTTATTATCGGTCTTTGATATCCAGTAACCGTAAACTCATCATGCATCTGCGTTCAAGGGATAAACATATCAATAAACAAACCATAAACTTCATCTCACGCTCAAAAAAAAAATCGACAAACTCCCCTCTTTTTTAACTTATAATAAAATTCTTTACAAACCTTCAAACACTTTACGAAATATTCGAAAATACTTCAAGAACCTTTTTTTTTCAAAAGGACACCTAAGAAGGTAATAACTTAAAATTTATAGGTTTTATCATCTTTTGAAATTGAAATGCTACAACGGTGCTCCGTTTCGCTTTCAATTTTCTACGCAAAGCTTAACACTTAAAACTTGGAAAAATCGAGACTTAAAGGTGTCTACAAATGTTGCTTAGCAACCGTTTCTTGGTTTTGTAAATCCTTGATCTTTGTGTTTTCAGAGTGGAAGTCTTCGACAAACTGCATTCACGTTGAAAATAATCTTTATTTTCATTAGTGCTAAGAAGTTGTCGCGATTTTTCATTAAGAGAAAACTGTTTTACCGTTTCTTATTAATCGTTCCGGGAAACGATCCGGAAAGCGCGTCAACTTGATTAGAATGGCGAGAACGCGAGCATCTATAAATAACGAAATTAAATCATTTGGAGACAATCGGTTTAATGAAATTGAAGAAACATATAACAAAATAATTGTCCTCAAAAGGAAATATAGAAATCTGGTTTTATTCTTTCTTCGTCAATAATCGATTTTGTTTTTCAACGGTTGAATTACGACCTCAATATATAATTTTATTCTAAGTACGCTTATTTAATATATAATGACCAGGCTATATTTAACTTAGTCGATATATCTACCCTAAAGCGTCTGCTTTAGAATTGACGGGTAAATTAAATGTTGTGGCGTATCCGCCTCATCTCCGAAAGATCATTGCAAAAATATTATTTCCAATTAAATCTATCGACGTCTCCCACGCACTCTGAAATATATACGTAAAATTCACCGAATTAAGAATAATCGAAAATTTAATAAAAAAGCGGGCGATTTTTAAGAAAAGTAAATAACCGAAAAGCAAGCAAAGGTACCGAAAATAACCGGAAATGAGTGAAAACAGGAAGACGTAAAGGAAATGCGGTTCCGTTAACACTAAGCTTCGTAAAAGGCTTTTATAAAAGTCTTTTATAAGAGACACAATACTCCAACGTTTTTTTTAAATTTATTTTGGTTCGCCATTTGGTTTTAGAGCAAATGTTAAGGTATGGAAATTTAAGCTAGAAAGATCGGAGGCAAAGCGCTAAACGATTAATTTAAATCTAAAATTGCACGTAATTAAAATAATTCGAATGTTTTATGAGGTAGCGGTTGACCATTGGGAAGGCTTTTATAGAGGGTATCCACAAAATTAAAAAAACCCAGCTTAACGATATGTTTTTAAACTTAATAGCAAATGGCACCGATTTAGCTAAACGCAATTTTGTCAAAATATGGTTCTTTTAGAAGTTATGGTACCTTAAAGAAAAACAAATTAGTCTCAAATATATGTATTTCAAAAACAAAATAGCAGATTGAAAAATTGATATAGGTATATGTATTTACTTCAAAGAAAGTTGAACACATCAAAGTGTAAAGCGCTATTGCATATTATAGAGTGACGAGCAAAAAATCGAGGGCAACTTATATTTATCATATTTTTGGGGAATTCTCTGTTTAGGTTTATATTGGTCCATTGCAAATCATTGTAAGTTAAATTAGAAATAAATGCCATATGACAAAAAAATGTTTTTTGGGTTTCATGATTTATTTTAAAAAAGCAACAAATTTACATTTATAAACAAAATTCAACAGTTTATTATTAACAATAAGACCAATATGGATATACATAGGTATCCCTCAAATGTTTTCACCTTTCTCTGACATGCTCAGCTTGCGGCTAGTTTGTAGTGATTCTCTATATTATCTGTCCAGTGACTTGCCTCTGCTGCGTATGTTGGTTCTTGGTCTTTATTCTAAAAGTTTACGTGTTCATTTAACATCCTTCAAACTGGCTACCTAGCCTGCCGAGCTCTGCCTTATTTTGTTTTCTAATTGCATACCATTTTTGTCTTTATATACTATCATGGCTTTAGGTATTATCGATATTGGTCCTGGTGTCTTTTTTATCACTCAATATCTTTTTTGATGAGTGTATATTTTTACCAATGTTCTAACTAATTGGTGGTCACTGCCCGTGGTAACTTTATTTAGTACTGTTACGTCCTTTACTATTTTTTCTTGTCACTAATTGTATAATCAATTTCGTTTTGCGTTATGCCATCACGGCCTTGTGACGTCGATCTTCTGTGTTTTATAGCAAAAACTGTTCATATAGTATAAGATGTTTTTGCAGTAAGAAGTTTAGTAGGGTCTTTTCTTTTTCGTTCCTTTTTGGTGTTCTGAAGTTTCCTAGTATTGTTTCTTCCTTGGTATTTTTTAGGTCTATTTTGGCATTTAAATCCTTACGGATTACGTGATAGTATTGTGGGCGGGTGCATCGATTAAAGTCATGCACATCTTGTCATAAAAGTTTTCGACTTTGTCGCCCGAGTAGTTGGATCTTGGGGCATATACTTGAATAAACTTTCTATTGTATCGAATGTTTAGTTTTGTATTAGGTATGCTACTCTGATGGATATGCTTTTGGTGCAGAAAATGTCACTTGCATAGGTACTTTTTATTAATAAAGAAGTTGAATCCGTCATTGACCGAATCTCACTTTCCTTGTATTAATATATGTGTCATGACTTCCGTGTTTTTAAAGTTTTTTCTTTTTGATTTACTTTAGGTTTGTTCCAACAGCTTCTGTGATAATCAGAAGGACGCCACACGCCTGCGTATTTTAAATATTTCGTTCCTACCGAGTCACTGACAATCCCAAGTACTGTTACCAAAGAGTTCCAACGAAT
Organism: Sinopyrophorus schimmeli; assembly: GCA_036325965.1. NCBI lineage: Eukaryota > Metazoa > Arthropoda > Insecta > Coleoptera > Elateridae > Sinopyrophorus > Sinopyrophorus schimmeli. Next base: position 199,232 of record JARFIZ010000025.1, on the reverse strand, counting down.
TCACTGACGCATACACGAACAAGTCGGAGGATTGTCAAAACTATCCCTGACTCGTATCGAAAACTATTGGTCAGCACCTGCGAGTTGGTTTTCTTTTTTAATTCAGGAGTGTGATTTTAGATACAATAAAGCTAAGATTTAATTTAATTTAAGTTATATGATATAATACAATAATATTTAATTACTTATGCATTATAATCAGGTTATTTTTTGTTGTTTTATGTATCGTTTTTTGTGCAATATTTGCTACTATTTAAATGTAAGCATATAATATTTAACATTAATATTTTATCACAATTGGGTCTAAGAATTAACATGAGTGACTTAGAAACGGATGTGGATTCAACATTTTCCTATTCATCTGATGACGTAGAGGTTCTAATATGTTTTTTTTATTTTGGATTATTAAATCTGAAAGTTTTTTTGTAAAATCTACTAGTTCTTAAAATGCTTACAAGTATTGTAATATATCAAAATAATAATGGATTACCTGTCATTTTGTTGATGTATATTTCACAAGACAATTCACAAATCACAGTCTGTAAATTTGTGCGTTCCAACAAAGTCTATTTCTGATAAGTTCTCGTACTAATTCATTTACCAGTCATGCGCACAAGTCTGTGTCCGCACGTGTTCGCGAACTCGTCATAAAGGGCTTGTTGGAACAAACCTTTTACTAACTTCTATTTTGCCTATTTAATTTAAGATATTTAATTTCCATTTCAAATAATTTTTCTTCTGTGAGCACAGTTTTGGCATTATAAGTTGCTATGTTGATTGTTATTCTTTTTCGGTCGTTGTTTGCGTATTTTTGCTTCTTCCAGATTCCGTGAGGCATTCTTTTGTAAAGGCGTGGGTCTTAGATTTATCCATCTGAAGATTAGATCCATCGTTTTCAAAATTATCTATTTGGGGATTGGCATGTGGTTTTGGAATTGGGTAGGGGAAACATTTAGTGTTGGGACAAGGTTATCTTATGGTTTGTAGATGAAAGAAAGCCAAAAGCTCTTATCACAAGGGTCACTGTATCCGTGAGCTAAGTCTGTCTTCTGCCGGAATTGTAAAGGAGTACCTACTCGCTACTATAATAAATATAACTATAATAAAGATAACAGGTAAAACACATATAATTTCTCAAGAAACACATAATTAAGTACCGGCAACTATTTACAAGTTAATTTCAATTTTTTACTCGCCATTGTAATAGCCTTATTTCTCTTTAAGTTGGGTTCGTTATTTTTGAGACTATCTTTATGTATTATTTTAATAAGAGATTGTAGGTTTTTAAATAATCTTCTAAACAAATTTTTTTTAGTTAATAGATACAAATAACCCATAATTAAAAAAATCTAATAATAAATATTCGATTTAATAACTTAGTCCACTTGTAAAAATTAAATGTACAGTTTTTTAAAAAAATATTTTTTAAAATTGATCTGCGAAACCCACGTTTGAAAAGCACAGATTTATGGTAGAAAAATGGTTGTTAATTTTTTTTTTAACTTTTTTGTTAAGGGTTGCTCGTATTTTATTTTAAAGAAATGAAAATGTAAATTAGAAACGAGATAAAAGCAGAATGAGAGATCTGTCATACGTCAAATTATATTTGCGTTGCGGTAAAACGTAATTTGTTTATGCAAAGTGTGTACTTATTTGATCGCATAGACCGAAAAGGACTTTTGAAGTGTGTGGTACACCAATTTTCTTATTTCCATACGCGGCCCTTTTATATTTAATAAACACACGAAATGACGGAGGAACGCAAATCTAAATAGACCGAAAATTGTATTTTAATTAAATCTTAAAATTTCAATTCTAACTTTGAAATTTTAAGATAGAACGAAACGAAAGAGAAAGAGTAACATTTAGAATTGCTATTCAGATCTAAATTTATTTAAAAAATCTTATGAGTTTTGTTGTTTCTTAATTAAGAAGTCGAGATTAATTTTTGCTTCGCATATTCTATTTGAATGGAAGCTTCTTTATTGGACAATACAAATTTTTCTATGGCGTTTTAATGTCTTTAAGAAAACAACCTACAAAGTATGTAAAAGTCAAAAGAATAATTAAGTCGCCAACTTTTCTTGTATAATAAAACCAAGATTAGCATAAAATTAAAGTTTGTAATGAAGTACTTACAAAGATCTTAAAATTCTTAAATTAAACACTAAGAATTTGTTCAAGTATGTTACACAAAAGATAAACAATCGATGATGGTAGAATCGTTTTAAGAAGTTGATTTTTATTTTTTTTTGTACATAAAATGCAGTTTATTTAAAAAAGTAATTATATCTACTATCATAGATTTATGAAACTATATAGATAGATTTGATCGAACTTATTCCTTTGCACTTGTTTGTTTTTTTCGTAAATAGTTTGATATTTTCTAAGAAAAATCAGGTCTAAGCAGACCAACACATAAACACATACCTTATTATAAGTAATCAAAACTTGTATTTAGTATCTATTATTTATTTATTACTAACTTTATTATATTTTTTAAGCAGCTTGTAACTTATTTTAAACAAGGTTGTCAGAAACAAGGAAGCTAGACGGTGGCTACTATTTAGGGTTGCTAGATTTTTTCGACCAAGGCGGGATATTTCATAATTCAAAGTAAAAAAAACAAAATTGATTTGATAAAAGCCAGCCACAATAAAAATAAACCGGTGCGTGTACTTATGTATGCGCGTTAGAAGTTATACTTCTTTGGCGTGACTAAATTAAATATAACTACGTGTTACCCCATACAAAGTCATCGTTAATGGAGAAACTACCGTTAATTGGCCGATGTCTGGCTATTAACTGACGGTCCATTATTGGCAATTTGTAATGGCCCAATATTGGTTAATTATCAGAAGCTGTTCGTTTTTGCTATTCGTAGTATTTGGTCAACAGTCGATACTTGGTCATGAGCAATAAAGTTAAAATCAGCTGATTTACCAACGTTAACGTTATTTCTGGTGTAAGCTTTACGCATTAAAGTCTTAAATAAAATGTCTAAAGGATACCAACGCTAAAAAGACTTCGCGAATTGAAACAACGGGTAAATAATGTAGATAGTGTACATTATGTAGGTAAATAGGTATAAATAGTGTATAAAGTAAACAAAAACAAAACGATACATTTAAAATTTATAAAAAAAGCGAATAATAGTAAATTTAGTTATGACACGAAGAATAGCTACTTGGAATATCGGCTCTTGGAACTCGAAAGACCAAGAAGTAGTAACGGAACTGGAACAAAACAACACAGATATATGCACAATTAACGAAACTCAAAGAAAAGGCAAAGGAACTGTAATGAGAGGAAATTATCTTCTGGCATACAGTGGCGTAGATAAAAATACAAGAGCTCACGCAGGGGTAGGAGTTCTAATTCATAAAAAATATATAAATAACATACTAGACACCAAATATGTTAACGAGCGAATAATCCTAGTCACTTTAAACTTTGACGGGGAAAAAGTAAACATAATTTCAATTTATGCACCAGATACAAATAGAGGAAAACAAGAACGAGAAACATTTTATGACGCACTCCAAACACTTCTTAACACAATACCCAAACAAGAAAAAGTCTATTTGATGGGGGATTTTAATGCACACATTGGGAATACTGCCATACCAGGAGTTAAACAAAAGTTTAACGAACCTTCTATAAACGATAGTGGGGAAGAATTGATAGAATTTTGTATCATGAACGAACTCAGAATAAATAACTCCTTCTTTGATCACCCAATGCAGCAGAAAATAACGTGGTCCAATAGTAGAGGACAGAAGTCAATGATAGATTTCATAATAAGTAATAGAGAAACGCACCCAAAGCAAATTCTAGACGTCAGAACTCTAACATCCGCCAACATAGGTACAGATCATGGTCTGGTGCTATGTAAATTAAATCTACACATTAAACCCAAGAAACAAAAACCATTATTTTCTGAAAAACTAAACATAGAAAACATAACAGATACAAGCATAAAATTCATGTATCAAACAAGACTACGACAAAAACTAGAAACTGACAATGAACAACTTAATTACACCGCTACGGAAATGTGGACAAAACTAAAAACTAATATACTAGAAGCAGCTGAAGAAGCAATTGGGAAAAGAAAAACTAACAAAAATAAAATTAGAACAAGAACACCATGGTTTGACGAAGAAGTTAAGGTGCTAGCAAAAGAAAAGAAAATCGCTTTTCTTAAGTATAAAAACAATCAAACACCTCTTGAATATGCTAATTATGTGCAAATAAGAAACAAGGTTAACAGGGAAATACATAAAATAAAGGAATCGTACTGGGAAAAGTTTACAAAGGATATAGAATATGACCTATATGGAACACAGAAAAATGTTTGGAGGATGATACAAAACCAAAAACGGGAAATATACGAAACGATACAAATCAATAACATCCAGGAAAGTCAATGGATTGAACACTTCCAAACATTGTACATGGAACAAGCAGAAGAACATATAAATACGAACCAACTAAACTATGATAATAATCAGCCAGTAAATATAACATTAGAACAAATTACAGAAGCTATAAATAAATTAAAGAATCGTAAATCACCTGGACCTGATGGTATATTCAATGAGTTAATAAAATATGGCGGAGTAACCCTAAATAAAAAGATATATGAACTATTTAAAAAAGTATCAGAAGAAAGAAGGGTACCTCAAGAATGGAAAAGAAGTTTTACTATTCCTATATTTAAAAAAGAAAATAAAAAGTTGGCAGAAAACTATAGAGGGATCACATTATTAAACTCAATCCTAAAACTGCTTACATCATTAATCAAAAACCATATACAAGAAACCATACCCATAGAGGAGGAACAACAAGGCTTCAGAAAAAACAGAAGCACACTAGACGCGATATTTATGCTCCGTCAGATGATCGAAAAATCAATAGAATATGTCAACCCCATGTATCTCTGCTTTGTGGACCTGAAGGCAGCATTCGACCGAGTTAGAAAATCAAATATAATTAACATCCTTAACGAAGAAAACATATCGAAACAAATAATAGATATCATAAAGGACATCAATACAAATATTACTACTGAGGTAGCAACGAACAAAGGGTACACAAATGCCATAAAAATAAACGCAGGAATAAGACAAGGAGACTCTCTTAGTCCATTCCTTTTTAATTTAATAATGAATAAAATAATAAGATCGGTCCGAAGCAAAGCAGGATATAGAATGGGAAATAAGAACATCAACATTATATGCTACGCGGATGACGCTGTTTTAATATCTAACAGCGAAGACGATCTCCAACGATTATTGCACCAATTTAACCTAACAAGTAAACAGTACAACATGCAAATATCAATAACAAAAACTAAGACAATGGTCATAGCAAAAGATCCTATTCGATGTAAACTGGAAGTGGAAGGTGCGATAATTGAACAGGTTATGAGCTTTAAGTATCTAGGAGTGGATGTTAGTAGCAGCAGAGACTTGATAACTGAAGTCCAACGGCAATCAATAAAAGCAACACAGATAGCAGGATGTTTGAGAAACACAATCTGGAATAATAAGTACATGAGAACAGAAGGCAAAGTAAAAATATACAAAACAATGGTCAGGCCAGTTCTAACATATGCGACAGAGACAAGGGCCGAAACAAAAAGAACGAAACAAAAAATGAGAACTACAGAAATGAGAGTACTACGATCGATACTAGATTTAAAACTACAAGATAAGCAAACTAACGCCAGCATAAGAAAAAGATGCAACATACAAGATGTAGTAAAATGGACCAAAAAAAGAAAAAAAGAATGGAATGATCATGTAGACCGAATGGGACAAGGAAGACTAGCTCGAATTTGTAAATTAGAACGACCTGAGGGAAAGCGACCACCAGGACGACCGCCCAAGCGATGAGCACAGAGCTGGTTCTCATCTTCAACCGCATAGAAAGGCCAAGCAAACAGGAAGAAATTCCTAGCTTAAAGCAGAAGAAGAAGAAGAAGAGTTATGACAAAAATGAAAGTATTTTAACAATTTTAATAATAGTTCTAATACTTATAATTTTTATTTATTCTGAATAATATACCTAGTTAAAATAATAACAATAAATGTTAAGCTGTTGTTACTAATGCCCATTCCTAATTTCCAATAAAAGGTTGATAATTTTTTAGTAGACTTGGCTGATTGCTTGTTGTCATTAATGCCATGATAATTTTTTTTCATATATGGGCCATTGATAATTACCATTAACGGGCCTCTGCTGGCTGCCATTAACGGCCGATAGCCCAGTGTCATTAAAGGCCCGAGGTTATCATGCCGGCAGACAGCCGTTATTGGGCCGTTAACAATTGCCATTGCTCGCCCATTAACAAGCATATCTGGCAAAGCTATGGGCCATTAATGGGCCGGTTGACAAACTTTGTCTGGGACGTTGCGCACCTTGCAATTGTGCCTAGCTAGACCACTGGTTTCCAAATTATTTTACTGCGCTTTCCTTAAAAACATATAATCTTGAGGCCTCCCCACTGAACACCTATTCCTCGATTTACACGTAGGAAACCGTGTAAATCAAAAACAAAGTAAAATATGCATAAATTGGTCTGTAATTTTTCGAAATTACTAATTTTTTTTACATAAAATAGTAGTAATTTTTTTTAGTGTATCCGTTCAGTAGAGCAATACTATGTATCTATTATATAATGTAGTATATCTAATTGATGCAAATGTATATGCATGATCTACTTTTATATTACATTGAAATAAATGGCTGAATTACCCAGACAAAGTTTGTCAACCGGCCCTTTAATGGACCATTTCTGTGCCAGATATGCTTGTTAATGGGCGAGCAATGGCAATTGTTAACGGCCCATTAACGGCTGTCTGCCGGCATGATAACGTCAGGCCTTCAATGGCACTGGGCTATCGGCCGTTAATGGCAGCCAGCAGAGGCCCGTTAATGGTAATCATCAATGGCCCATATATGAAAAAAAATTATCATGGCATTAATGACAACAAGCAATCAGCCAGGTCTACTGAAAAATTATCAGCCTTTTATTGGAAATTAGAAATGGGTATTAGTAACAACAACTTAACATTTATTGTTATTATTTTAACTAGGTATATTATTTAGAATAAATTAAAATTATAAATTTTAGAACTATTATTAAAAATGTTAAAATACTTCCATTTTTGTCATAACTAAATTTACTATTATTCGCTTTTTTAAAAATTATAGATGTATCGTTTTGTTTTTGTTTATTTTATACACAATTTACCTACATAATGTACACTATCCACATTATTTACACGTATTTTCATTTCGCGATTTTTTTTTATGAGTTGGTATCCTTTAGACATTTTATTTAAGACCTTAATGCTCAAAGTTTACACCAGAAATAACTTTAACGTTGGTAAATCAGCTGATTTTAACTTTATTGCGCATGGCCAAGTATCGACTGTTGACCAAATACTACGAATAGCAAAAACGAATGGCTTTTGGTAATTAACCAATATTGGGCCATTACAAATTGCCAGTAATAGGCCGCCAGTTAATAGCCAAACATCGGCCAATTAACGGCAGTTTCTCCATTAACGATGACTTTGTATGGGTATGCACCTTATATTTTTCTTGATTTACAAGTTTTTGTGGAACCTATCTTTCTGTAAAACGGAATTTAGGAGTATTTTAGATGAATATTTATTTTGTATGTATCAAAATAGAAAAAAAAAAATTTTGATATAATATCCGTTTCATCCAACTAATTGTCTTCAAAAATAACTAAAAATACACATTTTGTATACCAAAAATGTATTTTTGTAAACCGTGTAAAAGCAAAATCGTGTAAAACAAGTAGCGTGTAAATCATGGAGTAGATGTGGTGTATCTTGTACATTTTATTTTATTTTAAATTTGGCTAAAAGCCGAGTGTACAATTTGGTCTGAAGAAAAGTTGCACTTTTTGCTCGAATATGCACATAAATACGTCGTTTTATTTGGATACATTGCTCTTTACTTTTTAAATCCAAAAATGAATGTAAACAAATTTAATAAAATACTTGAATGTGCACATTCGAGCGAAAAGTGGCACATTTCCGAGCGAGGGAGGCAAATGAAGCGCGATGCGGAGCGGCGCGCTTCATTTTCCCGAGATCGGAATGTGCCACTTTGAACTCGAATGTGCACACCCGGTTTTAAGCACGATTCACAATAATTAATTTACTTTCTTAGACGATTAACTTCAACTGTCGAATTATCGTATGCTGTGCGCGCGCACCTTTCGTTGCCTGCAAAAATTTTACTCTCAACGCGCCAAAAGAAGTAGAATTTCAAAAATAAAGCAAGCAGTACACTATTTATAAGATCAATAAGATCAAATTATTCTTTGTATGAGTAATAAATATGCACAATTCTACAAATGCCTAAAAATTAAAATAAAGTGATAAGACAAAATTATTATTTGTAAATTTCTGATGATTTTACTTTTAGTGGAGATTTTTTTCTTTTTTTTTGCGTTTCAAAAGCGGAACGTTTGGCAACGCCGGTACTGTATCACTCTAAAACTTACCAAAAATAAATTGTAATTTATTATTTAAAATACAGCGACAACTAAAGGTGGGTGGAATATTTCTAACATATATGCCTCTATGTATGTATGTTCAAAATTTTTGTAAAAGCTATTTATTTAACCAAAGTAAGACCAAACAAACATATCCATAAAACATGCTAGTTTTTAAATTATGAAGAACATTTATTTTGCCTCTTTCGTGTGGATTATGGTTTTTGAAATATTTATTAAAAAGGTTTCTTTAATCAAGTTAGAGTCCATTTATTATTTATAACACACTTCGTTTAGTTTTATTCTTGTAGGTCAAAAATGACTATGTTGTCAAGCCAATCATTAGATGTCAAGGTTCATCAAAGTTTTTCATGTTTTTCTATTTTATTGCTTTTAATGCTTAACGAGCTTAATTAAGTCATGAAAGCTCACGTTTGTTTTTAATGAATGATTTGTCGTGTTTGTGCCTGCGAAAAAATAATGTTCAAGTGTAACAGTGTTGACTTTTCACCTTAAAGAGCAGGAGGTAATACGTTAATTGATTTGGTTCTTGACCTCTGTGTGTGCGCTCTTTATAGGAAATCTAGTTAATTAGTTATTGATTAAAAAACAGCTAAGTATATAACGTTTTAGGATTTTATTAAACTTGTATAAAATTTTAATTAAACTTTGGAGGAGAAGTTTAATTAAATATGCAAATGCAAGTTCTATTTTAGTCGTTATTTTGTATTCGACGAGTAACATTTATGTTTTTTTTTTAATTTTTTATTATTTATAGAAGCAACACGATGAATCGATGGAAATGGAAGACGGTCCGAATTGTTAAGTTCGTAATAAAAACAAAAAGAAATTAGTATAATTTTTAATCACGAAAAGGATTTGTTACAATTCGAAATTCTTTTGAGAATAAAATGGATATAAAATTGACATTTGCGTGCTTTTCATCCTTCAATAACTATGAATTCGTTCTTTCTTGCTGAAAATGCGGAATTATTAAATCTCGTTTTAAAGTAAATTGAAAATTGGGCTTCCAAGTATTACTTAATAAAGTGGAATAATTTTGCAAAAATAGCGACATTCGAATTTTAAAAAAGAAGATTTTCAATTACAATTTTCTTTGCGAACAATTCTTAATTTATTAATCTCTAATTTTTTTCCTTTGTTATTTTTCAATTTTTTCAGTCTAATAGAAATGTTGCATTATTAAGATTTATTGCTGTGGAGCAAGGGCGGAAGAACAAAAAGAATATAAATAAAAATTAGAAATATTTTGTTCGAAGACCGTAAAACTCAATAAGAAAGGTGTTCGACCCTTTCAGACGGAATTGATACGATTCACTATCGAGTCATATAAAAGCAATACGATTCTATTAGAACCTCGAACGAATAAAAAAATATATTTATGAAGGCTTAGTCCTGCATGTAAAGTAGGCACATGCATTACTTAAAAGAACTTCTGACATAGCGTCTCGTAAAAGTTGCTTGAATAACATGAAAACATCTTAGGGTGTTGAATATATTTTTCTTTTTAATCATCGAACACCGAACCTATTATTGATTAAAAGTTAAACAGTATGAAATTCGAAAGAGGAATATTAATCCTGTGGGTTTAACATTTTATCGGTACCTTTTTATTGCTTTTATTGATTTTTAAAGTATTTGAAAAACGAACATGGAAATTTATTTACATTTAGTTTTGCATTGTGTTTTCACGTTTCCATTATAAATTTTGAAATAGTTTTTTTTAAATTATTTATGGCAGGGTAAATCCATATTAAACCGGTATATTTTAATTATTTTAATCAGTGGAAGTCCTCAACTGGTTTTTCAGTGGGTCGTAATTTGAATATGACACCTTTAAATTGACTGCTTTTTAAAACATCCAAAAAAACAATATCTTTAATTTAAAAGTTCAATAATAATATAAAAATCAAAATTATTTTAACAATTTGTTACACCTAAGTCTCTTTATTTTAATTTATAAAAAGTTCGTATAACAAATTGCAAAAGACTGGTTAAATGGTGTTTGTTATAAACTAGTATATAAGATCATTATATAAACTTGTAGGGGGGGTGGTTTTAAAATAACCCTTTCGGGATCTAACTTTAACTCAGACACGTTAGGATTCGAACAACACAAAGACGTGGCGGAAAAAATATATAATTATGCAGTATCCAAGATACAAAGAAATACAAAAGTCCAAGTATAAACAAGTATACAAAAACAATCGAAAGTTAACAATAAACAAAGTATACACAAGTTAATAAACAAAGTATTCAAAAGTTAATAATGAACAAAGTTAGTTAAGACCGCTAGCGGTTGTTGCACTGTCTATCAGTTTCGCTTATAGCTGTCACTGGGATGAACAATTAAAGTCGCTTAACGTTCTCTAAAAGAGATGCAATAAGGATAAACCGTTTTCCCTGTATGCAGTAATAGCAAAGGCCGATGGGCTCAACATGTCGTCGAGATCCTCGGGCTGGCCTTTTAAATAAGCTTTCAAATAACGTTCTTGCGACTAAAGTCGTTGGCGACATCTGTTGTGTGGTGCAGTAACTCGCGTTAAGGGTGTCTTCTTAATGTCGCAGCGTGGGAGTGCGTCTTGGGTATTACAAACTGAATTTTAAAAACCCAATTCTTGTTTAATTTTGTTCATAAGAGAAACTTATGTACAGTCTAATTTTCATAAGTCGAACCTCAATAAGTCAAATTTTTGATAACTCCAATTATTTTTAGTTTTCCTTTAACTTCGACTTATCGCGGTTCGACTGTATAAATGTACATACAGTCCAACCTCAATAAATCGAAGTTGAAGGGAAACTATTCTTCTTCTTCTTCTTTACCCCTCATTCATCCAGCTTTGGATATAGGCCTCTCCTAGCAGTCTCCATCCGTCTCTATCTTGTGCAGCTCTTTGTCAGTGTAGACCTGCTGTTCTCTTCAGGTCGCCGCTCCATCTCATTTGTGGTCTTCCCCGGGTTCGGTGTCCTAGGTATGGTCTCCAATATTGAATTAAGTTGTTCCATCTGTTATCATGCTGCCTAATGACATGACCTGCAAAGCTCCACTTCAGCTTGGCAACTTTTTGGATGACGTCTTTCACTTTAGTTTTGCTGCGGATCCATGTATTTCTCTTCCTGTCGGTCAGTCGTATACCCAGCATGGATCTTTCCATAGCTCTCTGTGCCTTTGCTACTCTATCTATAGTCTTCTTTGTGAGTGTCCAGGTTTGACATCCGTAAGTGAGTATTGGTAAGACACATTGGTTAAATACTTTGCTCTTCATATGTTGTGGTATTTTTGGGTTCTTGAGTATCCATGCCAGTTTTCCAAACCCTGACCATGCTAATCTTATACGCCTCGTTATTTCGGCTTGTTGGTTTTCTTTGTTTAATTTCACGACCTGTCCCAAATATATATATTCGTTGACTTTTTCAATTGTGTGTCCATTTGTTTGTATGTTTCTGACTTCATCGGTGTTTGTCATTGTTTTTGTCTTTTGCATGTTCATCTTTAAACCGACTTTGTTTGAGGCTCTTTCTAGCTGGCTAATCATATTTTGTAGTTCTTCGAATGAGTCGGTGATAAGGACTATATCATCAGCGAATCTAAGGTGGCTCAGTCTCTTTCCATTGATGTTTATTCCCATGTTTGCCCAGTCTAGTGTTCTAAATACATCTTCCAAGACCAGTGTAAACAGCTTGGGTGAGATTACGTCGCCCTGTCAAACCCCTCTTTTAATTGGGATGCGGTTCGTTTGTATTTCCTGTTCTAGCTGTATTTTCATCGTGGCATTTTCATATAAGTTGCGTATAAGTTGTCTGTATCTAGAATCTATTCTACTATTGTTCATGGCCTGTTCTATTGCCCATAGTTCTACACTATCAAACGCCTTTTCGTAATCTACTAAGGCGAGGAATAGAGGAAGATGGTATTCGTTTGCTCTTTCTATTAGTATTTTCATCGTGAGAAAGTGATCGGACGTACTATACCCCTTGCGAAATCCAGCTTGTTCCACTGGTTGGTATCTGTCCATTTTATTTGTCAATCTGTAATTAATAATTCTTATGAAGAGCTTGTAGATCTGAGATAGTAGGGAGATGGGTCTATAGTTTTTTATGTCACTTCTATTTCCTTTCTTAAAGAGTAGTACCACTATACTTTCGCTCCAGTCTTCCGGGAATTTTCCCCTATGTAAGTATTCGTTAAATAGCCTGGATAGGGTTGTCAGGATAATGTCTTTTCCCTCTTTCAACATTTCTGGGAGTATTTCGTCCAAGCCAGGGTTTTTGTTATTTTTTAGTTCTCTTATGGCTTTTTCTATTTCGTACGGTTCTATATTTGGTATTTCTTCCGATCCTATGTTTTGTATTTTTCCTTTCACATTTTCTTTTGTGTTTTTATCTGGTGTTTTCTGAAACTTGTATAGGTCTTTGTAGTAGTTCTCTATTATCTGTGTAATTTTATTCAGATTACGTTCTTCTCTGCTTTGTTGGTTCTGGATGTTAATAATCTTATTGTTTCCGAGCGTCGGTCGTAGGCATTTGGTACCTCTGTTTCTTTCGATGGTCTTTTCGATTAAGTCTTCATGATACTTTCCAATGTCTTCTTTGACTTTCCTTTTTATTGTTTTGTTCAGCCGTATATACTCTGCTGTTTTATTTCGTCCTTGTCCTAAGAGGTTTCTTCTTTGTTCCATTAATTTTTTAGTGTCATCATTTATCTTATTTTTCTTTGTTTTTTTCCCTTTTGCCACTTTCAATCCTGCGTCATATAGTTGGTTTTTCACAGTTTCGTACATTTTGTTAGGATCGTCTTTTCTATTTATTAGTTGTTGTTCATTTATTTTCTCTCTTAGGGTTTTCCTGAATTCTTCTCCTCTTAGCCTTAGTTCATATGCATCAATGCGTGTGTTTTTTGTGTATTGTTTCTTTCTCTGTATTCTTTTGTCCAGCCGTATTTTGGCTCTTAGCATGCGGTGGTCACTGCCTGTAGTAAATTTATTGAGTGCCGTTACGTCTTCAAAGATTGATCTATCGGTGGAGATGAAGTAGTCGATTTTGTTTTTAGTCCTGCCATCAGGTGACAGCCACGTCCATTTTCTTGAGTCTTTTTTTTTGAAGAAGGTATTTATTGCAAAGAGATTGTGTTCTTCTAGGTATTCTAATAGTCTTTCTCCTCTGCTGTTTCTTATGCCATAACCATATTTTCCTAGTTTATTCTCAGAGTCTTCGACTTTTTTTCCCAGTTTTGCGTTAAAATCTAGTATTATTGTCTATTTCGCTGTTATGTCATTTATTGCTGTTGTGAGGTCATCGTAGAACACTTGCAGATCTTCTTCGCTACTGCTGGAGGTAGGGGCATATATCAGAATGAGCTTTACGGTGGTTTTCCTATCCATCTCTACTAGTATGTATGCAACTCTGTCCGATATACTTTTATATACCTGAATTGCGCTTTTTAGATCTGTTTTTATTAGGAAGCCTATTCCTCCATATGTTACATCTTCTTTTCCTCTGTAGTACAAGACATTTCCTGATTTCAGATGTATGCAGCCTTCTCCTCTTCTTTTAATTTCTGAGATGCCAAGTATGTCCCATTTCACCTTTCCCAGCTCTTTCTCTAGTTCGTATAAGGTTTCGTCTTTCGCCATAGATTGGATGTTATATGTTGCTATGTGGAGTTTTCTCTTTCTTTGGTTGTTTCTTGTGGATGTCGATCTTTTGCTTCCCCCAGAATCCTTGAGGCAGCCCGGACTTCTGGGGTGGGATTTCGGATTACGCATCCTACCCACCTGGGGTATGTTCCATTTCTGTTTTGAGGTCGACATTGTTAGGAGGTGTTGGCTATAACTCACCACGCTGGCCAGGCGGGTTGGTGAGTGGGATATGGATAGGTACGGGAAGAGTGTAGGTTAGGATTTTTGGGGTCGGTCATGATGCCTCCAAAAAGGGAGGTGGAGAGCATCAAGTGCTTCGCGTGGGCAGGGTCGCCAGGCCCTGAAGTAGGTCTCTTTTCTCTTGGGAGTGGGAGAAAAGTACCTACTATTAATAATGCGAATTATCAAAAATTCCAGTTAAGGATATAAAAATATTAACATTGAAATAGGCAAGTCCTAAGGAAACAGGTTCGAGTTATCAAAAATTCGGTTTATCGAGTTTCGACTTATAGAGGTTCGACTGTATATAAATTGTGCAATTGCAATAAGCAATGATCAATAAACTTTCATACGGGATGCAACTGTGCCATTGTTCCAGTTAAGACACAAAAGTGCGGAAAATTCGTTTATAATAATTTTATATAAAAACGTTAGAAATTGTTAATTAATGATCATAATTTTTTATATTTGTCGCATATCAGTGTAGGTTTTAATTAATTGTATTAAATCATACAACATTTAAGTAAAAAAAATAGTTTTTAGTGTCTTCATAAACCACAAATTGAAAAGTGGCGTAGTCGTTAAGATTGCCAAAACAGTTTCGTGAAAAACGAACAAGAAAGTTTTGTTTCTGCAATTGAAAAGTTGTATAGATATATCTAATAAATACACCTAAATTTTATTGTGGGACAAAATGTTCAAAACTATTTTGCATAAAAAGGATTCGCGCAAAAAAAACTATTATACTTTTAGAAAAAATGAAGATTCGTTTCCAATGTGAAATATACACAAAATAATGAAAAAACAAAC
This sequence comes from Sinopyrophorus schimmeli, assembly GCA_036325965.1. Classification (NCBI taxonomy): domain Eukaryota; kingdom Metazoa; phylum Arthropoda; class Insecta; order Coleoptera; family Elateridae; genus Sinopyrophorus; species Sinopyrophorus schimmeli. The sequence goes on along the minus strand of JARFIZ010000025.1, from coordinate 184,001 downwards.
ATTAAATTTGTTAGAATAGCACATTTTTTTAACAAAAAAAACGCTAATTGTACAATTTACTTAAATACCAAATTCAAACTGTTAGAACTAATATTTCTTCTTCTTCTTTATCGTTTCCCCATAGGTGCCATTACAGCGTTGGGGTATAGTTGAGATCATCTATTCATCTTCTAAAGTAGTTTCTGTTCCTTGCTTTGTTCTTTACTTCTTGTATATTTTTTGTTCTAAAATGCACAATTTTCTTTATTCAACGTTTCAATTCTTAACATTTTTTTTGCATTTTCGTTGTTTGATTTTCGTCCATGTCCGAAGTCCCCGTAAAGACTAAATCGCTTATACTCTTTGTAGGTGTTTGACCCAAAGACAAAAACCCCGTTACCTCGGGACATCTGTGGTCCGGTTATACCCCCGGAAACTGGGTAGTCAGAGTCTCGATTGTTGTTTAGCAGAGGGTACCGCGTGCAGTTGAGATGGACGTCTGGGTGTCTAGATGTTAGTGCCACTCCTATCCTTCGAAACAAATATTTCTCCATAAAAAAACTGTTGATTAAAGTTTTTATAGTTACAGTAAAACCTCGATATAACGGCCTGACTGGGGGAAGAGAGTGTCCGTTAAAGCCGAAAGTCCGTTATATAAAAATAGGTGTATACTAGCATACTATCACTCTGACTAGGTGCAGTATACGAGCAAGACGGCATTATGTCTCAAATTCTAGTGCTAGACGTATGATGTGATTATCATGGCCGCTAAATATTGTTTACATGGGGCGACACTTGCATTTAAGCATGTATAATATTAACAGGACGTTTTTAATTTTTTCACATTTGACCGAATTTTTTGTCCGTTAGATCCAAAGTCCGTTAAATAGAGGTCCGTTATATCAAGGTTTTACTGTACTTATAAATTGCGTTTCAGGTAAAACTAGCCATATAAAAACAAATAAATTAAAAAATTAAAGTACTTGGTACTTCGTTACGTTAGTAGTCGTTTAAGTAATAATCACAAAATACAGGATGACTATCATGATTATATAAACGGATGTCATCCATTGTTTGGTGTTCATTGATATTGAAATAGTTAGATACAACATAATTTTTTTATAAAACGAGGAGAGTTTGCCAGAATTGTTACAAAATCTTACCGATCTATCAATATACATTTTTTGATATATAGATATCGATATTATCAAATTATGTTGATACTATAAATAAATTGTAGTTTCAATAAAAGCATAAAAAGGTGTTTAATTTTCAATTTGATTTTGCTAATGCAAATAGCCGTCTCTAATAAGTGATATTTATATCACTCCAAAGCTATCGAACTGTTTTACATGAACACCCCATTATCCCAATTCTGTAAATAGAGCAAACAAATATTTGTAATCCAAAAATCGATTAATGAAATAGCAGAGAAATTAAAATGAAAATATAAATTTCGATTTATATTCAAACAATTTATTTAAAAAGTGTTTGGATCTAATATTCGATTTGCTCAGAATCCGACAACGGCCATAAATACATTACAAACTTTAGGGGATGAAACGAACTAATTGCTATTTTCCAGCAATTTGTTTTGTTTTATTATTTTTAAATGTGATGTATTTCTACTTTTAAGCTTGAACTCAATTATTTAGCTATTAGAGTTGCCGCTATATTCGATTTTCTGCTAAAAGAGTTAAAATTTTGTAATCTTTCTTTTTTACAACAACAAAACAAATCGAAAGAGAAACAAATAGAAAACTTTTAATATTGTGCATTCGGCAAGTCCTTTTAATTTACGCTCAAAATTTAATAAACTTTTAGTATTTATTAGAGGCAAATATTTATTAAGGAGCAACTTTAATTATTCTAAAAGTGTTTGTGTGTTTTTTAAAGGTTTGCATTAAATAAAAAGCAGCCACATACATATAAGTTAGCTTTGTTGTTTTAGTAATGGGAGAGTTTGTTAATGTTTCAAGTATTCAGAGAAATGGCAAACTATTACCGAACTATGCGTAAAACAAAGATATTGTTTACTTAAGTTAGTTGGTATTGTTTAAATTTTCTGCGATTGAAAAGTACGTTTTTATAAAATCCACATGCAATTTATTTATCGATCTTTTTATTGAGGCGTTTAATAAAGTTATACATGCAAGCAAACTTTCTACGTGATTGATTTATGCACCGTAGGAAAATTATAGTTATAGCTTACCAATTTTATTTATGACCTCGATTATTGTTATTTTTAACAGAATTTTTCGTTGTTAAATAGTTTTAAAAAGATTAAATATACAGTACAATAAAAATGTCCTGAAGTTTTTTTATAAAAAAATGCTTTTTGGTTCAGCTAAAATCTGAATATTAAAAAGCCAAAGCAGAATGCAAATATCCAGAAGATCCAATAAATTTAAGAGGACCAGCGGGTAGACACGATATCCATTGTTCGCATATACGTCGATCAAACGTCCGTAGAAGATATCCTAATGGACTAAACCTTAAAATAAATATGCCATAAATGTCCATTCTACGTCAATATTAGATATTCACATTTGATCCAAATCGGTGCAATTCCTAAATTCATTGAATAACTATTGCCTTCGTCAGTATACGTAGACCAATTTGTAACTTCAAAGGAGTGCACTTTGAAGAGAATTGTGTGGAAGATGTTATAGAATCTTAAGTTAATTTGAAAAAGTTATCAACTAAAGATTTGTTATTTTACAATTAAGGGAGAAGGTATTAATATGAGTCACCTATTATTATTATATTATTATAATGCATAATTTAACTAAATACAGTAGAACCACGATAAAGCAAAGTTAAAGTGAAATCAAAAATAATTCAAATTATTAAAAAAAATATATGCCCATCTGAGTTGTGGTCGTCTACTGCTTCTTTTAGCCTCACATGATCTCCATAGTTGTATTATTTTTATTCTATCTGTTATCAGTCTGTCTCATGGTGTGACCGAAAAATCTCCATTTGAGCGAGGCTATGTGTCATTCTTTTGTGTGATAATTTTATATTTAACATTTAGCGTATCATTGGTCTCTGTGCTTTGACCATTTTCTCCATATTTGATTTTATTAATGCCCAAGTCTACGCGCGTATGTCATTAACGGAATGATACATTGGGCAAGTACTTTGCTTCGTAATTGAAATACTTTTGTTTGGTTTTTTTATTATATCTGATGTTTTCCGAAGGTAGCCCATCCCAATCTGACACTCCTGTGTATTTCTTTCGTCTGGTACTTAATAAAGAACAATTTTGTCCATTTGTTTTTGTTTAATTATATTTTAATATCATGAAAAACGAAAAACTTATTTGATACTTCTATTACAAAATAGTTAAAATTAATACACAATTAGTTATAATAATAATATACCTAATATAGATATTGTAACGGGCACGGTGATCGAGTGTAGAGCCGTGATAGATGTACATTAATCAAGCGCGAGATACTCATGCGACCATGAGATATTGAGTAAGCGGATATATCTCAATATCTCTTAAGCCACGACTAACTAGAGGTTTCTATCTGAGTTACCTTGAATTCGCCATATCTCTGTAGAGGAGATTTATCTCGAATACTCTAGAAGCCAGTTCAATAGATACCACGACACATATATAAACTCCGCGGTACTCCTACACGGCAGTCTAAGTCAACAGTTGTACGTGAATGTCAATGTTCTTAACTCCGCTCGGTGAATTTACAAGGTGAGCGCTATCGCTATCGGTATAAATGTAAACAACATACGAGTGTCAATCGTTTAAATAAATATACGAGTGTAAATAAATTAGTTAGTGAATTAGAACCGTAAGTTAGTTAGTTAGTAAATAAATAATTGTTAAGTGCTAGTGTTTAAGTTATTGGTGAAGGAGAATTTGTTTATTATTTTGTGTTAATAAATCGTAATTGTAAATTTAGTGGCCAACTGTGTGTTATTATTCACAACCCGAGTACGAACCGCTTTTGCTCTCGTTGGATAGTGGATTTGGATTGGGAAATCCGTTACAATATTAAATAAAAAAAATTAATATTTAATAAAAGTTCAAATATAAAATATTACCTATATATCGTGACAAGAAAACCGCTAGTTCAGTAGCTATACAGTATCTACTATGAATAAATACTGAAATTAATCGGGTAATACCTAACATTAATCTAAATTTTATAAAATATATATAATCTAAAGTTTATATGCAATATGTCCTAAATCCAGGAAGTTTTAAGAAAAATGCATTTTAATTTTCCAGTAAATGGTAACACAGCATTATTTTCATATGCTCTTAAAAGATAGTGAGATCATTTAGTACATATTTTATTTCTAATTAATTTTATTTTTTTGATATTATGTTTTGCAATAAAAGTCAATTAAGATTAATTATTACACATTTATTTTATTGTTTATTACTTTGTTACAATACCACAACTCAAAAATATTTCACATATGGTCACGTGACACGAGATATTTTTTTGTCCAGTTTTTAGTCATTTATACGTGGGTTAAGTTCCCATACTTATTTGGCGTATATTCTGTATAAAAAAAGAAATAGTATGAGAAGTTAACGTTTTAAGATGGGTTATTAAAATCGGATACATTTTATATTTTGTGAATTCGCACGTTTTGCTTATCGATTTTATTTTGCCACTGATATTGTATGTACGTTTTTGTACTTTTCAAAGGAATTAAAGATTACTATATTTAGAGCTCAATATTAAAGCGTTTTGTTAATAGAATTTTAGTAACGATCTAAATTCTAATTACCTTTTAAAAACGATTTTTTAACTAGTTCTAATTACAAGGAATATTTTGTCTTAAATAACAATAGTTTTACTTTTTTCTATTATAGAAATTTTTAATTATGCTAACATTTTGTGCTAAAATTATACGCACATTTTAAATAAAAAGTTGTTGGAAATTTTTTTAGCACCTACTTATTCGTCACTTCTTTTGATCTCAATGTCATTTCTAAACTTTTGTTATTAATTTATACTAAAACTGGAAACATTTTCTTTTCAAAGAAAACTTTACGCTTAAAGAAACTTCTAGTTATTTTTTTCTACTGAAATACAAAGAAATGCAATACAATGTTTAAACATAATTATGATTCCATAAAGCAAAATCTCCATAAACTTTAAATATTTACCTTTATTATAATAAGGTAAAATCATTTTTGTTTGATATTAAACCCTATTTCGCTGCAAAAAAAAGCGGGCAGATTTGCATAAAAATTTAAAATGTTCATCTTTAAAAAGGAGCCTCGCTATACTTCGGCGGTTGCAAAGCAAATTCCACTCTAAACTAATTCAATATGTAGTATGTTTTCGTTAATGTTAACGTTTAATGATATTTTGCAGCAATCAAGTGGAATATCGGGTTACTTAGATGTTTTATTAAATTATGCATTTAAGTTTATTACAGGATGCTGATGTATCTTCCTTCAAAGTTTCTTGTCATATTTATTGCATGTTAATTATTTTAGGAAAGTTCTAGAACAACTTGAAGATACCAACGCAAAAATATTTAATACGAAGATTTTACTTTTTTTAATTTTCTAATGCGAAAGTTAACACTTTGAAAATATATTTAAAAAAGTATCTTTTGACGATTTCAAAAAAAAACTTAATTGGTAAAACCGTTTTTAGAATTGTTCAGTTCATGGCGAATTATAATCTCATAATTGAAGCGGAAGATCTCGATAAATATGTCAATTATTTTCGGGCTGAAATTTAATAAATTCGATTGAATTGTTAAATGCGATTTCGATTACATTTGAATTTATAAATCAAGATGCAAATAAATTTGAATTTCAAATAATAGCGAGAAATGGTCTAAAAATAATAATTTAGAAACCCTTATAGCTTATTTTTAAATTCAGAAAAACAGTATTAAGCTTTAAAAAGTGTTCTAAGTAAAACAAAAACGACAAACTTGAATAGAAAAATCCATTTTTAATTTTGAAAGAAACGTTGCGTATAACTTAGTAATGCTTTAGGAATTTTGTTACGTTTCTATTCAGAAAAGAAATGGAGTTTGAAAATTTTAAAATGTAACCCTAAGCAAATTTAAAGACAAAGGACTGTTTGTTTTTAATATGGTGGTTGGTTTAATCTTGATATTAATTATTCATTCCACGTTCTAATAAGATTTCACCCTTGGCTTTTATTAATTCCTTGTATTGTAGAACATTATCTTGGATTAACATAAAATCAAACAAACGTTTGGTAAATCCGCGAGAAGTTATTTCGCGAAATTGAAAGCGAAGAAAATAACAGACGCGAATGGAGAAAATTTACACAAAGAAATATATGATTTTACATTTTTCTAAAGCTCTTCTAATAACGGAAAAGTGTCTGAAAAGATTTAAGATGAAAGAAATTGCGCTTAGCGAACAAAAATAAATGTTTCACTTACGAAACCTGCACTTTGTTAACCGTAAACGATACAAAACCGATTTGCCGACACTTAAAACATTTATTAACAATTTCCAGACACGTTTTCAAATATTATTGTACCCCAGAAACGACATTTATGTATCGAATATAATTATTTCAATTATTTTGGAAAGTTTATTAATTTCTGTGTTTGGTTTCAATCCGATAAATTAGTTTAACATAGTTATGCCGACATCTAAAATTATATTAAATTATTGTTTGAAACATGATTGAAATAACATTGAAATACAGCCGTTTTATAATTGGTCAATTCACGTAAGTACGGTACTTGCACAATAATTTTGTATTGTATTGTAATGGGTTCGCTGGGGGTTCGACCTAGGGTTGTGAATATTAAAACAACGGTTACTTATTTTAAGTAATTATAACTAAATTTATTTAATAAGAAATGAACACTTAACACTAGAACCGCGGCAATTTTAGACTTACTACAACCGCGGTTACCGGTCAATTAGACCTTTAAGAAAAAATTGTCTTTTAGCAATTAAATATTTATAGCAACAGATTTAATGCTTTTGAATAGTTTTTAAAAACAATAAGTGCCATAACTTTCACCGAATAAAAAATCAAAATTGATTGAAATTTTAATTGCTTGATTTGAAAAAAATTAATTTATGTAACAAATCTAATAAAAACAAAGATGTGCGCATTCGAGCGAAAAGTGGCACATTTCCGAGCGAGAGAGGCAAATGAAGCGCGACGCGGAGCGGCGCGCTTTATTTTCCCGAGATCGGAATGTGCCACTTTGAGATCGAATGTGCGCACTCGGTTTTAAGTATGATTCACAACGATTTAGATCAATAAATAAAACGACAAATTAGTTGAATAATCTTACTCGTTCCTTCTCACTCGCATTCACGAGATTGTCGTATCTTTTTGCTCCCTTCCACTCATTACTATAGTAAATACATTTTTCGAACATAAAATCGGTTTTTACCAAATTAAATTACATTTTTTGATTTGAAACAGCTAAGAATAAAGTAATAAAATCTAATAAGTACGAAGATATGCGCATTCGAGTGTAAAGTGACACATTTCCAAGCAAGGGAGGCAAATAAAGCACAACGCGGAGCGGCACGCTTCATTTTCCCGAGACCGAAATGTGCCACTTTGAGCTCGAATGTGCACACTCCACTTTAAGCACGATGCACAATACTTAATTTATTTTCTATAACAATTTAATTACTCAAACTAATATGAATTATGAAGGCGAAAGTAACTCTGTCCGTCTGTCCGTTTTTTCGTCTATCTGTTACCTTTTCACGCCTAAACCACTGAATCAATTTTGATCAATTTTGATATAGAGATAGATTGGATCTTAAACAAGAACATGGGTTACAGATTTTTTACAGTTAATAAATACATCTTTAGTTTTACTGTTGTAGTTCTTTCTATAATAATAACGTGCTAAAACACGTTATTATTTTCTGCTTGCAAGCCCATATACTTTTGCCGGCTATATGGGTTCTTTCATTGTTCTTGTATGGCTGATGGTTCTTGGTAAAGTTTTTTAATAACAATTTTCTGATAGTTTCACTAAAAAATTGAATTTGTCGTATAATCGGGGTCATTTTATATTCGAGCAAATATATATAGTCAGTGGGTCCTGTTGTATTCAAAATGTTAAAACCAACCATTTTCAATAAGCTGTCTATACATAATATTATTTGGCCATTTGATCAAAAAAGTCTACTTTTATTTAGTTTTCTTTATAATAAGCCACCGTTTCCGTTTTCTTTTTTCTATGTAATAAAGCATTTCTCTGCTACTATCAATGATAAATTATCGATAGAACCGATCGAATGAATAACCGGGAAGAAAAGAGTATGTATCTGTTGGTATAATGTCTCATATTAAAGGATGAAACACACAATTTAAAAAAAACAATTATAGGACAGTAATAATCAATTAAAATTAAGAAAAGTCATTTAATATGGCAGAAATATATTTTACTAATAAAAACTAACAAGACGATAAAGTTCCGAAACGGTCAAAATGACCGATTACGCGGTTCCAGTGTTAAGAACTAAACTAGCCTAAATATGGGTTACTTACTTAACTAATTTATTTACACATTATTTATTTATGTACACTGCTGCTCTCGATTGTCGAGCCTTGTTCTGAGACTACTGAGTCTCTCACCGTGACTAACTGATCGGCGCCTTCCGATATGTGCCGCAGAAGAAGCTTGTTAGATGCTCTGGCATATCCAGACCATTCCGTTCGTTACGCGATCTTCTAGTCGGTATGTGTTCAGGGTCACCGTATATTCAAGCTTACTGTAGAGATAACTGGAATAATTTAATGTGTGCCCGTTACAGCATCAACATTTTAAAATAATAATAATTGCCAACTTTTACATTATATTAATATTTATATTATTTATTTATATAGCGTAAATATCAATTTAAAGTTAAATTAATAATAAGTTTGTATATACAGTCGAACCTCGATAAGTCGAAGTCGAAGGGACAGCAAAAGTAATTCGTCATATCAAAAACTCGAGTTACCAAAAGAAGTTAATTAAATACTTTCGTATATACAGTGTGTCCCAAATTGAGTAGGCTAACATGGGTATCTTTCTTATTAGTGAAGATAGAAGTTTAGTTAAATGGGCAATGTTTTGCAGTTTAAGGTGCCCATTCAGATTCTGTTAAAAAAATTTTAAAATTCCAAATAGTTCCGAAGTTATGGTCAAAAAACTGAAAATTGTCATTTTCTTTAATGTCAAATAACTTTGTAATTATATAAATTTAAAAAAAAAGTTTAATACAAAAGTTACTAGGTTTCATAAAGTACAGATGGAAATTAAGTCAAAATTAAATTCAAAATGGCGGTTTCCAAGATATTGATACCAACTTTCTTATTTTAAATAGGCGCCGTATTGGATTTTTACATAGTTAAATAGCATTTTTTTGGCTCTTTTCAACCATGTATAACAACCCAAATTTCAATAAATAATTATTAACAATATTAAATTTTTCTGTTTAAAATCAAGTAGCCATGAATTATCAAAGAACAATAAAACTGCATAATACAAGCCAAGGTCATTATATTTATTTTTTGACTAATATTGTAAGTTTTTTAAATAATAATAATTATTACCTTATAAATAATTCAAAATGGCAAAGTTTTTAACTACGCAGTATGATATGTTGTGTACCTACATTAAATGTTACAAAAGCTCTTGCGTTGCTGCACAAACATACTTTAACAGTTTTCCAAAAAAAAAAGCAACGGAACCTTAAAATTTTTAAAAGATTGGATGTGAATATGTAGAAGTATGGATGTTTACAATAACCAAATTGAAGGAATGTGAAAGACGATCTTCATCATTTTTTTTTTTGAAAACTGTTAAAGAATTTTTTTAAACATATCGTGGTGAACCTTGACCTCTGTTCTACAATAATCCGTAGTCAAATTCGTGCGCAAAAACGGGGATTTTAGGCCTCTTATGGACCATTCCCTTTCTTGACCTTTTAATTTTTTTCTTTTAGTGTAGAATCGCGATATCACACGAATGGTGATTCTTAGAAAAAAAGTATAAGGACTATTTTTGTAGATAATTTTAAGATCTATAGTTTTTGTCTGAACTACTTTGTTAATAAAACTTACCGTTTTCGAAAAAAATTCAAAAAAATTCAAATTTTGACCTTAGACCCAAATAACTTTTTTATCACACATGGCATCGATGGGGACTTTTGACACTTTATTTCTAATGGTGTACCCAAAGTCTGTAGTTTTTCTAAATTCAATAAAAATTTTAAAAAGGCCAGATCTAATTATAAAAGTGAGAATGGTAAATTGTTTTTTCGCACTTTATAGCTAACGGTCTCAACGTTAACACATGTAAAATATGTGGTAATAAATAATTTATTAATAAATGAAAAAGTTACAACATCGATTTAATGCATTTTAATAATCAGCTCTTTAACAACACACATTTCAGCAAAAGGTACGTAAGTAACTACTACCCGAGCTATAAAAATTAAATTACAAACTATAAAAAGGCTTTAACAAAATATAAAAGAAGACGTAATTTTTGTGCTAAAATAATAAACAACGCCGAAAAAGAAATTTAACTAATTACCCTGTTATGCCTTTTAAGTTCATAAAATGTAATAAAAATGATAGCATAATTCATTTTCTTACGTTTTTACTAAAAAGTAAGAAGAAAAAAATGTCAACCTTTTGTAATTAAAGTATTAAATAAACACAAAAAAAAAGATCAAAAATTATAAGTTATAAAATCTTGTTTAATTAAGATTACGCTAATCCACTTAATTAAAAACGAGTTCAAAAAAAAGAACTCGAGCTGCTAAGTTCGACCTACGGGCCATAAAAGATAGGCACTTGTCTTAAATCTTATTAAACTTCCTTTAACATAATTATCGTAAAGCAACCAAAACCAATTTCGAACAACCATTCAGAAGGATAATTTTCTCATCAAAAATATTACGTTCTATTACATTTATTTTCCGTTAATGAACGTCAACTAATTTTAATTTTTAAAATAGTTTAAATGAAGTAAAAAAAGTGTAACTCGTTTAAGTTACAAAGTAGGTATTTTTAATTAAAACGCACAGTAAAGAGATATGCTTCACTTTCAAAGTAAACTTTTTTGAGTAATTAGAAACAAGTTACAAAGACAATTGGTCCCAAAAGGCTTCCCTCATTTAGATTTAAAGAAAATCCTTTAATTTCAAAAGGTATATGATTGATGAAGGTAATTAATTAATTATGATTGTTATTTTAATATATCCCGTTTACATTTGATATATAATTAAACGAAAATAAAATAAACTGGGCCGTTTATTTAATGTTTAACACAATTTTAAGCACCAAAATGTATTAAATCATAGTTTAAAATGTTATACAATCTTTATGTTTATTTGAAGTTCGTTATCGAATTTAATAAAAAACTACTTTTTTATGTAAATAGCGTTTCTAAAAATAATTTAAATATGAGCAGAAAAAAACACTATCCTAATACAATAACAAAAATAAAAACAAAGCGTATTAGCAACTTTATTACGAGCTTCGTTCGTTAAAAGCTTTCCGAAGAGCTTTCTAAAAGCCCAAACGCGTAAACGAAGATACAATGACATCGATTTTAATCTATGCGTGAGTTTGGATATTAGCACTTCAAAAAAAGAAAATCAAACAAAAAATATGAGAAATATACAGAGCTAGATTTACAGTAATAGACAGATTTAATGGCTCACCAGTAAACTATTGTTGTACAAAATTCAATATTTGTTAAAAACACGACTTTATTTAGAATAAAAAAATACGACATAATAAGTGCAAACTCTACAATAATAGATCGGTCATCAACTTCTCTACCCGTATAGGGTTTTATGGATGTTTGCCAACAAGTGGGCCATCATTGGATGCCAGGCAAACTAGCCTGGCACAGTCATGGCAACCATGACTGGTCGTTTAACGGGTGGTGCCTGGAACCTAACTCGGGGCCAGCTATGGCAAACTATCATTGGCCGATCAAGGATGGCCCAGACATAGCAAACTATGATCGGCCAAGCATTTTTTATTTGTATGGGCCATGATGGATACCAATGATGTCCCATTACTATAATTCCTGACTAGAATTTTTTGAAAGGACCCGATAAGAATGTTATCAGGTTAACCTCGTAACCTGATAAGGTATAGATCAGGATAGCCTGTCGGGGACCTGATAAGGATGTAACGCAGATGAACCATAAGGTCCTTATTAGGATTGTTTTATATGGTCCTGATCCGGATTACTTTATATGGGTCTGACCAGGATTGCCGCACATGGTCCTGATCACGTTTGCGTTACGTGGTCCTGACCGGGATTACTTTACATAAAAAAACGAAAAGGAAAAAAGTATATTTATAACGGAATACCCATAACTGCCAAAGACCAGATCACCTGGTAACTGAGAAGAAATGTAAAAGCCTTTTATACTATTTTTATACAAAAGACTTTGCGAGTTAAAGTGATGGCGACACCTATTAGTAACTTTATGCGATTGTAAGTTCACAGTTTTTAGGTTAAGTTATGTCATTCGGAATAGTAATCCTGAGAGGTTTCTTAGATGGTCATAATCAAAAGCCCATGAATTCATGGGCCCTTGATCTAACTGTACTGGCCCGTCATTGTAATTCTATCATTGGCCGACTATTGGTAATCATTAATCGGCCAACCATCGGCTGAATGACTGGCCAAATGTATAACTGACGGATTTCATATGCAATCTATGGGCCACTCATCGACCATTAATGGCCCAGTACTGGTACTTAGATCGTCGGCCAATCATTGTAAGTCATCCATTGGCCAGTCATCGGTAATATCGGATGCCTGGCGGTTTCTACACGGGTAATAGGTGAAAAAAACATTTAATTCAAATAATTCTACTGGTTTTTTATATTGTTATCACGAATTGTGCAAAATAAATATTAATTATTACTTACTTAGAGTGTTTTAAAAATATGGTAATAATGTGCATTACCACACTACAATTTGCGTAAATTAATTACTCTAAAAAAAATGAGGAATAGATTTAAAATATATGTACCTACATTAGAGTGGTTCTTATTCTTAAGAAAAAAATTTTTTTTTCTAATTTCACGGTGCACCACTTCTTTTGATTATATACCATAAGAAAGTATTTCAGTGGTTTTTTAAATTTTCAATTGACATTTACGAATTGCTACTAAAAATTAAATTTTAAATAAAAACTCAAAATCTCTAAATTTGTTGGATTGTTTTATTCATAAGTCAGAACATAAGAAATACAAAATTATTTTATTAGGGTAAAAGTACTTGTTTTAGACGCGTTAGACCCAGTTTTAGACACTTGAGTAATTTTGATAAAATAACTTGAAAAATACGATAGAAACATAATTGATGTTTCTATATTAGTTAAAAATAGAGGAGTGTTCCCGGGTATGAGACAGGCTCCAGATATGAGACAGTCAATTATTTTCATTATGCAATGTCAATATGGCCGATCTGATTACTGTCAAGTAGTTCTTTGGTCATCAGTCAGTTTTTGTACTAACACTGAAATGAATCGACGCATTGCTTATATCAACTGCAAACATCGTATGTAAAATTGCAGGTTAAAAACGTTTTTGATTTTTTTTAAAATGTTATTTTTTTCATGTAAATCAATTGAAAAAGAAAAGTGTAATGTATAGCATTTAGTGTTTTTCTTATATTTTACGATCCAATATTAAGATTAGGACAATATGTGGTTGGAAAACAATTTTTTTTTAATTCTCAAAATGTCGTCATTGTCCGGGTGTGAGACACAGCATATTACCACCACCCAAGGGTTCCAAAGCAAAAAACATCATTAGTATAAAGTTGTTGCCGAACAAATTGAACGCTGTTAACAACATTAAATGCAATATTTGCAAGCGGCCAAGTCTTTTGAAGTGCGCAAACACGTGTGCAAGCTTCTACACATGCAAATATTGCGACGATTATGAAGAGGAAAGTGATAAATAAAAATTATGGAAAGCATAAAAAATTATAATTTTGAAATAGATATAAGGTTTTTATTTTATATTTTACAATTTTTAATGTATTTTTGTAGGTGTCTCATACCTAGATACAATTTTTTTTCTTGTCAAAAAACTGTCACTTAGAAAATTGGTCATAAAATGCATGTTATGGAATCACAAAACTTTCTGCGGATAAAAGTTGTGTATTTTCATTACCTTTCCAACAATGAATAGAACACCCGACTTTATTTAACCAGTAAAAAAATTTGGCTCATAAACAAAACCCGTTTCATAACCGGGTACACTCTTTTACATAATTGCACTTATAGTAGTATGGATAATTCTTATATTTTACTTTTGTCAAAATAAAGTGAAAAATGTCCACAACTGGTACAGTGTCCAAAACCGGTGCTTCTACCCTATTACAAATTAAGACATACATATATAAATATTTGAATCATTTATTTTTTAATAATATACACTCTGTTTAACAAAAACTAGCCCTAAATAACATGTCTTTTTAATTTTACTTTTTTGTGCATTATTGCACATTTTTGCAGTGTCCATGAACTTTCTATGTTGGTAATTTTTCAACGCGTTTACACTTTCCCTAGTTCGGTGTGAGCGTTCAAGCTGAGCTGTCGTATGTGTGAACAGTGACCTCAGTAATATCACGATCCGGGCATCTTATTCACCAACCGTTATTTGTATTTTCTTCTGTTGCTCAATTATCACCTCAGGTTTTTATTTTATTTCCCTTTTGAAATAACCAAGCCGCTCAAGTTCGTAACGCCTGCTCCCTTGTGGGGGTAGAACAATGACATCCGCCAAAAGAAACGCTGACCATCTATCACCCCCTATCAGCGATTTACAAAAAAAGTACATATGGAGACCAACATCGTTAATTGAACATAATAAATTTTATCTACCAACCCATCTCGACCCGTCTACAGACAACTCAATTACAACCGAAATAGGAACAACATCTGAAATTACAAGTGATGCGAACAGAGTTAAAATACCCCCAATTTTTGTACATGGTCCAGTTAACCACAAACAAGTAATAACTGACATTAAAGAACTTGTCAAAGAAAATTTTTCCACTAACCTCAGTGGAACATCTTTAAAAATTAATTTGACATGCCAGAACGATTATCGACAACCAAAAATTTGATCAACAATTTAACCCACCGAATAAGACGTGAACTGGATCAATACAGAATTTCTAATTACCAAAACTCTATTAACACCCTCGCGCCAGGGGACCCGGGGTTATAGAAAACTACTAGGAATATTTTAAGACAACCACAGGAAATACCTTCTATAACATCACATGGAATAATCTATAACTCAGACGAAGAAATACAAGATCACCAAGCTACAATTCCCTGATTATCTAAAAGCAATCTTGTTTTCATTTCTTGACAATAGAACCTTTGCAACTAAAATTCACGCCACTATATCGACAACCCGACATATCCGAGCTGGAGTACCTCAGGGAAGTATTCTGGGACCTATACTTTTTAATATCCTTCTTAGCGATATTCCCAAAGGTACTGCGGATTTAGCGTTATATGCAGACGATACTGCTTTGCTAGTCAGAAATGAAAATTTTTTAGTTGCGATCACCCAGCTACAAACCGCCACAAACACTCTAGCTAGATGGATAAAACAATGGAACCTCACAATTAATTATAATAAATGCGTCCCAAATATTTTCACACTTAAACGCTTCGTGGATCCTCCATCACTTTCAATCAACCACAACCCTATTCTGTGGAATCTAAAATCTGAGGCAGTGAAATACTTAGGTCTACATTTGGACACCCGCCTGACTTGGAGATTTCACATCACTAAAAAACTTAACGAGGGCCATACGAGACTAGTGCAGCTATATCCATTAATAAACAGAAAATCTTCACTAAAAATTGAATGTGCTACTCTACTTTACAAATCTTTAATACGGCCATTAGTCCTCTATGGCTGCGTCATCTGGGGGAATTCGTCAAAAACGAACTTGAATAAAATACAAGCCTTCCAAAACAAAATCCTCAGGACCTCTCTAAACGCCCCATGGTTCATCACCAACTACCAAATTCACACTGAACTCGGCATGTCAACAATTTACGATCATATTAAAAAGCTAACTCAAAATTTCCATGACAATATTGTCAACTGCGATGGTGCAGTGCATTATAAACTAGGTCAAAAACAAATACACACGCGCTTGAAGCGCAAGTTACCACAAGATCTTTATCTCTTAGCAAGTGACTGATGGTGAATAAGTGACCTTTTCAGCTATACTAATTAGTAACTCTAAAGATGTTAATAACCTTTCTGTTAGTCTAACTTTAGTTATATAAATCTGGTTAACGCTACCATGAATAACAATCGATTTGTTGAACTGGTAAATGCCCAATAAAAAAAAAACACTTTCCCAGAAACAAACATCTTTTTGCCTCTGACTTCAACCTATTCAGCTTAATAGAAAATACCCAACTCTGCAAATATATTTTTTTCGTCAATGATTTTAAAGCTAGTATAACTTTCGAGAGCAATATAATGCGAAAAATAGTCTGCGAACACGAAAACAAAGACCATTCTTGTCACACATTCATGCATTATGCAATTCCAACTGATACTAGATATTTAATTCAAAAAGTGCATACCGATACACTTATTTCATCGATTTTAAATGACAGCAAAATGAGCAGATGTATGAATTCTAGTTTTCCGATAATTCTTTCTGACAAAAGAACGGACTTGTAAATAACGAAACTTATGGCTGCGAGCATTTTTAGAACCGATTAATTTTTTTTGTTAAGTTTTGTTTGCTATCGCTTCTATTTTTAACTATTGATTTTTTAAATCTTTTTTAGATCTTTGATCGTGTGAACACTTTATTATGTAGGTACGAATAAGGTAAATGTCGATAACCTTTCTTCTTTCTCTAAAAATAACTTATTTTAGTTGTTATATACAGTATAACCACTCTGAACGGACACCCCTCTTCAACGAACAACTTTTAAGGTCCGGGGTGACAGAAGTATAGGAATACAATGTATTTAAGCCTCCTTATTAGCTGACACTCCTTTACAACAGTCAATATTGTTAGTCCCGTGACTGTTCGTTGAAGAGAGGTTTTACTGTACAGTAAAACCTCAATTATACAGATTCGCGATTACCGAATTGTCAACCGCTTTCGAACTGGTTGCGAAAATTACACCTCGGTATTACGTACTAAATATTTTATTTTCTATTTCGCACTAAACAGTGTTTTTTGGCTTTGTTAATTTTAAGATAATGTGGGACCGTTTTATTTAGTGATTAATATTTGTTGCGTTTTTTGTAAACATATAGATACCTAACAATTTGACCAAGTTTTTTTCTGTTAAAATGGGGGGTTTTGTAATCGTGCTTAAAACCGAGTGTGCGCATTTGAGCTCAAAGTGGTACATTCCGATCTCGGAAAAATGAAGCGCGCTGCTCCGCGTTGCGCTTCATTTGCCTCCCTCGCTCGGAAATGTGCCACCTTTCGCTCGAATGCGCACATTTTCGTATTTATTGGATTTGCTTATATTATTATTTTATTCTTCAATTCAAAAAATTTAAAGTCGAATAAATTAGATCTATTTTTTATTTGAAAAATGTTAGATATTTTATTCCTTTTGATAAGTTATCATGGTGCTCTTCCGCACGCATAATTGTAGCGAGCTTGATAAAAGTATTTTCAGGTGTACTTTGGAATGTTTACTAATTCGCATTTTTGATTAATGAATATTGTATACGAGTCAAATTTTCTGAAGTGGGCCACTAAACATCAACTAGATAATTTTTATATCATCTTTTGCAGATTGTTTAAGGTTTATATGTCAAAATTGATATCTCCAAATATTTTTGGGTAATTTTCTTTTTTGTAAAAATTATAAACAAATTAGTTTTAAGGCACATTTTGTATACACTGTTGTAATTAGACTTCATTTATGGATTAATTCAATTTTTAAATATAAAAAAATATTTATATGTTACATAGGGGCTGCATCAAAATTTTAGAATGACTTGGGTGGGGTATGTTAAAAAAAAGGTTGTGAAATAAGAATCAAAATTCGGAAAAAGTTAAAATATTTTTTTTTCATGTACAATGAAGTCTCCCATCTAGTCTACTTTAAAAGTCCTAATTAGAAATGTGGTTTTTGGTAAAAATACCCTACTGTAATTTTTAATTAAAAGAAAAGCGAGAAGTGGCATATTTAGTTCAGTTTGATTTAATTAATATTATTTGTAAGAGAGAAGAATAAGATAGGCAAATTCAATTATTAAGGAGTATGTGCACTTTCCATCAAAAACTTTTTCCGAATAGAAAATCTGGATTTGAAGGATTTGTTAGTAATATAGTTAGTAATAGGGTCGAATCTAATTAACACAAAGATGTGCGCATTCGAGCGAAAAGTGGCACATTTCCCAGCGAGGGAGGCAAATGAAGCGCGACGCGGAGCGGCGCGCTTCATTTTCCCGAGATCGGAATGTGCCAGTTTGAGCTCGAATGTGTACACTCCGTTTTACACATCATTCACAGTAATGACCAAATTTGAGTTTAACGCTTCCTCAATTAACGCTAATTCGATATAACTCGATCTGCTCAAAGTTTCAAAATAGTTCAACAATTTTTTTTCTATACATTCAATTAAATGAATTTTCGATTATCCGAATGAGCTGTAACAATAATTAGTCTGGATAACCGAGTTTCCACTGTATTTATTTTTACTTTAGTATCTATATGAATTTTAAAAGTTATTGTCCGTAATAAATAATTTAAGCTTCCACTTTGGCCAAGTTTGTAATTTAGTTCCGGAGTTACAGGAATACGATCCAAAGTTTGTAT
Organism: Sinopyrophorus schimmeli; assembly: GCA_036325965.1. Taxonomy (NCBI): domain Eukaryota; kingdom Metazoa; phylum Arthropoda; class Insecta; order Coleoptera; family Elateridae; genus Sinopyrophorus; species Sinopyrophorus schimmeli. The sequence continues at coordinate 165,185 of JARFIZ010000025.1, read as the reverse complement.
CGAACTATTAATATCGCAGAGACCCTTGAAATTTTAGAAGCGCGAATAAAATATTAAATATGTTATCGATTACGTTAAAAGCACGAAAAACAAATTTTTTCGTAAACAAAATTTGTTGAGGGCTCAATTCAAAAGAAAAAAAATCAATAATCCTTAAATTTAATAAAAAAAATTCGTATTCTAATGACGACTTTTTTACAGGCAAATTAGGTTTGTTCAATTCGAATAAATTCGGGAGAGGAAGAAACACAAATAGAATTATATTTTATTTTTTCGTAAATAGTTTAAATTCGGCAATGGAAACATAACTAACTATTTATTAAGAAGTAGAATATTACGAAAGATCTAAAACCGTGAAATTCAGAATGGCAAGCCACTTCTGACGAAACCTTTTAAAGGAACCGCGACGAATTGAATCAGTGGTACATGTTCCTCAAATAAACTCCTAAAAAGGCTTTGTAAACGAACAAGGAAAACTATCCTTATCAACCACGAGCTCGTTTACATACTCTAAAATAAAACTAAAAACAGGTACTGTATTAGAAGAGGTTGCGAAAGGTTAATTACACGTGTAAACTTAGAATGTTTAAAAAAATATCATTTCCTAATTCTACACGCAATGGTTGGTTGGTACTTATAAAAAAAAAACCATTATTATTCAATGTATTCAATTGTGAAAAAAAATGTAACCATTTTGGTTTGCTACATCAATAATTCGTAAATGACTGGACTGTTTCTGGATATATAAAATATACATACATGTTCCTATGTTAGAATTCTAATTTGGAACAGCTCGAATACAATTTTTGCAAAAAAAAATTGTATAAAAATAAATGTATAGAAAAATTTTGTTTACAAGTTTTGTGTGTGGTTTATATGTATTATTGTACATCGCACAAAATAAACTGAAAGCGCAATTTGATAAAAAAGTTGTACTTTTTTGTTCTCGAGTAATTGAATAGCACCGTTTCGCTCAATAAAAGAGCCATTTTTTGCTCAAATGTCGAAATTTTTAAACTCTGTTAGATTAGTGATAGTAACTGATTCTAAAGAATTAATCTAGAAAAACTACAATCATCAAATCAGTTTTCAATTCAACTTGTGTAAAGGTGTTGATTATTATAAATCGTGCAAAAAAATTCACCGTGAAATTGAAGCGAAAAGTGGCACGTTTCCGTTTTCAGGAAATATACGTGCGTGTCGGTTTTACTAATGTCGGAAAATTACAAAGTTATTTACAAATTTTTTCGGCTTGAATTTTGTAAATTCTGTAAATTAGAGGTTACAGAGGACATATCAATTTCTTTACGTGCATTTAACAAAATGTTTTCCTATTTTTATTTTATACAGATACTCATCTATTACATTTGTTTAATATTTCGAATAATTATAGAGTTATCAATTTTAAAATTAAATTGTATAAAGTTACTGCTGATAGGTAAAAGGATCCCCAAAAATTCTAGAATTACAATAATAGAATTTTTAAGTACACGGAGAAAAAAATATCGTCAAAATAACTATCTGACGTATACTCAATTGACGTATTGTCAGATCAACAATTCGCTTGACTAATTTAATGACATTTATAAGTTAATTTGACAGTTTATAGTATGATCAAAACAGCGCTACATATTATACTTATAATAAGGATTTATTTATTTGATTCAAGCGTTCACCGAAGAACTCTCGTAAACGTGTGCAGTTTCCGTCGTGTAGGTAGCCGTACAGTCAACTTGAGGATTTGTATAGCTAAAATAGCGATACATATGGTTATTTTGACAATATTTGGTTCTCCATGCATAACCGTTAAATAACCATGACAAGAATCGTTTGAATATCTAAAACAATAATACGTATCGTTACTTTGACGATCCGCAATACGGAAACTTCGTATAGCTAAATTAGCTATACGGCGTATCCATGCAAAAGATGACTATACAACGTATAGCTAAAATAACGATACGTATGGTCATTATGACAATATTTTTTTCTCCGTGTAGAACAAATTAAAAAATATACAGTGTGTCCCAAATAGAGTAGGCTAACATGGGTATCTTTCTTATTAGTGAAGATAGAAGTTTGGTTAAATAAGCAATGTTTTGCAGTTTTAGGTGCCTATTCAGATTCTGTTAAGAAAATTTTAAAATTCCGAATAGTTCCGAAGTTATCGTAAAAAAACTGAAAATTGTTATTTTCTTTAATGTCAAATAACTATGTAATTATAAAATTTACAAAAAGAAGTTTAATATAAAAGTTACTAGGTTCTATCAAATACAGATAGAAATTAAGTCAAAATTAAATTCAAAATGGCGGTTTTCGAGATATTGATACTAACTTTCTTATTTTAAATATGCGCCATATTGTATTTTTACATAGTTAAATAGCATTGTTTTTTCTCTTTTCAACCATGTATAACAACCCATATTTAAATAAAAAATAATACACAATATTAAATTTTTCTGTTTTAAATTAAGTAGCCATGAATTATCAAAAAACAATTAAACAGCATAATACAAGCCAACGTCATTATATTAATTTTTTAACTAATATTGTAAGTTTTTTGAATAATAATTGTTATTGACTTATAAATAATTCAAAATGGCAAAGTTTTTAACTGAGCAGTGTGATATGTTTTGTACTTACATTAAATGTTACAAAAGCTCCTGCGTTGCTGGACAAACATACTTTAACAGTTTTCCAAGAAAAAACAATGATAAAGATCATCTTACACATTCTTTCAATTTGGTTCCTGTAAACATCCATACTTCTGCATATTCACATCCAATCTTTTAATAATTTTAACGCTCGGCTACTTTTTGTTAATGTATGTTTGTGGAGCAACGCAGGAGCTTTTGTAACATTTAATGTAAGTACAAAACATATCACACTGCTCAGTTAAAAACTTTGCCATTTTGAATTGTTTATAAGTCAATAACAATTATTATTCAAAAAATTTACAATATTTGTCAAAAAATAAATATAATGACGTTGGCTTGTATTATGCTGTTTAATTGTTTTTTGATAATTCATGGCTACTTAATTTAAAACAGAAAAATTTAATATTGTGTATTATTTTTTATTTAAATATGGGTTGTTATACATGGTTGAAAAGAGAAAAAACAATGCTATTTAACTATGTAAAAATACAATATGGCGCATATTTAAAATAAGAAAGTTAGTATCAATATCTCGAAAACCGCCATTTTGAATTTAATTTTGACTTAATTTCTATCTGTATTTGATAGAACCTAGTAACTTTTATATTAAACTTCTTTTTGTAAATTTTATAATTACATAGTTATTTGACATTAAAGAAAATAACAATTTTCAGTTTTTTTACGATAACTTCGGAACTATTCGGAATTTTAAAATTATTTTTAATAAATAACAAAATTTGAAAATTTTAATTTTTATTTAATTAAATTTATCATCAATTGACATAATTCTAATAGTTTAAATAAGTTATAAAATTTCTATAAATTGTCAAACTCCCAGATTATTTTCTTATTTATTTGTAAAAGTAGCACTTTTAAAAAATCATATTTCCTAAAGAAGTGAAAATAACAGAACGGCACTAATTGGACATAATTAACGAAGATATAGACTATATTTTCTGAAAATTTCAGATTGTTATTTTTTCCTCCACATGGGTTTTTTTGGGGTCGAAGTTGAGCTTTTTTCATAATTATCAATGTTTAACATTTTTTTTTTAGAAGATTTTATTCTAGAACAATTATAATTATGTCACGATATCACAAGGGTTAGTACTTTATTGTAAAAAAAATCAACTCTTAATATGCAACAGGGTTGACACAGCGTCCAATCAAATATTGTAAAAATGCAAAAAAATTGTGGAAATGTCGGATAGTCACTATTTTGTTCCTAATTGTTTTAGTTCAATTTTATTGTATTATATAAAATGCACATTTATGACCCTTTCAAATAAAAAAAGAACCATTTCAATACCTGTTCTAAATAAAACGCTACAACCCATTATGTACAAGTATGAAATTGACCCAATTTTTGACTTCGGATGGGCACTGTTCAGAAGTTATACAATAAAAAAAATAAATGGTGGTGGTTTAGCGTTTCTGGCACCATAAAAATCATCTACAATTTTTTTTATTAAAATTAAAAATCATGCGGCACACCCCATTTGTTGATTTCATATGGAATGACCCATATACCAAAAACATTTTTAAACGCATTTGTGACTTGGCTCCGGCCCCCAAGTGTAGACCCCTATATTACAGCATACTTACATTCTTTTTTTTTTTTAATTAAATTGAGTAAAAGTGGTGTATTAATTATAAAGATAGAAAAGTTTTAAAACGTATATTTGAAGTAAAAAATGACAAACCTTTGCTAAAATTCCATGGTTGATGTTTCAAAATATTTAAAAAATCAATCAAATTTAGGGGGAAAGTGGCATAAAACAGCCAAGTTTTGAAAGAGCCATTATCAATTACGCGGTAGTTTTCATACGAATCGTTTATGTATTATTATTATTGTAAGATAGCAACACTAGCCAGATATCCCCCACAAAAATTTGACCGTTCACCGTCAATAAACGGCGCCGATACGACGTATTTAAGATTTTGTCGTCAAAAAGTAAGGTTTTGAGTTCAGTTTTTTTGTTTTCTAACGCCTATACGTACAAAACTAATAATAATATGATTACACTATAATTTTATAGATATATTAGGCCTTCTAATAACGGATATATTTTGTAGACTAATCTTTGATTTCATAGTAATTTTCGAGATTTTGTTTCTTGAGAGAATATGTTTTGAAATAGCCGGACTGCAGTGTAATGAAAAAGCCACTTTTTAATTGCATAAAATGCAATAATAATTGTAGTAACAGCAATCAAGAGTGGTACCGATGCAAAATTGTAATGCTTGGGCATATAAATCCTGTGGCGTAAAAGAAAAATTGCATTATTTTTGCTAAACACGTTTTTAAGTTTTTGCAATGATTGATCTCAAACGTCAAATTTTTTGACAGTTTCTTAGATTTATGTAAGTAAATATTTTATCGCGAGTTTGCGTTATTTAAAACGTTTTATAATTATATAAGATCTAAAATTATAGCTTAAGATTATTATTAAATAATATCTTCGTTAATGTGCAGTTTTAATCTTGTAATAAGAACATGGCTTTTTCAAAACTTGGGTTGGCTCTTTCAATACCTATAGGTTATGAAAAAGCCAAATTTTATTTTTTTTATAAATGATTAGAAGTCGAAAAATATCGTTAATTTTGAAAAATGTTTTATGACATTACGTACATAAATGCATGAACAATTACAGATTTAAAAAAAAAATGATTTATTTATGTCCTATATTATTTATCCCTTTTTTTTAAACTGGCTGTTTCATGCCACTTTCCCCCTATAAAGTTTTTGTTTAAATTTTGTAAGGTATAAGGTCTTTAGGGTAATAAAGCTCACTTTCAAGTAAAATTAAATAAAAATATATAAATCCGTTTTATTTTAACAAAATTTCAGAAAATTTAATAATTTTGTTGACTAAAGGCTTTCGCATATTCTGCGGTTGTTGTTCCGCTAATACTATACCAATCATTTTGGAGTTAATTAAAACCCAAAAGCGGTAATTTAATTATTCCCTTTGTCCAAAAGTATGGTATACATTTGCGATAAAATGAAATAAAACTAAAATTATATTTAAAAAAAATATTAAATTCGTTTTATTATCACAATATATCGAAATACAAATATTTTAGTGTAATCGAAATTTAGTAAAAGTTATATTTGACCTTGTTGAACAGTTCTTCTGAACATATACAGTCAAATATCATAAATTTGTGGACACCCACAAAATGATTAGTTTTTGAGGCTTTGTTTAGCTTAAAAATACATTAAAAATTGCACAAACAATAAGAAAGTCGAAAATATAAAATTCCTTTATTAAAAAATAAAATCTTATACATTTTTCAAATCAATACAATACTGAAAACAAAAGGTACAAAAATATTGGGACACCTCAAATTATGTATATATAAACACAAAAATCATTTTTACTTATGGTAAAACGGGATTAATAGCACCATATTCTAATTTTTATTTGTTTTTCATATACTGTAATAGCTGTTACAAGATATCACGATGTTCATTGGCCAACTGCTTCGATTTGGCATCTCTTCTTTGTAAATTCACGTTATTGGTGTTAAAATTTTCTACTTTAAAGTTACAGCAGTGACTATTTAATTTTTCTTAAAAAAACTAATTTTTGGTCTTCAAATTCCAACTTGTCCAATATGTTAAGTTATTTATCTAAAAATGTAAACAATACCAAAATAATGAGAATTATAACTTGCTTTCGAAACTTTATATAATCTAAGATTTTCTTTCAAATGTATACCGTATTTGTGGACAGAGACATATCCTGTAATTAGTGTTGCAATAATTATACTAGAACTTACCTTTATGAAAATTAGCACTTTGCGACTATTTTATGAAAATTAAATTTGAATGCGTATGATAAATATTATAACTGTTATTACAAATGCACCATCAGTCTAAACAACCAGTCTTAACTGGAAACAGGCTAATTTTATATTTATCAGCAATAAATCTATTAAAAGTTAGTTTTATTAGCAATGCATGGACGGTGCAACAATACTCAAAAAAACTTAAACAAAGCAAAAAATACAGGAAAGTCTTATTACCCCAGGTGCCATCCCCTTCTTTCCTTCTCATATAAATTATATGTCTAAATAATTAAATAAATAAATAAGAAATGAAGATATAAGAGAAGAACTAGAAATTTTCAATGTCAATGAAAAAATTGAAGTAGGTATACAGAAGCGAGTGGAGACAATACGTTAATAGAACGACGGAAGAAATAATACCGAAACAAATTCTAAACTACCACCCAAGAGGACACAGAGATGTAGAAAAGATGGTCCTAAACAGTGAAGTTCGGAACAGGCAAAAATGCCTAATTCTTGATGGCAAAAGAAGAATAAATATTTTACTAATATTTTTAAAGAATTGTTAACAAATTTGTTCTTCTTCGTAGACCATGTTATTTTAAAATTGTGCAATAAAACCGCGTAGAAAGAGAACTGAGTGTACAGATATAGAAATTTAACAACCCAGATTTAAACTCATAAAATGAACTATCGTAAAACTATTGATCGTCTTTTTTACGCTTTTCACCTACGCGGTATATAACGGAAAGCTCTAAGGCCATAATCGTATTTAAGTCGTCGAAGAATGACAAACCAAAGAACTAATCTTTTTAAGATAAGAGTAAAACGTTTTTCTTCGTCAAAAACTCAAACATTTGAACGCATTATCCTTTAATCCAGGTTTGAGTGTAGATTTAATCGAACGAAGCAAGTTTTCAAAAAAGCAAAGGTAAATCTTTTGTAAATTCGATTAAAATTACATTATTTTTAATTAGGAATTTGTCTAAAACAATAAAACAAGGCAAGTTACCATCGTTTTTATATATAAAAATATATACGCAAACTCTTGTGAAAATTTGACAAAGAAAATGTTGATGACGATGATATAATGAACAACCAATTTAACTTTCAAATAAGTTTAATCTCGCGAGCGAAATTTCCGAGGCTAGTTTCAAACTTCCGAGCGAATTGTTACGAAAATCGCGAACGAGAAGTCTTGTAAAATTGTTAAGAGGTGCTAGACGTTGACCATGTGTGTTTTGAAAAAAAAGTTTGTTCTAGCATTATAGTACCTTGGAGACATCTCTCTAAATCCTAGTTGTCCAACTAAGGAACGCTAAGTTTCTTTAGATACAATTATTTTGAATCCATTGGGTTTGTGTAGAACCCTCTTGGGCAAGCCAGGTAAGTAGAAAAGAAAACAAGAACATTTCTACTTTTATTGCGCTGTCGGCAATTGAAATACAAAGAATATCTCCACGTCAGTAGCTGAGAAGACAGCATTGGAGGTGGAGAATTTATTGCACGTCAGACTTTTCATTATTTTCTAAGCCTTTGTGCCTGCACCATCGCTATTTAATTCCCGCATATATTTTTTAAGACACGCTGTAATTCAATCTCTATAAACTTTTAATGGGTATATAACTAACCAACTAAACTAAAAGCAACCTTTCCGTCGAAGTTAAAATTGCTTTTATTTACCATTCATCACGCTTTATTACTGCACTTTTGAAAATGTTGCACAGTATGCAAATATTGCTCTCAGCAAAACAGTTTTTCCACAAATATAATACATTTTAGTCTTACGCTGGAGAGGTAATAAAAAGAAATCCCACCTTTTTCTGAAGACGAATGGGAAACGAACAGCAACACCCGTAAACCATGCCTTGAGTTAAAGCTGGAGCATTTAAACACGTCTGGAACTAAAAAGGAAATCAACACTTTTAACATTGGCCATTTTTATTAAGCTTTAAAATATATTTTATTGCGTGTTTTAATCAAAAACATTTTACAACTTGAGAATAATATGCTAAAAACAAAAGATATAGATAAGTAATATTAAAAGAAAAAATTGCAAATTTAATGTTTTGTATTAAATTCAAAGAGGTGGTAAATAATTTTGAACGCCTCTACATTTCATTCATAAAAAGAATAATATAATATTATGGTTAACATATTAGTGCAGTCACAATACTAAAATAGTTTAATTTGCTTGACAGTAACACTTTCTGCGTTATTAAGTTAATATTACTAATCGATTGACACTGACGTTATATTGCGGTAATTAAACTAAAATTATGAATAATATAAGGGAGAAGGGGGTCAATTGAACCAAAAAATGTTCAAGAATTTTTTTTTAATGAATAAAACCGAAATAATAATTTTTTTTTCATGGAACAATAGTTTATTTTATCCATTATCATTTTCGACATGTGAATTAGTCAACAAATAATAAATATTTCCAATAAATGTTCAATTGTGCAACGGCGTCGAATGGTTCAATCGTCCCCTACGTGGGGGCAATTAAACCATTAGTCGGGGTCAATTGAACCAACAGTGCCTAACATAAAAACAAATATTTTTAATAAAGATATTATTATTTATTTAATCTTTAACCTTATATTACTTATTTTTGATGAAACCTATTATATTATATATCATAATAATCAACACTTTCACAAACTTTTATCGACAAAATTTTTTTTTTGTTAGTGTTTTTAACTTTCTTTGGCTTTTCAGTTAAATTAATTTTTTTTTTTGGTCTTTTAATATTACTGATTTTCCTTTCAATTTCTAATTTTTCAGGAGTATCAGTGTATATTGCAGTTTTGCCTCGTACACGACCCTTTCTAGTATTTTGACTAGGTGTAGCTTTGGGTAAAGGACGTATTAGTGAGGGAGTAAGAATAACAGCTTCTTGTATTTGATTAATTTTGTCGTGTAGAATACCGTTGTTGCCATCATTTGGAGACAATACGTTCAGCTGAAAATTATTTTAGCTGGAAGCTAAATTTTCTGTTGATTGAACATTACAACAACAAACGCTACATTTTTATTCCTGTGAATATTTTCATTTGTAAGCCGAGATGCCCGCGCAAGTCTGATGCTCACAGTGGTTCAATGGCCCCCGAAATTGATGGTTCAATTGACCCCATATGACGATTTTGTAGTAATTAGTGTAAAATAAATTATTAAGAGAACTATTTTGCAAATAATGAAAAGGAGTTATTCGTGTAACAAACGTCAAAATGGAGAAAAGCTTCGTATAATCACATGGAACATTGGTTCCTACACAGAAAAAGTTGCTGAACTTGCACAAATTATGAAACAACGGAATGTAGATGTGGCATGTGTGCAAGAAACACGATGGTCTGGTGCTAAAGCAAAAAATCTTGAAAATGGTTTCAAACTCTTTTATAATGGAAAAGTGAATAAACGAAACGGTGTAGGAATTATTCTTTCCACCGATTTGAGTAAAAAAGTAATATCTATCACAAGAGTGAATGATAGATTAATGTCAATAAAGTTGGCAATTGAAAAAGGAAAATTTATTAATATCGTTTCGGTGTATGCACCCCAAGTTAACATACAAGATACTTGTGAAAAACAAACATTTTGGGAAGAGTTTGAACAGATACTGCAACAAATTCCTTTAGAAGAAGACCTGATTATTGGTGGTGATCTTAATGGTCATATTGGTGAAACTGCACCAGATTTTGCTGAGTGTCATGGTGGTTTTGGATTTGGCACACGAAATGATCAAGGAGAACAAATTTTACAACTAGCCCAAGCATATAGACTTGCAATCGTCAATAGCTACTTCAAGAAGAATCCCGAACATCTCATTACGTATAAAATACAATCCACAAATACTGCAACGCAGATCGATTATATTTTGAGTCGGACAGGATTTCGCAAAATTTTGTAGATTGTAAGGTAATTCCTGGGATACCACTCACAAGTCAACACAGGCTTTTGCTAGGGAACTAAAATTAAAGAATTCATTACCTAAGGATTCGTGCTGCCCAGGTGATAAAATTAAATGGTTTAAACTGAAAAAGGAAGATAAAATGGATCCATTTACCACCGAAGTAACAAGCTATTTACACCAAAGCCTAAATGAGTCATCTGAGAAAAGTCCTCAAGAAATGTGGGAACCTTTTCAAAAATTTTGTGTGGAAAAAGCGAAGTTATACCTAGGAGTATCGAAAGGCAAGAAAATAGACAAAGACGTATGGTGGTGGCGTACAGAAATCCAAAATATTCTTAAAAGAAGAAAGATGCTTTTAAAAAATTGGTGGAAACATCGTAACGACAATGAAGGTCCAAGCCACCATGAAGAATATAAAAATGCAAAGAAAGAGGCAAAGAAAGCAGTTGCAATTGCAAAAGAAGATGCCCAAAGAAAGTTATATGAAGATCTAAAAACTCCAGAAGGTCAAAAGGACATCTACAAAATTGCAGCTCAAAGAAATAAGAATAGTCAGGACATAACGTACGTAAAGTATATAAATGACAAACAGGGACAGTTGTTAACTGATAATGATGCAATTGGAAACCGTTGGAAGGAGTATTTTGATCAGTTGATGAATGAGGAATTCCCTCATAAACACTTTCAACAACATAATCCTATCGAAGGCCCTTTATATGAAATTACGACAACAATGGTGGAAAAGGCATTATATAAGATGAAAAACAGACGCGCAACTGGACCTGATGAAATACCAGTAGAACTTTGGAAAATATGTGGAGAAGATGGTTGTTCATGGTTAAGCTGCCTCTTTAATAAACTATTGGCTGGAGCGTCAATTCCGTCACAATTTTGTAAAAGCTTTCTGGTTCCAATATTTAAGAATAAAGGAGATATCAGAGATTGTGGAAACTATCGTGGCATAAAACTAATGTCCCACACACTTAAAATATGGGAACGCGTACTGTTTAATTGGCTTTCGGAACTGATAGAAATTCATGATGATCAATATGGTTTTAGTAAAGGAAAATCCACAATAGACGCAATTCAGGCGCTCCGAATAATTACAGAGAAAAGACGTGATATGAAAAGAGATTTTTACGCAGTTTTTGTGGATTTAGAAAAAGCCTATGACCGTGTTCCTCGTCCGTTGATCTGGAATGCTCTAAGAAGTCAAGCTGTTCCCGAAGGATTAGTAAAAACTATTTTAGAAACATATAATCAATCCGAGACAAAAATTAAGAGCGGCGCTGGTACTTCTAGTAGTTTCCAAGTTAATGTTGGAGTACATCAAGGATCTGTTTTGAGTCCCCTACTTTTTAACATGGTAATTCATTACTTGACAAGTGATTTAATGGCAAAGCTTCCTTGGAGTATCTTATATGCAGACGATCTTGTATTGGTTGCCGACAACTGGATGGAACTGGAAGAAGTACTAGAAAATTGGAGAGAAACTTTAGAAGACAATGGTTTAAGAATAAGCAGATCTAAGACGGAATATATGTACGTAAACTTCTTTGAACAAATTGGTCCAGCACGTACAATATTTTTAGAGGGTGAACCACTACCAATGACCCATGAGTTTAAATACTTGGGGTCTATTATAAATGATGAGGGAACAGCTGACTCGGATGTAAAACATCGTATTAATGTTGGTTGGATGAAGTGGAGATCGGTCTCTGGTGTGTTGTGCGACAAAAAGATGCCTATACGATTAAAAGGCAAGATTTATAAAACAGTCGTTAGGCCTGCTTTGGCATACAGTGCAAAAACATAGGCGAGACTGGCTAAACACAATCAACAAATGCACGTGGCAGAGATGAGAATGCTACGATGGTGTGTGGGTGTCACGAAGAAAGATCATGTACGTAATGAACATATCCGAGGTTCATTAAGTGTTCAATCAATTAAGGATTTTATGGATGAATCTCAATTGAAGTGGTATGGACATGTTCAACGTCGAAATCAGAACCACATAGTGCACCAAGTTTTGGCAATAGATGAACCTAAAAGAAAACCAGGCAGGCCAAAAAGTACCTGGAATAGGTCTTCCGTGAAGCTTCAATGTGATTATGACATACCTCCGGAAATGGTTTATAATAGAAGAGAATACTCCTTAAAAACACGCCTACCCCGATAAGGGAGCAGTTGGAACAATTGCATTAAAGGCGAAGATAAAGAAGAAGAAGAACTATTTTGCAAAGAATCGATAAAGAATTTAAATAATATGCATGTATAAAGATATTACAATTAAAATTTTGTCATTAAAAATGAAAATTACAATATTATAAAAAAATTTGTCGAGAGCTGAAAAACAACTTTGACATACTAAAAAACACGAAAACTCGATATTGAAAGATTAAATTATCATAATGATTTGAAATTTTGTGCAAACCAAACTGTCGCATATGCGAAACCAATTTTGAGAGGACGACTCATTTTTTTGATTTTTTTGATTTTTTAAGTCCACTGGTTCAATTGCCCCGTGGTTCAATTGACCCCCTTCTCCCCTACTTATACGTTTTTTTTTTATATTTATTTTGTATCAAACGCGATAGTTTAATCTGATCAAACGCTCGAAAAAAATCTATCATGCAACCGGGTCCAAGACCTTGAACACAAAGTGACAATTTTGTAGAGATCTCTAGAAGCCGTGATAACGGCTAGCAACTACACATATAAGCGAGTCAGATTACGATGTTAGTCAGACTCTTCTTAGTTCGCGTTCAGTGAAAGTGATCTCTAACAGGCGGTGAGAATAAATATGTAAACCTGTGTAAATAAATTAAGTTTAGTGCGATAAGTTGTAAATAAATTAGTTAGTAAGTTAAATCATTATTAAGTAAATCTACAATTATTTTAGTTAGTGTGGTAAATAATTTTCTAATTCTTTTATTAAATTAATTTTAATTGTGGTTTTAATAAGTGATCGACTTTTAATATTCGCAATCCTAGTATAAATTTAGCAAAATCGTTATAATTTTCTAATTTATAAAAATAAACATCTTCGATGTATCCAAAAAATTTAAATTACCGAAATTAGAACTATCGATATAATAATATAAACTTTGAAACAGGCATTTTGGCAGGAAACTGCCTCAAATTAATTTAATCAAAAAAATGAGTTGTAGAAGGTCAAGTTATCAAAGTTTTACTAAAGATGTATACAGAGTGTTTTTTAATTTTCTTTTAATATTGAATATTTATTTTACGAAAACTATAAGAGAAAGAAAATTTATTCTTTTTCCAAAATCAAGGACATATACTTGAATTTAATGCATGATATTTTCATCGTAATCTTCTTCACTAGCCATCAACGATTAGATGCGTTATTTGAAATGTTTGAATACCTTTTATCTGACATTTTTGGGTTCCTCGTTGTCACTCACTTACGACTTTTAGACCCTGTCTTTCAGCTAACCCCATGGAAAGAAGTCACACACATTTAAGTTTGTTGGGCCCCACATGTGGTAAGTTTGTCGGCTGACGTAACCATCCAATTGGAAGTAAGCATCATCTGAGAAATGGATATGCTTAATGTACATTGTTTCACTATGATATGTTCCAGGACTTTGTTTGCGAAATCGAATCGCTTATCGATATCGGTTGTGGTCAATGGACGTTGAATCTGAATCTAAGGAAAGAGCCACATTTTGCCTCGCTATCACACGATAGTTCCTCGAGAGCACACACTCTCGAGGAACTTATACACAGAGGTCCGGCTGCTTTCCGTATCGACCACGTCTATTTCCTATCGAATAGTTTCTTGGTTTCCGCAATTAATTCGGAAGTGGTTACTGTGACTGGTCGTTCAGTTTTGGAAGTGTTATCATCGAGGACATTTCTAATCTGTTCGAATTTTTCCAAAATTTTGCGAAAAAACAGATAAAAATAATTTTTTAAAAAATATTTTCTATAGAAAATGTGGTATACCACAAAAAAATTCGTATAGAAAGTACAATCTGTGTAAAGTGAGGGCTGATGTACTTATTTTTCACCACAACGGGGACGTGCTTCAAAAGAAATTTTTAATACGATGCCTTCACATTGGAATTGTTGGAAGAAATATAGGGTTTTCCTTAATAAATGCTGTTTATATACACAGAAAACAAGGTACACTTGGTTAAAGATAACTTTTCTTCATCCGAGAAATTTTTTAGGTTCTCAAAGGAATCTCGAAAAATTCTTGAGTGAAGTAAAATAATTCCTTGAATTCCTTGAATTGAGAAAAAAATTCTTAATACAAAAATTTTGTCATACTTGGTTCAACAATAAAATTTATTATGAGGAGAATGAACATTTATTAATACAATTTTTTTTTTAGGGAAATATAATACTCGCTTTAATTTAAAAATCTTAAATCTTAAATATTTTAACTGAAAAATATAAAATATAAATATTTAAAATTATTTTATAAAAATTGTTTTCTTCTAAGAATTTAATTCTTCCGCCTAAAAATTATTAAATTGATGCGAGACACTAATTATTTTATAACAAAAAAAACAATTTTTGTCTCAGAAAATTTTTCTTTAATTCAAGAATAAATTTTTTATATCAAGATAATTAATAGTTAGACTAAGTGAGTGATTTCTTATTACAAATTTTTTTTTTTCATTTAAGTGCAATTTTTTATTTTAGTTCAAAAGAATTGGAACGACGAAATTTTCTCGTGAGTCAAGATATTCTTTTTTTCTATGTAAGTAGTGTTTTTTTTAAATTAAATTTTATAAAGCAGAGTACTGAATTAACACAAAAAATCTATTCTTCTAATAGCATGGATCAAAAACATAAAAAATCATACACCTACACTTTAATCAATTTAATTCTGATATTTTAAAATAAAGTACAGAATTTAATTTTAAGATCACGAATAATAAATGCCTGTCGCACTTTGTGAAGCAGTAAATTATTAAGGTACTTAAGAAAAAAATTTAAGATCCCTTAGTAAGCCTTTCCTTGTAAAAATTACAAGTTTCTTCAAGAAGCTCCTGAAGTTATTAATCTAAAACGTTTCTCATTATTTTCAAACATCGATTCTGTCAGTTTCGTCGTCTGATTTTTGTGCGAAACTCTTCATTTAGTGAAACGCTTTTCTAGAAAATAAATTGAAATCCGAACGGAATTATTTGCGATATTTTTTTAAATAGAATAATCTGGTGAATATAAAACTGATGTTCGGACGAGTTTTAATATAATCCACAAAATCTGTTCCTAATACAGGAATCTAATTAGAGACACAAGTTTATAAACGTAAATCAAAACTAAAACCATCGAAACTCGAGTAAACTAGCGAATTGAATAATTAATCCATTAGTAACGAAATTACATGTGAGACATTAATATGTAATTGTTGTAACTTCGCTGTATCAATTTTAAACTTTCTGGTTTAATTTAATTAATAATATTAGAAAACTTTGGCGCAAACCGCAAGAGTTTGCAAAATACTCTAGAGAATTTTTTATTATTATTTTTTGCGAATAAAAGAAACATTATACTAAGAGTTTGCTGTCAAATTAAAAGTATTTTATTAGCTTTGTCCCGTATTCCTTCGCTTATTGTTAGAGTTTCAATGTTATTAAAAAAATTTCAAATGCTTTTCCTTGAATTACTTTTTCCGTAAATTCTTTTTTTATTTTTAGGAAAGTCAACGTTCCTTTCAGTAGAGGCTGTTTTCTTTTTTGTAGCGAAAAGAAATATTAAAATTTAAATATCAATTGTCTTTAATGTTGTTTTCCTACAATTACTTTTCTTTAATTTATGATGAAAAAAAGAAACAAAGGGAACATGTTAATCTAGAGCCATTAGTAACCCTTATCGCTGTGTGAAAGTAATTTCATGAGAATTTTTGTGGAATTAGAAAAAATATGATTAACGTTTATTTTTGTGATTCAAAGTCAAAAGTTATTTTTCTCGATAATTTATGAAATTGCTCAAAAAAGAAAAGAGATCAACATTCAGGCCTTACATTAGAACAATAATAAATCTGGAACTCGATTAAGGGCCTTAATAAATTTCTTATCTGAAGAACGTGTCACCATAATGGAATCGAAATACTTATTATTCTAAAATCGCTTTATTTCAGACCTAATATTCCATCTTTTGTCAATGTTTGTAGTTTATACATTAACGCTTTCAGAACTTCGTAATTAGATAAAATCTGTTGTGCGAATATTATAATGAAACGCTGGTACCTTCATGAAAATTGTCTTGCTTTTGTGTGCTTCAATATTTCCAGTTTGTTTATTTATTATTCTTAAAAATACCTTAAATTATTTTCGAATGTTTTTAATTCTAACACAAAACAAACACTGTATTAAACATTAAAGCGAATAAAATAAATTTGGTGATGCATTTAAACGTATTTTATCTTTGATGATTTAATTTATTGTTATTGTGTTAATAAGTAACATCCAACTCATAGACATCGACTTAATAATTCAGTTTAACATTGTTCGAGCGCAGATTAAAAAAATTGCCCAAAAAAAAATTGTAAGCAAAAAAATTATACTTTTGGTTGATCAATTGTCAAAACTTGCTGCACTATGTGGTAAATTTTTTTTTTGAGTTTTTTTTTATTTGCCTAATTAATGCCCCATACAGTAACGCGCTCTTTATTCTTAGTTCCTTTTTTTTCCTTATTTCAGTGCTCTATAATATTCCGTTTAATGCTTTAGTTATTCTCCTGACTTTGTTTATTTTTGTTTTATTTCGTTTTCATCTGTTCCCTTTTTGTTAATGTTTACCCCCAAATATGTATATTCTTCGCACGTATATATTGTAGCAAACGTGATAGAATAACCCAATCTTGAGAAACTCGAGAAACATAAAACTTCGAATGCTGGTATCGTTAAAGATGAGAATTATCTCGATCTTTCTAGAAGCTCTGATACCGATATCGTGACGCACATGTAAGCGCGTTCGACTGCGGTAATAATCAGTTCAGTCTAGTCTAGTTTAGTTCAGTACTCTCAACTCAGCTAGACCGGTAAAATTGAAAGTGAATTCTCTCACGGGCGGTGAAAATAAATAAACAGTGTAAATTAATTAGTTTAGTTCATTAAAACTGTAAGTAAATTCGCAAGTATGTTGAATAATTATTAAGTTTATAATTTTTGTAAATAATTTGTTAATTATTTTGTTAAATAAATTGTAATCGTTGGAAAAATAAGAGACCGACTGTTAATATTCGCAACCCTAGTTCGAACCCTAGTGAAAACGCTACAATATATATTTACATATACAGGGTGTCCCAAATTGAGTAGGCTAACATGGGTATCTTTCTTATTAGTGAAGATAGAAGTTTGGTTATATAGGCAATGTTTTGCAGTTTTAAGTGCCCATTCAGATTCCGTTAAAAAAATTTTAAAATTCCGAATAGTTCCGAAGTTATCGTAAAAAAACTGAAAATCGTCATTTTCTTTAATCTCAAATAACTTGGTAATTATAAAAATTACAAAAAAAAGTTTAATATAAAAGTTACTAGGCATCATAAAATAAAAATGGAAATTAACTCAAAATTAAATTCAAAATGGCGGCTTCCAAGATATTGATACGAACTTTCTTATTTTAAATGGACGCCATATTGGATTTTTACATAATTAAATAGCATTTTTTTTTCTCTTTTCAACCATGTATAACAACCCATATTTAAATAAAAAAATATTAACAATATTAAATTTTTCTGTTTTAAATCAAGTAGCCATGAATTATAAAAAGAACAATTAAACAGCATAATACAAGCTAACGTCATTATATTTATTTTTTGACTAATATTGTAAGTTTTTTGAATAATAATTATTATTGCCTTATAAATAATTGAAAATGGCAAAGTTTTTAACTAAGCAGTATGATATGTTTTGTACCTACATTAAATGTTACAAAAGCTCCTGCGTTGCTGGGCAAACATACTTTAACAGTTTTCCAAAAAAAAAAAAGATAAAGATCATCTTCCACATTTTTTTCAATTTCGTTACTGTAAACATCCGTACTTCTGCATATTCACATCCAATCTTTTAATAATTTTAACGTTCGTTGCCTTTTTTGGAAAACTGTTAAAGTATGTTTGTGGAGCAACGCAGGAGCTTTTGTAACATTTAATGTAGGTACAAAACATAACATACTGCTCACAATCAGTTAAAAACTTTGCCATTTTGAATTATTTATAAGGCAATAATAATTATTATTAAAAAAACTTACAATATTAGTCAAAAAATAAATATAATAACGTTAGCTTGTATTATGCTGTTTAATTGTTCTTTGATAATTCATGGCTACTTGATTTAAAACAGAAAAATTTAATATTGTTAATATTTTTTTATTTAAATATGGGTTGTTATACATGGTTGAAAAGAGAAAAAAAAATGTTATTTAACTATGTAAAAATCCAATATGGCGCCCATTTAAAATAGGAAAGTTGGTATCAATATCTCTAAAACCGCCATTTTGAATTTAATTTTGACTTAATTTCTATCCGTATTTTATGGAACCTAGTAACTTTTATATTAAACTTTTTTTTGTAAATTTTATAATTACAAAGTTATTTGACATTAAAGAAAATGACAATTTTCAGTTTTTTTGCGATAACTTTAGAACTATTCGGAATTTTAAAATTTTCTTAACAGAATCTGAATGGGCACCTAAAACTGCACAACATTGCCCATTTAACCAAACTTCTATCTCTACTAATAAGAAAGATACCCATGTTAGCCTACTCAATTTGGGACACACTGTATATACATATAGTAGTAGAAACGTTATAAATATATTTTAATTTTTTTTGTAGAATTTTATTGTTTTATAGGAACAGAACCCGTCGCCTTAATTTGTTTTGAACTAGTACCCAGATATTTCAAAGGTTTGTCCGAACGTCTAGTTCGCGGATACCAAGGACCAAAGCATCTCTAAAACATGCACTTTCGAAACTGATTTAGTTCGTATTATTTTACTCTCGCGTTATTTTTACATTTAATTCAATCCACGTATTTTTTTAATTGGAAAAAATAGCTCATCGTTTTATGTTTCAAATTTTCTTAATTAAGACGGCCGCAATAGATTTACATACATGAAAATCTAAAAAGTAATCTACTTTAATGTGTATATAATTTTTTCTGTCAATTAAATCATCTACAATTGATTTAAATACATACCATGTTAAATATTTTATTTATAAAAATTAAAAACAGAATTAAAGACTTAATACTGATTTGCTTTGGAAATTTCAATAAAAAAAACACCAGCTTTGTTAAGAAATATTTAATTTTTATACGTGAAGTATTAGGATGTTGCGTTTTGAAACGATTTGTCTTTTTTATGCTTCATAGACAATATTGATCTCAATATCAAAAAAATAATTATCAGTTTTCCGCATTTAATTTTAAATAAGTGATTGCTACTTCATTTTAAAATTTTGCCATTCATTTAACATGTAAATTTAATGTTTTTTTTCAATTATCTATATATCTCAAAATGGATGATTAGTTTTCCAATAAGTGAAGGTGTATGTTCCATAACAATAAGAATATGTAGTGACTTTTAATAACTAAAAAAATATTATTAATTTATCTACACGTCTACAATTAATGTACGCGAAATAAGCAGTGTTTATAAAAACCAATGTTTCAAAAATTACTGTATACCAAAAAATATAAAAAAATTGCAGATAAAACGATATTTAAACATTTAAGATTTGCCAATTTATTTTTTAAATGCAACAAAAGGTAACGTTTAACTTTAATGGATCATACATATCCTTTTTATATCTAAAGATATTGTGAAAAAGTTCAGTTCGTAAATTCAAAAAAAAAACATAAAGAATATAAAAAAATCTTTTAACGCTATTCAATTTTACGTTAAAAAGTTTCTCAAGAACGTTTTACCTTATTCGAATATCGTCGGTAATACTAAAGTTATAGCCAATTGACGAAATTGAGATTTTTTCATTTTGTCCTCCATTTGCAAACAGTGAAAAGTAGAAGAAAATGATTTTTATCAGTCTCACTTCCACCGAAAATTATCTATAAAATTATGGACGTACCGAGACTTTGGTACAACGCGGTGGGGAAGGGGGGGGGGGCAAATCAAGAATTTTGTATAAGTAAATAATTCCATATGAATAAAAATTTGGATTTATTAAATTAGATACTTAAAAATTAATTAAGTATTTATTTCAAAAGCAAAATTCGTTGATCTGTTGCAAGAATACAACAGTTCTTAGGCATACATACATAATTAACCAGCAAAATGTATGGCAGTCCAAGCCCCTTCTCTCGGTACGCCCATGTATAAAATGGAAGAAAACAATATTTTGTATAATAAACTCCCACATAAGTTTGTAATGTTAAACAATACAAAATAAACAAACAATTAATATTTGCATCTCTTTAAGCATCATCAAAGGATTTTATTATAATTAATTACAATTATAGAAATAAACCGAAGTATAATTATTAGCAAAATATTATGTAAAGTTTCTTGAACACGCTAGATAAAATAATTATTTTCCCAAACTGCCTTCAGTTCCAGGGTTTCTTATGATTCTTTATAGGTATTAAAAACTTGTTTGATAAACATCTTTGAATAACATTTTGGAATTTTATAATTTGCAAAACATATTTATAAAAATATATCTAAAGCATTTAAATTGTGACCAAAAAATTATTTAAAATCAAAAAATGTTCTTTTTTAAAATTTTGAATACTAAATAGAAATTTGAATTTTTATTGTAATTTCCTACAGCAAAATTGAAATACAGTTTCTGAAGAGATTATAGAAGTTAAGCAATAACTAAGAATAAAGCGTTTCTTTACTCCTATTTTTATCAGTTTCCTAGCTATTTTCTAGAGTTTTAACTAGTCTAATAATATTTATTTCTTTAAAGGCTTTTCCAACGATTACATTACAAAAAAGATATCGAGAAAACCACTTAAACTAACAGAAACTTCATCCCGATAAACGTACTACCATTTCGCGCCTTTTTATAACTCTAAGCGTTTCCTTAATCTTTCATCTGATAATAAAATTTAATAAAACGACTCATAATTTTAAATCAAATGTGATAATCGACATTTTCCAAAATGAATTTTAGATTACTATTAAAACGGATGGTAGGTGACAGTTGTAAGAAATAACGTCGTCAAACCAAAAGCACAGGTGTGAAATTTGTTGAGGAAACCTTTATAGTTTTAGCTTAATTTATCTTCGCTTAAAATTTCTGCTTTTTCAAACTTATAATGAGTTTTTAAGTTTAAAAAAAAAGCATTTCACTTTTACCTAAAAGCTAATAAAAACTTCTGTGTATTTAAAGCACCTTACAGGTTTTTCTAAAAGGAGATCTCACCGCTCTTTATCCTTATAAGAAAGTTGCACGCTTTCAGTACATGGTTCCAGAAAACTAGAGAACGGAACATTTTGATCCTTTTTGATATATGCAGAGGATCTTTAATCATTAACTATGTACTAATAAGAATCTACAGATCTACAGATAATTTTTTTCGTACTAATTAATTCCAAAAAATCAAAACGGTCCCCTGACACCCTTAACCTTCTGTGTACGAGGTGGGGTATAACTAACGTGACCAATTTTTTTCTTGTTAAAACAGGACGTTTGGTAATTGAGCTTAAGACCGAGTGTGCACATTCGAGCTTAAAGTGGCACATTGCGATCTCGGGAAAATGAAGCGCGCCGCTCCGCGTCGCGCTTCATTTGCCTCCCTCGTTTGGAAATGTGCCACTTTTCGCTCGAATACGCACATCTTCGTATTTATTACACTACACTATGGGCCAGGGTCGACCAAAACAACTTTTATTCTAAGCCATAGTTATTTCTATGTATTTGACCTCGAGGAATCCGATTTTGATAGAATTTTTGAAATCGGTGAGTTAGTTTGTAATATAATTCCGAAACACCCCAAATTTCGGGTTTAGCAAGATTTAAAAAAAATCTGAAATCCTACGTTGTTTAGGATCGTTTTACTGATTTTAGAATGTATTTATTTGTCAAAATTGGTTAAGTGGTAATTTAGTTATTGCAAAAAACCGAAAAAAATTGACAAAAACGGGTATTTTTGAAAAATCATATCTCCGAAACTGTATTGATTTTCCTTAAGAGTATTTTGTATAATTTAAAGAAACACTTCAACTTTCAAACAAAAAAATAAAATTGAGTTTTTAACTCGGAATTTTTAAAATACGAATTTTTGAATTATTTATCGAAAATATGAAAAATTAAATTGGAGATTATGCATTAATTAAATTAATTTTTATTAAGACGCAAAACAATGTTCTAAATGAAATATCAAACTCCAATTTAAGTTTGGATTCTCCCTCCATATTTTTCATATTTTCGATAAATAATTCAAAAATTCGTATTTTAAAAATTCCAAGTTAAAAACTCAATTTTATTTTTTTGTTTGAAAGTTGAAGTGTTTCTTTAAATTATACAAAATGCTCTTTAGAAAAATCAATACGGTTTCAGAGATATGATTTTTCAAAAATTCCCGTTTTTGTCAATTTTTGTCAGTTTTTTTGCAATAACTAAAGAACCACTTAACCGATTTTGACAAATAAATACATTCTAAAATCAGTAAAACGATCCTAAACATCGTAGAACATCAAATTTTTTAAAATCTTGCTAAATCCTAAATTTCGGGTTTTTCGGTTGTTCGGAATTATATTAAAAACTAACTCACCGATTTCAAAATGTTTTTCAAAATCGGATTCCTCAAGGTCAAATACATAAAAATAATTATGTTTTAGAATAAAAGTGGTTGTGGTCGACCCTTGCCCATAGTGCACTAGTATAATTTACGGTGCGCTCCTTTCAAATCAAAAATTTTAATTTAATTTAGTAAATATCGATTTATATTCGAAAAACGTATTTACCATAGCAATAAGTGGAAGGGAGCGAGAAGATAAATAATCTTGTCAATGCAAGTGAGAGGGAACGATTAAAATTCTTCAAATAATTTTTCGTCTAATTTATTGGCCCAAAATATTGTAAATCATGCTTAAAACCAAGTGTGCACATTGGGGCTTAAAGTGGCACATTCTGTTCTCTGAAAAATAAAGCGCGCCGCTCCGCGTCCCGCTTCTTTTGCCTCTCTCGCTCGGAAATGTGCCACTTTTCGCTCGAATGTGCACATTGTTGTATTTATTACATTTGTATAATTTGAACTTAATTTAGTAAATATTGAATTTATATTGGAAAAAGGTATTTACTATAGCAAAGAGTGGAAGGGAGCGAGAAGATACGATAATCCTGTCAATGCAGTGAGAGAGAACGATTAAAATTATTCAATTAATTTTGCGTGTAATTGATTGGTCTAAGTTATTGCGAATCATTAAGAAATTGCCGTGAAATTAATTTGTATTGCAATAAGGAGGCAAGAATGTAATTCTTGTTAGGATTTTTTAATATTCGGTATTGTAATTGACACGTGCCGTTTTTAAGAATTTAATACTCAAGAAAAAACTACACGGAGAAAAAAATATCCTTAATATAACTATCTAACGTATACCCAATTGACGTATTGTTCTGACAAGGATTCGAATGTCTAATTTAACGATATTTATAAGTCAATTTGACAATTCATAGTATGATCAAAACAGCTCTACATAGTATACTTATAATAAGGATTCATTTATTTGATTCAAGCGTTCAAACGAAAAGCTCTCGTGAACGTGTGCAGTATCCGTCGTGTAGGTAACTGGATAGTTAATTTGAGGATTTGAATAGCTATAATAGGGATACGTATGGTTATTATAACGATATTTTGTTCTCCGTGCATATCCGTTAAATCACTATGACAAGAATCTTTTGAATGTCTAAAACAGTAATACGGATCGTTACTATAACGATCCGCAATAAGAAAACTCTGGATAGCTAAATTAGCTATACGGCGTATCCCTGTGAAAGATAACTATCCAACGGATAGCTATAATAGAGATACGTATGGTTATTATAACGATATTATTTTCTCCGCTGAAGTTTTTAAATTGAAAAAAAAGTTAAGTTTTATTAATAAAAGTCTATTCTAATGCATAAATAAATATGTTTTACTTAAACCTATTTATTATTGGTTATTAAAATATATTTCTGATCATTTAACAGCCATAAAGTACAATTTTCTGGATTTTATATCATTTTATTTTCGGGGTAGGGAAAACTCCACCTAATATGGCATGTGACATTTAATCACCTGCGGAAGGTTAAATATTTAAAAATTAATCGCAATGTAAAAAATCTACTATTTCTGCGAAAACCGAACTTTAAGAAGAAGTGTTCAGGACGATCGATTTATTAATTCCAATCACGTTTTTCGATTTTTTCAGACTGCGATCTTTTAAAATTGATACTTAGGAAATCATAATAGCGTTTCTTTGAGTCGTTACTTATCTCTATCCGGATAATATCAAAATTTTTTAGTTTTCGCATTTTAGAATGTGTTTCTGTGTTGTTTTTGTTAGTTAGAGTGAAAACCTAAGATACCACGCAGAAAAGAGCGTCTTCTAACCATTATCAAAACTCTCATCGGCAAGAAAAGAGAAGCAACTTTAACTTTAAGTTACGACTTGAAAGTTAATCTTAGAACTTTCTTCTCAGTCTGAAGAAGTGTTACAATACTAAGTTGACGATTGACTCAGTGATTGAAAACTTTACGAATAACTGTTCTTGAATTTACGTTGGTATTAATTTTGCTTTTTGGATTTCATGAAATATCGGGTTGTTTGAGTTGTTTCCCTTTTCCTGACGGTTAGCGCTATGTACACAAAGTGATCTTTTTAAGATTTAGGATTTTCAAATATTGCGCCACAGTTTTTAGTGCATTTCATGATTTGAATGTGATTAAGTTGTAATTTTATTTTTCAAATGTGTAGCTATGCACGTATGTATAGATGTTTGAAAGACTCATGAACATTGCGCGAAGAACCAAAACACGCCAGGTTGACCTTTGTACACAAGAAACTACCTACTCTTCAACCTAGAAACATTTGGTTTAAAGTGGGTTCATCTTTATCGTTGTTCTCGTGGTGTGAAGATCTTGCATAGTGGTTTAGGAAACGTTCAAGTATTACGTAACGCAATATGGGGGTCTTGTAAAACGTTACGATGCGTTGCAAGGGTGGGAAGGGGTTCGACCATCGCGTTACGTAACATTTTTTTTTATTTCAATTAAAAGCTAGAGAATTAAAATTTCCCAAGTTGACAACCCCTTTCGTTTATGTATTACGGGAAAATGGCCACTTGGTTGTTACGTAACGTTTAGGGCGGAGGAGGGGGGTCTGAAAAACGTTACGGCGCGTTACATTGGGGAGAGGGAAGGTCAAAAATCTTCAAAAATTCCGTTACGTAATACTTGACCGCTCCCTTATTTACATTTGTTTTTTCGATTTTTTTCTTGGCTTACGTTTATGTAAAAACAATTTGTCTTTTTTAAGATAATTACATTAGTACGCTTTTAAACAGGTAAGGTAATTTTTATTTATTCTTTTTTTTTATTAATAAAATAAAATCTACAAAACTTTTCGTTGAGTTATGTGCGATGACTATAATTTACTAACAGTCGTTGTTTAATAGCGTAAAATAGAAGGAAAATACAATTCAAATTATTCTTAATGCCATAATATTAGCAGAAATACATAAAATAATAAATAAGTACCTAATTATCACAATATTGTAAGAAAATTGTTAAATTCACTTTAAAGATTATATTTTTTTATATTTTCATCCAAATAATCTTAGTTTCGGTCCTTATTTTGTAAAAATTATTATATATAGTATTTTCTTTTTCAGATATTACTTGTAAAAAGCAATTTTTATACCTACGCATAATGAATAATAAACGCGTTATTCATAGTCAAAAAAGACAAATAATTTATAATGTCTACCAATTTATGAAAAAGGAAAAAGAAACAACCAATTCCAAATTTCCAATTTTTGATCGAGTAGCCGAAGCAACAGGGGTTTTAAAAAGCAGCCTTCAGAGGATTATAAAGGATGGTGAAAAACTATCCCAACGTCCTAAATCTGATGCGTCCGCTTTACAATTTACATCACCAAGAAAAAAAATTAATCAAATACGACCAAAAACTGCTTTAGATAATTTCCAAGAAGAAATTATAAAGAAGACCATTTATTCTTATACAGCAATACATACGAGTAGACCAACTATGCAAGCTGTCTATAATTCCATAAAGAAAGATATTAATTTCCAAGGTACACTGTAAAAATCGGGAGTGAATCTGGAGTGAATTTTCACTCCCATCACTCGGAGTTTTGGAGTGAAAACAAAAATCACTTCTCGCTCGGAGTTAACTTGGAGTTTTTTTAGCGGATTAATTGCGGAGTGATTTCTCATCAATTTCGGAGTGAATATAGATGTTCGGAGTGAATATCGATTTAACTTACAGAAATTATTATAATTCATTAAACACAATAGATTAAATTTAACATATAACCTAAATTTTCTTCTAAATCTTTACAATATAATTATAAAATTATTTGCATGACTGTAGTTAAGGTTAACGAAAGTAATAAATAAATAATATGTAAATAAGTCAATAAATTATGTATTTAGAACAATATAATAATATAACAATTTAATCAAAAAATTACCTGATAGATGGCGTCCAAAGATATTTTTACAAAAATAATTTAAAAAAATGAAAGCACCATTAGTACTTCCAAACGCTATTTTCTGTTTTTTTATTTATATTATTAAAAATCGATATAATAATGATATTAATAATAATAACAACACTTTTTGTAATAATCAAATGTATTATGCACGGTCCTTATATCTAAAATTTATTCAGAGTGAATTTTTTGAATTGTTCATATAAAATAATGTTTGGAGTGAATTTCACTCCGAGCGGGATTAAACTAATTAAAAGTCATCCACTCCGCATTCACTCCGCAATTCACTCCGCAAATTTTTTACTGTGTAGCTTAGCATCCTTTAGGACTATTGTAAAATGATTAGGTTTTAAGTGGCAGAAGGAACCCGAGTAGAAATTTCAGTGAGGCAGTAATTTGGCCCAAATAAGGAATGCCGAATTTTAAACTTGCGGGAAGTGAGGCATCCAAACTTGACTGAAGTTTGGGAAGTAACGCAGTGCCGAGGTTCAGCCTTCTTTGGCTTCCTAATTAGGTAGCGCTTTGGAAACCACACGAGAAAAAAGTTTTCATCCGTCTACTAATTTTAAGAACCTTTGAATACGACATCTGTTTATTTCGTTGAAATCGGTAGGCAAGGTAAGGAGTGACGTAGTTAGTAGTAGTGGAAGGAAAGGTAGTTGGCAATGGTAGAGCGAGCGGTGTATTATTGATTATGTCATCCATCGATCTGAAACAGAAATATATAGCATTCTTGGGGATTTGAACCCCGGGACCCCTGGATCGAGAGACTGCTTGCTTCCCCACTAAGCTACAAAGCCTTCTCAAATATTTACTAAAATATGTCATATAAAAATGACTCACTAAAATGACAATCTTGCATGTTTGACACATGTACAAAATGACACACAAGGTATTCTAGTTAAACTAAAAACACTATTACTTGAGAAGTCGCAAACAAAATTACACATAATTATATATAATGTTATATAATTATATAATTTTTTTTTCCCGGGCAGTGAGGCATTTGAATTATATGTCGGACTTCGGCAATGCCGTAGATTTTCCAAGTGAAGCCCAACTTTGGCGAACTGAACTTGGCATACCATTGGAATGCCTGACTGGTTTGAACTAACGGTAGCCGAAGGATCACTGAAGTTTGGCATACTATTGAAATACCTGACTGGCATAAAATGACGGTAACCGAATATTTGCCAAAGTTTGGTTTGCCGAATTCGGGCTGAATTTGGAAAATCTACGGCATGGCCGAAGTTTGGCATACTATGAAATGCCTGACTGGCATGAAGTAACGGTAACCGAAGGTTTTCCGAAGTTTGGTTTGCCTACAGTGGAATTGATAAGGCGCCAATAAGGCGTGCCTAAGTTAGGCAAGCCAAATTTGCCCCAAATTAACTCTTCGGCAAAGCCTCACTTAATTTCTACCCGGGCGATCTAATGATCGTCTGATTTTAATTGAAAAATCAGAAATTCGTGCGAAATGTATCGAGTTCTTAAAAAAAATAAGTAATACAGAAGTGAAGTATGATAATATTATTTATAGTGATAAAACATATTTTCACAGCAGTCATGCACCAGGAGAAGTGTGGGATGATGTTTCGAATAACTGTTTGAAGGCTCCAATTGGCAAGGGCCAACGCCTTATAATTGTACACGCTGGAGGAGCAAATGGTTTTGTTCCAGATGGTTTGTTAATTTTTAAATCGGTTCTTAAAACTGGTGATTATCACAATGATATAAACCATGAAAATTTTAAGAAATGGCTGGAAGAAAAATGAATCCCCAATATTAAAGAAAAGTCTGTGTTGGTATTGGATAATGCATCGTACCATAATGTTTCCAACGAAAAACACCTTACAACGTCATCAAGAAAACAGAAAATGCTGCAGTGGCTATCAACAAAAGGAATTTATTTTGAAATTACAGCAACATAGCCAGAACTATACAAAATAATTGAATTGCACAAACCACAACATAAAAATTATCTAGTAGATAAAATCATGGTTGAACATGGTCATGTTGTCCTACGGTTACCTCCATACCACCCAGAGTTAAACCGTATAAAAAAAATATGGGCAAACGTGAAAAATTATGTGGCATCGAAGAATAGTTTGTTTAAGCTGACGTATGTTCAACGCTTGGCTGAGTAAAGATTTCGACGTATAGGGGTAGAAGAATGGAAAAAAGTTTGTAACAAAGCTATCGAGAAGGAAGATGAATATTTGCAAAAAGAATTTATTATCAATGATATTTCAGAAATAAAAATTAATATTAATGAAGATTATGATGATGATAATGAAATCTACTCTCCTGACACTGATAACGATGACGATCTAGAATGTTACCCGTTATAAAATTATATTGATGTTTAAAAATTATACATTTGTTGAAAATTATGTTTTTTTTGAAAATTTCGTGTAACGTTAGGCTTTTTAAAACATGTAAAATCTAGGCGAAATGTGAAAGAATCACCAAGGATTGAATTTATATAATTAATTGTGGCTTATTGTAAAATAATACATAAACTAAAATTTATTTTTTTAATAAGTTATCAGAAATAGATTATAAAAAAAACATTTTGTGACTTGTTATTGTACAAAAATTTATCCAACCATTTTTGGAAAGTGTTTTATAAAAAGTCTAATATATATTTAAGTTAATTAGTGGTTGAAAATCAAAAGTACTTGGTAAAGAATGGGTACTATTAAACTATCTAAATCATACCTACTCTAATCTGATACATGTTATTGTATTTAAATATTTGATTACACAGTCACACAAAAAAAGTCAAGGTCGGGTCAGAAGGTCAGACCATAAATTCTATATATATTTGGGATCGCTGAATCCGAATCCGAGGTCAAAAATACCCCTGCACGTCTGAGTTCCGACATAACCTCAAAAAACGTATTTTATAGGCAATTTAACATTTTAACGTTGTGATTCAAGCTGCACAGTAACCAACCGGTTATTATCACATAAACCCTTTACCTTATTATTCCATAACCTCAT
Source organism: Sinopyrophorus schimmeli (assembly GCA_036325965.1). NCBI lineage: Eukaryota > Metazoa > Arthropoda > Insecta > Coleoptera > Elateridae > Sinopyrophorus > Sinopyrophorus schimmeli. The sequence continues at coordinate 135,142 of JARFIZ010000025.1, read as the reverse complement.
ATTCCCATAATCTCACAACTGAACAACCTTAAACAATTCGTAATCTTACGTATTAAACACGAACTAAAAAATTTTAACTCTAGTTCTAAACAAAAAAACCAAGCAATAAAACACTGTTTTCCCGTAACCTTGTAACCTTATAACCCCACGATTCCATAATTTTGTAACCCCATAACTCAATAATCACAATAACTTCAGCAATTAAACACTGAATTTTTTTTATTCAGGCTGTAAACTAAAAAACCAATTAGGCAAACCCTATAATCCCTTCACCCCGTATCCCTATAACCCAATAACAAATAACCAAATGGAAATTGAATGACTAGAGTAAACAAACTTGAAACTAAACGATTAGAATGGACGATCGGTAAAATCAGATTCTTAAATCATGTGTCAGGTTCTTTTTTCGTACTATACCGGGTTTTTTCTCATTAAATGATCTATGCAACAATTTACGCTTTCTATCTTCTTTTGGTGTATCTTGCTTTAGCCTCCAACAGAAATCTGTCATCACATTTTTTAGTTTACAGCTTAAATAAAAAAATTTCAGTGTTTAATTGCTGAAATTATTGTGGTTATTGAGTTATGGGGTTACAAAATTATGGGGTCGTGGGGTTATAGAGTTACAAGGTTACGGGAAAACAGTGTTTCATTGCTTCGTTTTTTTGTTTAGAACATGCGTTAAAATATTTTAGTTGGTGTTTAGTACGTAAGATTACGAATGTTTTAAGGTTGTTCAGTTGTGAGGTTATGGGCAGCTTGAATAACAACGATAAAATATTAAATTACCTCAAAATAGGTTTTTTGAGGTTATCTCGGAACTTAGACGTGCAGAAGTATTTTTGACCTCGGATTTGAATTCAGCGACCCCAAATACATATAGAATTTATGGTCTGACCTTCTGACCCGATCATGACTTTTTTTTGTGTGGCTGTGTAATTTTTATAGAAATAATAAATAATTTATAAAATATGGTGTTATTATATCTTAAATAGTTAAATTTTTGTGAGAAGAGTAGGTCAATGTTTTAATACTCGATCATGCACTAAACGTATATGTACATCTACATTTTATTTTTTATATTACCCAATTATAAAGGAATTTTTTAAATATACCTACATATCTAATTATATTATAAGCTTATTTACCGTTAAGAATAACGCGAAACAGCTTGAACAAGACAAATCAGATCGACAAGTTTATTTAAATATAAGAATTCTTTCAATGTTTTTTTTACAAACTTATATGGTAAATGCAATGTTATCAAATTTATTAAATGATTTTATTCTTTAGTACAAAATTGCAAGCATTTCGTTTTTAATTCTAACTTCAGTAAAAGTTTTTGGTTTGGGTAGTATATTTTCACCACTCGTCCTCTTTCCTGATTTATAACTCTTCCTTCGCGCATTGCCGTAGTCATGAGTTTTTCAAACATCTATAGCTATATATAAACGGTTTTGCATTTTGTTCGTTTGATTTGCGCAATGGCACTTTTATTTATTATGTTAATTCTTGCTTTTAATTTTACTCTTTTTTACATTTAGCATAAGTTATCGAAAATAGACTTTTAAAAATAATATGATATTAACCATCACTATTTAAGACGACACTATCAACTCCTATCCAATAGGATCAACGTAAAAATAAATTAATATGGCGCCAAATTCAAAATATCTTTAATATTATAAAATGGCTTTTTATAGGAGTAGTATACAAATTGTAAATATATCATAATTAAATTATAAAAATGTGTTTTGTTTATATTTTCATGCTTATCCTTAACAAGAAGACCGCCTTTCAGTTTTTCATTAATATTTTATTTTAACTTATTTCTATTTCAAAATTTCAACAATATCTATTATGATAGAGTTCAAATTTGTTTGTAATTTAAACGGGTTATCCAATAATTTCTTTGTACCTACATCTGCACGGAGAAAAAATATCGTTATAATAACCATACGTATCCTTATTATAGCTATCCGTTGGATAGTTATCTTTCACAGGGATACGCCTTATAGCTAATTTAGCTATCCAGAGTTTCCTTATTGCGGATCGTTATAGTAACGATCCGTATTACTGTTTTAGACATTCAAATATTCTTGTCATAGTGATTTAACGGATACGCACGGAGAACAAAATATCGTTACAATAACCATAAGTATCCCTATTATAGCTATTCAAATCCTCAAATTAACTATACAGTTACCTACACGACGGATACTGCACACGTTCACGAGAGCTTCTTGTTTGAACGCTTAAATCAAATAAAGGAATCCTTATTATAAGTATACTATGGAGAGCTGTTTTGACCATACTATGAATTGTCAAATTGACTTATAAATATCGTTAAATTAGACATTCGAATCTTTGTCAGAACAATACGTCAATTGGGTATACGTTATATAGTTATATTAAGGATATTTTCTTCTCCGTGTGATTAAATGTATTAGTTACAACTAATTTTCCGCAATAAAAAATAGAATTTACTGATAATTAAATTTGAATTTTAGTTAAAAATAGTTTTAACTAAAAACAACTAGTAACGAAATAAACCCCTTAAAACTTTTTTTAAATAATTATTTTGATCAAGTTAAAAAATATCGATTCGATCTTAGACTTAATAAAGATCATTCATTATGATGGAAAGTATGAATAAAATGTTAGAGAATTATCTATTGCCCACTTTATTTATATTTAGGTTGGACAAACTTTTCTTATTTAAAAAAGTAAAAAAAATTGTTACATACTATATAAATTAATAAATTTTGTAATCACTTTTTTTCTTAATTAATCCTTAACAATTAGATTATTTTAGTTGAAAATGGTAATTATGTTCATAAAATCGGCATTCTAAACATGTTAATTTTAACTACCAGATATAAAAACTATCGGTTATAACAACCATGTTTATAAGGTTCCTTGTATGTTCTTTTAACGACATCTACTCTATTTGTTGTGTTTAAAACAGCCGATTTTTCTCAAACCCAATCTATACCTACACAAATATAAATTCTTGGGCCATAATTAATAAAGAAACAAACTTAATTTTTGTGTCAAAAAATTTTTAATTTATTATAAGAATTTTTTTAAATTAGAAAGCTAATAAAACAAGCGGCTTGTTACATTTTTCAAACAGTTAGAAAACTCTCAAACGTCTTTATTATTATTAAAATTTAAAAGCTTTTACTAACATTAAAAATTGCAGTCTGATTAAAGAAAATTATAAATTAGCATCAGTTTTTGTTCTCACGAATAAATAAGAGCAAGATCATATAATTAATTAAATAAAGCTTTTTGCTTTTGTATGTTTAATAGAAACTCATTATTCTTAAAGCTTTTAATGCTTAGAAATGGCATTAATAAAGTTTCGCTTTTCGAATTAATTATAAATACAAAATGTTTACAAAGCTTCTGACTTAACGAACGTGCGTTATTATTGTCTGCCGATAATTACCTGATACAACATTAAATGCCACAAAATTCCAAATATAACTCGTCAACATAAACACTAAAATATTACCTATTAGTACCTATTATTTTGGTAAAGCTTATACATCTGCACTTAATATTATCATTATTTATTGATTCGCCCTTGTATTATGATTATTCAAGAATCACAAAAAACTCGTTTATTTTTACACAAGAAATTGATTCAATGCTCTAATTTTATTACCTAGTATAGGTTTTAAGTTTAAAGTACTTGACGTTAATTCGTATCTTGCGAATTCTGTTAGATTCTAATTTAACCCTGTTTTGTGTATTAGAGGGTTGAACTCGGTTATATTGTGCTTTGAATTTCGATAAACTGACTTATTTGCTGACATGTTAGAGCTGGGAACGCTATGTTTGGGAATTTGAAACGTCTAGAAATTTTGTGGCGGTTTTTGTTGGTATTTGCATTCATTTTCCAAGATAAATAATCCGCTAAACCTTAAATAAAATTTAATGTAGGGAAAATTGTTGTTTAATGTGGAATTTAAAATATAATAAAGCATTTCTAGTAAAAGATATATTATTTTCGTGTTAAGGGGTGATCGTACCAAAAAAATGTATAAAACTTTAATTTTTTTTTATAGTCGCGATTTATTTTTTTATAAATTAATTATATATTATATATATATTATATTATATTATATATTCCAAAACGGAGTGGCTACACATGCAAAATAATCGTGATAAATCCACGCCGCGTGGATTTTTAGAATTATTTTGTGTACAAATACCACTGTCCATTTCAAAAACAAGTTTGAGCGTCATTCCCTTAGCCTGAAAGGTATTACCCAACGTCAGGGATAATGACACTCAAACCTGTTTTTTTTATATAGTTTTTCTACCACTAAGAAGTCAAAAATGTATAAGTTTCATGTTAAAATTTTGATTATTCGATAGTTAAAGACATTGTTAATTTTCTTAATTTTTACATAAAACCAATATTTAAAAAAAAACAACGTGTTTGTTTTAAGTGAACGCTATTCCCCCTGCTTACCCTACTTAAAACTATATATGAACGTATTTTACTACTGAGGGATAATTGAAGAATTAACATGCTAAAATCACCATTCTAAAATCTAAACTGTGAACATAGTGGATTTGGTAATATAAAGCGAAATAAAACGCAAATTCTGTCAAATGTAGAGTCAGTCACATATGGAATTGTCTTTTATATGAGTTTCTATAAAAACTTCATCCCAGAGATTAAAAAAAAAACCTTCAATTAGATAGAAATTAAGGCATTAAAAAAAAGTAAATAAATATCAATATTTTTTTGAAAACGGACTAGGGACAGTTGGGGTACAATGGAACGAAAAAGTTATTTCGATTTTTAGAAAAATCTGTGTTTTATATTTTTATAATTTCTGCTTAAAACAATTAAGAACAGACCTAAAACTCTTGATTGAACACAAAAAAGAGATTAAAAATTAATCTTAAACCTAAAATATTTACGTGTTTATAAAAAACTTTTTTTGTTCCATTGTGCCCCAGGTCTGGGGTACAATGGAACATGGCCAATAAATCGCGTAAGATCATAGGTAAAATATATTAAAATAAATTATTAACCAATGAAATACTTCCTTAACACTCTTGCTTGCTAAACATAAACTTGGCAACAACAATTTTATATCTATAATTGACACTATTGCCATGTCAGGTTTTAGAGGAAAGTAAAAGCCTCTCACATATTAGTCTCACTATGCAGATTCCTATTACTATTTCTCATATGCTCTCTAACCAATATGACTTTAAAATCTGCAACAAAAAACCAATAAAGTAAATGAGGTTCTATGTTGCAGTGTTCTATTGTGTCGCGTTCCAAGGTGCCCCATAACGTTTCAAAAGTTTCAAACGCGAATTTTAAAAACTTGGTAATGATTTCCATTTTATATTATACTTTATTAAATAGTCAATATGATTAAAATTTATGTAAAAAAATATCACACACCTTACTAGTATACTTTTTCAGTAAAAACAATAGTTTTTGGGTAAGAAAATGTAACTTTTTCTAATGAAAACTATTGTTTTCTTCTCAGAACTTTGTTGTTGCAGAGCGGCCTAATTTCACTTCATTCCCGTGTGGATAGTTGGGCACAATAATCGCTCAAAACAGAAACCCGCGAATTTGTTTGGTATTTGAATATTAATCGTCGTTGTTCCATTGTACCCCGCGTTCCATTGTACCCCAACTGTCCCTACTCTGAAACTCATCGAATCTCAAATGGTAGTGATTGACTTTACAATTCTACTAATTAAATTACAGGTATTCGGAAAACCCTAACTGCTTAAAAAGAAACTTATATACAAAGAAATGCTAGAAGACTAGCTAAATTTGCATTAATAAGAAGACTTTTATTATCTAAATATTGACTGAAGTAATTAGAAGCTGAGACATTAAAGTGACTCTTCGATAAACGAACGTGGTTTTCACAATGTATAATTTGAAAATAAAATAACTAATTAAAAACGTATAAAATAAAGCAAATAAATTGATACTTTTCTTTTTTTAATTTAAAGCTAACCATTTCTATTTCTATTACTTGTAAAAAACTTGTCCGTTAAACTTTATTTTTATATTTAAAAAAATGCTTTTACCATTTTAAATAAATTGAGTGTTTAAGTACCTATTGTAAAAACTAAAAGATAAATAATTGATATAATTAAAAATATGACATTTTTTACGCAAATTGCACATTCACTTTTTCCCACGATCTTCAAAAAACAACTTGATAATTTAAATTTTAATGTAAAAAAAATTATTAAGTAAATTTTTAGTGAAAAGTTTAACACTTCTTCTTTATCTTCGCCTTTTATGCAGTTGTTTTCAACTGCTCCCTTATTGGGGTAGGCGTGTTCTTAAGGAGTATTCTCTTCTGTTATAAATCATTTCTGGAGGTATATTATAATCACGTTGCAGCTTAAGAGAAGACCTATTCCATGTACTTTTGGGTCTGCCCGGTTTTCTTTTTGGTTGATCGATTGCCAAGACTGGCTGCACTACGTGGTTCTGATTTCGACGTAGACATGTCCATACCATTGTAATTGAGATTCATCCATAAAGTACTTAATGGATTGAACACATATAGACATAGCAAAACCAAAAATATTATTTAAAAAATAACAACGTATTTCACTCAACTTACACTAGATGTTGCTTGACTAATGTCAATAAAATCAGTTAGACTTGTATGAATGGATACAATATCTGTGTTACAGATTACTTTGCGTTCTTTACCTAAAGAAATAAAAGAATTACACCCAAAATATCGATATTTTCCTTTCGATATTTATCGTACATCGATGCTCTGAAACCCATGTTAACATCGATGTTTTTCTAATATCGATCATACAAACTACTGATAGGATGCTTAGGCTTAGCAATCTCGAAGAGAGGAATTATTGTGCCAGGACCATAAAATTATAGAAAATTACAAAAAATTATAAAAAAATCTTTAAAAAAAATTTTAATTTCATTAAAACGTATGAAATCAGGTTTATAGAGTTGCAAATGTTATTTAACATGTTTTTATTTATTTATGGATAAATATTTATTATTAATCACTAAAATGTACGACCGCGTTTTTTTTAAATTATGGATTTTCAAAACATACAATATCTTGTTAAAAAATAACGTATAAACAGAGATAAACAATATACCTAATTTACAACAAAAGATATAGGTACTTGAAATTTTAAAGACCAATATAATTTGTTTATGGAAAAAATATTACAGTAAAACTTTCCTATAACAGACACCTACTGTAAATTATATTTTGTTCGTTAGAGTAGTGTCAGTTAAAAGAAATTTCACTGTATTTCCAATTATTTAAACAATCCTTATTTATTAATAACACAGCCACACAAAAAAAAGTCATGGTCGGGTCAGAAGATCAGACCATAAATTCTATATGTATTTGGGGTCACTGAATCCGAATCCGAGGTCAAAAATATCACTGCACGCCTTAGTTCCGACATAACCTCAAAAAACTATTTTATAGGCAATTTAACATTTTAACGTTGTGAAGTAACCAACCGGTTATTATCACATAAACCCTTAATCTCATTACTCCATAACGTCGTGTTCCCATAACCCCACAACTAAACAACCTTAAAGAATTCGTAATCTTACGTATTAATCACCAACTAAAAAATTTTAACTCAAGTTCTAAACGAAATAGCGAATCAGTGAAAAACTGTTTTCCCGTAACCTTGTAACCTTATAACCCCCACGATCCCATAATTTTATAACCCCATAACTCAATAACCACAATAACTTCAACAATTAAGCACTGAATTTTTTTTATTTAAGCGGTAAACTAAAAAATATAATGGCAGATTTCTGTTGGACGCTAAAGCGAGATACACCGAAAGAAGATATATATATATATAAGGCGAGTTTATTTACAGCTGTCGCCGTCTCTCGCATCCCTGTCTCCACTGTTTTCTGTCGTGCCAATTCTCTTGAAGATCTCTAGCTAGCATGTCTTCATGTACCTCTTTGTGCCATGTTTTCCTTGGGCGCCCTCTCTTTCTTCTTTCATGTGGAAGCCATTCATTTATCTTCTTTGGCCATCTTTCATTGCCCATTCTTTGCACGTGTCCGTACTATTTTAACCGCTTTACTTCTATCGTTTCTACTATATCAATATCTACTTGCATTTGCTCTCTTATATATTTATTTCTTACTCTGTCCATGCGTGTGTGTCCACAACATCGTCTCCAGCAATCCATCTCCATTGCTCTCAGCTTCTGTTTTTGAGCTTCATTCAATACCCAAAGTTCCGCGCCGTATGTGCTTACACTCTCTATTAGTGTTTTATAGATTCTGCGCTTAACATGTTTTGTAATTTTATTGTTCCACAGCACGTTATTCAGTTGTCTTATCACCGTTCTTCCTTGCCCTACTCTTGCTTTTATTTCTTCTCCGCTATCTGGAGTATTTGTTATTTTTACGCCTAGATATTTATAACTTTCGGTTGTTTTTACTTTTTCCGTTCCTAGTTCTAAGTCTTCTCCCTTTCCTCCCACAACCAGATATTCTGTCTTTTTCAAATTAATTTTCAACCCCCATCGCTCATACTCGTCTTTCAACTTTCTTAACATGTAATCTGCGTCTTGATCATCTTCTGCTAGTAGCACCTGGTCATCGGCAAAGTGTAGCGTGTAAAGTGTTTCTTGCCCAATATTTATACCCATGGGTTTGCATTTTTTTCTCCAGTTATATAGTGCTTCTTTCACATATACTTTGAAGAGTGTTGGAGAGATACAACACCCCTGTTTCAGCCCTTTCGTTACCATTAAGCTTTTTGTTAGCCTTTTACCTACTCTAACTCGTGCAGTCATATTCTTATATAAGGCTTTAACCGCTCCAATAAGAATATTGCTTATGTGATTTCTCTCCATGGCCTCCCAAAGTTTCGCTAATGGCACGCTGTCGTAAGCCTTTTCAAGATCTATAAAGATTAAGTGTATTTCTCTGTCTCGAACAGATTATCAATACACGACCGTCCTGCCCTAAATCCGCTCTGTTCTTCTTGTTCCTCTATCTCCACCTCTATTCTTTCTTTTATTATTTTTCCATAGAGCTTTCCCATTGTATCCAAAACACTTATTCCTCTATAGTTTGTACAGTCGTTCTTCTTCCCTTTCTTATAGATGTTTGTTATGTAGGCTACATTCCAGTCTTTAGGTACTTCTGCTTGCTGAAGGCATCTATTAAATAATTTGGCTGTTAATTCCAGTAGATGTTCTGACCCGTTTTTAATTAATTCTATGTTTATTCTTCCTGGGCCTGGAGATCGTCCATTTTTCATTCTTTTGAGTGCATTTTTAATTTCGTTCGTTGTTATTGGTATATACGTGTCTAGCTCTATTTCTCTTTTCAGGTTATGTTCTTCTATTCTAAACTCCTTCCTCTTTTCTGTTAACAAATCTTGATAGTATGTTTCCCATTGTTCGATTGTTATTGGTTGTAGTATGTTTCTTTCTTGTCTATTTGTCCTTAAACTTCTGATAACTTTCCACGCTTCTCTGCTTCTTGTGCTTCCCAGGTAATTGTCAATTTCTTGGCATCTTTCTTCCCAGGCTTTATTTTTTGCTTCTATTATTTCTCTTTTTACTTGTCTTCGTATTTGTTGATATGCGTCCTTATCCTCGTCTTCTTTCGTTGATATCCATTTTTCATATAACTCCTTCTTCTTCTTAACCAGGTTACTTATTTCCTCCTTCCACCAATAGTCATCTTGTTTAGAATTTTTGTTTTTATGTTCTTCCCCCAGTGCCTCATATCCAGCTTGTAATACTTTTTCTTTAATTTGATTGTATAGTTCCTCTATAGGGCATGCTACCGTGATTTGTTCCAGCTGTTGGTCAAGTCGTTTTCTGTATAAAATTTTTACTGATTCGTCTTTGAAACTTTCTATTTTTAAATCTCTTAATTGTGTTTTTACTTCGTCTATTTGGGTTTCTACATCTTGTTTTGAGTCCAGGTTTTGCCGATACGGGAATCTTACGGTTGTTTGTAGTAGGTAGTGGTCTGTTCGGCACTCAGCTCCCCCTTTTCACCTTAACATCGTCTATTTGTAGCCTTGTATTTTGTTTGGCTATACTGTAATCTATTATTGAACGCAATCTACGGGTTCTTTGTTCCCAGGTGAACCTGTGTATGTCTTTATGTTGGTAGTGACCATTTAGGATTTTCAGGAAGTAGTCTCTACAAATGTCTATTAGTCGTTGCCCGTTATCATTTATACTTTCTTCTCCAAACGCGCCTACTATTTCATCATTTATTTTTTTTCCCGTTCTTGTATTCCAATCTCCTAGAATCAATGCTTCTGTATTTGATCCTATACCTTCCAATGTTCTGTTCAGTGTTTCGTAAAAATGGTCTTTGTGTTTTTTCCTTTCGTCGTTGCTTGGTGCGTAAATTCCTACGAGTGTCAGATTCAACCCTTTGATCTTCATTTCTACCTTTATTACTCGCTCGTCAATTTGTTCCCAGCTTTTACTGATCGTCGCCATTTCTTTCTTATCGCGATTGTTACTCCTGCTTTCGCTCGTTGTTCTTTGTTCACTCCGCTATATATTTCTACAAAGTCTCCGTATTCGTCACATCCTTGCCCCTTCCTTTTTGTTTCTGTCAGGACTACCACATCAGTTTTGTATCTTGCAAGTTCTTCGTATACTTCCTTCTTTTTCGTTCCGATTCCTTGTACGTTCCACGTGCTAAATTTGATTTGTTGTTTTCGTTTTCTAGTTTTCTTCTTCCTGTTGTTTTGTCTATTTTTTGTGTTGCAGGGATCAATTGCTTGTACTTTATTGTCATTGTACCTGTTCTTGTAAACAGAATTGCCCCCCCCGTATCCGATGGGGCTCCTTCCATAAGTGGAAGTGTGGATTTCCACCCGGGGATTGTCACTTTTGGACGAACTTTTCATTCTGTTTGTTTGTTTGCTTGGTCATTTTACGCGTGCCGAGTAGCAACTTCGACGCCGCAACCCTCCTCCTTCATCCGGGCTTGGGACCGGCAGTGGTTTCGGATTAACTACATCCATTGCAGCCAACCTTCCACCCCAGGCGGAGTTCGAAAGAAGATACAAAGCGTAAATCGTTTAATGAGAAAAGAACCCGGTATAGTACCAAAAAAAAAACCTGACACTTGATTTAAGAATCTGATTTTACTAATCGTTCATTCTAATCGTTTAGTTTCAAGTTTGTTTACTTTAGTCATTCACTTCTATTTAGTTATTCGTTATTCGGTTATAGGGATACGGGGTTAAAGAATTATAGTGTTTATCTAATTGTGTTTTTAGTTTACAACTTAAATAAAAAAATTTCAGTGTTTAATTGCTGAAGTTATTGTGATTATTGAGTTATGGAGTTATAAAATTATGTGGTCGAGACATTATAGGGTTACAAAGTTACGGGAAAACGATGTTTCACTGATTTGTTTTTTTGTTTAGAACTTGAGTTAAGATTTGTTTAATACGTAAGATTACGTTTTTTTTAAGGTTGTTTGGTGGTGAGGTTATGGGAATATGAGGTTATGGAGTAATGAGGTTAAGAGTTTATGTGATAATAACCGGTTGGTTACTTTACAACTCGAATCACAACGTTAAAATGTTAAATTGCCTATAAAATAGTTTTTTGAGGTTATGTCAGAACTCAGACGTGCAGTAATATTTTTGACCTCAAATTCGGATTCAGTGACTCCAAATACATATAGAAGTTATGGTCTGATCTTCTGACCCGACCTTTTTTTTTTTTTTATTGTAAGTGCAAAGACACTTATGTTATTACAATATGACCTTAATATATCAATGAGTAATTCAATTCTAGCTTAAAATAACTAAAAAGAAACTTAGAACTAAGGTCTTACTCATCAGTGTCCTTAGGATTCTGATAATACTAAGTAGGTATATTATCCCTAACACTATGCTCTGCTTTGAAGAAATCACTGAACTAACTCAAAGGGCTTGATCCTCTTGAGTCTTCTCACTAACTGTGAAGTATCGAGGAGCTGGATGGCCTCTATGTTCACATGTTGAAGAAGTCGTTGTTCGTGACTTCTGGCAAACTTAAGAATAACTTGCTCTACAGTCTTCACCTCGAGGTCCCGATGGATATCACTGTTGCGGCAGTACCAGGGTGCATCTACAATGTTCCTTAATACTTTATTTTGAAATCTCTGAATGATAAGAATATTACTCTTGCTGGCACAACCCCAGAGCTGGATGCCATATGCCCATACGGGCCCTAGTATTTGCTTATATAGTAGCAGCTTATTATGTGTGGACAAACTGGAGTTTCGTCCTATTAACCAATACATTTTTTTATATCTTATACCGAGTTCTTCTCTTTTCTTTTTAATGTGGGCCTTCCAGCGTAACCTCGCATCAAGTGTCATACCTAGATATTTAGCTGTATTGGCGTATGGGATCAGGGTTTCATTAATTCTAACGGGTATGTGTTGTTTCCGTTTATTGGTGAAGTTGATATGTACAGATTTGCTTTCATTCAATTTTATCCGCCACGTAGTAGTCCAGTCGTTGATCTTGTTAATAGACGTTTGGAGTTTCCTCGTGGCTTCTTCGTGATCACTTCCAACTGCGAGGATTGCGGTATCATCGGCAAAGGTGGCGATAGTTTCGTGTTCGAGTTCAGGAATATCACTGGTATAAAGTAGGTACAGTACTGGACCCAGTACACTACCCTGCGGTACTCCTGCATTATTTTCCTTCAATTCAGAATAGGTGTCTTCTTGTCTTATTCTAAAGTATCTTTCTGATAGGTAAGATTTTAAAATTTGCAAATATTGCAGAGGTAACAATATATCTAACTTGTGGAACAAACCTTTGTGCCACACTTTATCAAAAGCCTGTGCCACATCTAAGAAAACAGCAGCACAGACTTTCTTTTCTTCCAGTGATTTTTCGATGACATTTGTGATCCTATGTATTTGATCTATGGTTGAATGTCTTTCTCTAAAGGCAAATTGGTGATGAGGAATTAGAGCCTTCTCTTCAATTATCGGTTTCAGCCTTTTAAGGAGTAATTTTTCATACAGTTTTGAAATAACAGGCAAAAGTGAGATAGGTCTGTATGAAGAAACTTCTTGTGGCGGTTTTGCTGGCTTAGGGATCATTATGACCTCTGCTGCTTTCCACATCTTGGGAACATACCTAAGTCTGAATGAGGCGTTCATGAGATTGGTCAATTTTACTATGGCTCTTCTTGGAAGTTGCTTCAAAATTTCGCCTGTAATAAGATCGAAACCAGGAGCTTTTTTCTGATTAATGTTATTCTTGATTTCGTTAGAAACTTCTTTAGCTGTAACTGGTCTAATAACTGTATCTTCCTGCATTGGTTCTGTCCAGTCTTGTGAATCGTCTCCTTCATTTGGTTGGAAAACTATTTCTAAGTGCTCTGCAAATCTACAAGCTTTTTCCTGATTACTACGTGCCCAGGTACCATCTGCATTTTTGATTGGTGGATTTTGCTGAATAGGTCGTTTCAGATTTTTAGTGGCTTTCCAGAGGGAATAGTCCGTTTTGTTGTCGTTGCTCAATTCACTTAAGAAGTTGCTCATAGATTCATTTTTAATTCGTAGGATCTCCCGCTTTAGCTGTTGAGTGGCATTATTTAGGGCAGTTTTATCCGTAGGAGCTCTGGTTTGATGCCATCTTCTTCTTAGTTTCTCTTTTTGTGACTAGGTGCATAATCTCTTTCGGATAATTATTTCCTTTATCTTTCGTTTAATTTCAGGAGTATTATCCCAGGCTGCTTGCTGAATGTTTCTAATAAGCAATTCCATTTCTTCATCAAGTTGTTTTTATTTTTAAGTGGAACAGAGAGTTTAATGGAATTTTCAAGTTGTGTTCTGAAGCTATTCCAATTTGTCAGTTTATTTACAAGCCTCGGTAGGTTTTCTTTATTAATTATCTTGTCAGTTAGTGTGAGTAGTATGGGAGAATGGTCAGAATGCATATCCTATGCCTCCTCAACATATAAATAATTAGGGGATATATTTCTTACTATAAAAAAGTCTATAAGATCAGGAATCTTACTGCTGTCGGTTGGCCAATAGGTAGGCTTCCCAGACGATATTATGTCACAGTTAAGCTGGTTGCATGCTGATAGAAGTTCTCTACCTTTGGTAGTCGTTAGCCTCGATCCCCAGTGGGTGTGCTTCGCGTTGAAATCACCGCCAATAATGAATCTACATCCTTGGGTTTCGAGAAAATCTAAGTATTGATTTTTCTTAATAGCGTATCTAGGTGGGCAATATAATGATGTGATAACAACTTCGTAGGTTTTTGTTTTAACTTTAACAGCTGTAGCCTGAATTTCCTCTGTTTGATATTCCATTTCTAGATAATGTGCAATGGATTCTCTTATAATTATTGCACTACCTCCTCTGGCGGTGTTTTTTGGGTGGATAGTGTGATATACCTTGTATCCCTTGAATTTTATGTGCGATTCCTTGGTAAAATGGGTTTCAGCAATAAGGCATAAGTCGATCTTTTCTAGGTCCAGGACTGCTTGTAACTCATGATAATGTTGAAGCAGTCCATTGGCGTTCCATTGCATTATTCTGATATTACTAATACCCATTTTTAGATTTAGGCATCGCTCCTTGAGCGCGATATTCCAGCTTTGAAATACGATCGTCCATTTTACTTAATTTTTGCAAAATCAATTGGAGCGTGTGTTCAACTGACGAGTTTTGTTGGCTTGGTGTTTTCTCGATCTGTTTCTGCGGCTTTTCAAATGCCACTTGGCTGTAAGTCCTTGGTTTAGGAGTATTATCTTGCTTTGATGGAATGGGGTCTATTTTCTGTTGGTCATATCTGTTTGGCTGTTTAGGTAAACTCGGTTTTTTCATTTGTTTATTCTTTAACATCTGCATTTCCTTTGCTACCATACATCCACGGTAGTTAGCTGGATGTGCTTCCCCACAATGTACACATTTCGGGGGAGTTTCCTTTTGTTTCTTACACTCTGCAGTAATGTGTTTACCCGTGCATTTTACGCATCTGGGTTCTTTGGCGCAATATTTCTGTGTGTGTCCAAATGCTTGACACCGCTTACATTGTGGCACTAATTTACTTTTTTTTATTGGTTGAATTTCTACTCGAATGCCCATGATATCTTTTATTTCGAAAATTTTGTTAGTGTCTTCATCATGTCTAAACGATAACATGAACATGTTTAGAGGATATTTTGTTTTGTATTGTAATTTTTTTGTGGCTTCAAGTATTTTATATCCTCTTTTTCGTAGTTCGCTAACTATCTCTTCCGGATTACATGAGTGATGAAGCCTAGTAGCCATCACCTTAATAGGTCTATTTTGTTTGTTTTCAAAAGAGTGCCACAAGTACTCATTGTCAAGCAGAGCCTTCGTGAGAGCTTGATAGCTTTCCCCATCTGAGACGTTAATTTTAATGTTCTTGTTGTTTATTATCTTAATTTGAAAACCACGAATCGATTTACTTATGAGTTTATGGATGTCATTAAAGTTATTAATTCCGTCCACAATTATAAGCGGCGGTTGTGGGTCTTTCTTTGGTTGTATTGTTTTGTTTTCTAAGACCTTTTGCCTATCTGGGGGGGGAGCGATGTATTCATTTTTTTCTTTTTATTCTTCACTCTTACCCACTCGGTCTCTTTTGCTAACTCTTCTTCATCCGTGAAGTAATCCATTAGTTCTTTCTCCTTCTGTAGCGTTGGAGGATTTTGGGTTGAACTTTTTTCGAACATTGCAAATTTAACATGTAAATCCGCATTAACCTTCTGTACATTTTCTAATTGCGTTTGAAGAGCATTTATTCTATTAATAATACTGGCTTTCTCGTTCTCAGATTTTTGCCAAGCAGCAAAAAGCACTTGTTCATTTTGTGACCTTGCACTATTTTCCTGGAAAAGTGCATTATTTTGTTGTATTAATATCGCCTCATTCGGAGATTGTGCTGACGGTGTTTGATAAAACATAAGTACTCCGCGATAGCTCAACGACCGTGACACGGCCGCAGGATATCACTCGCGTTGTATGATATCCGATTAACACTTATTTATAAGCGGCAGCTACGACACGATGCTTACGTTTTTAAAGTCAAACGAATACTTGACCCGACCATGACTTTTTTTTTGTGTGGCTGTGTAATTATTAAATATTTATCAACCTTACATACAATGTTATTTTTTGCATTAAAACTTGATTAAAGTGCATTATATATGGGTTTCCTATGGATCGAATGTAGCCCGTGCTTCATAGTGACGTCAGACGTGGTGAGATGGGGATGCGCATAGGCATACAGGTATAAATGTATCGTGGCAGCACCTAAAAAAGTTTCACTTCAAAAATTAAACGGTTTTTTTATTGAAGTTGATTTTTTACCAAGTAATATTAAATTCTTTACAAAAGTAAAAATTAAAAACTTTTAATGTTTTATAAAAATTTTATAACAATTCTTAAATTTGCAAATTGAGTATTTACATATTATTCCATACTAGATCCAAATTGAAAACACCGCATACTTATTGTTGAATAAAAAATAAGCGACAAAGTTAAACATGTCGTATGTCAATCTATAACTTCAAAAACACACCAAAAAAATATATACCTATACCTATATGTATGGTTTTTCTTTGTCATTCTACAAAAATATAAAGTGCGACCTTTAAATATATCCGAGTGAATATTTTCGCAGTTTGATATTTATTTAAAAAAAAAACAATAAAAGAATAGGAATAATGTTAACTGAAAGAGAACAAAAATAAAGAAGAACTGTCACTCTAAGTGACGAATGCGTTGGATTCTAATTCGTATAAAATAAGGGTTTGAAAAATGGTGGTAAAGCGCAAAACTCGCAAATTCGCTCAGGATATTAAACTTTGCAGGGAATGAATACATCATATTAAGTTCTATTATGTAATATTAGTACGCAAAAGTACACGAAAGAAATCTGATAACCAAAAATAGAAAATTTAATTTCGTTTTTTTTTTATTACGATTCGATAAATCGTTCAACCATTAATACTACATTTTTTGTTTTTTACGGATCTTTTTTTTGTATTTTGGTTTCGGTTACACAAAGTTGGAAATCAATAAATAAAGTACATAAATTACGGTCTGTAGGTCAGTTTGAGTGAATAGCTACTATAATTATATGGAGTAGCTAATAATATAGGGGGTTAGTTGTAAATTTGAAATCAGATAAAACGGACGAGGGTGGAAAAGACGGCCTTCCAATTAATTTTAATTGGGTGTTGTATTGATTGGGAAAACCACGTAATATTTAAAAAATATACAATATAATTGATGTTAAATCGTCGACTCAGCTGATCACACCATCTTACGCGATCCAAAGAGAAAATTAATATATAAATCGAGAATATAGTTCAGTCTAAACTTAATCAAAGACAGTAAAAAATTTCCGTAACCAAAACCAAACAACACAGTAAAAACATTACGATTAAATATTTAACCCTTTAAAAATCGAAAATAGAGTAAATTGAACCTTTCCTAAAATAAATATCAAAACAGTTCCGAAGTTAGTCGTAGAACAGTATCAACTAAAAATGATTTCAATTTGTTTCAATTGCCAGTTCACATTAAAATTTTATACTTTATAATTATTTTTAATAATAATTGTTATTAACAACTTTTATTTTAGCATAAAAGATACTGGATAAACTTACTAAAATAAATGCCTCCATAAATTATTCGCTCGGAGCTGAAAATAAAATAAAACGAATATAGGAACACGTCTTTATATCCTTTTTAAGATCTCATGCTTCGTTCGTTTGTAACGAAACCTTATGTCCGCCCTAAGACATTTGCTAAATTTAGAATCCACTTGCGTATTTCTAAAAATACACAAAAATGAATAGAAATATTTTTGATTTATTGTGATTTTAAATTTAATTTGTTCCATATAAATTTAACAAAAGACCAATATTTAATGTAGGTATAACTCCGCACATTTTAGAAAAGGTTATAATTTATTTTCGCTCACAAAACTTTTAACACCGAACCGCTTTTTAAAGGAAAAGAAAATAGAAAAAAAATTGTAATATAAAATTTAACATTTCTTATACAAAGAAAAACCAAATAAACTCTTTGAAGTTTATGGAAAATCAACGGCTATTACTTTAACTTATAAAATAAATTTACCTGGATTTCTGAACTTAAATTACTAAAAAGTAAATAAATACGGTATAAAACTTTCCCACTTAAATAAGTTTTGAAGATTTCGTTTCGTTTTGCACTCTTTTAATAAGATGAAGTTTTTTTATTTTATTTTATTCAATGTCGCAATGATTTTGTGTCTGCAAAGTTTCTCTATAAATGTGGTTCTTATTTTTGATTAATTTTGTCTCGCTATCGAGATTTTAGATTTTGTAAGCTGATTCCCGATTTTCTTGTTTATTATTTTAATATATATATATGTATAATATATTATATATGTAGGGGACTGTTCCCGGGTATGAGACAGGCTCCAGATATGAGACAGTCAATTATTTTCATTATGCAATGTCAATATGAATGATCTGATTACTGTCAAGTAGTTCTTTGGTCATCAGTCAGTTTTTGTACTAATACTGAAATGAATCGACGCATTGCTTATATCAACTGCAAACATCGTATGTAAAATTGCAGGTTAAAAACGTTTTTGATTTTTTTCAAAATGTTATTTTTTTCATGTAAATCAATTGAAAAAGGAAAGTGTAATGTATAGCATTTAATGTTTTTCTTATATTTTACGATCCAATATTGGATTAAGCCAATATGTGGTTGGAAAACAATTTTTTTTTAAATTCTCAAAATGTCGTCATTGTCTGGGGGTGAGACACAGCATATTGCCACCACCCAAGGGTTCCAAAGCAAAAACATCATTAATATAAAGTTGTTGCCGAACAAATTAAACGCTGTTAACAACATCAAATGCAATTGTTGGAACACAACATAGAAATTTATTAAACTACGTGGTTTTATTACAGAATTGAAAATTAGGAATTGACAAATACGTAAACGAAAATTGAACTCTATATTTTTTCTAACATAAATTGTTTTTTTTTGTAACTAACTAAAAAATAACTAAATTTAGCACCACTAGATCTAACATCCTCCCACCAAAGAAAATATGAAGTCTTTAGACTAATTACAATATAAATTGTTATCTATCACTTGAGTATCCGGAGGCTCTCCACAAACCTCTAGTCTGTAGATCCTTTGAATAGGCCTTAGCAACAAACCGTTTTCTGTTTGCAACTTGACTACACGACCAACTTTATCTCTTCCCGGTATAATTTCTAATACTTTGGCTAAAGGCCAATCTAAACGTTTTTGAACATCGTTACCAACTAAAACCACTTCCCCGACCTTCAGCTCGACCATGTTCTTATGTTGCATACTTCTCTGGACCAGGATACCCAAATATTCCTTTCGAAAACGTCTTCGTAAATCTTCTTTTAGGTTCAATAAATAGCGAAGGCGATTATTTAAATGTTCTCTGTCTACTCGATCCAGATCAGCAGTTCCCATTTCTGTTACCTCTTGTAGAAACATGCATGGCGTTAGCGGGGCAAATGTTGGATCGGTATCCGACATATAAGTTATTGGTCGACTATTGATTATCGACTCGCACTCACAAATAATAGTATAAAGTTCTTCTTGTGTTACACAAGCTCTTCCTAGCACTCGTTTTAATAAATCCTTTACTATTCGTACTAAACGTTCCCAAAATCCACCCCACCACGGTGCTGCTGGGGGGTTGAATTTCCATTCAATTTTCCTCGTGTTGGAGAAAGTCTCTATCTCTTGCCAGTCGATACCTGACAGCATATTTTTAGCCCCTACGAAATTTGTTCCATTATCGCTATAAATTTTCGTAGGTCGACCTCTCCTAGCTATAAAACGTCGCAAAGCTTGCATAAATGTAGTAGTTGATAAGCTTGATACTATCTCTAAATGTATAGCTCTGTATACGGCGCATGTAAATAGACAAATCCACACTTTATTTTTGCCTTTTAAGTATAATGGTCCAGTGTAATCTACACCCACTACTTCAAAGATTTTTGCATCTCTAACTCTATCACTTGGTAATGGGCCGAGTATCGTTTCTACATGCTTCTCTGTGAATCTTTTACAAATCACACATTTCTTTAATACGTTAGTAATAGTCTTTCTACCTTTTGTGATCCAATATTCTTCTCTTAAGTTGTTTAGTAATATTTGTACCCAGCATGATTTAGTTTTAGATGTTTATATCTTATCAACATTTTCACCACTGGATGTTGATCTGGTAGAACTATTGGATACTTGAAGTTTTTGTTGTCCTTGCGCAAAGTTATTCTTGTAGTGACTCTAATGATGCCTTCTTGATCGTAAAAAGCATGTAGTGAATTTATTTCTTTTAAATCTTTTCCGTACCATTCAGTTTGGATTAATCTCATAAGTTTTCTCTCTGCACAATACAATTCTTTTACCTTTAAACAACCTCGTCGTTTTTCTTTATCCTTTTCCTTAAATCGCATTATCCAACCTATCATGTTTACTATTCGTTGAAAATCCGAAAAGTATTTATAGTACCATCCTATATCGCTTTCTACAACTTTTATTGTCATATCCGCAGTTACTTTTATTTCTTGTTCATTCGATGATTTGGGCCATTCTTGAGAACTGTTATATAGCCAAGAAGGTCCATCCCACCAACGTTCTTTTATGATTTGTTTTGGTGAACAACCTCTAGATGGCAAATCTGCTGGATTTAAACTTCCTTGGATGTGCTTCCAATCTTTTATTTGTGTAAATTGTTGAATTTCTTTTATTCTATTTCTTACAAAATTTCTTGTTTTCCATTTCCATGGATCCAATTTAAAACCGTTGTTGAATCACTCCAATAAGTTACTGGTATTTCTTGGTCATTTGACAAATTCTTTAACACCTCCGTTGTTATACGGGCTCCCAAAGTAGCTGCCATTAATTCAAGTCGAGGAATTGTTATTCCTTTTAATGGTGCAATTCTTGCTTTCGCTTGTATGAGCTGTACATTTACTGAATTACACTTTTCTGTCCGTACGAATACTACAGCGGCATAAGCTAGCTTGCTAGCATCACAAAATGTGTGCAAACTGTAGTTTGCGTTTTCAATAAGTACCCACCTAGGTAATTTTATTTCTGACACTATCGGAAGCTCTTTGTACCAGCTTAAAAAATTGGATTTTGTATCTTCGCTCACTTCGCTGTCCCAATCGACATTCTCTACCCATAATTCCTGCAATAATAATTTGGGATATAACATTATAGGGCAAAGTATACCAATTGGATCAAATATTTTGTGTGAAATGGATAAAATTATTCTTTTTGTTACAAATGTTGATTCTAAAGGTTTCAAAAATTCTGTATTGCATTCAATTGTGTCACTTGTTTTATTCCATTTCAAACCAAGGACCATTGTTGACTGATTTGACTGGTTATCCAACGAATATTCCCATCCTCGTAATTCAAATTGACCATTACTCATTACTTCGGTGGCTTCCTGTATAAATCGTTTTAATTCACTTTCATTTTTGACACTTGTTATGCAATTGTCTACGTAAAAACATTCTTTTAACTTTAATATATTTTCCGCACTATATTTTAGTTTCTGCCCATTAACTATACTATTTAGTTTTTTATCTAGGTGATAACTTATTACTGCATTTAACAAAAATGGACTACTTGATAATCCAAAAACTACGCGACAATGTCTATAAATTATGACTTCATTCTTTTCATTCCACCAAAAAAATTTCAAAAACTTGCGATCTTCTTTACAAACACTTATTTGTAAAAATGCTCGTTTTATATCTGCGATCACACCTATTCGATTTAATCGAAAACGTAACAACCCAGAATTGATATGTTCTATTAAATTGGGGCCGGTTTCTAGACAATCATTAAGAGACGATTCATTTTTAGCTTTAGCTGATGCGTCAAAAACAGGTCGTACGGGAGTAGTGCTGTTTTCCTTTACAACATGTCGATGCGGCAAAAAATGTCCCGTTGCTCGATCACTACGATCAATTTCTTCAATAATATTATCAGCTACCCATGTTTTTAAAATTTGATCATAAACCTCATATTTATTGTCCCTTTTTAACCTTTTAGTAAGAGAAAATAATCTTCTTTCGGCAAGTACATAATTTGACTTCAACTCATTGCTGCTTTCTCGCCAAGGCAATTTAATTTCATATCTTCCTTCGTCGTTTACACATACTGTTTCTAAAAATCGCGATTTTACTTCTTCGTTTCTTTCTTGTTGTGTTTTCACCTCTGTTGGGTCTTTAATACCTATTAAGTCCAAATCCCATAATTCACAAATTTTTCTATCATTTACCAACATTGAAATTACGTTCATCGTTTCACACGTGTCTTTTAATTCTTCAACTACCTTACCCATAACGGTCCATCCTAGAGCAGTTTCCATTGCCACTAATCCACATCTCAACTCTTGCTTTCGACCAGTGTACAACTTTCCAGCAACATCTGCTCCTATTAATATTTGCACAACTTCTCCATTTTTACTCGTGTCTGTCAACTCGATTTTCTTCTCTTTCAATTCTTGAATCCAATTCCGATCTTTGACACACTTTATTCCATCAACAATCGTAGGTTGACTTAAAACTTCAATATTACACGAGTAGGCTTTATTAAGTGACGTAAGATTTATTTTATATAAGTTATGTTCTTGTCGAGTAGCTCGAACTCCTCCAAACAACGTATGATTTAAATACTCTTTCCCCAATGATGGTAATCTTATAGACTTTGCAAAATCTTCTAAAATATATGATTTTTGAGATCCTGTATCTATCATAATTCGTGCCTTCTTCGTAATTCCATCATGTGTCACATTTACGACCAAAGTTTGCAGAAATATAACAGAATTTTTTGAGAAATTAGTCAAATTTGCATCTTCTTTTATTTCTGCACCGTTACTATATTCTTTGGTACTTTCCTGCATTGTCATTAACTTAGGACACATTATTATTACGTGTCTACCCTCACACACTGCACATTTTATAAACGTTTTACAATTTTTTGCAAAATGATTCGGTTTTAGACAATAGAAGCAACATTTTTTTTCATTAATAAGTTTCTTTTTATCTTCTATCGTCATCTTCTTAGCACGAAAACAATCAGTACTTTTGTGACTCTTCAAACAAAATATGCACCCATTAGTGTTTTGTTTCTTTTCCTTTATATTTATTAAACTAGCTGCCGTTGGTATAGAATCTTCTCTTTGAATAGGCGTTTTTTTCTTTTTGAATTGCAGTTCACTATTAATAGAAAAACCGGTAGTTGCTAAATTGATCCGTTCTTCGTTTTCCACTTCATTTCTAAGAAATGCCATTAGCCGTGTTAATCTGCTTTTGGCCTCGAACGTTATCGATGATCTATTTTCTGTAGTTCCTTCTGTGGTAATCTGCATTCGTTGCCAAGCTCGTAACAAATTTTCTGGCATACTAGATTCTACCAATGGGTACAACATAGCTGCATACTTATCCGTTGTCACCCCTAACGATTCCAGTGCTCTCAGTTTTGTCTCTAATTTGTCGTAAAGAGAGCACAGTGACAATGTTGATTATTAATTATTCTATTTAATACCAAAGAGAGTAGTTCACGCACATAGACCTCCACCTGAAGGTCATCTCTGCCAAAACGTGCCTTTAATGCTTCTACTGCCTTTTTATAATTGTCGCCAGTTGGTGGAAAACTGGTAACCAAATCCCTAGCTCGAGTCCCTTCGATAGTAGCTTGGATGAGATATTGAAATTTGTCTTCCGAGGCTAATTCGTTGTCTTCATCAA
Organism: Sinopyrophorus schimmeli; assembly: GCA_036325965.1. Lineage (NCBI taxonomy): Eukaryota > Metazoa > Arthropoda > Insecta > Coleoptera > Elateridae > Sinopyrophorus > Sinopyrophorus schimmeli. Next base: position 111,298 of record JARFIZ010000025.1, on the reverse strand, counting down.
TTTTTCGGAACTGACTCCAAAACTGTAACCATTCTTTTATCTCACCCCCATATTTTATTAACTCTATCGTGGGCAATTTATACTTTCTACCGGTTCCTTGTCCGATAGTAGAAGGTGTTGGCCTTTGCACATTGCTTGTGTCTACCACTTGGATATACTTAGTACATTTTAATTGCAAAGTTAGAAATTTGGTTTGATACTCATCTGCTTCAGTCGATTCTTTTTCATATTCATCAAAATTGGTAGTATCATCTTCTAAAATACGTTCTAAAATATTCTTGTCTATAGACAACAACTCTTTAGCCTTTCTTTCTAATATCTTAACTTGTGCTTCTAAATATTCCACTTCTACAACTTCTGTTACTACAGTCGCTTCTATTTTATGTTGTAGTTTGGTAAAAGAACTTCTTAGTGCAGTGCGAACCCGTTTTATGTCCGTTTTATGTCCTGTCACGGTCGCCACTTATGTTGGAACACAACATAGAAATTTATTAAACTACGTGGTTTTATTACAGAATTGAAAATTAGGAATTGACAAATACGTAAACGAAAATTGAACGCTATATTTTTTCTAACATAAATTGTTTTTTTTTGTAACTAACTAAAAAATAACTAAATTTAGCACCACTAGATCTAACAGCAATATTTGCAAGCGGCCAGTTCTTTTGAAGTGCGCAAACACGTGTGCAAGCATCTACACATGCAAACATTGCGACGATTATGAAGAGGAAACTGATAAATAAAAATTATGGAAAGCATAAAAAATTAAAAATTTGAAATAAATATGAGGTTTTCACTTTATATTTTACAATTTTTAATGTATTTTTATAGGTGTCTCATAACTAGATACAAATTTTTTTCTTGTCAAAAAACTGTCACTTAAAAAATTGGTCATAAAATTTTGCATGTTAATGGAATCACAAAACTTTCTGCGGATAAAAGTTGTGTATTTTCATTACCTTTCCAACAATGAATAGAACACCCGACTTTATTTAATCAGTAAAAAATTTTGGCTCATAAACAAAACCCGTCTCACACCCGGGTACACTCCCTTACTAAAACTACAATAAGATACTAAAAAGATTATTTTTAAATTTTATTAAAAAAAGTATTAACGTTTATACGTTTATAGCCTTTAATTAAGGGCAGTTCATTAATATAGTAGATGGGTCAATAATATCAGAAACGGTGCTAAAACCTACAATTTATAATAAAACTAGCTGACCCGGCTACGCTTCGCTGTGGCTTGGTTAGTATACAATAGAGGTTATAATGTAGCATCAAAGAAACATTGAAACACAGCGCTATTGAATACTTACGCAACCTCGATTTGAGTGAAATTTTACTGCCATCTATTAAAAACTTATGGAACTCAAAAATAGTTACAACTCTTTGCTTGTAATAAATTTTTAACTTGCAATTAAAAATATTAAGGGTCATTTATCGAGATAAAAACTATCCTATCTTTTAAGTTGGACCAAACAATTCACTTTCACAACATATCGTGGAAATCGGTTCAGTGGTTTCGGAGATTAGCGTAAACAAACATCGTGACACAGGATTTTTATATATAAATATAAGGTGTTATTTGTTACTTAGTTATTGAGTAATTTTGATAATTATTAATCATTTATATATAAATTTATTTATTTATTATCCCTATTAGAATAGGTAGTGTAAACCGCTCAGTTTGTGACTCCCTACCAGTGAATGACCGTTACAAAAAATAAAGTTTATAACAATTAAAAAAATTAATTTATATTCATGATATATTTATTTATGCAGTCTGTATGCTTTCTTTTTCATTTAAGTGAAAGAAATAAAACAAATAATGAAGTAGATAGCCGATAAAAATTAATTTATATTGCAGTTCAACCTTATATTGAAATCTTGTTTCAATATAATGTTGAAGCTTAAAAGAACGCAATTAAAAATGATGGGCGTAACCTTCAAAGCGTCAAAATAATCTGTGATTTATACAATACCATAAGGAACTTGAATAAAAAAACTACACAAAGATGCATCTCTCAATTAATGAATCAGTCATTCTCTGGGCTATACTCTGGTCAATATTTACACAAAAAGGTTATTCAGTGAACTCCTTGTTTTATACTCTTTATAGTTAATTTTACAAAGTTTATGACCAAGTTACGATAATTTATTAATTAATTTATAAACAAAAAGAGTATCTCTTTTCAATTGTAAAGGTTGTTTTGAGTTAATTGATTGGTTTAATTATTTTAATATCAAAATAGTTTTAGATCCAACAAATCGGTCATTCACTGGATCTTTTACCCTAGTAGAAAACATGACTTTTACAGAAAACTAAAACTTTTAAATAAATAATGTATAATTTATTTAAAGTTTAAATGCATTTTTATTGATTACACACTTTATGTGTTGATTAAAAAATTTTGGAGGCTCTTTTCTTTGTAATGAACTCATCTAAACGTAATTTAATGACACATCACACACTTAATAGTACATATTAGAGTTCATGTAAAGAAAAACCAAATGTACAAACTGAGTAAAAAGTACCAATCTCAAAGAACTTTCCCTTAAATTAAAATTCTAATTAAAAAAATTCATTCAATTTTACAAAATTTAACTTTTATAAAATAGCACATATGGCAAACTGGATGTAAATAGCTTGAAAAGGAATATTCTGCATAAATGATTGAAAATCGTTTTTTAACTGTTAACGTGCTAATAGTAGCTGGGTCCGCGTTTTTGTTACCAATATACAAAGGACATTTCTAAGTATGATCTATTCGGATCCTAATTAGGTACATTCATTTTTTCTAGTCACCATATAAATGATTATATATAATAGTGGAGAAAATTGTAAATTTTGTAGTAAAAAAATTTATAGTGTTAGCCGAAATATGCAACAAAAGAAAGGTAGGATAACTATTGTTAAGGTTCTATATTATAATATATTTCTATAAATTTACTAATTATACTTAATCTAAATTAGACTGTAAACGTTCTCGTATATATTTCATAACAACGTGCAATTCATGATTTTAAATGAAGGGACTTTAGAGGAAAAATATACTATATAAAAATTTTGTTTCACATATACGTATGCCTTATTTTTATAATTGTTTATTGTTTAATTGTTTATTGTCCATTTATTATATCGTTTAGATATGTTTCAAAATAAATATACGGAACTTTGTTATAATATACAACTTATGTTACCCGCAAAAAAATATAGATAAGCAGTTTTATTCTCGTTTCAATGTTGAGACATTGTTGCTAACACAATCTCCTTTATTTTAATGCATATTTGATATAGATTTCAACGATTTTTAATTTAAAAAAAATGAAGTTCTACCGTTAGCTTTACTGGCATCGTTAAAACAGACTTTGACAAAAGATTTGGAAATATTCTAAACAATAAGGTATGTATTACACATTTTTAAATTGAACTTCACGATACCATAACTCAAAAATATTACACATCAGCGCACTTGACTTGGAATATGTTTTTGTTTAGTTTAGAGTCATTTATAATTGGGTTTAAGTTACAGTACTTATTCGTCTGTAGGCTGTACAAATTATTGAATACAACAGGATTGATATAAATGTCCATTTGTACAGTCTAAATGTTATATTTGATTCCAAAAAACGTTTAGTAGAAAAATACAACTTAATATTCAAAATCTGTAATCTATGCAGAGCTTAAAATTGTATTGAACGATAATTCGCCAAACATTATTTTAGAGATTAAAGCAGATAATGGGATAAGTTAAGATAATCCGATAAGTATGCATCCTGCAGGTCAGGAAACTAAGAGAAATGTGTTGATTAAAAACCACTCTGCATGATTAATAGAGAAAAGGGTGAGAGATCATGTCCTGTCAACTTATGTCTGTTAAATATCAGAGACTAAAATTTGTTGTCATATATTATAGCGTCGGTTAAACTTCTCCCACTAAACTTTAACACGATCAACTGAAACATAATACTTCAATATTAATACCCTAAAATGTTGAAACTTTTGTCTGACAAAGTCTCTTGAAATGTCGGCGACACCTACACGAATCCAAAAAACTGGTAATTCATTTAATAAAATTCGTTAGTGTTTGCGATATCGAAACTAACTCTTACGTGATCATAAAGCTTCATTTCTTACGATAACTTGATAAAAAATCGTCTGGAAACTTCTCAATATACCTGAGATTGGTTTAATATTACAAACATTTATCATAACTATTGATTTTTAATATTAAAATAAATTACCTTTGAATAACTTAACCATTATTGTTGACGTACAAAATGGTTTTCAACGTGCAGTTTCGATATGTTTTTTCGATTTATAAACATTTTTAAAGAATATGCGTTTTATGGCTTACTGTTATTCTTTTACTTATTTACAGTTTTTCAGATTTATGGATGTCTTGTGTGGTATTACGCTTTTCAACGAATCTTCTAAATTTTCATAAAATTTCCATCGTTTTTATTTATGTGTTTATGTTTCAGAAAAACGCAAAACAAAGCAACAATAAAATATGAAAGTAACAAGGTTATTATTTATTTTTTATGAATTTGATAAACAGTGAATATTACTTATGAAAAATTATTATAATATTTTGGTCAGAAGAAAAACCAAAAAGCATATTTACATTACAAGCAATTTTGAAGTTATTGCTGTAAGCATGTGAACATTTGAATCGGTTGGCTGACCACTTAATTTCATATATGCAAAATATTAAGGTTTTTCAAGTAAAATATAACTTTATATCTTAAAGCTAGATCGGGTTTTAATATTATTATATAATATGTACCTATGTACCTATAACTACTAATCAAAATAGTTAAATCTTTTACTTACATAGCAGTTGAATTGCAGTGTAGATCATTTATAGCGACATCGGTATACTGAAACCCGTTTATAACAACCAAATCTAAGCCATTTGTTTAATTTCCGTTTTTTAATATAAAAAGAACTAAACTAACCGCGTAATCGAGCCCGCTTATATGTGTATGTAATAGTCGCTATCATGGCTTCCAGAGATGTCAAAAATATTCTAACCTTGAACGATACCAACGCTCAAGGTCTTGAACTCGCTTATATGGTTGTAGAAGAGAATTTTCTCACAAAAACTCGTGTTAAAAGGTTTCCACTTGCACGTTATACAAGCCTAATATAGGTTGTCAATTTATAACACCTTGAGAGGAATCGATATTTGACTCAAATATCTGTAATTGTTTAATATCATGTTTATAAAATAATTACAGTGTAAATAGGATGAGTTTTGATTTTCTTACAAAAACTAAACACATGTTATTTATCATGAAAGATTTTAAATACATAGTTCAAGATCTTAAAATGTTTGCTATTACTGAAATATGATGTAAAAATCATATTTTATTCAACAGCAAAATTGTATCATATCGAAAACCGTTTAACCGGATAGAAAATTTTACTTATTTTTGATCTATGACTTTATCCTTTTAAAAATGTATGCAGATTAATAATTAATAGTGGTTTTCCATAGAATCACACGATGTATTATTAATTATATCTAATCCACAAACCTAATTTCTAAAATTTTAAACAATACAGACATAAAAAACCATCTAAATTAATTTTTTAATCTAAATAGTACGTAAATAATTTTGAATTGAAATTATTAACAATTATTACGCGACATACAGTATGAATAATTAGAATTCCTGTAGACATGTTAACTACACTTACTTATGTATAAGATTTATAAAAAAATGTAACAATGTTACAAATATTATAATAAGTACATTAACTTTTAAAAATAAATCATACATCACAGAAATTAAATCACTAAGCAAAAAAAATTGCTACTTAAAATATTTCGATATAAGGTGGTTATTTAAAACAAACATATTAAGAATATATCATTAGATTTACTTAATTAGTTTTAGTTTCTAACTTGTTAAAGTCTGCTGAAAAACATCAACTCCTAAATCTTTTTGCTATTCTTACGCCACAACGCATTCAATTTTTCTCATTCAAATTTATTTTTTGATCACCACAAAAAGATTGTCCACGAAATTTCCATAAAAGAAAATCTCATAAAGGATGTTGCTTTGAATTTTAATACTTTATTAATTTTTTCAACAATAATTTTGAATAAATAAATTAATTAAATATATTTCCGGTTTATTATTTAACTAACCTAACGAAAAATAGAGATTTTGTATTTTTTGAGTATGGTTATATTTAATGCACACATTATTATTTCAAAAATCTTGCTAAATATATTGTAGTTCTATAAGCAGATATACAAGGTCTGTTCAGAAAATAACCGAACTAAATTTTTTTAAACTTAATTAGTAAATTTACAGAATATTGATTTTTTCCCTTCAAAGTAGGGGAGAATGGGGTCAATTGAACCACGGGGCAATTAAACCAGTGGGCTTATAAAATCGAAAAAATTAAAAAAGTGAGTCGTCCTCTCAAAATTGGTTTCGAATATGCGACAGCTTGGTTTGCACAAAATTTCAAATCATTATGATAATTTAATCTTTCAATATCGAGTTTTCGTGTTTTTTAGAATGCCAAAGTTATTTTTCAGCTCTCGACAAATTTTTTTATAATATTGTAATTTTCATTTTTAATGACAAAATTTTTATTGTTATGTCTTTATACATGCATATTATTTAAATTCTCTATCGATTCTATGCAAAATAGTTTTTTTAATAATTTATTTTACACTAATTACTACAAAATCGCCATATGGGGTCAATTAAACCATCAATCTCGGGGGCGATTAAACCACTGTGAGCATCAGACTTGTGCGCGCATCTCGGCTTACAAATGAAAATATTCACAGGAATAAAAATGTAGCGTTTATTGTTGTAATGTTCAATCAACTGAAAATTTAGCTTCCAGCCAAAATAATTTTCAGCTGAACGTATTGTCTCCAAATGATGGCAACAACGGTATTCTATACGACAAAACTAATCAAATACAAGAAGCTGTTATTCTTACTTTCTCACTAATACGTCATTTGCCCAAAGCTACACCTAGTCAAAATACTAAAAAGGGTCGTGTACGAGGCAAAATTGCAATATACACTGATACTCCTGAACAATTAGAAATTGAAAAGAAAATCAGTAATATTAAAAGACCAAAAAAAATGAATTTAACTGAATAGCCAAAGAAAATTAAAAAACTAACAAAAAAAAAATTTTGTCGATAAAAGTTTGTGAAAGTGTTGATTATTATGATATATAATATAATAAGTTTCATCAAAAATAAGTAATATAAGGTTAAAGATTAAATAAATAATAATATCTTTACTTATTTATTTATTTAGTACTCAAACGCCTATCGGCTATACACTTTAGTTATAAATATCTATAAGATATAACACTGCAAGTAGGGGTAACAATAGATAATTTGTAATATATGCCAATGATAATATATTAAATTAATCCAAATTAAATCAAATCAAATTAAATTAAATCAAATTAAACTAAATCAAATCAAATTGAATCAAATCAAATCAAATTGTGTAAGTCAGCTAATTAATATTAAACTTTTAATTTTATAGTTAAAGGTTTGCAAGGAGTCCTCCAGGAAGTCAATGTCGGAGCAGTAATCGTTGACTAGATTAGCCATCCTGTTTATCGGTCCATGAAATATGTAATTTTTGGTGGTCTTCGTTTTACTTAATAACCTAGTGTTTCTTAACCCTGATCTTTGTTTGGTAAACTTATATTGTTCTCTTATTTCTGGTGAGACTATCAATCCATGAATAACTTTGTAGAAGAAGGTTAAATCAGCGACTTGCCGTCGGCAGAGTAGGCTGTTAATTTTAAATCGGTTGTAGACATCATCTGTGCTAATGCATGAACCTCTTGTGTATATAAAGTACGATATAAACTTGCAGAATTTCCTTTGTATTTTTTCGACTCTGTCAACTTGCATCTGCGTATGTGGTGACCATATTGTAGCGAACGCGATAAATGAATGAAGCGGCCTCGATAGATTTGCTTAATCACCCGCGAGATACTTCTATCTCACGCGCGCGACCGTGAGATATTTAGTAAGCGTAGATATCCCAATAATCTTTCAACACACAGCTAACTAGAGTTTTCTATCTACATTACCTTGAAATGACTGTATCGCCAAGGCCCAGATACTTCTCGAAGCTTCCGAATAGATTAAGCAACACATATATAAACTCCGAAACACTTCCTCACTTTAGTTACGACCGAGTCTGTTATTGTGAAGTGTCAACGCTCTAATTCCACACGCCCGGTGAATCTACGAGGTAAGCGCTATCGCTATCAGTATAAATAAATGTAAATAAATATACCAGTGACAATCGTTTAAATAAATATACGAGTGTAAATAAATTAGTTAGTGTATTAGAACCGTAAGTTAGTTAGTTAGTAAATAAATAATTGTTAAGTGCTAGTGTTTAAGTTATCGGTGAAGGAGAATTTGTTTATTATTTTGTGTTAATAAATTGCAATAGTAAATTAAGTGGCCAACTCTGTGTTATTATTCACAACCCGAGTACGAACCGCTTTTGCTCTCGTTGGAAATTGGATTTGGATTGGGAAATCCGTTACAATTGGTGTCAGGTGTGGGGTTGTGAATATTCGCGAGTGTTAAAAAAAATAAATTAACGGATAATTTGATTGTAACATTAAAAGTGAAATAAATAAAAATGTCTTTCGGAAAATTATTGAAAGAACTTAAAGTCGCCGAACTGAAGAGCGAGTTGGAAGAACGCGAGTTGGATATGTCCGGATTTAAAAGCCAATTGGTAAAACGGTTATTCGAGGCATTAGTAAATGAAGGAAAAAATCCGGAGGAATACAAATTTAACTATCCTGATGACATTAATACGGTGATGGGAAAAATGGAAGAAAGAATGTTAGAAAATTCTAAAGAAATGTTGAAGGATATTCAGGAAAGTTCAAAAGAAATGAAAGCAGAATTAATGGACCATTCTAAAAAAATGGAAGAACGAATGTTGGAAAAGATTCAAGAAAGTTCAAAAGGAACGAAAGAAGAATTAATGGACCATTCTAAAAAAAATGAAGGAAGATTTAATGGAGCACTACAGAAGTTTAGAGAGCAGGATAATGGAAAAAGTGACACAACAGTGTGATGAGAAATTGGAGAAACTTCAGGACGAAATAGCAGCTCTTAAATCTCAGCTGGAAACCATTGAAACCAATGGCGAAATTTCCACATTAATCGCCGAAAGAAAATTTGTAGACCCACCTAGAACCATTCAGCAACCTCCGCAGTTTGACGGAAAAACACCGTGGGACAACTACCAGCGTCAATTTGAGGCGGCTGCTAAGGCCAATGGGTGGACGCTTGAGGAAAAAGCCACGGCATTAACTTTGGCTCTTTGTGGAGACGCTGCCGACATTCTACAAACGCTTCCTGACCAAGACTTAGGGAATTACGGTGAACTTACCAAAAGCTTGGAAACGCGGTATGGGTCAGCGCACTTAAGGCAGGCGTACCACTATCAGCTTAAAAACCGTTACCAGAAACCGGCTGAAACTTTACAAGAGTTTCAGCTCGCCATAATTCGATTGGTCCGTTACGCCTATTCAGATACATCGAAAGAGGTACAAGAGCGATTAGCAGTCCAGGCCTTCGCAGATGGACTTCGAGACACGGAGGTTAAACAAAGTGTCCTGTTGTCGAGATCCAAAACCATATCCGAAGCATTAGCATGTGCCTTGGAATTTGAGTCAGCTAAACTCAATTCCAAAAGTACGGGGAGGCTTCGTGAAGTCAGTGGGACCGAGGGAGAAAAATCAAGCGAACTCAATGAAATAAGAAAAATGATGGAAGCGCTTATAAAGGAAAAGAGAGAGCCGATGCGATGTTGGGGATGCGACCAAGTGGGACATAGGCAACGCCAATGTAGAAAGTGGAGAGGTGGTACAGCCCCATCGAGGTCGACCACCAAGGCGTCGGAAAACTAGAAAGGGTCAACGTGAAGGGGCAACCGTCGACCTGCCAGCAACAAGCCCCACAGAAAATAGTGCAAGTTACCTCGAAACAACATCCGTCCGGCAGCATCTTTATAGATGGGTTAATTAATAACAAAATGTGTGCTTTGTTGCTGGACACAGGTGCAACAAAAACCATTATCAGACCAGACGTTGTATCCCTCAAAACCAAGATACGACCCACTAAATGGCGCCTGCGCACTGCAACAGGTGACTCGGCTACAACACATGGTGAAGCCAACATCCGTCTAACTATAGGAAACACATCTTTTACACATTCGGCAATTGTGGCCGAGATTGAAGATGAAGTTATTATCGGTATGGACATCATGAACACCAAGGGATTTGAATTGAACCTCAAGAATGGTGTTGTAAAAATAAATGGCGAAGAAAGTGTGATACATAGGAGAGATGAAACTACAATTCGAGCGTTCCTAATCGAAGATACTGAGATACCAGAACGCGCTGAAGTAATCGTCGAGGCGGTCGTGGAAAATAATGGAAATGATGGGAGCATTATGATGCTTGAGCCAAGAAACGACGATGAAAAGGTGGCAGTCGGAATTGTAGTGGGAAAAAGTTTGACGCGTGTCGCAAACACTGTCCCGGTACGAGTGGCAAACATGAACTATCACACGGTCACCTTACGGAAAGGGACGAATTTAGCTAATTGCTGCCCTGTTTCCTCTATTATTCGAGAAATTAAAGTTAGCATAAACCATTGTTGGAGGAATCAGAACCTCTTAAGGATTTGATCAGTGCTTCTTCTAAGGGTTTGAGCCGTTACGAACGAAATGGGCTCGAAAATTTAATCAATAAGTATTGGACTATATTCGAGAGCAGGCATCAATCCAAAGGGAGGACCAACATGGTTCATCACAAGGTCAACACCAATGGTGCTCAACCCATCCGCCAAACAGCTAGAAGATTACCCTTAGCCAAACGAGAAGAGGTCGACAGAATAATCCAGGAAATGGAAAAGGAAGGCGTAATCGAACCATCTACCGGCCCTTGGGCGTCACCTGTCGTGCTGGTAAAGAAAAGGATGGCTCCACCCGGTTTTGTGTAGACTACCGGCAATTAAACAACGTGACGAAGAAGGACAGCTACCCTTTACCAAGAATCGACGATACCCTGGACACACTTGCGGGGCAAAAATCTTCTCGACGCTAGATTTAAAAAGCGGATACTGGCAAGTAGAGATGGCACCAGAAGATAAAGAGAAACAGCATTCACCGTAGGCACGGGATTATGGCAGTTTAAGGTCATGCCTTTTGGATTGTGTAATGCACCAGCAACTTTTGAAAGACTGATGGAGACCGTTCTAAGGGGTTTATCGTGGAAAACCTGTTTAGTCTACCTCGATGACATCATCGTAATGGGTACTTCGTTCGAGGATCACCTAATAAATTTAGAACAGGTGTTTCAAAGATTACAAAGTTCCGGATTGAAACTAAATCCTAAGAAGTGCAATCTCTTTCAAAAGGAAGTTAAGTATCTGGGTCACATTGTTTCAAGCAAAGGCGTCGCCGTGGACGACAACAAAATAGAGGCAGTTCGTGATTGGCCAGTACCCAGGGACAAGCATGAAGTTAGAAGTTTTCTGGGTCTCTGTACCTACTATAGGCGTTATGTATCGGGTTTCGCCAATATAGCCAAGCCCTTGACACGCCTTACTGAAGAACTACGCAAGTTTCAATGGGACAGCAGTTGTCAAGAAGCTTTCCTTGAACTGAAAAATGCTTTAACAAACGCCCCTGTGTTGAGTTACCCTCTACCACACGGAAGGTTCACTCTAGACACAGATGCCAGCAACGTGGGGATAGGAGCAGTCCTTTCTCAGGAGCAAGACGGACAGGAGAAAGTGATTGGCTATTTTAGTAAAACCCTGTCCAAACCAGAAAGGAACTACTGCGTTACTCGACGCGAACTTTTAGCTGTAATCAAGGCCGCAGAACACTTCTACAAATATTTGTATGGGCGAAGATTCTTGTTGCGAACTGATCACGCAGCATTACAGTGGTTATTGCGTTTTAAAAATCCAGAAGGGCAAGTCGCCAGATGGATCGAAAGGCTACAAGAATTTGATTTCGAAACCCGCCATCGAGCTGGTACAGCTCATCGAAATGCAGATGCCCTATCTAGAAGACCTTGCCTGGACGACTGCAAACATTGTAATCGCGCTGAAGAGAAGGATGCTGTCATCAACAGGACAACCGTGGTGGATGAACACTGGAACGGAGATCAGCTAGCTAAAGATCAAGAGGATGACCCCGCATTGGGAATATTGATCCGGTGGAAAAAAAACGGGCAGAGACCTAGCTGGGAAGAGGTTGCCAAGTTTTCCCACCGGATGTGAAATCGTTATGGGCACAATGGAATTCCCTCATCCTGGATGGAAACGTGTTGAAACGTGTCTTTAAAGGCTCAGATGGTCAGGAGGAAAGACGGCAGGTCTTGATTCCGAATGGAAGGATTTTTGAAATCCTGGAAGAAGTTCATGGTGGAACTTCGGGAGGGCATCTGGGAGCAGCAAAGACGCTGGAGAAAATAAGGGATCGTTTTTATTGGATGCGATGTAAAAGGATGTGAAGGAATGGTGCCAAAAATGTGCTGCGTGTGCAGCGGCGAATGGTCCTGGCAGAAAACCCAGAGCTCCAATGCGTCAGTACAACGTCGGTAGTCCATTTGAAAGAATCGCCATAGATGTAGCCGGTCCTTTTCCCCAAACCGACTTGGGAAATAAGTACATCATTGTAGTAATGGACTACTTCAGCAAATGGGTAGAAGCTTACGCTGTACCGAATCAAGAGGCCGTTACTGTGGCTGACGTGCTGGTAAAGGAATGGATTTGTCGATTTGGCGTACCCATGGAACTACACTCCGACCAGGGAAGAAATTTTGAGTCCGGAGTATTCCAAAATTTATGTAAATTGCTGTCTATCAGAAAAACGCGAACTACTGCATTACACCCGCAGTCAGATGGCATGGTAGAGAGAATGAATCGGACAATCAACCGCCACCTAGCAAAAGTAGTCTCCGACCATCAAAGAGACTGGGACTCTTGTCTTCATTTGTTCCTGCTGGCTTACCGCTCAGCCGTCCACGAAACAACTGGTCAATCGCCGGCAAGCATTGTCATGGGACGAGAGTTACGATTACCCTGTGACCTAAAGTTCGGCTGCTTACCAGGGGAAGATGTTGCTGGGGAAGGTTATGTCGATAAATTGCGATCCAAAATGGACAGCATTCACCAACGGGTCCGGCACAACATCCAAGGAGCTAGCGACCGCATGAAAGAGTCCTACGACATTAGGGCTCACGAAGGAGGTTACCAAAAGGGCGCTTTAGTTTGGCTATACAATCCCCAGAGACGTCGTGGTTTAAGTCCAAAGTTGCAAACATCGTGGGAGGGTCCCTACGAAGTGCTCGAACGAATTAACGACGTTGTATACCGAATAAGCAAACAACCGCGAGGAAAGCCCAAGGTGGTGCATTTCAATCGGCTCGCCCCTTATGCTGGTAACAACGACGCAGAAGTACGACCTGTAAAACGACACAAGAGGCCAGCGAGTCGTTTGAGAACTTTATGTCACTGTATTCGGGGAGCAGTAAAATTCGTCACGGGATAACCAGAGAGGAAAACTGCGATCTCTTCCAAGTTCCCACCCACTATGCCTTAGCGTGTTCAGTAGCCCAGGACTTAGAAATGCCAAATGGGGTTGCTTCGGTGTTCAGGAAGAAGTTCGGGAAATCAAAACTTCCACGAACAGCGGGTATGCGTAGGGGACGCTATTCTACGCCGTTTAGGAGAACGAAAACTCCTATATTTGGTGACCAAGTCAAAACATCAGACAAAATGCAGTACAGCGATATATGGACCGCCTTAAAGCAGTTAAGGGATGTGGTGACTTCCAACAACATCACAAAATTAGCCATCCCGAAGCTGGTTGCCAACTACGACGGACTCAACTGGAGAACTGTTCGAAATATGCTGGAGGTCCTCTTTGCGGGCACCAACGTAGAAATCCTGGTATGCTGTTACAATCTTCAGAAGACAATGGAGAAACCGTCGATTGCTACTTCTTTCAAACATCGCATTGCAACCGGGGACAAAGTTGCCGATATCGACACAGCCAAGATGTACATTTCGGGACGAAATGGAGCTAAGAAGGGGCAATGTAGCAAACGCGATAAATGAATGAAGCGGCCTCGATAGATTTGCTTAATCACCCGCGAGATACTTCTATCTCACGCGCGCGACCGTGAGATATTTAGTAAGCGTAGATATCCCAATAATCTTTCAACACACAGCTAACTAGAGTTTTCTATCTACATTACCTTGAAATGACTGTATCGCCAAGGCCCAGATACTTCTCGAAGCTTCCGAATAGATTAAGCAACACATATATAAACTCCGAAACACTTCCTCACTTTAGTTACGACCGAGTCTGTTATTGTGAAGTGTCAACGCTCTAATTCCAACGCCCGGTGAATCTACGAGGTAAGCGCTATCGCTATCAGTATAAATAAATGTAAATAAATATACCAGTGACAATCGTTTAAATAAATATACGAGTGTAAATAAATTAGTTAGTGTATTAGAACCGTAAGTTAGTTAGTTAGTAAATAAATAATTGTTAAGTGCTAGTGTTTAAGTTATCGGTGAAGGAGAATTTGTTTATTATTTTGTGTTAATAAATTGCAATAGTAAATTAAGTGGCCAACTGTGTGTTATTATTCACAACCCGAGTACGAACCGCTTTTGCTCTCGTTGGAAATTGGATTTGGATTGGGAAATCCGTTACAATATTATACTACAGTACTCTAGGATAGGACGAACGAGGGTTTTGAAGAGGTGTATAATTGTATAGACATCGTTGAATTCTCTGTCTGTTCTAAGTATAAATCCAAGCGTTTTATACGATTTTGATGTGATTTTTTCGATGTGTTCAGTGAAGTTAAGTTTGCTATCCACAGTTACGCCAAGATCCTTTACCGTGGAGACTTCTGTTAATTCATGCTGATCCAGTTTATATATTGGGGGATGCCGGGCATTAGAGCGGGAGAGACATAATGTTATACACTTGTTTTTATTCAATTTGAGTTTGTTCGATATGCACCAGTTATGGAGTTCGTTAATGTCGCGTTGGAGACTATGCACATCCTCGGCGCTATTGATATTTCTGTAAATTTGCAGGTCATCTGCATAAAGTAGATACTCCGACCCGAATTTGTCACCGATATCATTAATGAATATGTTGAAAAGGATTGGTCCAAGATGTGATCCTTGTGGGACACCAGAGGTTGCGTGGTATTCATTTGAAATATGTCCATTCACTCTGACCTGTAAGCTTCTGTCTGATAAATAAGACTGTACCCAGTCAAGGGCTTTACATCTTACTCCGTATCGGTTTAGTTTACCGATAAGTGTGTCGTGGTCAACCGTGTCAAACGCTTTGGAGAAATCTGTATTCCTTGATTCATTGCATCTAAAACATAGCAAGTGTACTGGTATAGGTTAGTGGTTGTAGACCTACCACAAACAAATCCGTGTTGTCTAGTGGATATTATGTTTTGGAATGCTGCGGTGACCTGCGGTAGTACTATTTTTTCGAATAACTTGGCTATTGATGATTGGATGCAAATAGGTCTGTAATTGGATACCTCATCCCTGGTTCCTGATTTGTGTATAGGACAGATAAATGATGTTTTCCACGCTACTGGGAACACACCTAGTTCAAGCGATGTATTGAATAGATGAGTAATCGGTTCTGCGAGTCCCACTGCACAGTTCTTCAGAAGTTGATTCGGCAACTTGTCGGGACCAGCTCCTTTTCTTAGGTCGAGTTTCCTCAATTGTTTATAGACATCATCATATCTCGCATTCAGCTCAGAAAGAATCACTTCTTGTTCAGCAGCATTGGTGGAATTCCTCGCGGTGTAGGTGTTGTTGGTACTAGAATTATAAGTGCTTCAAAAATGATGCAAATAGGTTGCTCACTTCCTGCCCATTGTAAGCTCTAACTTAATTCGAGCTGACCGTAGAAGGAATGTCAGTATCGCTTCTTCTTTTATTCTTGATGAAATTCCAGAAACTATTAACATTTGTTTTGATCATACGTTCGGTTTTAATTATGTAAGCGCTATAGCAGTCTTTACTGATGTTCTTACATTCTTGTCTGAGATGACGAAAAATGTTGTAGTGGTATTTAGACTTGGGTTTTTTATAATTAGCATGAGCTGCTTTTTTATCTGCAGTTTTGCTAATCAGTTCCCTGGAGAACCAAGTAGGATAGTCGTTCGATTTTTTGTATTGTACTGGTACATATTGCTCAATCCCTTCGTTGATTATGTTGTAGAACCAGTTTATTTTATCATCTAGAGCTTCAACTTGATACAGTTCTATCCAATTGTAGGACATAAAAATTCATTTAGTCCGGCGTAATCTGCTTTGTCGAATACTAGTTTGACTGAATTATTATGTTTAAGTTTGGCCTGGATATCGACTAGTATATTTAAGGCTGGATGATATTTGTTTTCATTGATTATTGGGTCCGCTCTACTGACTTTTATGTCTAAATTACTGAAACACAAATCTAGGGTTTTATCATTGCAATTGTAAATTGTGTTAAATTGTTGGCAATTAATGAGGAGCATTTCACTAAACAGGGTGCTTTTACAGATTGCTTGTGGGTAACTGCTGGGCAAATTGTAGTCGCCTATGATGAGTAACTGGCAGTTTGGGTATTTGTCTTTCAGAAATAGTATTACATTTGTATGACTTGTATATGTGTCGACGGCTGATAGAGGTGGCAAGTAAACACATCCAATGATAATGTCGCTTTCCGAGCATTTAACTCTGATAAAGATATGCTCTATTTCGTCGTCGTATGTTTCTATAAGTTCAGCAGAGATGCCTCTTTTCACAGCCATCAGGACACCGCCTCCACGTTTCCCATTGAAAATATTTGTTTTTATGTTAGGCACTGTTGGTTCAATTGACCCCGACTAATGGTTCAATTGCCCCCACGAGGGGGACGATTGAACCATTCGACGCCGTTGCACAATTGAATATTTATTGGAAATTTTTATTATTTGTTGACTAATTCACATGTCGAAAATGATAATGGATAAAATAAACTGTTGTTCCATGAAAAAAAAATTATTATTTAAGGTTTTATTCATCGAAAAAAAAATTCTTGAACAGTTTTTGGTTTAATTGACCCCCTTCTCCCCTACTCCCTTTTTTTATTGACAGACTTTTTTCAGCAGTGTTTTCATTTCGCGAAACTTTCCTGGATAGTTTCATTTGAGACGGCTTTTAAGATCTGTGATGAGTTTGCTTTGTTGTCATCAATACTCTGAAAAAAGCGCCCTTTCAGCACAGATTTTATTTTGGAAATAAAAAAAAGAACACAGGACTAGCGAGTAAAGAGGCTGGGAGCGCACACGTTGCACTCAAATAACAACATTACGAATACTAAACGAAATATCAACAATCCAAAAACATGTGATTACAAAGGAGGTTATGCGCAAGAAAGTGCTGCCAACCGTATATCATTAATATCTCCGTTGTTGCGTAATTCAAAATGTTTGATTATTTTCTGAACAGACCTCGTACAAATACACCCTATAAATGTTCTTATATTTACGTTAACGGAATTAGTGTTAAACAGTGATATTTTTAATAATTTATTAGCCGTTACCCGCAGTTTCACTCGTCTAAGATATATAAAAGGCATATTGTTATATCTCCGGCTCCCTTCATCGTAGCAGGGTTGCCAGAAAGTTTTTCTTCAAGTCGCCCCATCTGTGATCGAAAGTCGCAAAATATTCTGAAAAGTCGCCCAATCGTAAGCTTGAAAAATTCAATAGATACACTTGAATTTACCGCGTAATTTAAAATGTATTTTAATATAATGTTATAAAGTAATTTCGGAATCATTGTGATTATAATACAAAATTTAAATAAAATTGAATCGTAGTAAACGTTGCAATGAAATGATTTGAGATGATTGTCAATGTTAAAGAATGAAAAGAGCCCAAAGAGCCTAAATTGCGATTTGTCGCTCAAATTTAAATATGGAGCATACGTATAAAGAAAATCGCCCAATTTGCGATAAATTACCCAATCTAGCAAGTCAGCATCGTAGTGAGATAGCATACTTATAAACGCAAGAAGTATAATAGAAATCAGTTCAGTAGTTTTTGCGTGATGCTCAAATAAAAAAACAGAAAGTTTCAGTTTTACAATAGTATAGATCTATTGCCTCTTACAATCTACTCAATTTAGTGCGAATAATAACTATGTTAATAAAATGTAAAAATACTTATGTACTTTTTTATTTTTTAAAATTACGACTATATTTAATTTATACATTAATATTACATTGATTTTAAAAGAAGTAAAATTGCAGCATTTTATAGAGAACAACAATAATCCAATTAAATAAATCGAATTACAGAAACCGTATCTTTTTTTTATAGAAAACCCGACGGGGATCTTAAAGAAAATCCTACTACACCTACGTTTTTATTAAATTAACCCGAAATCTCCACGATTAACCTTTATGTGCAAAGATGAAAGCTCAAAGATACCAACATTGAATCTTCTACAGCGTTTACAATTATTTAAGAAAAACCAAAATGTCAAACTTGTAATATCTCATTAAAACTAAATAGGCCTTTGCGTAATTAGTTTAATTTTACACGAGAGACAAAGTTACGTGAAGTTTACTACGAAATTTGTACACATCCAGCATTATAATTGGTTAAACATTATTTGAATCTACACATGATTCGTTCATATTTTAATAAAATATTTTTAAATTTAATTTTGGATGGATCTACCTTCTAAATTTACTATTTCTTTGATTTGCTTAATTTTAAATAAAAAATTTGTATCTTTGTTCTAGGAGCAAAGTAGCAGCGGCCCTACTTAATAAGCATCTGCAAATTAATGGAATTTCGACAGGCTTAACATCTTTAAGACAAGCATCGATAGACGTCGAAGAAGTTACCAAATCAGATCCTGGAGCGAGCAGCAAAATGAAAAGGGAGCGAAAAGCAGCAAGAACATTAGGAATAATTGTGTCCGCCTTTTTGGCTTGTTGGCTTCCTTTTTTTCTTTGGTGAGTTATTCGTTTATTGTAATTTTATTAATAAAGAATTTGAATGTTTAACTTGAAGTAAAATATAAGTAATATTGCTAGAAATGTATTTTAATATTGACTTGGAACACATAGTTGTTTACTTTTATATTTGTTTTGTTAAATGTTGTAATTTTACAAATATTTTTAACAGTGTACACACTCATTGTTTGTTATATTACGATAAAGCAACACGTAAATATATAAAAAAAAATTGAAGAAATTGAATTTTAAATTACTGTTAACAAATGCACAAAATTTTGGTTTAAAAAACCCATAAATTGAAAAATACCATTCAAGTATTGTTGGCGTATTGAAAATACTCGACACCGATTAAAATTTTCTTTGCTTATAAATTAAACACATAATATTTTGAGATTATGGTTTATTAATTTTCCGTAGCGTCTAGTTCTAAATACATATTATTTTGAAAGTCGAAATTGCGAATAAAAGACCAAGTCTAATATTTTCAAAAATTAGAAATTGTTCTCTTATGGAATTTTTAGTTTTTTTAAAGCTAGAATGTTTTCGCATTAATCATCTAAAATTTTGCGTTTTTCTTTTTTTTTGCATAGATTGAGGACCTTGCCAAAAGGTAAAAATTGCTCAAAAAGTCTCCTTAGAAATAGTCGTGGTTCGGAACCCACGTAAAACTGTAGGCCGCTTGTATCATTAAAACTCTATGACATTCACAATAAAGATGCAAACCGCAAAATTGCCTAAACCCGCCTCTGGGTATAAAAGAGGCGTAAGAAAAAGAAAAAATTTGGAAATTTCAAATTTAAAAATATTATTAAGTTCTGTACACAAATAACCCAGCTACAATTCTTTTTAATGTTCAAAGAGGTTTTTCCTAAATTTTTTGTTAAGATAGCTCCTGTATCTAAGCGCTTAGTAGTAATACTAAAACATTATTAAAAACTCATTCATATCTGAATAAACCAAAAGTGGCATATAACTCATCCAGAGATCTTTTTATTAACGATTCACATAGATATTTCATAGATATCTTGTAACTTAAGAAATTATATTGTAGTATAAGTTTTATGTTACAAAAATATAAAATCAGTGTGTTAAGTCTTACATTAAATATGTTTACAGAGTAATTCAATAACCATACGCTACTAAACAAAAAGATCAAAAACGTGTGCCTTTTTTAAATGACCATGAAAATTTCAAAGTCATTTTGTTGAGATTTAGCTATAACAAGATCCAAAGGCCCCACTGTTAAAAAGTTTCTGAAAAAAAAACTTCCTTAAAATACATATTTATTTATTTGAGTTTTAGTTTTAATAAAATATTCTTTTTTATTTGCAGAAACAAATAATTTTATTCAGGTGGACCTCAATGGTAAATCCAGCCCTATTTGTATTACCACATGTCTCAAAAGAATGTTTTGCATGTTATATACGTTTTAGGAATTCACAAAACACAATATTCGCAATATTAAATTCAATGTTGGGAAATTAAATGTAAAGGTAACATCAAACATTTCCAAGAAAATACACCTCGGTGCTCGTAAATCCCTACGGTTACACAACAGAATATCCCCTAAGAGCCTCTCTGCATTGCATTACCATTACGGAACTTACAATCCTACTCGTGCAGAACGGTATAATAATTTTGCACACGTACCTAAACGTATTTTCACGCCATTAACACAAGTTAAATATTTGAACATATCGAAAGCAATAAGCAGAATAATTATTATATGCGTTATACCACAAATCTATCCCTCCGGAATCGACTTATTCGAATATTTAAATGGTAATACCTTAATATTGCATCCTCTTTGAGTATGCAAAATTCCTCCAATCTCAATATTATACACATGCCTATCATACAGGCAAATTGAATTTCAAGCACAGAAGAAAATTTAGGGAAGAGATCCGACGACTAAATAACCACCGCTTCGGGCAAATCCTATCCGAAAATATCAGGAAAATTGCAAAGACAGCACAAATACAGCTTTTTATTTTAGTTTCATCTACGAAATAAATATCAAATGTAAATCAATTTTCTGCTCAATTTACTTAGAGCGAAAACAGGAGCGTAGATTTATAAGGTGTTTAATTTTTTGCAGGTACGTAATTACGAGTCTTTGCGGACCGACGTGCTACAACCCTCAATCGGTGATAACGTTGGTGTTTTGGGTTGGATATTTCAACTCGGCCCTAAATCCTCTAATCTACGCCTACTTCAACCGCGAATTTCGGATAGCTTTCAAGAAAACGATACAAAGCTGTTGCCAGATGACGTCCAAACTTATTTGCTGTAGACGAAGATCAAGAACAGATCCTGTCACGTACAGCAATGCTTCAAGCGAAATTCACATGAACAATCACTTGAGAACCGATTTTAGGACCGCTGAAGGTAACCAAAGACTAAGTTACAACGTTTCCGAAGGTGAAACGATTAATTTGCAAACCGAAGCCGTTATTTAGACAACTAAGATTCGAGTGTTCGTTTTACCAAAATCGGGTATCGATAAAGTTTTAATAAATTATGGCTTTTACGGACTGACAGACGTATTAAATTTATTTGGTTGTTTGCGTTGATTTAAAGTTGTGAACTAAATTAAGGCACTAAATGTTTATAAATAACGCGAATATGGTTTGCAAATTTGCGTGGGGTTTTCTCCCAATCGTCCATGAAAATTATACGTAAAATTTTTTATGTAACGAGAACATATCAAAAACATTAATCAAAAAGTTTATGGAAATAAAGCAGTCGCTATAAAAAATAGATTTTGTTGTCAGAAGGAGCTTATATCCACTAAATTCGTTTTTATTAGGAGTTAGATAAAAGTGAATTAAAAATTAAATCCAATAATGCATACTTTATTCACTTTTTAATTAATTGATTATTAATTCAAAAAAAGCAAAGCCCATTTTCTACTTTAGTTTTGATTTCTATGAGAATTTGTCTTCCTAAATTAAAGAGTTAAATCGCTTTTCCTAAAGTTGAAGTGTTTTAGATTTAGAGCTTTGTTTTTTTTTACAAAGGAAAAATAAGGGAGCGTAAAGATATCCAAATTCTGCAAATAAAACCATAAATCACAATTAAGGACAAGAAGTTAACGAAGTGAAGAGATGTGTACAGAATGGAGAAAAGACACGTCAAAAGTTGAGAGAAATTACTTAAACTCTCACAAAAACTATTTAAAGAAAAAACGTAGGTAGCATTAATTTTAAAAAAAGCTGATGTGTTATTAAAGCAAAAACTATCTAAAAATATTAGGAATTATATTATTTAAAAATTTAATTAAATTAGTTTTACAATAATAGGTGTCGATGGCAAAAAGTAATTTATAAATTTTTAACAATTAAAAATCCGCTGAATTTATATTTTTAATCAAAATTTGAGTAGTTTGACTTACATTTACTACTAACAATTACATTATCTCTTGTCTTGACGTGTTAGTTAATACTTTGATGTTTGATAATGTTGGCAAAACATTAAAAACGAACCGATTTAAGAAAACTGTGTATCTAAAGATATTATAAAAATAACAATTAAATAAAAAATTATTCTCTTCAAAATTGAAATTCGACAGTATGAAGTTTTCATACAACTTTTGTTGCCTGCTAAGATTTTACTCTTAACGCGGTAAAAGAAATATAACTTCAAAAATTATAGAACAACTTTATACTATTTTTTTTAAAATAATCTTTATATAAAACCAAAAAATTATACTCAATAAGATCTACAATTGCTTAATGTTTTAAAAAAACTTTTCAAAGATGAAGCTGTAAAATATACAATACTGTCAGATTAAGATTGAATAGATTTAGAAACATGTGAGTACTTATACTTTATGTTAGTATAAAAACAAATTTTTAAAAGTGGGAATTAGATCTCATTCTTTAAAATCATTAAATTGCTAATAATTGTACAGCTGCCAATGTATTTCGAAATAAAGCCACCGAAAACCAAAATTTGAAATGACATCGAACCTGTTGATATTAGCAGAAAATGTATATCTAGTACCCAATGCATCAAATTTTGCACATTTAACTGATGAATAATAAACGTTTTAATTCATTTTCTATGTTAGGTCAATTGTTAGTGTTGTGACAAACTAATTTTAATAATGTTAAAATGTAATAGGCTGTATCATTGTTCAATGGTAGCGATAGAAAACTTTTAAACATTTTTTAATTGATAGATTCAGTTGTGTTAATTAATTAAACGTTTATTTATATCTTTAAGTAAATCAAATTGTAATGAACCGAATACTACGGTTACCACTTTAAATGTCGATTTTTTAGTATAAGAAAATAGCTTAATTTTAAAAGAAATATCAAAAATGATTTATTCAAAATATTGTACATACATGGCTAGCTACACATTTTCTCCATCATTCAGACAATTTATGAATGCCTCCGCAAAAAAACTTTTCTTCTTTTGAGGCAATTTTTCACTTCTTCAAAAGTAGCAGTGTTCCTCAGCTAATTCATAGGTCCTTGAATTGGAACAAGTGAAAATAGGAAGGGGCAAGGACCTGGTGAGATAAAGTATTCGAGTTAAGCGATTTTAGTTTATCTTGAACGATTTTTGTTTTGTGTACTGTGCATTGCCATGTAGAAAAATCACTTTTCTATGCCTCTTGGCGCATTCCGGACGTTTTTCTATCAAGGTGACTCTAAAATTAATGATTTGTTGTCGCTAACGTACACCATTAACAGTTTCGCCAGTGTTTAACAATTCATAGTACACAATCCCCTTCTGATCCCTTCAAACACAGAACATTGTTTTCTTATAGAAGCGATTGGGTTTTGTCGTCGAAACCAATGCTTCTCCAATTGAAACCCATAATTTTCTGTATTTGAGATTCTCGAAACAGATCCACTTTTCAACACCAGTAACAACAATTCGATGCAAAAAATCTTTTTTTTTGGGCCTTATCAACAAAAGTTCGCTAGCGGTCTTTCGGTTTGCCATCTGTCTTTTGGTCAATTAATGCTGCACCTATTGTCCTTCTTTCTGAAGCTTTCCCATTGCTTTTTAAGCGATTGGAAATACTTTATTGAACAACATTTAATATATTAGCAGAGGCTTTTGAGTTTGATATGGATCTTCATTCAGCAATATTTGCAATTGAGCATGTTCATTTTTTTTCTTCCTCTGGGTGATCTATGTCGTTTACATCAAAATCGCTACTTTTAAAACGTTTCGACCAGCGTTTTTTGATTTAGAGTTTAGATTTAGAGTTTAGAGTTTTTTGATTTAGAGCATGTTCATCATTGGCTACAATAAGCTTCAACATAAATTTAAAAAAATAGTGAATTCAAATTTCCCACTACTGCTCTTTTTTTGGAACAAATCGGGACATATTTAATTTTAAAAATAACTATAATTTTAACATGTTTCGATAAAGTAATATGTGTGGTTACGAAAAACCTTAATGTCAGATTACATATAGGTACAATAGGTTTGTTCCTGCAGCAATTGCACACGGTTTGAAAAGTTTGATGCAAACTAATACCAAACTAACAGTTGGTCACAAATTTGTTTTCGGCTAGAACATAAAACTGAAGATGTAAAAAAATAACAGCGAGGTGGCTTATATCAGTCATTTTTACTTATTTCCAGTATTTTCAAACACTCATTGGGAAATTATTTCTAAAGTGAATAATTTTTCCAATTAAGTAATATTAGAATTATTAGTAAATATATTAATGCAAATTAATAGCTCAAAGACCCGTTTGAAAATTAATTGTTTCAAATGAATTGCATAAAAAAGTTACTTACGTTAGTAAAAGAATTAAACGCTGACAAAATTTTAATATTAATAATGAATTATAACTTAAATAATGGTAAATAGTATTTGTAAACCTACAATATTTTTTAACACAGTATTTAATGCTACAGAAAACTAAGCAATAACTACATATAATATTGCTATACCTTTATTTTAACTTATAAAGGTTTTAAAAAAAAATAAAAAATGAATACTTACTGATTTAGTTATAAAATTAAAAATAAATACCTACCTACCTCATATTCCAAAGCTCGTTGAAAAATTAAATGTTTAAAAGTGGTTTAATTAATTTACACTTTTTAGAAAAATGAAAGCAATTGTGGTTTTAAGACATTTTATTTTGTGCACCAATGTTATTCTGCAAATAAATTGTTTTTTGGATAGGTTTAATAAAAATCAGAGTAAATTAGAAAATGGGCATTACCAAATTTAATTAATTTAATATGTAAAAAAGTTCATTTTAAATTTTGTTTCAAAAAAAGATAATTAAATTTTTATTCGTTCGTTGAAAATTAATTTTTCTAAATAAAATTAATATTAAACAATTTTAGACATATGCTACATTGTAATCGATAAAAGGTAATACACCATTGAACTAATGAATCAACATGTACAGGTTAATTAAAATTTAATTCTCTTAGTTTGAATATTAATTAAATAACTTAAACAAACGTGTTATTAATTTCAACTTTTACGAAATAAGCCGGCATTTGAACTTTTCGAATCAAAAGAGTTTCTATAATTAAATGCCGAAGCTGCGCAATATATGAAAATTTTATAACGACTGCTTTATCAAAAACGTTGAAAAGGTACCAAGAAACTATTCAACAAATTTATTTTAATCCTAAGTATTTAAGCTTTAATATTGAAGCGCAAATTAAAGAGCTTTTGGAAGCTTTCAGTTATTATTGACGAGTCTGAGAGGTTAATTTTCTAAATAACTCCAGTCAAGTTCAATACGTTCGTTACAAGTTTAGTTTTATTGCAACTAAAACTTCTCTAAAAGTTGTGCTTCATATTAGGCGGCAAAAATGACGACAGAATTAAAAAGCCAACTAGACGAGTAACGATGTTAAAAAATTACAATGTAAATTAACCCTTGTATATAAATTAATGAAATTTGCTCATTAATTTAATTAGACCTACTTAAATGTTGTAAATAAGCGGCTTCTAACCACTAGTTTTCTTAACGACATGGCCTCACGATTTCTCAATTTACGAAAGATAGTTAAAATATCCGAAGTGCTGAAATACGAATTCATTAATAATAGTGTATAATTGTTCGAATTCATATTTCAGATAAGTTTTCGCGAAACTTAAAAGAAACTTCCATTTCTAAGAGATTATCGATGTAAATTAAAGCAGCATAATTAATTGTTACAACTGCAAAATGTTACACTTTAAAATCTACTCGATGGTTATTCATAAAGCAACTTCCAGTTCCCGAATATGAAATATGAACAATGTTTTGTATTTTTAATTGCATTTAAACTCGTTTTGAATTTTGTTTTGATTTTTTAATTAATGTAAATAAAGCTGGGGCAAATTTACCGAACGTTTTGTTAAACCACTATGAAAGTTATGTTGTTAAATAAAAGACCGGAAAATGACAAAATTTTCCTTTTTTCTTGTGAAAAGAAAATATTAGAATAGTTAATTTCAGGTCGCGTTTTTTTAATACGCTGGTATGTACATAATCTTAAAATCGCAAAAGTAGGTATTACAATTATAATTATTATTTTTATCTTTGTTATTTCTAGCTCTTTTAAAATACACCAACGTCTCATTAAAAGTCTCCAAACAAGTTTTTGCGGTGCTTTTAATTGGCATTTTATTCCAAATACGAAAATATGTCTTCTCTTCAGAAAAGTTACACGTAATTAAAATTTGAAATACAATTAAATCAGACTTGAGAACAATAAATGTTTATGTTTATAGGATTCAAAATATGACCTATAAATATTAATGTGTGAAATAGTAAATTGGGACAAAGCTATTCAAATTTTTTTTGACATATCCCACACATCTTAAATCTTGGATAAATAAGCAGAGTAAATTTTCACTCTGGCGCTTTTTATATTGATAAAACTATTACCTAGTGCTTTTTTACATCAATATTCTTTAGTTGACTTTTAAACAAATACTGTAAACCTATGTACAAAAAATTGATAAGAATTGGTTTCTCGAGTATGGTTTTGATATAAAGTTCAATAAAAGTAATCAATAACGTTGTATCTGACAAGATACAGTTTTACAGAAGACCAGTTTGAAGTTTTTGACCACTTTTCTTAGCTTACTCAGGGCAGTATGTATTTTTTTGACAAATAAAGCATATCTTTTATTACAGTTTTTTCGTTTATTTTCAATTCGCTACAAACAAAGGATCAGTTGAGGTAGTAACATTTTTCTACTTAAATGTGCTTTAGTGGCAGGGCCGGCGGAAAGCGATAAGTAAGACGCGAGGATGCCGAGACAAAACAGGGACGTCGGAACGGTTCAAAATAACGAGTAAACCGCGTACAATTAATTTTTTTTTAAACAGCGCCAATTATGGTTTTACACAAGTGTGCTGACGAACCTTCCTTCAGCTTTGTTTCGTAGTAATATAATTTCATTGTAAATAACCTTTAATTTTTATAAATAGAATTTTTTATATCACGTTCTTACAATGAGGGAATTTAGCATTTTGATTTTTTTTGACGTTTTATACGTTTTTGGTTATAAATTTTATGTAATTATGTCAAAGTATTTTTTTAGTTCCAGTAATGAATTATATGAGAGAGTCGCTTATATGACTTCTTTGAAAGAAATGTGCTTTTACTGAAAAAAAAAATTATATTCTATTGATAATTTTTTAAATTTGTTATAATGCAGTTATATGTTTGAATTAATTAAATACATAACTGATTAAATTGAGTATTAGTTATCAATTATTATTGATTACGTAATATTTCTATAGATAGATATACTATTTATTAAGAAATATTTATACTATTTGTTTTTATTTGTAAATTGCGCTTTTCGTGTCGAATAGGTATATATATTTTTCCATTATTTTTCTTTTATTGTCAAGTAAATCATCTGAAATATATCCATTATTTTTATTGTTTTTTTGCCGCAGCCATTGTATACTTTTTTGATATTAATTTTTTTCTGTATCTATCCCGATACAAGCAGTGTAATACTAAATTCGACCAAATTCGTAGCAGCGCAAAGGATGTGTGTATGTGTGTGACTTTTCATTATCATCAAGAAATTAATCCGAAAATCATACATCGGATTAAATCTGCTAATCAAAGCTTTTTTTTTAATGCTTAAGTTTTAGTTAAATTTTCATATATTTTAGACAATATAACTAATTGTTTGTTTTAATTGGTAAGTATTATTTTGAATCAATGTCTATTATCTTTACACCAATCACTTCGAAAATTGCCGTAACGTTTTAAGTAAGCATGGTAATTCTTACTATGTAATATGGTAATTATTACCATGTAACACGGTCCCGATGATTTTTTCAAAAAATATTTGTTGCACATAGTAATTATCCCTATTTTGAATGGTAAGACTGGCTAGGCTACATAGGAATGATTTCCATGTTACATAGTGAGAATTCACATGCAACATGGTAATGGTTCCCATGTTACATAGGGGAAATTACAATATTTAAAACTGGCTGTCAACTTATACTAAAACTTTTCACAATTATAGAGGTTGTGCTTAAGTCATACATTGGCTACGATAACAACAGGAGCACTTATATTTACATCGGAATGATTCCCATGCAGTATCGGACTCAGTACCTTTTTCTCGCATGGCTCTAATTCCTATGCTACAGAGTAATATTTTCTATACAGATAGCTACTACACTACTGGCCATATTAAATGGAACACACAAAATAAGTATGATATAATAAATATACGTTGAAAACTTTCTTGTATATGTATTTTATAAATAATTATTAATTGGGTTTTAAAAAATCATAAGTAAAACGCAACTAATAATAATGTTTTTTAAATTTATTATATAAAATGGTGTATTTGCGTTGGACAAATTTAATGGAACAAGTATAGATAGCAGAATTAATCACTAAATAATTTGACAATTGGGTGAAAATCAGACGTGTTTAGCTAACCCAAAACGTCTTTTTATTTACATGTGAATTTATTTATATTAATTATGCATCCTAAACAACTTATTAAAATTGTAAAAGACTTTTATGATCGACATCTGAATTACAGAAAAGTGTCAGAAATTAGTGGCGTATCGTTATCAACAGTGCATAGATTTATCAACAAGGATGAATCTAAGGTGAAAAAAGACTCCTAGACCAAAGCCTAAGCTCACTCAACGAGATGAACGACAAATTCAACGAGTTGTGCACAATTGCAGCGATGAGTTAAGGCGATGTACCAGTCGTGTATTCAAAATAAAGCTTATTTAAATCATGTCTCAACTAGGACAATTAAAAGGAAGCTTAATATATTCAATTTTAAATACAAAACCTTAACCAAACAGATTCAACGCACGCAAGGACATAAGGTAAAGCGATATAAGGCTTGTCGCACCTGGATTCAAGTTTGCATTGATTGGAAAACTGTTATATTCATCGATGAAAAGCGATTTTCCCTAGATGGTCTTGATAATTGGTCGACGTATGTTGATCCTGATTGCAAAAATGTAAGAGATAGAGTTTGATGTGGGGGGAGGCGGATACATGATCTGGGGCATGATGAGTTCAACCGGACTATTTTGGATTAAATTTTTGAAAGACAAAGTTAATTCGACTCAATACATTTATGTTCTCAAGGAAGCCAAGGCTATTCTTGATGAACAATTTGGTGATGAAAATTATGTATTTCAACAAAATAATTGCTCAATTCATAAATCTCGACAAACAACATGGCTAAAAAATTCCAATATTGAAGTCTTAGAATGGCCCACGAAGAGTCCCGATTTAAATATTATTGAGAACATGTGGTCACACTTAAGTCAGAAAGTGTACGCTACAAAAGTTAAGTTTAATTCAAAAATGAATTAAAATTTGCTATTGTAAAGGCAGTATCTGAAATAAATCATACAGGGTCAGAATATATTGATACTGTGTAGATGTCCATTAACAAACGTCTACTTGACTGTTTTGAACGAAAAGGAAGTTTCATCAATTATTAAATAATAATGGTAGTGTAAAAATGTATTAAAAATAACTTGTTCCAAAAAAATTGTCCACCTAAATTACATTAATTTCATTAATTTAAATTTAATTACTTAAGTTAAATATTTGAAGATGTTGTATTTTGAATATCATAATATACGAATATTATATACCAAGTTTGGCCAGAATCTATTCATTAGTTTTTGAATTATAACATGTTCCATTTTATTTGGCCAGCAGTGTATGTAACATAGTAAAAATTACCAGGTAGAATGGTAATGAACCCCATGCTACATAGTAAAGTATCTCATTTTTTTAAACATAGGTCTGGTTACCAAGCTACATGGTAATAATTACCACGTTACATAGTGAGAATTACCATTCTCTTCTCTCCGTGTATATTGTATTTATTTTTCTCAAGTCCTTAAGGTAGTTGATGTAATATAATTTTTTTCCGATTGAAGATAAATGTTATTGCAATACAAAGAATGATAGTCTAGTTAAAGTCTGCACAATATTGACCCAACAGTATGTATCTCTAAATCAGTTACGTAAAAATTTTCCACAACTACGTATACTACCATTACAAGTACGCTAAGTTTTTGAGCAAGCGATTTCTTTCAAATACGCCAGACCTTTAAACCTATGCAATATCGTGTCTCATCCTATTTGAACGCGTGGCGTATTTAGTTCAAAAGAAACCGTGATGTCTCAAAGTTGTCTTTTTACCAGTGTAGATCTACTCTAGGTATGTAGATATATTTGTATTCGACAACTTTTAGTTTTGACTAGTTGTTTTATCTCTAAAATGTTTAGCTACTCACTAGGGCCCTGCACAAGTAAGCCAAAATGGAATCGATTCATTCTCGCCGATTAGCTTTAGAAACGATACTAGCACGTAATCGTAAGGATATTATTATATCACAGACATCGTGAAATCTACTCATTTATAATCGTCCTGCTTGATTTAATATTACGTATTAATAATCAAGTTACTACTTATCTGTCAATGTAAGATTATCTTTGCCGGAGCAATTGACAATTATTTCATTATGGCAAGAGACTCAATATCCGGTTACTATTTTGTCTTGCTGATCGAAATAAAGCTATAAAGGTTTTTATATCTATTAAAATTCCCTTTTTTTTTCTTACTAATTAATAAGAGATTTTAGATATAAAATTAATAAAATTTCAAGTAATAAATCAACAAGTAGTAAAATTTATATTTCAAAATAATTACTCGATTCCTCCAATACCGGATCACAAAGAATCAGGAGAATTAGTCGTCGATAAAAATGACTTCGCCAGTTTGCCGGCCCCCTACTGTAGTCGGCCACTAACTTCTTTCAAGATTTACGGCAACAAGCTTAGGCATAAGTTTAATTTTATATATTAATAAAAATGCATTTTGATATGTTTAAATTGTGGAATATACTTTCAAAAGATTATATATTTATTTCGTAAAACAAAATGTTCAACTTTATTAACGACCGACTACCGGCAAAACTGCTAATTTTTAAGAAAAAAATTTATACACAAAATTAGGTAAAGTTAGAAATGTGTCTACTGTAATATTTAGTTTTTGTTACTTAATATAATTGACGTTTGAGGTGCAAATATACCATATGTACATTGCTTTACCTAAAAGCTAAACTCGTTTGTGTACAAGCGATATCAGCAATGCCTTAGGCTCTAACAAAAGTTAATTTTCACAATGAATTTGGTTTTCAGAATAAAAAATGAATATATTTATTCGGTTGGGAAAAATAGAAAAAACGATTACATTCTTTAATGCGATGTTTTTTTTTTGAAATTGTTATCAGTTATTTAAGCATTGTTTATTTGGACATTGTAATTAATTTTAACCCAAAGCGAAGTTTTTTTTTTATTAATTTGTATATCAAATACTAAAAGGCAAAAACCCGTGCCAGTTTTACTTAAAAGATAATAACTATTACATCAATTCTTTGCAGATTTTCTGGAGACCTTTTTTTAAAGTTCTTAAGAAGCAAACTGTATATAATGTATACCAGATTCTGTCTTTTAAACTTCAATATCTGGTTTTTTTCGATTTTACAAGATTGGATCGTACAAGACTTTATTAAAAAGCATAAAACAACAAATCTGCTTTTAGTAAACCGCTGAAGACTGAAACATCTGTTTTTGTCTGATTAAGCTTAAAAAAAAATTCAATTTTATTTTGATAGAAAATTTTTGATTATATTGATTTATAACACGAATGACTAATATGGCGACCGTAGAGAGATTTAGAGTAACTCGCGAGAGTTAAACTTTTTATCCAGCCCATTTTTGTTTATTAATATCCGCAAAATAATATTTATGCTTGCTAATGTTTCAGTTTTTAATTAAAAAAACAAGATTTACAATTTTAAAATTTTATGTTTATATAGCAATTTACGAACAATTTTTTAGTCATCTAGTAAGTTTTAATTAAAACTTTACGACTAAAAAAGAAGTTGTGAATAGATTTAATATTATATTTATTAAAATCAGTTGATATACATAATGAATATAACCCGTTGTTTTCAAATAAAAACGTAAAAATCCGGACGTCTTGCTTTTGACTGTTTTCTTCACATTTCAACTTCTTCCATTCTCTTGCATCACAATAAAGTAGATTTATTAAAACCTTTAATCAAATTCTAAAGTAAAAATATTCCATCAAAGAGTTAAAGATGTAACATCCTCTTCCATTTATTGTAATTTTGAAGTGAGATAAAAATTAATTCTAAAACTTTATATGACTATACCACATCAAGTGTACAATTATCATACATGTCGATATTTTTTATTTGGTATTGGGGATGTTCACATAGAATTTTCAATATAAAGTTCTGCGTCTGTCAATTGTTCATTAAAAAACTAAAATCTGGAAAAGTATACATTTTAGGGATAGGGTATCCTACATAAAGTGACATTAAAATTTAACATAGAATCCAAAAAGTTAATAATATACAGGGTGTTCTATTTAAAATAACGAAGTTGCTGTGTGTCAAAATATTTTCCATAAATTCCCCATATGTTATCCATCTATACCAATTTTTATAAAAATCATGTGAGTAATTTCCAATATATAAATAGTGTAAGCTCGAAGTGAAACACCCGGTATATGTATATACCTATTTAACGTGTTCATCCCTAAACTGTATGATTATCTAACACTGCATACAATTTTAACATTATATTCTGTAGCTACAGCATTATCGAAGCATTACATCAATATTAAAAGGATCAACAAGTAGATATCTTTAGATATTTGTATAAAATTGCATGCAACCTATATTGAGTGTTTTTTATCCCAAAGCTGATTTTTAACACCCACCGACCTATTGCAGAAGTAACCACATCGACTGCAGTCAATAATATAACCGGTATTATTAACCCTGCTGCAAAAAAAAATGTTTTGACATTCCATTCTGTAGAAAATGCGCTTAAAGTTTCAAGTTAGTAAAACTTTTTCAACATTCAACTTTAACCACCAATGACAGATTCATTTCATCTTGGTGTCTGTCGAAAATACTTAGCTTTTCCTAGTGGTTGATTGCACTGATAAAAAAAATGACTTGATTAAAGAAAAATGTTTTCTTCAAAATGTCATTCTTGTTTTAAGTAGTTCAATTCTCTTAACATAAGAAATTGATTCTTGAATCAAGGAACTTGGTTGTTTTCAAATAAGATATATACAACTTCGCCCAAGAATTTCTTTCTCTTGGATTAAGATAGACGGTAACATTGGTTCAAGATGTTACCGACTGTATTAATAAAATATAAGGTATAAATATTTTTCGGCATACAATGAAACAAAAATTTCTTTAATTCTAAGTTTTTTTCTGACTTAAACTTATAACATTCTAAATAAAAAAATTTGTTCTTGAATCAACAATAAATAATTTTTGAAGGAAAAATTCACTTGTATCGATCGAAGATAATATAGTCTTGAACCAAGTAAAAATGTTATCGATCGGAGTGATTCGACCTCTCCATCCAAGAAACATGAATTCAAGACAAAAATTCTTGAAGCAAGACAACTAGTTCTCTTCAAAATAATTTTCTTGGAATAAAAAATATTTTTTTTGAATGAAGATACTTTTTTTATCAGTGTGCATATGAAAATAAAATTTTATTTTTTTACTCTGCTTTGATGTATAGTAACCTCAGAAATATTTTATTTGCAGCTAATTCCTTTACTTTTTAAAAAAATCATCTAACAATGAGTTTAATAAATTTAAAATTTTAATCTTACATTAAATCGTTTGTTTTGTATGTATACATAATTCCTACACGGAGAAAAAAATATCGTCAAAATAACTATCTAACGTATACTCAATTGACGTATTGCCAGAACAACGATTCGATTTGCTAATTTAATGACATTTATAATTTAATTTGACAGTTCAAAGTAACATCAAAACTGCGCTACATATTATACTTATAATAAGGATTCATTTATTTGATTCAAGCGTTCATCGAAGAACTCTTGTGAACGTGTGCAGTTTTCCTCGTGTAGGTAACTGTACAGTCAATTTGAAGATTTGTATAGCTAAAATAGCGATAGGTATGATCATTTTGACGATATTTTGTTCTTCGTGCATAACCGTTAAATCATCATAACAAGAATCGTTTGAATGTCTAAAACAATAATACGTATCGTTACTTTGACGATCCGCAAATAAGAAAACTCCGTATAGCTAAATTAGCTATACGACGTATCCCTGTGAAAGATGACTATACAACGTATAGCTAAAATAGCGATACGTATAGTCGTTTTGACAATATTGTTTTCTTCGTGTATTATTAATTTAAAAATACATATTTAGCAAAGGATTCTTAAAACCCCTAAATATATATTTTTTTATTTTTTAAGGTCTCTATAACCTTTAACGCGTTTCATATAAAAAAAACCGCTAGGAAATGGCAAAGGTTTTCCATTGACACAAAAATGAGATCAAGCGATTATTGCTAGCTAAAATTGCACAATAAAATAGTTTTACTAATTTATAACTTTGGACGGCATTATCTCCCCGCTGGGATACCAATTTTTTTTCCTAGAAGTGTCATTGTCGGGTGTACGTTTGATACACTGATCGGTGAACACTTTTGCAATAGATTACTAGGCAAATAATTACTTAAAAGGCAGCTTAGAGATAAAATCACTATATTTTCAAATACCATAAGCAATTTTCATAATTTGCATAAGTAAGACTAATATTTCTATAAGGTTATGTTGACATATGCTCAATTTTTTTACTTGGCGTCCATGATCTATTTATTTCGACCGGTACTTATTGCTAAAGTCATATACCGGGTGTCCCGTGACTTGATGATCATAGATTAAGAGCTTATTCTTTTAAAATTTTTAAGTCAAAAGTGCCTTATACACTTTTCTCCAAAACTCAATAGTTAAGGAATTATGGGCACTATTACATTTAACAGTAAATCAATCTGGTAGGCCATGTAATTTTTTTGTGATATTGTTATGGTAACGTTGCTTATTCTTTATCATTGGGGACACATGAAGAGTCTAGTGTATTTAAATAAACCACAACCCAAGATGAGCTAATTCAAAGTATTATGACCAAAGTTGCATTTATACGAGACGACCCAGGTACTCTTCAAAGAGCTACATCTTCAATTATTACAATTGTTGTGAGACAGCGTGGGAACATCTTGAATCAAAATTTTAAATAAATTTGTGTTAACAATTAAAAAATTTTAAATTAATAAAACATTACATTACTTTATTCAACAATGTCTTTAATTTACTCGTTAAATTTAATAGTGCCCATAACTCCTTAACTATTAAGTTTTGGACAAAAGCCCATAAAGCACTTTTTACTTAAAATTGTCAAAAGAATACACTTTTAAGCTACGGATATCAAGTCACGGGACACCCGGTATATAAGAAAACTGGAAGCAAAGTTGTACATCTTTTATATTGTTTTCTCAATAACAACTATTATTTACATCACATATGCACAAAACCATAAACAGATTTGAATTTACAAAGTTTGAAATCAAATGTATGTACATTAAGGGGTTACATGAGTTTCCTCGGCTAAAAAACGGCTTATTTTTAACAATTTTTTTTATATAAAAAATAAAATATTTTATTCAAACTTTTTATTGCCTTAAATATACACATTTGACAAAGAATTTCTAAAATTTTTGTAGAAAAATAGTTAAAACTCTGCCATTGCGACATCATTTTCGGCGACCCCTCGAAAAAAGGGTGCTTGCGCGTTGACAACAGAACTCATGACTGGATCAACTGATGTCAAAAAAAAATAAGTGTTTTAGTTGATACCTTAAACTAGAATTTGAACGAAAGAAAATAAAAAAAAGTGAAAATTGGATTTTCGGCAGACCCTTTTACAAAAAATTTAAAATTTCGGTAAAATTTGTTCTATATTTTTTTTTAACAGTTGCATTAAAAATAAAACAAAATCCTTCGTGCCAGTCCTTGTCAATAATATTTCAAAGACGTGTGTAAAATTTCATCAAGATCGGTTGAGCAGTTTTTCGAGAAATCTTGACAACCGACTTTGAAAATACAGTTTCGAGAAAAACGCGTTTAACTTTTGTTCCAATATTTAAAACTTTGCCATTGCGACGACATTTTCGGCGACCCTTCGGAAAAAGGGTGCTTGCGCGTTGACAGCAGAACTCATGACAGGATCAACTGATGGCAAAAAAAAAATAGACGCGTTGAGCCCAAACTGACTTTGAGCGCGCAAATTCCGAATGCTCTATCTCCGAAACTATTACTCTGATCGATTTGAAAATTTAGACAATATTCTAGAGATGTTGTAGAATTTAATAAAACAATAAAAAAAAATTATTTTTTAAAGCCGTAAAACCCATGTAACCCCTTAAGAGATCGTATAGAAACTCAGAGATTCTTGTAATATCCAATTTTAAGATTACAAATTTAAAACCGAATAAACCAAAAATTATAATTATTGATAATTTACAAAGCACAATGTATAAGAATAAAATCAAATAAATAAACGACTTACAACGTAAACTTTACAGCTTTAAACTAATCCAACTAAAATGCAGAATTCGTTAAAATACCCGAAATGCTATAAGAACTTATCCTTCATAAATTAACATACAACATATTTAGTCGAGAAAACAAACACACTTTTTATTTAAACAATTTTATTTTTATTCATATAAAATACATTTTAGACATAATTGTAATTTTATCAAACTATTTTTTAGATGCAGAATGAACCTTGCTATTACTCCAAAGCACACACAAAGGAAACTAACTAAATGGAATATTACTTTATCCTTGTTTATTTTGAAGATATAAAAAAGCAGCAAGCTAGTCAAAGTTTGAGATCCTTTTTTTGTTAATTACTTGAGCCCACCTACGATAACTTGTTCTAAGGTTTGACCCACGTAGACATTTTTTAGTTCCTTGGAATTTCTTTCGTACATCCACAAAAAAAAATTCATAAAAATTTATAACTTCACATGTTTCTAAATCTCGGAAGCTCGTCAAGTTTACTTTCTTCAAACACTTCCGAAACTCTGTGCGTTTTGTTTTAATGGAAAAGACACTCTTAGAAATCCATTAGTATCTTCAAAATTTATGAAAATGATTAAATTAAAATTAATATATAGAAAACAATAAATAGTTAACATTAATCTTTGGTCAGAAAGTTCAATTTTTAAAACGTCAAACCAAAATCACCTCGGAATATGTATGAAAAGCGAGCATTAAGCTCCGGTGGCCGAGTTTCCTAATAAACCCTTCTTATATAAAATGTCAACTAAACTCCAAAGAACGAGAGAATAGGCAAACAACCGGACTATTCGTTGCAAAATTTGACCACCTAATCCTAGGATATTGTTTAACCTTTCGACATTAGAAACTATCTAAAATTAAGATTAACGAGAAAAACTTTAAAGGCTTGAATAGCAACAACAATAATAAAAAGAGAGGAAGTCTAAAAGATTCAAGCCGGAAATTAAGGGAGAATGGGTTATTATGTATTTGAAATGCTCTGCTGAATACACAATTAAATTTGGGCGGTTTGCGGTTTCTTGTAAACCACCTAAAATTATCGCCGAGTCCCTTTACTGTGATACAATATTAAGCACAATATGAAGAGAGGAGAAGCCTTCGCCTAGTCAATTAGTTTTGTTACATATTATGTTTCCACGAGACGTTCTTCTATTATAAGGTGGTGGTCTTGGCGTCCCTCTAATATCTACTTCAGTTTAAGAGCACTCTGAATGCGCGGCACGAAGAGGAAACTTCCCTATTTTCTTGCCTACCCATAATACACAGTGCTCATTAGCATTACCTTCGCTCTAAAATTTATAAACTCATAAAATAGCGAACGTAAAATGCATACCTTTGTTGACAAGGCAAATGCATGCACTTACGATGCAATTCTGATACGTGGATTAAATTTACGACCTTCTTTTAAAAGCACAATATAAATCCTTGAGCGTAACGAAAATTTGTCACGTAAGAACGTACATTTTTAAAGTTATAATTCGTTTGGCGCGTTGAGAGTTAAATTTTAGTCGGCAACGGAAGTTGCGTGCGCACAGCCAATTTAACAAGTTAACCGTCTAAGAAAGTAAATTAATGATTGTGAATCACGCTTGAAACTGAGTGCGCACATTCGAGCTCAAAGTGGCACATTTCGATCTCGGGAAAATAAAGCGCGCCGCTCCGCGTCGCGCTTCATTTGCTTCCCTCGCTCGGAAATGTGCCACTTTTAACTCAAATGTGCACATCCTCGTATTTATTGAATTAGTTTAAATTACTCTTTGGATTAAAAAAAAAAAGTAATATATTCAAATAAAACGACATATGTGCACTAGGGTGGTTCTTATTCATAAGAAAAAAAATTTTTTTCTCATTTCTTGGGGCACCACATCATTTGATTATATACCGTAAGAAACTATTTCAGTAATTTTTTTAAAATTTTTAATTGACATTTACGGGTCGCTACCAAGGGTTAAATTTTAAATAAAAACTCAAAATCTCTACATTTGTTAGATTCTTTTATTCATAAGTCAGGATATAAGAAATACAAAATTATTGTTATTAGGGCAAAAGTACCGGTTTTAGATACGTTAGATCCAGTTTTAAACACTTAAGTAATTTTGATGAAATAACTTGAAAAATACGAAAAAAACATAATTGATGTTTCTATCGTAGTTAAAGATACATTAATTACACTTATAGCAGTATCGATAATTCTTATATTTTACATTTGTCAAAATAAAGTGGAAAATGTCCCCAACTGGTACAGTGTCCAAAATCGGTGCTTCTACCCTATTACAAATTAAGACATATGGGTCATTCCATATGAAATCAACAAATGGGGTGTGCCGCATGATTTTTAATTTTAATAAAAAAAATTGTAGATGATCTTTGTGGTGCCAGAAACGCTAAACCACCACCATTTATTTTTTTTTTATTGTATAACTTCTGAACAGTGCCCATCCGAAGTCAAAAATTGGGTCA
This sequence comes from Sinopyrophorus schimmeli, assembly GCA_036325965.1. Classification (NCBI taxonomy): domain Eukaryota; kingdom Metazoa; phylum Arthropoda; class Insecta; order Coleoptera; family Elateridae; genus Sinopyrophorus; species Sinopyrophorus schimmeli. The sequence continues at coordinate 71,731 of JARFIZ010000025.1, read as the reverse complement.
ATTTTATACTTGTACATAATGGGCTGTAGCCTTTTATTTAGAACACGTATTGAAATGGTTCTTTTTTTATTTGAAAGGGTCATAAATGTGCATTTTATATAACACAATAAAATTGAACTAAAACAATTAGGAACCAGATAGTGACCATCCGACATTTCCACAATATTTTCTCATTTTTACGATATTTGATTGGACGCTGTGTCCACCCTGTTGCATATTAAAGGTTGATTTTTTTTTACAATAAAGCACTAACCCTTGTGATATCATGACATAATTATAATTGTCGTAGAATAAAATCTTCTACAAAAAAAAAAATGTTAAACATTGATAATTTTGAAAAAAGCTCAAATTTGACCCCAAGAAAACCCATGTGGAGGAAAAAATAACAATCTGAAATTTTCAGGAAATATAGTCTATATCTTCGTTAATTATGTCCAATTAGTGCCGTTCTGTTATTTTCACCTCTTTAGGAAATATGATTTTTTAAAAGTGCTATTTTTACAAATAAATAAGAAAATAATCTGGGAGTTTGACAATTTATAGATGTTTTCTAACTTATTTATAGAATTATGTCAATTTATGATAAAATTAATCAAATAAAAATAAAAATTTTCAAATTCTGTTATTTATTAAAAATAATATAATAATAAAAAACACACAATCCTATTATCGTTTTGTCCCCATCTCAAATAATAAATTAAATTGCGACGATATTCTAGCTCAGAAAATCTCAAGATAGTAAAAGTTTGTATTGAAAAATAAATAATTTCTACATATATTTTTTTTTTTTTTTTGATAAATGGCAGAATTTGAAAATTTTGATTTTTATTTTATTTTTTTTATCATAAATTGGCATAATTCTAATAGTTTAAATAAGTTATAAAACTTCTATAAATTGTCAAAGTCCCAGATTATTTTCATATTTATTTGTAAAAGTAGCACTCTTAAAAAAATCATATTTCTTAAAGAAGTGAAAATAACAGAACGGCACTAATTGTACATAATTAACGAAGATATAGACTATATTTCCTGAAAATTTCAGATTGTTAGTTTTTCCTCCACATGGGTTTCTTTGGGGTAAAAGTTGAGCTTTTTTCAAAATTATCAATGTTTACCATTTTTTTTTCGTAGAAGATTTTATTCTAGGACAATTATAATTATGTCACGACATCACAAGGGTTAGTACTTTATTGTAAAAAAAAATCAACCCTTAATATGCAACAGGGTTGACACAGCGTCCAATCAAATATCGTAAAAATGAGAAAAAATTGTGGAAATGTCGGATGGTCACTATCTGGTTCCTAATTGTTTTAGTTCAATTTTATTGTATTATATAAAATGCACATTTATGACCCTTTCAAATAAAAAAAGAACCATTTCAATACCTGTTCTAAATAAAAAGTTACAGCCCATTATGTACAAGTATGAAATTGACCCAATTTTTGACTTCGAATGGGCACTGCTCAGAAGTTATAGAATAAAAAAAATAAATGGTGGTGGTTTAGCGTTTCTGGCACCACAACGATCATCTACAATTTTTTTTATCAAAATTAAAAATCATGCGGTACACTTTTTAATTCAAATTTGTTGATTTCATATGGAATGACCCATATATAAATATTTGAATTATTTACTTTTAAGAAACAAGGATTAATTTATTAGTATTAGGGTACTTTTTTCCTATACTCTTTCATCAACAAAAGCAAATATTGCGTTTGTTCTCCATTGGTTGTAATCAATTTATTATACATAGTTATTCCTCCATTAAAGCAATACCACGCTCAGCTATGTCGTTCACTACTCACATTGAATGAACGATATTTTTGGCAGCTACATAATCAGCGTCTTCGTTCTAAGTTTCCACGTCTTTATTCAAAAAATTTGATGAGATACCTATAATCTGGAAGAATCGTAAGGAGTTGCTACTTACGAAGTTTTCTATATTTTCTTCGTGGATATGTTTGACATCAATGTTTATTTTTTTTAAGAATTTTCTGTGCCTTCAATTTTTATTGCTTCTACCATTTTCTTCTTCTCTTAAACTGAAATTTCGTTATCGAAAAATGCAAACGCAACCAGCTCTGCCGACAAATATCACAAATGACATAGTATTTTTTTCAGCACAACAGTAGCCATTTTTTTGTTAAAGCTTTCAAAGGCTTTAAGGTCTTTCAATAATTGTAGGTCGTTTCTTGGTGTTGACCATCCGGTAGAGATATTAAACCAATATTTAATATATATTATCACTGTGAAAACGTATATTTCTCTCATAGCTTTCAAGCAATAAATGGCTCTTGCCATGCCGGGAGAAGGTTGCCTTTGCGAATCTGCATGTTCACTTGCAGTTAAAATGCTAAATAAAATCTTAAATGAACAATTACTAAAACTCTTATTTAAGCGGTCATACATTGCTTTCTGTTAAAGTTTGGCGACTGGTAGCGACCTCTAAATCGTATACAAAAATTAAAACAAAAAATCTGTTTCATATTTCGATGTATATAATCGAATGACGAAGTGCCCCGATGATAATTCAAAAGTCGAAAAATAAGGACCACCCTAATGTGCACATTTTTTTGACATATAATTGTACAGTGCTTGTCAAAATAGAACAGATATGCGAATTTAACATGAGAAGTTGAAGCTCTGAAAGTTAGAGGACCAATCTTACATTAACTTGAACGTCCAATTTATGACAGTAAATAATTTATGATTAAACGAACTTACCTTAAGTGAAGTTCGATCATCATTATATGACCGCCTTTTTACGTAATGATCATATGGTAGTACATCTATTTTCTACTTGAGTGTAGCACAATCTTCAAATTCAAAAATATCTCCTAATTATCCAGCTATCTGCTATCAATTATATGAAACATTATCTTGAAAGCAATCTCTAAATTGAAAGGGTTGGGTTATAAGCCTAAGAAAGGGGGGGACTGATCATTACGTAAAAAGGCGGTCATATAATTATGATCGAACTTCACTTAAGGTAAGTTCGTTTAATCATAAATTATATTTCCCGCCTTTTTACTATATGATCATATGGTAGATGTTGAAAGTAACCAATTTAGAGATAAATAAAAGTTTGTTGTTGTACATAGAACAAAAAACTTTAAACTGGAGTAACATTAACTTTGTAAACCTAAGAGAATTTCTGAAAAACAAGGTTTATTAACTAGGAGAAGATTATAAAAACGAACAAAGGTAAAAGACGACGACGTTCAATTCGAAGTGCGTCGAATCTCCTCAAGACTAACGCCCGCGCGAGTAGCAGCAGAAGTGCTGACATAGCGTATATAATGCGCCTTAAATTGAGACGTATCTAGCCTGCTCAGTTTTAAAATATAATTGATCCAACGACTAAAAGTTTGAATTTCATCCTTACGTTGATAACCATTGTCAGGTTTAATTAACGAAAACGTTTACACGCGATGGGCCCTTGTGAGCGCCAACAACACCAATAATTTTTTCACTAGAAATTCTAAAGACAATTATTGAGTGGATCCCAGTGAATCTATATAACGGAGTACCACTGCAGGATCCCATGTAAACTTATATTGAAGTTTGGCTGGTTTCAATTTGAAAGCTCCCTTAAGAAGCATTTTAATCATAGGGTGAGATCCTATATCTGGACCCATCACAAAAGATATTGCCGACCACATCGTATTAAGAGACGAATAACATAATCCTTGATGAAAATAATAAGACAAGCAACTTAAGAAATTTGTAGGTGACTTTTCGTACGGGTTCACATTTCTGACACTGCAATAAATTCAACATTGTTGCAGTGCAGTGTTATATTGGCGCAAAGATGCAGATGATAGGGAACTTATAGAAAGCTCAGTTGCGGAGAGCGGCATCCGTTGTTGGTAAAATGCTTTTTGGATAAAAGTCCCACCTCCAGGGAAAGTGTCCTCCAAAGGGGTGCGGTTTCCTATCCACCGAAGAAAGAAGAATTAAATTAGGTGATACAACTAATTTAGTTTGACAAAGCTCAAGAAAGACAGGGTAACAATTTTGCGTTGACCAGTATGGTACAACAATACGAGTCGCTTGGTCTTCCATAATTTTTTGTAAGATGCGCAAAATAATAGCAAAAACAAACTTAGTCCACTTAATAGTAAACGCATCAATAGCGAAAGCTTCCGGATCAGACTTCCATGAACAAAACTTACCACATTTTGTGTTAATACGGGTAGCAAATAAATCAATATCTGGTGAACCGAATTGTAGAATTATTTTGCGAAAAATGCTGTCATTTAATTCATATTCGGTTTTTAATTTAAAACAACGTGAAACAAAATCTACTTCCATATTGTCCGCAGATGCAATATATAAGCAAAAGCCAAATCCGACACGTTCCACACCACTTCCAAATTTCTCATGTGAGAGCGGTTAAATCAAGGAACTGAATACGCCCATGCGATTAATATGCAAAATTGCAGTGGTGTTATTAATATGCAACAATATCTGCCAATCTCGGACATCAGTTGCAAAACATCGTAAACCTATTAAAGCAGCGAAAAGTTCCAAGTCATTAATATGATGAGCACGTTTCTCTGAAGACCAAAGTCCTTGTGATTGAGCGCCATTACCAAAAACGCCACAGTCACGATGGGATGCATCCAAAAATATTTCTAAATTAAAAGACGGAGTTTTAATTTTACAGCAAAAATATGGCAAATTTATCAACCACCAAGCCAACGAACGCTTTACTTCTGTTGTAATTTGCAGAGAAGCGTTATAATTATTGGCATGTACACGCAATGCCAAAAATTTAGCTCACTCAAGGGTCTTAGTATAACCCCAACTATATTCAATAGCAGGACAATCAGACACGAGCAAATCTAACATTTGCGCAAATGTTTTTATCGTAGATGATCTTGCTGAAACATTCCTTAAACTTATTACGCTTGTCCTCTGGCAACTTGCCAGTCATAGACTGAGAATCTATTATAAACCCTTTAAAATTTACATTGTCGGTAGGGCTCTAAGTGGCTCTCTTTTAATTAATTACAAACCGCAATTTGCGAATCAGTGTTATCGTAAATTCAACATTCTTGAACGTATTATTGTATGATCTACCTTTCTATAAAAAGTCATCTAAGTAATCTACAGACAAAAACTCAAAAAACGCAAATATGATACCACCGGCTTCATAATTTTTGTAAACATAAATAGTGCTGTAGATAATCCGAATGGTACCGCTTGAAATTCATAGCAAGTTTGATTAAACATAAAACGCAAATATTTGCGATGGGACTTGTGCATAGGCATCAGAAGATATGCGTCCTGAAGATCCAGAGAGACCATAAAACAATTTTGGCTTACTATTTTGATGGCGTCTTTAAAATTTTACATTTTAAAAATGTTCCGTCCGAACGAATTAATTTAAGGACTTTAAATTTAAAATTAGGCGCTTGGAACTATCAGGTTTTTCTACAAGAAAAATGGTTGAAATAATCTCGCCTCTAAGCGCCTTACATGAGATAATTGCTCCCAATTGCGAGTAACAAATTTTCTGGGCAGGCTTCAAACTAACAGATGAGCGTTGTAAAGCTTTAAATTTTGAGATGCGCTTTTCCAAATCAGGTCCAAATAGAAATTCACTAGGCGGGTCAGCTATTATAACTTTTTATCTACATTTAAATTCCGCTAATAAAGGCGTCATATTCTCAATTCTAACTAATGCTTCAGAAAGCATTACTTCATTACTAACCATTGAAGTTAATTCTTGCCCAAGTATTGATAGAGCCGGCCCAATTGACTTTTGACTTTTAACAAGACGTTCATATGCTGGAGGATTGGACTCTGATAGAATAACCCTAACCTCGGGATTAAACTTAGACGCATCCAAAATTTTCAAATTTTCGAGAACACATGCTCTCACTAAAACATATTTTCATTTCTAAACCATTATTAAGTATCTGCGTCCACATCTCAACCAGCGAGGAATGAAGTGGAAGCTCAACTTCCAATGTAGTCTTTGTTACAGAGATATTTTGTCACTGCCCTGCAATCGTCCAAATAAGAAGATCCATGTTGGGAAAATGCTGGCCCACTATGGCCAGCATACGTGACCTTTTGCCCTGGGGTTCATCCAAGGGTTGGAATGGACCCGAGCTTGAGCGCTATGAGGATCACCGTAAGGGGTAGTACAATGGGCCCAACTAAGTGGCCTAAGTACGGTTAGACTAATGTTCACCTCTTCCAATAAATCCAAATCCTAAATCGCCATTATTTAGAAGAACGTTAATAATGAGTTGTTAATTAACAATTAACAATTTGAAGTTCCTAACTAGGAACGGCAGGTACGTAACAAAACTTCATTATGCCTGCTGATCTCAAGGTATAAAAACCTTTTAATTTTATTAGCACTTACTGCGCTAAGGAAAAATTCCTATTAAAGTTCCTAACTAGGAACGGCAGGTGCATAACAATCCTTCATTATGCCTGCTAATATCAAGGTATAAAAACCTTTTAATTCTTTCTAGCACTTATTGCGCTAAGAAGAAATTTCTATTAAAGTTCCTAACTAGGAACGGCAGGTACATAACAAAACTTCATTATGCCTGTGGCCTAAGGAGAAATTATTTTTGAAGTTCCTAACTAGAAAAGGCAGGTACATAACAAAACTTTATTATGCCTATTGATATTAAGGTATAAAAACCTTCTAATTTTATTAGCACTTACTGCGCTAAGGAAAAATTCCTTTTGAAATGACATAATTCAAACTACGCCTCAATTCTGAACACAGACAATTAAATTATTTAAAAATTTACAAATCTGATACATCAGAGTAAAATTTTCCTAACTCGACTAGCCCTGCCGGGCTAGGAGGCAAATTCCTATCTAAGAATTTTTTAAAGGCGGATTCTCCACCAGTAAAATTATATTTAAATAAAATTAATACCTACTGAACTATGTTCTGCAATATCATCATTTAAACTTGAAGGTGAGCTTCGAGTGGGTCTTTGAGATCCCTCGTGTGATAAAGTAGCATTTGTCGCAAATATGCGCCATGTGCCCTACTGCCGATTCTGCTTTGGCTGCGCCTTTCTCGGTCCTGATCTCTAAACACTGCTAATTCACACCTTAATTTTCTAATCTTTTTTTTTTTCACACTTGGAGGATCCAGAGTATGGTCCCGATGTCTTCTTTTTCCAATTTTAAAACCGGGAGTAAATTAATATGTGTCACTCACTCAAGCACAAAACAAATAATGTTTTAGATAATTGATAGCAGATAGCTGGATAATTAGGAGGTATTTTTGAATTTGAAGATTGTGCTACACTCAAGTAGAAAATAGATGTACTACCATATGATCATATAGTAAAAAGGCGGGAAATATAATTGTATTAGAATTTGAAAGTTATTGATTTGGGCAGTAGCATTTAGCCGGTTAAGCCGGTTAAAGAAGTTAGCTAAGTTAATTAGCTAGTTAACTGATCAGCTTAGCTAATTTAACCGTTTAACTAAATTAGCTTACCTAATTAGCTGGCGGCTTAACCGGTTAATCTAGCCTAGATCAGCTAATTAGCTAACGGCTAACCGGTTAAACTGCTAATTTTTTTTAAATCTATTTCATGATTTCTTTTTCCAGAGCCGGAAATATTATAATCTCTAAATGGGACTAATTACTTCCCGAAAATGAAATTTTTTTAATTTTTCTTTACCAAAATATAAATATAACTGAAAAAAAATCATCAATTAATTTAAAAGCCATTTTTATAAATAAAAAAATTATAAAATAAAATTAACCTAATAAATTACTCTATTGTCGTTTTGTTTGCCACAAAAGCAATATCAATATTATCTTTTGAACCTGTCCATAAATAAAAAATCATTAAAAAGCTTAAAAAAATAGCAATTTAACCGTTAGCTAATTATCTGATTTAAGCTAGATTAACCGGTTAATCCGCCAGCTAATTAGGTCACCTAATTTAGTTAACTGGTTAAATTAGCTAAGCTGGTCAGTTAGCTAGCTAATGAACTTATCTAACTTTTTTAGTCGGATTACCCGGCTAAATTCTACAGCCCAAAATTGAATTCTTTATATTGTCGCTATAGTAAACGTTTTTTAAGAGCCTTTAATAACCTTTAATAAAATAATATTGTATTTTTACTTGTTCACAAAATTTATAATCAAAAAAGTTTAGAAAAAAAGAAGATTCTATTGCGATTCGCACATCGGTAAAACATCCCAAGGTTGCCAAACTATCCGGTTGAGTTAATCAAGCAACGACCAAATCGTTTCAACTATAATTGAAAGCGACATGTAAGATTGGTTCTCTGACTTTCAGAGCTTTAACTTTCTATGTTAAATTCGCAAGTCTCTTCTCTTTTGACGAGCACTGTACACTCGGCACAGTGTTGTAATTTTTAATTAAAATTATTTAAAAAGCAAAGTAATTATTGTGATTCACGCTTAAAACCGGGTATGCACATTCGAGCTCAAAATGGCACATTTCGATCTCGGGAAAATGAAGCGCGCCGCTGCGCGTCGCGCTGTATTTGCCTTCCTCAATCGGAAATATGCCACTTTTCACTCGAATGCGCGCATCTTCGTATTTATTAAGTTCATTTATTTTACACTTGGTTATATTTAATTTATTTACGCCAAAGAAGTATAACTTCTAACGCGCATACATAGGTAAAAGTACTCGCAGGGGTTTTCTTTTTTTTTTAATTATTTTTGTTCTTTTACAAAATTATATATTTGTAATAATACTCCCGCAGAGCGTTCCGTTTAAGTCGGTATTTGAAACAGAGATTAAAGTTTATAAGCTCCCAAGTTGGAAAGTTACGCCAGCTGATGCACTCTTATCTTTTAGTTCGAGAAAGTCACGAATTGAATTTTAAAAAGTTTATTTATAATCAATAGAGCGTGCGAAGAGTTAAAAAAACGATTTTTTAAGATACACTTGTATTGTTGGACGGAAATTCCACGAAAACTTTCTTGTTCTAAAATTAATAAAAGCAAACTTAGCTGTTTGTTTATTGATTTTCAAAAAATAATAGTATTAACATATACCTACATCAAAACTTGATTTATAATCATGAAATAAAAATATCAAAAAGCTAACTTCTTCTTAAAGTGCTATCACTAAATGATGTTAGCGACCACTTCACTAAATTTCCCCCTGTCTCGGGCCACATTGAACAATTCTTGCACTCCCAGGCCAGTCCAGTTTCTGAGGTTTCTAAACCAGGACATGTTTCTTCGACCTATTCTTCTCTTGCCTTCGATTCTGCCCATCATAATGAGTTGCAATACGTGATATTTGGAGTTGCGCATTATATGTCCAAAGTATTCGGTTTTGCGATGTTTTATGGTTCTTAAAAGTTGCCGTTCTCTTGCCATTCTTCTTAGGACTTCGTCATTTGTAACCCTAGCTGTCCATGGGATACGAAGCATTCGTCGAAACATCCACATTTCAAATGACTCCAGCCTATTCATCATTTTTATTTTTAAAGTCCATGTTTCGGCGCCATATAGAAGAACCGGCAATACGTAACATTGGACCATTCTCCACCTAATATCCAGATCAAGATGTCTGTTGCACAGTAGTTGTTTCATTTTAATAAAGACACTTCGGGCTTTTTCTATTCTAATTTTGATTTCTTGATCTGGATCCCATATTTCGTTAACTTGACATCCAAGGTAATTATACGTACTAACTTGTTTAATTTGTTCGTTATTTAGAAGGAGTAATTCATTATTTATAGGGGTTTTATTAACAATCATCATTTTCGTTTTTTTCTTGTTAATGTTCAGGCCAATATTAGCGTATTCGTCATTAACTTTCTGTAATAAATAGTTTAGCTCTTCAATATTCTCTGTGATAATTGCCATGTCATCGGCATACCTAATACAATTAATGTATTCTCCGTTGATTTTTATCCCTTTCAGTTCACCCGTTAAGGCTTTTGTAACGGCAATTTCTGAGTAAACATTAAAAAGTGTAGGTGAAAGTACACATCCCTGTCTAACTCCTTTGTTGATCTTTAGTTTGTTAGTCTCGATGTTATTTATTTTTATGGTTGCAGTCTGATTCCAGTAAAGCTCCTTTATAATACGTAGTTCTTTGTATCCTATGTTAATACTTCTCAAAGTGCGTATGAGTTCTGTATGTATAACTGTATCGAATGCCTTTACCGGTTTTTGATGGTCTAAACATTTTTGTACTAGTACTTGTATGCTATAAAGAGCTTCTCTAGTACCCAGCGCTTTGCGAAAACCAAATTGTGATTCACCCAGGCAGTCCTCGCATTTTTTATAAATTCGCTGGTAAATTATTCTCAAGAACATTTTGAGTACTTGACTCATTATGCTTATGAGTCTATAATCTCCGCATGTTTTGGGATTATTTTTCTTTGGAATAGGCAGAAAGATGGAGTGCAACCAATCAGTTGGTATTTCACCTGAGTCATATATTTTATTGAACAGGCTAGTTAACATTTCTATTGCATTGTCTCCCAATAGTTTAATTATTTCCGCTGGTATTTCGTCTGGGCCCACAGTTTTCCTTGTTTTTGATGTTTTTACTGCATATTCAACCTTAGACTTCAAAATGTTTCTTGGACTATCTGCGTTGGTGTCATTGATTTCAACCTCCTCTCTCTCTTCACCAAATAAGGTCTTCACATACTCTTCCCACCTGTTAGTCATTTCATCGTCATCAACAATAAGTGTATTGTCATCATTAAATAGAGTCATGTTTTCTCTTTTCCTATACATGTGCAGTGTTTGTTTAATTTTTTTATGTACATTATAATAATCGTGTTTCTTTAAGAGCAATTCCATTTCATTACATTGAGACTCCATCCAATTTTCTTTCGCTTCTTTTACTTTTCTACGTATTTGCTTATGTATTTCGTTATACCTATTTTGATTTATATTTTTCCATATTCTTCTCTGATCCATCAAATCTAAAATATTACTTGTTATCCAAGATTTTCTTTTCTTGCGTTCTCTATCAGGCTGTAGCAGTTGTTTCTCTGTTTCCAAGATACAGTTTTTTACATATTCCCAACTATCGTTTGCGCCCAGATCATCTGTTTTTAGATTTGAAAGTGCAGAAACTAGTTTTTCTTTTACTTTTAGTTGTGTGTTCTGGTCTTCTAGTTTTCCTAAGTCTATTTTTCTTCTACACTTTCTTTTTATAGTTTTTAATCTCAACCGTAATTGCACCATAAGCATGTTATGATCTGTAAATACATCTGCTCCCGGGTAGGTTTTGGAGCTTTTAATACTTGACTTAAACCTTTGATTGACCAAAATAAAGTCAATTTGGTTCCGCACTATGTTTCCATTTCTATCCCTAGGAGACTTCCAGGTATAGAGTCTTCTTGTTCTAAAATTAATAAAAGCAAACTTAGCTGTTTGTTTATTGATTTTCAAAAAATAATAGTATTAACATATACCTACATCAAAACTTGATTTATAATCATGAAATAAAAATATCAAAAAGCTAACTTAATATATATTAAAAGGGTCTACTATTTTCTAATATCTGAATCAATAATTTACATTAATGAAAGCATATTTCAATCATAATTATGAATTTGAGAAATCAATTAAAAGCCTCGTTTAAAATGCAATGGTTAAATGTTGTTACTAGGATTACAACTATTTTCTAAAAATGGTAATTTCAGAATTACAAGTGTTGAGAAGAGTTTGTTCAAGGGCTAAGAAATTTTTTATTAGCCTAGTTAAAAATACATAAAAATTTATAAATAAACAATGTCAATTTAAAATGTACCTAAATGTTTACTTTTATATAAACATTGCGTATATTCAGCTTTGACATGTTTTTGTACCATACTTATCGATTTCTTGACTCATAATAACTTAAAAGCAATCTTCTTCTTTATTAACCTAAGAAAACTAGTTAATAGCTGTCTCGTCGTCGATGTTAATAACTTTTTGTTATTTGACAAAAACCAAATTCAAAATAATAGGTTAAGGTCTAGACGTGTAAGCAAATAGGCTTTCTGTACAAACTTCTCTTTAAACACCTAAAACTTGTATATTCTACCATAAACTATAATATAGTGTAGTTGTAGGTAGCTAAACTTTTTAAAAGTTGAACTACATGAGAGTATTAATAGCTAATTAGATTACTGTAAAGAAACGTATTGTATATTAAATTGGATTTTTGTTACTTTATTTTTTATTCAAAAAAGCATTCATTTCGGTTACATAGCTTTCGAGCACTTCTTTATACTAAATTTTATGTTACCCGTGAAGTGAATAAGATAAACAATTTTATTCCACATTTCAATTTTGAGGCATTGTTGCCAAGCCTATCTCCTTTTAAATGCGTTTTTTTTTAAGCGAGCGCATCTCTCTTTTCCGAATTTAATTTGATTAAAATACATTGAGTATTTTTCTAGATCGGAGCCTTCAAAATGAGGTCACAATACTTTTTACTTCGATAGTAGGTGCCATATTCAGTCATTGTATTAAAATTACAAAAACCTTTAAAAAATTGTAGAAATTCCGAAAACTAACAATCTGCATAAATTGAAATGTACAAGACATTACTGATATTTGTGTTATTTTTATTCACAAAACAAACTTTATATGTACAAAATTTTTATTTGTATTTTTAGTAATAAATGTAAAATAAAACGTGTGTGAATTTATTCTTTGATTAAATCAAGCAAAATAAAATACAAAATTAAAGTTTATCTTTCCATTTTTATTCATCTAATTTTATTACTAAGGTAAATAACAAATAACCATTTACATTGCTTTGCTAATACGTAATTCTAATAAGTTTAATAAGTTTAAATTAAACTCTCCGGTTTAATGAAAACTACAGTTGCTACACGGAGAAAAAAATATCCTTATAATAACCATACGTATCCCTATTATAGCTATCCGTTGGATAGTTATCTTTCACAGGGATACGCCGTATAGCTAATTTAGCTATCCAGAGTTTCCCTATTGCGGATCGTTATAGTAACGATCCGTATTACTGTTTTAGACATTCAAAAGATTCTTGTCAGTGATTTAACGGATATGCACGGAGAACAAAATATCGTTATAATAACCATACGTATCCTTATTATAGCTATCCGTTGGATAGTTATCTTTCACAGGGATACGTCGTATAGCTAATTTAGCTATCTAGAGTATCCTTATTGCGGATCGTTATAGTAACAATCCGTATTACTGTTTTAGACATTCAAAAGATTCTTGTCATAGTGATTTAACGGATATGCACGGAGAACAAAATATCGTTAAAATAACCATTCGTATCCCTATTATAGCTATTCAAATCCTCAAATTAACTATCCAGTTACCTACACGACGGATACTGCACACGTTCACGAGAGCTTTTCGTTGAACGCTTGAATCAAATAAATGAATCCTTATTATAAGTATACTATGTAGAGCTGTTTTGATCATACTATAAATTGTCAAATTGACTTATAAATATCGTTAAATTAGACATTCGAATCCTTGTCAGAACAATACGTCAATTGGGTATACGTTAGATAGTTATATTAAGGATATTTTTTTCTCCGTGTATCTCTAAAAAATGCCGTTCACATTCTAATACTGTATTTCAAAATCAATAAAATAATCATACAGCTACCAATATAGCAAAGTATAAATTTGAAACTATAAAGCATGAATATTAGACATTCGACAAATATTCTCATAACACTTATACAAAGTTCATACTTTTCTTCATAACAAATAGTGGAAACTTGTTCAAATCGTTAATTAATTGCCAATCTAATTAAAAACAGACGTGTGAGACTTCCATTAAAATATAGAGTAACGTCAGTTAATACGTGCTTTATTGCTAATTTATTTTATCGTTTAGATATCATGTTTTAGACTAAATGTGAGGAATTTAGTTATTATAAATATTTTGTTAACCGTGAAGTGATTAAGATAAACAACTTTATTTCACGTTTCAATTTTGAAATATTGTTGCCAAGCCTATCTCCTTTTAAACGCGTTTTTCTCAAAACAACGTTTTTTTGGTCGGCGGCGGTGATTTCTTCGGAACCACTAAACTAATCCTTACGGAATTTTAACCAAATATTTATATTTATTATATATATTTTATATTAATATCTATAATAATAAATTCTTAAAAAAAAATAACCAAAAATAGCCCTTTTTTGGGCATCTAAACCAAAATGATCCCTTAAGTTCCAGTACTTATTCGTCTGACAGGCTGTATAAATACTCAATAAAGTTCTTAAAAAAATAATAATATACTGTAACGAGCCTGTTAGCGACCTCTATTGACTATTTGGCTAGCTCAGGCGTTCGGGAATATTCTAGAGATGGCGTGTGGACGGAATATCATAGAAGTTCGAGAATAGGTAAGAAGCTTCGTCTTCGGGTTTATATAAGGCGAATGGAGTACACCGTAAGGCAGTCTCGGTGGGACACTCGATCGACGAGTGTCTCCGAATGAGTCTCCTCACTGGAGTGCTCGGGGAAGAGTTTGAATCTTCAAAGATAAGGCGGGCAACAGTGTAGATAAATAATGAAGTGTGAAAATAAATAAGTTTAGTGTACCAATAAGTTAGTTAAGTGTATAAATAAATAAATTAGCAAGTAAACAATATTTAAGCTAGGTTAATGTAAGTGTTAAGTAATTATTTAATAAATAAGCTACTATTAGTGTAAATAAATTACCGAAGTTTTAATATTCACAACCCTAGTTCGAGCCCCCACAGCGAACATGTTACAATACTATTGTATATTTGCTAATATTTTTTAATGTAATGTTTAATAGTGAAGTTACTCGAGATTGATGTACTAAAAATAATTTACTACTATTTTCTAAAGTAATATTCCTGATCTATCATTTGCACGTAATAAAAATTTAAGATAAAATTGAAAAACGGAAATATAAGAAAATATTTACAAATGAAATATAAATACAGAAAGTTAACAAACTTCAATAATCGCTGTATAATTAAAAACCAGAAACGCATTCCTATTACTTGTAAATTTTAATTACAAGACTTTTAATTAAAATATAAAACTTGCGATATTTTAATCACCAAGTTAAATATTCAATATGCGAAAATTTATAATTGGATAACCATATCTATTAAATTCGAAGAATAATAACACGTTTTGAATCGAGTCCAAAGGACATCGAAGAAAAAACCAATCTATTATAGGTTTCGTATTAACACGTTCTCTGACAGATGATGAATGGTTTTTGCACAAAATAGTGCGATATTATTGATTAAACATTTGTTGTATAGGATATATCCTATTCAAACATCCGAAAAAACTACGCCAAAGCTCCGAAATTCTTTTATTTAAATCTGCCACCTTCCAAATTTTATTTGCCATAATCGATTCGCCAAAAGACCTTAGGCATTAGTGATTTAAACCTATCAATTATATTTAGGTAATAATAATTTTTTGATAAGGTAATAAACGTTATCTAGTAAGAGAAAGAATAACAATTTTACTTTTTAATCAAAAGTAGCCGAAAATTCAAGATTTAAGACTTTTCAGAAAAATCACTTGCATTTAATTTCTCCGATGTGAGAGCAATTTTTTCTGTAATACCATTTCTGCAAGAAATACAATCAAAATTTCATCAAAAAGTTATTTAGATTTTCTAAAATCTGAAAAGAAATGGTTTTACAATATTCCAACACTTTTAAAGATTATAAAATCAATTGGTGTATTTCAATTTGTTTGGTTCCATATATTCCTTCACATTGAATTTTAATTATATCCATTCACATAATCTTCCGTGTACGAGCTGGGGTATAACTAATGTAACCAATTTTTTTTTTGTTAAAACGGGACGTTTGGTAATCGAGCTTAAAAACGAGTGTGCACATTTGAGCTCAAAGTGGCACATTCCGATCTCGGGAAAATGAACGCGCCGCTCCGCGTCGCGCTTCATTTGCCTCCATCGCTCGGAAATGTGCCACTTTTCGCTCGAATGCGCACATCCTCGTATTGATTACATTAGTATAATTTAATTTAGTAAATATTAATTTTGTATTCGATAAACGTATTTACCATAGCAATAAGTGGAAAGGAGCGAGAAGATACGATAATCATGACAATGCAAGTGAGCGAGAACGATTAAAATTATTCAATTAAATTTTTGCCTATTTTATTAGCCTAAAATATTGTGAATCATGCTTAAAACCGAGTGTGCACATTCTAACATTTATTGAATTTGCCTATATTAATTTTCTATTCTTCAATTCAAAAAATTAAAAGTCGAATAAATTTAGATTTATTTTTTGTTTAAAAAGCTTAGGAATAGATTATATTCATTTTGATAAGTTATCATGATGCTCTTCTGTACGCCTAATTGTAGCGAGCCTGATAAAAATATTTCCAAGTAGGGGAGACCGGGTATGGTTGTGTCACGGGTAGGTTGTCACTATAAGCCATAACAGCAAACCTAATGAATTAATAAATTTGTTTACCCGTGTCAAAGAAGCCCGAGCACAATACCTCCTTGCGTACTTCAGTTCAGTTCTCTCTGAAATACCGTATAAGAAATATATACATACGTTTGTATTTTTTGTACAGTGAAAGTAATTTTTGTGAATCTGTGTTGAGTCTTGTAAGTGTATTTAAATGCATAGTGATATACTTTTTCGTGTATTTATGATGTTTAAGATATGCTTCATGACATTATTCATATGGTTTCTTAAATGACCATTGATTTAAATTTATTTTGGGAGTTTATTGTCCAAAACTGTTTTGGGGAAAGTTGGCTCAAGTTAACGGGGGCTAGTTGTCATCTGTGCAAAACAACCATAAATATGTGCGGCCTTTTTTATTGGTTTCTAGGGGTTTTACTACATAAACGATTGGCTGTAATTATACATTTGTCATTTTTGTTACCATAACCTAAGTTCGTTAGATAGAATAGGTTAGAAATAGCATATGCATTTGTTTCGTCGCTTTGTATTTTACCTTTTATTTAGCGGGTGATTACCTACCCCAGACACTATGACAACCATACCTTATACACGGGGTTGAAAGTCGCACTTTTTTTTTCAGAAAAATTATAATATCTGCTCATTAGATAATGGTAAAAAAGAAGTCTTTTTTTTCTCTTAAACTAGAATAAAAACACTATCTATTGATATATAAATGTCATTTATAAATTAAGACCATGGGTTCTAAAAATACAAAAAAAAAAAATGTGACTTCCAACCCCGGTCTCCCCTATAGTTTTGAGTGTTTACTAATTCGCATTTTTGATCAATTCAAATTGTATATGGAATGTATCGTGTCAAGTAAAACCCTTCAGTTCAATATTTCATTGAATCCATTCAGGAAATTCTAACAATAAATAAAATCCCCATACGGTTTGTTGAATAGTATACCATTCAAAAATTATCTAGACAAGCATAGAATCATATAACGTTTGAGAATAATGTAATATTAAGGTTCATATTGGGGATGTCTATACCAATCTTTTTTTTAAATCAAATAATCCAATAAAACTGACTAAAATAATTTTTTTTGATTTGAAACATTGGCTATTAACATAGAGAAATTCCACAAATAGAAGGTATGTGCACGTTCGAGCAAAAAGTGGCACATTTCCGAGCGAGGGAGACAATTTTTTTTTTATTATTCAATAGCTAATTTACATTCTACTCATACATCATACGGAGTAATAAGTAAATGTGGTGGTATGTTTGCTATGTGACACAAAAGGAGTACCGCCCATTGGCGGTTCTCCAGGAGTTATTCAGCGAGGTCTTTTCGCCATAGCCGATTCAGTCTTCGAATTGCAGGTGGACGGTAGAGGTCGGCTATGAAATGGTTAGGGTGGTGTACGGTGCTCCTTTTACTTTTATTTGCATGATTTTTGATTACTTCTGTGATAAATGGAATTTTAAGGTCGTGATTAAGAGTCTGATTAGTGATGTACCATGCTGCGTTAACTAAGTTGCGCAATGTCTTGGATTAGAATGACTGCAATATCTTGGTGTTTGATGACTTACTACATACCCAGAGCTCAATCCCGTATGACCATATAGGTATTATGATGGTTTGGTATAGCAATAATTTGCTTGTAAGGGTTAGTTGGGATTTCGGTCCAATCAGCCAGTACATACTTTTTGTCTTCAGATTAAGTTGCTGTTTGTTGGCTTTTTTGCGAGCTTTCCATGTGAGGCATTGATCGAGGTGAAGTCCTAGGTATTTCACATCGGTTTTTACGGGAATGGACTGCCTGTAAATGGTGACTTGTGGACACGTAGAATGTCGAATGGTAAAGATGATTTGTGTAGATTTACTGCTTTTCACTTTAATGCGCCAATGATCAAACCAGCTTTCTAGGACGTTTCTGTCAGACTGGAGCTTTTCAGATGCTGGATTCGAGTCAGTTGCAGTTGACATAATTGCAATATCATCGGCGAAAGTAGCAATTAAAATGTTCTCAGTAGTAAGGATATCTTCTGTATATAGTAGGTATAGAAAGGGACCAAGGACGCTTCCTTGCGGAATACCGGAGCTAATAGTTTGGTAGGTGGAAAAAGTTCCCCCGAATTCGAGTCGGAAATGTCTTTGTATGAGGTAGGACTTAAGGAGGAGAAAAATTTGGTGAGATATCTTTCTTTTAATTTTGTGTAATAGCCCGCAATGGCACACCTTGTAGAAGGCTTGTCGAATGTCTAAAAATACTGAAGTACAGAATTGTTTTTCTTCGATAGTTTCCTTAATATGATTTACTATTCGATGGCCTTGCTGTATGATTAAATGTCCCTTGCGGAAGCTAAACGGGGGCAAATGCATTTTATTACCTAAAGTCTATTCTACTGCATAAATATACATATGTTTTACTTAAATCTATTCATTATTGGTTATTAAAATATATTTCTTATCATTTTGTTATGACAAATCCCACCTAGTATGGCATGTGACATTTAATCACCTAGTATGCGAAAGGTTAATTATTAAATTATTTTAATCTTCAATATTAAGATTGTTTCATTTGTACTTTACGCAACCCAAAATTGATGCAAGAATAAATCACAAGAAATAATAACAGTAGTTAATTGAAAAAGAAATAATGAAAGCAAAATCTCAAAACCAAGTTTCTTCAGAGAAACTTTGACCAAAGATTAGTTTCACTTTCAACGACCCTTAACATTTCAACTTTTCCTATTCAAAGTTATTCGAAAATTCAACAAACTTACCGAATGTCTATTTACAACTAACCTCTTTGAAATAAGCGGAAATAACGATATTAAGTTTCATTTAATAGGCTAAAAGTTTTTCTCTTAACGTTAAAGATAGTTAGAAAAAAGTTTTATTGAATCAGCAGTGATAACAACGGGGGTGTAACGCGACAGGTATTATGCCCGTAAATCACATCCCTCACGCTCGTATAATAATGCTGGTGAGTGTGTGTTAGCTGTTAACTTTACAAACGACATTTTTACGTGACATCTTTTCATCTTATTCTTAAACACCGACACTACTGGTCCAGAGAAAACGCTAGACTTATAAAAATTGTGAAATTTTTATAGCTACGCTTAAAACAATTTATAGATTTTCAGTTATTTCGGTCGGTTACTTCGCAAATTTTGTAAGCTTTTTACCTTTTACGTGAGGCAAGTAAATGTGTTTAAAAAGTCGAGAGCAAAAATTTCTAACGCTAAGTTTCCTTCTTTTTTTTTAACCTAATTTTAAATTGCACCCCTAATGTTTCAAAGGATTTTCTTTTATAATTAAAATTAATATCCGGCAATAATAAAGATCGTGTAAACGTCTGCTTTATATAAAAATTTTGTACTAACAACAAAACAGTCATTTTTCAAAATTAAATGTTTGTATAAGACGAAATTAAAACAACCTTAGATTAATTGTTTGGAATTATGAAGCAACAGGCGTTCGTTTTTACCTCTTTTTTCATTTTCCTTTTTTATTAAAAACGTTTCTTCACTGCGTGCTAAATTGTTATAATGAAACCAATTTTCTTTAAGCGATTTGCATAAGGACTTATTTTACAGTTTTTGGTGGGTCAGAGCTTTTAGATTTAAATATAAAATATTATTTTTATTTTTAGTACAGTTTATTTAAATTTAAACCAAATTTCTTTATTTAGAATTCATTTATTTATATTTACAAGTTAGTACAAATATTTTTTTGTGTAGGTATATAAAATAAAACAATTGTTTAAATTTCAATTATATTAAATTAAAAATTGAAGCAACTTTTTATAATTCCGACCAGAAGATAAATATTAAATTAAACTTTTTGTTATAATTTTAATTAAAAGAAAAACCTAATAACAAATTCAATTAAAAGGAAAATGTAAACGAAGTTCTTCAATTGTGAAATTGGAACATCGTTATGCCGATTATTCTTTTCCAGTTCTTTCTCATCAATCGCACAAATTAAGTCGCCCTTTAAGTTTTTATTTTTATTGAAACTTTAATCGGATTCTCTTTATTCGCTTTTAAACGACAAATATTGATATAAAACATTAATTTTACTAAAAGCTTTTAATTATACAAAGCAGAACAAAAAAAAGGATTACAGTAGATTTTTTTTTAAAATAGCCAAAATATAAGAAAAGCGTTTATTATCCGACGATTAAAAAAATAAATTCGGGAGACTCCCGCGCGTTAGAAATAAAACGTCTTAAGTTTTAAAAACAGTTGATATTATGCATTGATCTTTTTGTATTTATTGACCTGTTTATTATTTCAGAATTAGGAAATAGTTATGTATAATTTAATTAAAGATAATCTCTCTTAATTAAATGAAATATTTCTTTTATTCGGTAATATCAATGGAATTAATAAATTCATGCTTTAAGAAATAATTTATGGGTTTATGATAGTTGAAGTATAATACAAATGTTAAATTTCGATTTGTTGACACGTTGGGGTGGTCATATTTAGCTGAAAAAACTGCTAATTAAAGGTGGGCACAATTTATTGTTTTAAATGACTAAACAAAAACACAACCTTTTCATTTTATTATTGTACAATTCCATATACAAAATAATATTCAATAGAAGTTTTAAAAATATTTGAATTAATAACACTATTAATCCGACGGTATGTTAAATTTCAATTTTTAAGAGGGATCCCTACTGCCTGAAAAAGAGCGCAAATCGTACCTCCGTAGTCCCCTTAAAATCGCTTCAAAAAAACGTTTTTTTCAAAAACAAAAATGTTCTTTAGAATTGGAAAGGACAGATCTATGCTTCTCTAGTATTGTTTTTTCCAATTTTTGTTTCTAAATATTGAAATTTTTATGGTAAAGTAGTACAATTTGGATATTTTTTAAGTAATAAATTTTCTATAATAAAATCAAAAAATCGAAAAAAATAATACTAGAAAGGCATAGATTGGTCTTTTGTCCGTCTTGGAATGTATAATTTATTTGAAAAAATTAAATTTTTAATCCAAATCTTTGAGGACTACGGAACCTCTGTTACGTAAAATTTACTCAATTTATGCTGTTGGTAAGACGCGGTCCCTGGCGGATAATTGCACGAAGTCCATTAGGCACGCCTTATGTACACTATTTTAAGAAAATCTGTGATTTTTATATTTCCCCAAAGCTTCTAACTTTAACTTTTGACTGTACAGCTAGACCTTGACTGAGCATATTTTTTGAGATTTTACCGTTCTGCTTCAATTTGCAATTGTTCATACCTCACGATACGAACGCGCCAAAACTTGAACTTGGAATTCAAATGGAATGAAAAATAAAATTGTAAAACTAGATATTAGATATTTCAATTATCATAAGTATCATAAATATCCTAAGTTACATTTATTGTAGACTTGATACAGTCAATTATTATCAAACACTTATAGACATTTTTAATGACGGGGTTAACTTTATACCACTGTAGCATTAGTCAAATTTGATTGTTTTTAAATAGCGGAAATGTGTATAATGTACAATTTAAAAAAAAATTATACTCGGCAGTTTAAAAACAATTATGTACAGAAAACCTGGGTACATTGATCACCTAGCGTTCCTCAAAGTTGTGGTTGTTGTGTGCAGGTGGTCTTTGTACAGAAAATAATAAATGTAAATGCAATTAGGCCGATTCTTGGAAATATTGGTCAGTGTAGAGAGGTGGTGAAATTATTAAGATGATTATTGTTACATTTTTGTAAATTAAAATATTTTAAAGTGATATTTTGGGTACTTCTCTTTTAGGGACGCCTTCCATTTTTTACTAGTAATTGTTTATTTACTAATCTACAACATATATTTATTTCAAAATTTCATGTTTGGGACAACATAGTTCAATATTCAAAAAATCAGATAGCAGTGTAAACATATTTCAATACATACGCAATACATACTAACTACATTAGTATTTCAGACAATGTCAAGAATATAACCATATATAAAATTAATAAATTAAATATTAAAAAATTTTAAATATTTAAAATACAATTTTAAAACCTATCAATACAAACTTAATTTTATAAGGTACTATGAGCACAGGATAAAAGTTACCTATTCTTGAGAGTTTAACTCCTCCTTAAGACAAATCAAGTCAGAGTGTTTGTCAAAATAACTTATAGTGGGTTGGTCTTACAATTATTGTTACAGTGTTTCTTTATCAGTCACGTTTTATTACCAATTAAAATTTTAAGAAAATAAAATAAAGCCGGATCGTATGTCATAACTGAACTGCTTACATCGCAGATTTGGAGTATTTTAACTTAGTAAAATCTCGACTACATGCTTCATATTAAATAATGATGAGGTCATACAATTGTGTATTTTAAAGTTACCAAATATTTATCTATGGATGTATACAGCTTTTCAAATAATTCTTTACACTTATTTAGACATATTAAAATTTGATTTTGATAAAATCTAAATTAATTAAATATCCAAACATTAATTATAAATGTTGAAACTAGGTGGTAAAAATGTATGACTTATTGATATCTTCTAAAAACAATAAGAATAATACTACATAGTATGTATTAATTATATTCAAAAGGACAAACTCATGTAAGGTGAATCACACATTTTGTTAGAAGTAAGGGTCGACACATCTGTATACGAAGCATTAAAATCTGTAGTTCGAATTTTGCTGATAACAAATTGTTTTTTTTTTAATTACGTAGCATTTGTTCTTTGTCCCAAATATCATTTAAAAGTAAATATGGTATTTGCCAAAAATTATATTTAATATGACACAAATCATAACATTTTTTTTAACTATAATTTAAAATATGAATAAGTTTATTTTTCAATGTTGCATAATTTAAGATGATATTTATCAAAAACAGAGAAAACAATATATTTCGTACTAATCTAGATAACTGCAGACACATCATATTCAACTCGAATTATTTAGAACAGCGTATAAAAAAGAGGCTGTTATTGGGATTCGAACCCGAAAATACGTTTTCTTTAGACCACTGCTTTAATCTTTAGAGCAAGAGGGTCTTATCATGACGGAATTTTATTTTTTATTTTATTTAGCGGACACGTCTTAAATAATTTGAAATTACAAGCGTTCATTCTTTATAACATCGTGCAAAAACAATACCTAATCGAGAAACTAACATTGTAAATACTATAAAGAGCAAAAATACTACATAAGCAGTTTGTAGTCATTGTAGAATGAAAGAGCAATCTGATTTAATTCTATATTTTCACAATCTCCTAATACTGTAAACATACGGGCTGGTTGTATTTTGTTTTCATAATATCTTAAGTGGTTGATAAATAAACATTTCTACAATTACTTCGGAAAAATAAACTTTAATAATAAAACACTGTTAATAATTTTAAGGCCAACCTACCATATTTTAATGTGATAAACTCTTGACTTGATTTGTCTTAGGGAGGAGTTAAATCTTCAAGAATAGGTAACTTTTATCCTGCGTTCATAGTACATAAATAAAAAATTATATATTAATGGTCCACACTGTTTTCATTTATTACTATATTAATAGGTATCATCGGTCAAATAAAGTTTTTTGACATTGAATTGTAAAATTTTTAAACATTTTCGCCACTTCTGATCGTAGATGTATTTGGAAGAATTTGAAAATAATCTAAATCATTTGTATAATATTTTTTTTTAGAATTGCAGATTCTATTATTACAAGTTTTGTATTGTTAAACCTATTTATTATATTCGAAAATCTCTAACTTATGACAAATAGAATTAATGACATTGTCTGAAATAAAGTAGTTAGTACCTATGTATTACGTGTGTATTGAAATACATTTACACCGTTATCTTGTTTTTTGAATATTAAACTATGTTGTCCCAAACAGAAAAATTTGAAATAAATATATAATTATATATTAGTAAATACGCAATTACTAGTAAAAGAATTATGGGTGTCCCTAATAAAGAAGTACCCAAAATGTCACTTTAAAAAATTTAAATTTACAAAAATTATATTTTTTGCAATAATTAAAATTGTTTTTTTTTTAAATTATAGATCAAATATATGCCTCTAACATATCTCAGGATTACTAATGATACATTCCAGAAAAAAATTAGTTCATTATCTGCGGAGGCACTTTTCCCCTGTAAATCCGACAATAGCCTTTAAACTTTTAACCAAGGTGACAGAAATAAGAAATGTAAATTGCAATGTGGGAGTAGCTGGAAATCTGGTTTCTCCGCTCCGAAATCATTGAGCTACTATTCTAGAGTAAAACTAAATGAATACTCTCATGCCAATTTAGGTCGATGATATACCTTCAATTGGCGACGCCTATCTTCATTTTTTTAAGCCTTCCGCCCGTACCGTTGCCCTGCAGCAGAAACTTTAAGACGGGTAGGGATCCCTCTTAAAGTTAAGAAATGCAATGACTCACCCCAAAACGAAATTGAATATTATTTACATAACCATCGTAAAAGATAGAAATAGTTATGGAATAAGTAAGACTGTTACAGCTTGGTCTACATCTTGTAATAAAAAATATCACTAAAAATGAATTTTTATATGTTTTATGCAAGAGAGCGAATTTAATGTTATCGAGAGCTGTGTCTATCAAAAATTGCTGACTGTGTCGTTTGTCAACAAAATGCATAAGAGAATTAGTCATCTATACTATCAGAATGCAACTGATAGACCACATTTTAATATTTGACTATTTGACTATCGCTTATAAAAAAGTGGCACGTATCCATTTTTTTTTATTGGTAATGTAGGTACCACTTTTTTCTAAATTTTATATTTCATTCGGCATCTTTATTAACTAACTAAGTTGTTTTAGAAAATTTAGAAAATGTGTCCATCGGCTATTTAAACCAAAATTTTGAAACGTTATCTTCTTCATTCCAGATTTCGTTCTGGGTCAATTAAAAAAATTAATATCGGTTTGGTTGCGGTTGTTGTTCCGCCACATATAGGTACCGGTTTTTTTGGGTTTCAGTTTATTTTCGGTTCAAAATTCTGTTTAAAACAAATAAATTATAATTAGATACCTACATATCACTTTCAAATCGCATGACAATTAATGATTAATGCAACTAATATAATAAAGTTAACACTACATAATGAAAAGTAGTAAAAATTGCTCAAAGAAATTACAAGATGTAAGTTTCCAAAACACTAAAAAGAACATTTTTATTTTTCCACCTTTTGTATAAAGTTTTCTGCAACAATTTAGCTGTTCCGTCCTGTATACAATATGCAAGGAAAAACTCCTTTGTGTTTCTTATTATGCAAACATCCGTATAGGGGAGAGTGGGGCACGACGGCCCCCCTAAGCCGATTAATACTTTTTGTGGCTTTCATCTATCAAAACAGTTTACTTTTGTTCTATTTTGAACAAATTCACCGACATTTTTCCAAAACTCAAAAAAACAAAATTTTTTTTTCTGGGGCACGACGGCCCCCCTCTAAAAAATGCTCAAAAAAAAATTTTTTTATTTTTTATTTACTTTAATTTCACTCGAAAAAAATTGTTTAAAAATTCAAAATAATGATTGCCATTATTTTTATTGAAGTAGACTTTACTTAAAATCTACGGAATCATGAATATAGAGTGAAAATGGTAAAGGATGGTCTCATGATTTCTGTGCACGTGTAGATAAAGATTATTTGAATATATTTGTGATTAGGGGAGAGTGGGGCACAACGGCCCCTTAAGCCGGTAATTATTTTTCATGGCTTTTAATCTTCAGGTTAACTTAATTTGGTCCTATCTTAAGCAAATCACAAATATACTATTTCCGTACCTTTATAATCTCATTGACTTCAAATTTATCAAAAAAAAATTTATTCAGCTGATATAACCTGTTTCTCTCTCTCTCTCTCTCTCTCTCTCTCTCTCTCTCTCTACCTTGATTTTGTTTAAAATAGCAAATTTACATCAAATAAATTTTGATTTGTAGTGGAAATAATGTAGTTTAGCAAAATTAAAATTTCAAATTACCACCAAATACGATGCAGCTTTACCGACAGTAGTTATAGTAAGAGCTTTGAACGCTAGTAATCCTTTTGAACGCTAGCATCGAGTGGCGCTCCGAACGTTAAACATGTCATTTTATCTGTGTTGGCGGTAATAACTTGACAGTGTTTGTAATTTCATCATTTCATATTTCTTTTGTCTTTTTTGTCAATACCTAAATTAATTGTTCAGTAATGGTACGTCAGTATGTAAATAAAGATCAACGTATGACATGGAGCGAATAGGCGATGGCGAAATATCTTTAAAATATCAGAGGTACCATAATTTGACCAAAAATGAAAAAACAGTTTTTTGACCAAATTTTTGAGGAGGGCCGTCGTGCCCCAGGGGGCCGTCGTGCCCCACTCTCCCCTACGTCAAATAATAGCATACGAATTGTATTGAATTGCGTAAAAATACAAAACCAAATATCTAAAAAAAATAATAGAGTATACATCGATAATTGCAGCGGGGACATGAAAAAAAGAAAGCAGACGTACTTTATATCTAAAAATATTTTCCTCATAATAATGCACGATTTTAAAATAGAGTTATTTAATTATCTTCAACTCGTTTTACTTTGACATATTTAACGAAATTTTTAAGGTCGAGGCTATGTCGTGACGAATGGAATTATTAAAATATGGACATTAATATTATAAATAGATTTGACCCTAAAATATATAAACCTTCCAAACCCTTTTGAGATAGTTTAGATATAAATAATTATAAGCATTAATCTGTGTGTACCCGAGCAGAATATAATAATCGATAAGTTTTACTTTTTTTTATAGCTAAATTCGATAATTTTTCTTTTGTAGATAAATTGTAAATGTTGAATGAAATCCGACCAATTGCAGAAACAATCTGTTTATATAATTAAGTAGATGTAAAAATATCATTGATGTAAATATTGTACAATTTAACACCTGTTATTTAAAAGGCAACACACCAATATTATATTCATTCATAATGCGAATTATTTCAATATAAAAGAAAACTCTATTTTTGTAAAGTTGGATTCAAGCATTATCCGAAAGCGGCACAAGTGTAAAATTTAATGTCAAAAAATGTCTAACGATATAGTTAAAAAGTAAAATGTGTTTTTGTATCAAGTTCAGAAATAAGCATTGTGAAATTAAAATTGAATCAATTTAAAACAGGGGTCTTCAAACTTGATCCCAGGACCAGATGTGCTTGCCAGAGTTATTTATTCGGCCTGAATGAAACCACTCAAAAAATAGTTTTTTGATATCTACATTTTACTTATATCAATTTTTTAAATGAACTAAAATAACTGTTGTTTTAGTTTCGTATTATCATATTTATTAGCGCATAAGACACGCTTTCTTGCAAAAAATCTTCCGGAATACGCCTACTACCCTGTTTTTTTTTTTAATTTAAATTAAAAATAAATAAAATAATATTACTTTTGTTTAAACATCTTTGTTCATTCTTATATTTGTAAAGTCCGTTGTTTTCTGAAAATAATTTTTTTAACGTATATTTGAAAATTTTAATAGAATAATGTTCACATTTAACTTCATAAGTTTTTGAATTTATGTGCTTTAGATACAATTAACAATCAAATAAGACTTACATACATTTGTGTAAATAGCTATAAAAAGGTAAAGGCGGGAACAGACTTAGTAAACATTGTTAGCCAACAGTTGATCAACTGTTGGCAAACATGTTGAAAGAATAGTTGCCTAGAAGTTAACAGACTAAACCACATTTTTAAATCATATACTGTCGTTTTTATGTTTCCTATTATCGGTTGGCAAAAAAACTATTTTGGTTTTTTAGTTTGAAAAAAACTTAATTTTTTTATACAAAGAATGTAATTAAGCTTTTGATATGGCCTGTCCTACTTTATTATTTTAGAAACCATATTCGTTTTCAATTAATGCTATTGTAGATAAGTCATTTTCCATCACCAGTTATAATTCGTTTTAAAAGGAATCCATCGTTCAAAAAAAAAGTAATGCCATCGATTTGTGAAAACCGAAAATACTTTTCTGCCAACCCAATTGTATATACACAAGGAGGATGCTGTCAGCAGCGTACTGTGTTTCACATTTCCTTTGAAGTCACACGTCTGAACAAGCATCGCGCAACAATTCCCAACAGCTGTTGAACAACACGTTTCCAACAACTGTTGAACAACACGTTTATATTGACCGACTTGTATGCTGCCTAACTGTTTCTCAGTCTGTTCTAGCCTTAACACCATTTGATTATCCAGAAATTATTATATTTAATTCGTAATTCTATCTTTCAACTTTTTAAATATTTTTGAAAGCTTTATTTTGTTGTTTTTTTTGTAAAATGGATACCGCATATTTATATTAGTTAAAGTTGTTTTTTTCGTTGACCTTGAAAGGCGATATTATTATTAATTAACAGACAAATTAATTTCTGAAAAAAAATTTTAGCCCCCAAGTTTTTTAATTTAAATTAAAGTTCTTTTGGTAAAATAATGATGCGTCTTATATGGTGATAAATACGGTAATATTTTTATGTGTACATTTACAAAATACGTTTATAATCTTCTGTTTAGTTTATAAATTTTTGGAAATTAACACTTGGCTATTAATTAAAAGGTTTAAAGCCTTTTGATTTGTGATAATAAAATAGACGAGGAGTAATACTGGTGCTTAATTTCTTTCGTTGAACTTAATTTTTGTAGTTTGGACCATTATTAAATTAATATTCTTGGAGTTATGTAACATTTGTATCAGTGAAAATTTGTCTAATTAAAATAATTTTTTTGCGAATTATTTCACAATAAGTGCAAATTTTATCTTCTTGCCTGTGTCTAAAAATTACTAATTTCTTGAATATTAAATTCAAGCAATAACAGTTATTTAAATATTAAATTAAATCTCCAAGATGAAAGCTTTAACTGCACCAGTCACTACTATTTGGATTAATAGTCTATTCTATTTTCTTAAATAATAAATTTAACGATTAACCTTAGAAATTAAACAGTTTTCTTATCCATATTCGTATTTCGTAATAAATTAGAATCCCAATTTACCCCATAAATTAAACAAAGCATTCGTTAAAAGTAATTTATTAGGGTAAAGGACAACCAAAGTACGCTTTCATTAATATACACTTGAATCTAACTAAACAAACAATCTATTTTATTGTACTTTATAATTAGGAGATATTTTGGTCTAATTATTTAAATATAAATTCATGTATTTTTCTCGTCCCCAACCCTTCCGACCCCTCCAAATTATTGTAGATTCCTAATGTGACAATATCGGTAATGCAAAAAAATCATAAGCACCAATCGTTAAACCACAATCATGTGAATAAGTAACTTGTATCCTATTTTAGAAAATAAAATTACAAAAAATATTAGAATGTTTTAATTATTGCAAGTGACCTCCACGTAATTGCATTGGAAAATAATTTGAGGGCGATATTTCCGACAAAAAAGATAAGACGAAAAGGAAACGTGTCGTATCTTCATCAAAATAAAATAAATCTAAAGTAATTTGTGACTTTTCCAACTGTGCAAGGAAATTTCTCGAGAGAAATATAACTTGTGTTAACGTTAAACAGATAAAAATGAGTTTTACGTAGAAACTTCTTATCAATCTTTTAAGGTAAGTGCGAAATTATTTACAATTACGAGAAAGTAAGATGTTAAACTCGACTCTATTAATGAAACTTTTATTTATATCAAGCTGTATTAAATTAAATTTTATATAACTCGCCTACTTTAAATATAACACTAGGTTGTTTTTCTTTATTTATTCATAACTTTTAAAGTTAGTTAAATTTCAAAAAGAAAACACTTGTAAAGTTTTGATAAAAATAAAATAACACAAAAATATGTGGGTAGTTGTTTTTGTAAGCACCTACACACGTTGTCTGTGCACAAAAAATTAATAACATAAAAGCAAACTCTTTTTAATATAAGTACCTAAAATTAAATTATTAATAAAAACTCTCTAATTTCTACATTTTTGTTTTGTTTTCATCAAATGTGACATTTGCGTTAAAATTTAAGACACATTTTATTTATTTATGGTCACAAAAAGCTATCAGACCGTATAGACATTATAAATCGACATCATTTTTAATTTACAAAACAGGAAGTAACTTTTTTTGCGAAAAATAAAAGGGTGAAATTGAATAAAACTTTTTTATCAGGTTTCCATTTTATTTAATAGCACATATTGTATCTATACGAAATCTGCTCATAATAGAATTTAATTAAAAAGATTTAAATAAATTGGCATTTCTATTTCTTTTGTTATTCTGGGGCATTTTTAAGGACTGTTGTGTTTAATTAAAAATCAGTGCACATTATGTTTAAAGAAAGAAGTAAAACGTAAATACTTCAAATCTACCAATAACTATAATTAAACAATTAATTTGAGAAAGTAATTTAATGTAAAAAGTACCAGTACGGTAAATAAATGAATAAAATTGGGAAGTGTATGTCAAAGTGTTTATTCAGTGAATAGCTAACTTACATATAAATACATTTACGAATCTCAATCAGTAAAAAGGTAAACCGACGAAATTCACAACAGTGTTCTGCGTTTAAGGCCTCCTTATTTGCAGATTTTTCGACTCAATATAATGTGACATATAGTTTTTGTCTAGTATTCAATAATTTCAAATATTTATCGTTTTTAGCGTTTCATTTGTAATAGACAAAAACGAAATGAAATAGAGTTCTACGAGTGTATCTAAAATGCCGCAGAAAAGCAATAATTTTCCCATTAGTCTAACAAAATATCTTAATTTAGTTGATTAAGTTGAAACAATAGATTATACAATAAAGAATAAAATGCCTTTTTTGTTTACTACCGAATTGTGGCCAATGCATACATTGTCTAATAAAATTATCAATTTTTGATATCGATGAGTTTTAATTTGATGTGTAACGCAGTGTTCTATACAGCAGCAACTTCCTTCAACGATCCAGTTTAGATCAACTATACAAAACACTCTTTCAGATCCGCATGGTGCAGGTAAGTACGCGCAAATTTCTATAAATTAAGAATAATTTGTTTGAAATAACGTCTGACGTTCAACATATTGGTTAAACACAGCCACACAAAAAAAAATTGTTGGTCGGGTCAGACCATAAATACTATATGTATTTGGGGTCTCTGAATCCGAATCCGAGGTCAAAAATACCTCTGCACGTCTGAGTTCCGACATAACCTCAAAAAACCTATTTTATAGGCAATTTAACATTTTAACGTTGTGATTCAAGCTCAAAAGTAACCAACCGGTTATTATCACATAAACCCTTAACCTTATATTCCTATAACCTCACAACTAAAC
This sequence comes from Sinopyrophorus schimmeli, assembly GCA_036325965.1. Taxonomy (NCBI): domain Eukaryota; kingdom Metazoa; phylum Arthropoda; class Insecta; order Coleoptera; family Elateridae; genus Sinopyrophorus; species Sinopyrophorus schimmeli. The sequence goes on along the minus strand of JARFIZ010000025.1, from coordinate 40,005 downwards.
AACCTTAAAACATTCGTAATCTTACGTATTAAATGCCAACTAAAAAATCTTAACTCAAGTTCTAAACGAAAAAACGAATCAGTGAAACACCGTTTTCCCGTAACCTTGTAACCCTATAATCCCACGACCCCATAATTTTATAGCCTCATAACTCAATAACCACAATAACTTCAGTAATTAAACACTAATTTTTTTTTCTACCAAATTCTTCTTCTTCAATTTGCAAATTAGGCTGTGCAGCCTGTTCCAACACCCATCGCTTTCTTGACCTTCCACAAATCTCTTCGCCCTTTTGGTTTGTGGTATAAACTTTTAACTGTAAAACGTATGTTTTTAAATAATTATGTAGCTATTTTCATATTTTGTATTTAATGTGTTATGAATTGAATGAAATCAATAAGAAACCCATATTTTTTCTTTTGGGTAGTATCGTCAATAAAGCATTCGATTTTAAAGTTATATATGCAATTACACCTAATATAATTATATAGTCCCATAACACTAAATTTATCTTTTTAAATATGTACTAATATTGTGCTAAAATGGGTCTAAATTCACCCACATTAGGTGAACACACAATATCATAAACACTCCCTATTGTACATGTCTAACAATCAATCTCGATTTCCATTCGCTAGACCAATAAACAGGAATTATCGTCCGGATTAATAGTTAATTGAATAGAATTAAATCTAACCGTCTTCATTTTCTACGCAAAATGTTATTGAAGAAAAACAAAATTACAATTTTATCAGTATAAGATTTTGTTTACGGAAGCAAATAAGTACAAAGTTTACCCAAACAAAACGTGCCCTTTTCACGAACAACGTTACGAAGAAAAAATTAATCATAAAAATACTTTGTACAAACTTAACTCGCATATATAATGCATGAATTCTTCTAGAACTTTAAAAACATTTCATATGCAAAACTTTAAAATCCTTGGAAAGACTCATACTTGTATGTCAGGATTTGAATAGAAAATTTTTAAACAAAGCTCTCGTAAACGCTTTAATTTTATTTATTTTAAAGTTGCTTAAAACATTAAATAATTTTTAAATAAATTCTGAACGGAAGTTAAAGCTATGTAATTTACTTAAAATAACTTTAATTTAAAACAACAAACATCCGTAGAAAGGCAAAGCTTTGATTGCATTCTCTGTTGTAATAGACAACCTTTGATATGCTCTGAGCACAACAATTTAACTTTAAAGGAAAACATCAACAACTACCTACTTTAAGAAACCCACATTATGTTTTTAAGTATGTTAAAACGTCCAGTCTGTGACCACCTACCAGTGAAAGACCGTTACAAGAAATAATGTTTATAACAATTAATTTATATTCATGATTTATTAAATTATTTAATCCTGTGTATATTTTTTTTTATTTAAGTGCAAAAAATAAAAGCAATAAAGAAGTGTACCCACAGCTATAATAATTAAATTTATATTGCAGTTTTCCTTGTTACTTGATATTATTGCTAAAATTTAACTAAAATTAATGAAATATGACGGATTCTATAAATTATGTATTTTAACGATCGTATTCGTTTTTTTTATCAACTATTTAATGTAAAATACATTCATAAAATAGCTAATTATTTAAATTAATTTTAAATAGTTTATTAAATAATTAGCTTTGATTAATTTTATATCGATCATTCACTGGTATGTTTATTGTAATACTTAGCTAATAAATGACCGACTATTTTGAGATATTAACGTTTTCATTTATTTGTTGTCATTATATAGCTATTGCAAAAATGATAAAACAACAAGAAATCTATACATAAGATAGTATACCCGGGTATGAGACGGGTTTTGTTTATGAGCCAAAATTTTTTACTGGTTAAATAAAGTCGGGTGTTCTATTCACTGTTGGAAAGGTAATGAAAATACACAACTTTTATCCGCAGAAAGTTTTGTGATTCTATTAACATGCAAAATTTTATGACCAATTTTTTAAGTGACAGTTTTTTGACAAGAAAAGATTTGTATCTAGGTATGAGACACCTACAAAAATACATTAAAAATTGTAAAATATAAAGTAAAAACCTCATATCTATTTCAAAATTATAATTTTTTATGCTTTCCATAATTTTTATTTATCACTTTCCTCTTCATAATCGTCGCAATGTTTGCATGTGTAGATGCTTGCACACGTGTTTGCGCACTTCAAAAGAACTGGCCGCTTGCAAATATTGCATTTGATGTTGTGTCTCATACCCGGACAATGACGACATTTTCAAAAGTAAAAAAAAAATTGTTTTCCAACCACATATTGGCCTAATCCAATATTGGATCGTAAAATATAAGAAAAACACTAAATGCTATACATTACACTTTCTTTTTTCAATTGATTTACATGAAAAAAATAACATTTTGAAAAAAATCAAAAACGTTTTTAACCTGCAATTTTACATACGATGTTTGCAGTTGATATAAGCAATGCGTCGATTCATTTCAGTGTTAGTACAAAAACTGACTGATGATCAAAGAAATACTTGACAGTAATTAGATCGGCCATATTGACATTGCATAATAAAAATAATTGACTGTCTCATATCTGGAGCCTGACTCATACCCGGGAACACTTCCCTATAAATAAAATTGAAGTGTCTGTCTGTGATTTCAAAATAAAATTTTTTCTTAAACTCATATGGTTATTTGAATGTTACTAAAGCCCAAACACGCGTTTTAAAAATTTTTGTCTGTCTGTCTTTCTGTCAGTTTGTCCGTCCGCATATCTCGGAAACGGCAGAACCGATTTTGACGGAACTTAAATTAATAAGTAGAAGACACTATCCTTGAGTAACATAAGCTATATTTTATTTTGAAAAAAAAATTTATTTCGAAATCGGAATACACGTGCGAAGCCGGGCGGGCCAGCTAGTAAATAATAAAAAAGAGAGAAACTAAAAGAATTAAAAGAAAAAGAAAAAATTCTATTAGAAACCAAAACAAAAGAAAAAGAAGACCAAATTGAATTGCAATTGTAAAAAGAACAGAATTTATATATTTAACAAATTGTGATGCTACTCTTTGTCCCAAAACAATGTTAAAAGACAGAAATTACTTAAAAAAACACGATAATTTAAATAAAATTAAACTTGCTTTTTATTCACCCATTTTATACTTACCTATTAGCTACTTAGCGTTTAAAATATATTTTAAAAAATTTTATAAATTATTTGTTTTTAATGGGCAAATCAATTAAGTGGTAATGAATTAAGATACACCTGGTCATTCTTTAGACGAAAGTACTCATTCACTGGACTCATTTTATACACTTTATAGTTAGCTTTACAAAATTTATGACCAAATTTTTTCATTAAGTTATAAACAAAAATTATAACTCGTTTCAACTCTAACGGTTCTTTTGGGTTTATCGAATTGTTTACTATTTTTTTACATTAAAATACCTGTTAATACAACAAATCGGTCATTCAGTAGACGTTTTACTCTAATAAAAGTATGTTATTTTAGAATTTATTTCAGAATTAAACAGGATTACAATAGAATTTCCAACAAAAAGAGTAAAAAAAAATTGTTACTTGTACTAAAAATGTTTCAAGCCTTTTTGAGGATATTCTTCTAGAATAACATTCAAAACGCTTTATTCTTCCTTTATAACGCGTAATGTAATAACGAAGGACAGGATTTCCCGATTCAATCACCAAAGTGCCTGTAGGAAAGTTTGCTTTATGGTATCTCTCATAGGGATTAAAGCAGGTGAAATGTTTTGGAATATCTGTAGGCTTTTCATCTTGCATTGCAAAGCTTTATTAGATTAGTGTTGAGTTTTGATATTGATTATTGTCTAATTACTTCAGTCAACTCCCACACTTGTCTTAACAGAAAATTCATTCGTGACACTTAATCCAACAGTAAATCTTAGCCGCGTTTCCTTCCAGATTTCTGTAAATAAAATATCCATCAAAGCATTTATTAAAAACATAAAATCAAGAAAATTCAAACAAAAAAATAAAACCTTTGACCCAAAAAAGGTTTTCACTTAAAATTTTAAAAGCAATTGTAACTTTTCAAGATTCAATTTTAAATTTTTAAGTCCTTTTCCTCTTATCAAAGTTTGAAGTGTTGAGTGTGATTGTTACAGGCTTATTAAATCTTCTTTTTTTAATATCAAACATAAGGCTTGAGTTATTATTGTTTTATTAAATTCAGTAATTTCAGGTAGCCTCGCTTTCAATTTACCGCAAAATTTAATAATCAAACTAGCATCGCTTTATTAAATTCCGATATAAATTATGACTTCATATTCGAAGTCTTTATGGGGAGTTTTATGCGAAGCAAGCGCGAGAAAGACTCAAATATTTATATAGTGTCCGAGTCAATCGAATTTTCTTTGATTTTTTAAACGTTTTACGGCTCACAGAGGGATCAAAGACAATGCTGTATATACGCAAACCGAAAAAAAATTTATAAAATTTTTATCCAACAACAAATCAAGAAACCCTTCAAAAGAAATAAAATGTTCAATACTCATAACATTCGAAGCTATTGATTAATCGAAAAAAACGTTTCATATTGGAAATGACCGAAGTGTGCTGGTATTTTAATATTTTCTTCAGGAACTCGCAATGCGGGAAATAAATTTGCGTTTCATAAATTTTGCCATCTTTAATTATACTTAATTGTTGGCGAGAAGAATTTTTGAATGCATTCGAGGTTTAAAATATTTATATTTAACACAAATTTGAATAATTTAAAATTTAAGAATTATTTCAATTAATTACTAAACCTACGTTTTATTAATAATTTAACATTAAAATTAAAACACCTACCCGGGAATAAAATGTGCTCCCACCGTCAAGAATAAATGTCTCATTTTTGGTTTTATGAAAGATTAACGAAATAATGTTTTGAATATGGCCAAGTAAGTTTCTGATTTTGCAACAGAAGTGATATTAATTTCTAAATAAAATTTATTTATTTGCATTAGTGGTTAAAGAATAATGTTTCATTGAAAACTATGCGTTTTTGGGTATTCTCAGATTTTAGATTTTCTCCATATTAACAATTCAAACAATGTTTTAGCTACAAATTGTTACAAAAAACTTAATTTGTCTTCAAATATACAGCGCGCTCTCTACTATGCGTTGTTACAGCTCAGTAACAACTTCTACTAAACAATACCCATATAAATATATCCAAGAAAATTGTTATCGGGCTGTGACATTGAGAAAAACAATCGTTAAATGAGAAGACAATAGTAACTGATGAATCCTTTCTTAAATAGCATTTTTTTATTAGTACCCGAGTCGAAATTTAGCGCCGACATTGAGCCTCCTAAAGTCGGACTCATTCCGGACTCGGAGAATCAAAGTAGAGTTTATTCCTATATTAAATTAGGTCCGACTTTGGTCTCCAAAGTGGTACAAATTTCCATTTGTACCACTTTGGGGTTCAAAGTCGGATCTGATAGAAATTTAAATTAGGTCCGATTTTAGACCTGTGTACCCTATTTTATAATAATAATAATAATAATAATAATAATAATATGGATTTAATTCGCATTTAAAATGTTTAGAATACTTTTATTTAAAATACGTAGCTAAAGTTTAAAATAATAATTTAAAAATAACAATTACATTAAAAAAAAGAAGAATAATAATCATAAATATTATTATTAGTATTTATAATAATTAAACTAATATTGTATGTATATTATGGGGGAATAGAGGAACTAGGTTGGCAGTAGAGAGAGAGAGTGAAGGTTAGACGAGCACATGTAATATACTTATAATAGACTTAGAGTTGAGAATATAATAAATAATTAGACAGTAGAACAACACATGGTGTCAGAGTTGGGGTAAAAGAAAAAAAAAGAGGAAAGAAATGAATAAGAATAAAGGAGAAGGGGCCGTAGCTGAGTTGGAGGCAAAATTAGCACAGCTAGAAGCCACACTGGCTCAATTGCAAGGAAGTCCGAGCACAATGGTAAAAGCTGAATTAGTGATACCAGCTCCGGAAAAATTCAACTTCGATAAGGCAGACTGGGAAAATTGGATAGAACATTATGAACGCTACCGAATAGCCACAGGGTTGTATCAGGTCAGCGAAAATGTACAAATAACCAATTTACTTCTGCACATGGGTCCTCAAGTTTCAAATCATTTAATAACACTACAAACAAGTGAATCTGAGTTCAAGAAATATAGCGATATAAAGAAACTTTTTAATGCATACTTTGTTAAAAAGAAGAATATTATCTACGAGAGAGCTAAATTCAATGCAAGAGTACAGCTCGAAGGTGAAAGTTCAAAAGATTATATATCAAATATTATCACATTGTCTAAATCATGTAATTACGGTAACCTTACGGAAGAACTAATAAGAGACAGACTCGTAGTAGGCATTAGAGACTTTAAATTAAGCGAAGTGCTACAAATGGACGAGAATCTCACATTAGAGAAAGCCATGAATAAAATAACACAAGCCGAAGAAGTCAAAGAGCAGAACAAAGAACTCCGAGAAACTTCAAGCAGCAATGTGGATAGAATAAAGAAGAAAAGTTATAAGAAGGCGGATTATAAAAGGAAAATTAAGCCACTAACAAACGAATGTAAAAGGTGCGGTGCAAAACCTAGTCACGCAGTTAAGTACTGTCCGGCAATAAAAGAAAAGTGCAATAAGTGTAAAATAAAGGGACATTACGCTATGAAATGCAGAACAAAATTTGCCAAAGAGATAGAAAAAGACGAAAGCAGTAGCGAAAGCACAAATTCCAGCGAGATTCCTGAAATTTGCAATATTAGTCAGATATGCAAACCATGGATAACAGCGATTAACATTCGAGGCAAGGAAATAAAATTTAAAATCGATTCTGGTGCAGACGAAACAGTAATAACATTGGAAACCTATAAAAAACTAAACGAGTTCAAAATAAAAAGAACCAAAACAAAATTATTGGGACCAGGATGCGGTAGAAACCGGGAATTAAAAGTGGCCGGGAAAGTAAAAATACCCATCACATGGCGTGGGCAAACAAAAGAAATAAAAATGTATGTGGTTAATACGAGGGAAAACCTATTAGGAAGACCAGCTTTAGAAAAATTAGAAATATTAAAATGGGAAGAAGATAGCAACAAGACTATTGGTAGCATTTAAGAAGATTCATCCAAGCAAACGTGCCTAATGAAGAAAGAAAAGATTATAAAAAAATATCCAGTATTATTTAAAGAGTTAGGTAAAATAGGAAACTTCGAATATAACATCAAATTAAAGGAAAATTCAGAACCGTTAGCAGTTGCAACGCCCAGAAGAGTACCGATACCACTCTTAGAAGCACTAAGGAAAGAAATTACAAGAATGGTCGACAAAGGCGTAATACAACCGGTTGAAGAAGCTACATCATGGTGTTCACCAATGGTAGTATTACATAAACCAAACGGAGGGGTAAGAATTTGCACAGATTATACGCAACTAAATAAATTTGTTATTAGAGAGCGATACCAATTGCCAACGGTTGAGGAGACGATGTCAAAGCTACAAGAAGCCAAGGTGTGTTCAAAACTAGACTGTTCCTCCGGATTCTGGCAAATTCAATTATCTAAAGAAAGCAAATTACTTACCACCTTTATTACACCGTTTGGAAGATATGTGTACAATCGCTTACCCTTTGGAATTTCGAGTGCACCTGAAGTATTCCAAAGAGTATTAAGGAAAATTTTAGATGATGATGAACTCGAAAATATAGTAGTACACGCTGATGATATTTTAATAACAGGTAAATCTGTAGAAGACCATAATACAAATCTAGAAAAAGTATTAAAAACGTCGGGGAAGAATAATATATCAATAAATTTGGAAAAATGCAAAATCGGGGAAAACAAAATTAAATACCTAGGTTTAATAGTTGGGAAAGAGGGAATTAGTCCAGATGATGATAATGTAAACGCTATTACAAAATATCAAACGCCAACTAATAAAACCGAAGTTAGGAGATTTTTAGGAATGTTCACTTATCTAACAAAATTTGTACATAATGCTTCTCACAAAACAGAAATTATAAGACAACTTTTGCATGAAAAAAACCAATTTTTATGGACAGCTAATCACGAACTAGCATTTCAACAATTAAAGCAAGATATTACAAAAGCTCCTTTGTTAGCTCCATTTAATCCAAATTTACAAAGTAGAATAAGCGCTGATGCTTCAGCATACGATATAGGAGAGTTATTAGAACAATTACAAAGCAATCAAACATGGCGTCCAATCTGTTATTGCTCAAAAACATTAAGTGAAGCAGAAAGACGTTATGCACAAATTAAAAAAGAGGCACTGGCAATCGTATGGGTGGTCGAAAGATTACAGCAATATCTTATTGGCAGTAAATTTATCATTAGAACAGATCATAAACCTCTGTTAAGAATCTTATATAATAAACCTATTAACGAATTAACAATGAGACTACAACGATTTAGAATGAGATTGGTGAAATTTGATTATTCAATCGAACATGTGCCCGGTAAAGACTTTAGTACACCAGATGCATTATCAAGAGCACCGTTACCAGATGGAAATATGGACGAAGACATAATCTCTGTTAAAGAAGAAAAGTTTTACATTAATACAATCATAAAAGAAGCTAAATACATACAAAAATTTGAAGAGGAAAAAATTTTAAAAGCACAAGAGAAAGACAAGACTATTATAACGATAAAAGAATATATAGAAAATGGTTGGCCCGAAGAAAAAAACAACTGTAAAGATGGAACAATTCAATTTTATAAATACAAAGAAGATTTGGCAGTTCAAGAGAATATATTAACATATCAAGATAGAATTGTTATTCCAATACATTGGAGACAAAAATGCATAAAATATTTACATGCAGGGCATTTCGGAATAGTTAGAAGCAAGCGAAGGGCAAAAAGTACAGTTTGGTGGCCCAATATAAATAATCAATTAAAAGATGCCATCAGCAATTGTGAAAGCTGCTTAAAGGATAATAAACCAGGAACCGAGCCAATGTTATCATTAGAATTATCAGCATTACCTTGGAAGACTGTTGGGGTAGATTTATTAGATTATAAAAACGTAAATTATTTAGTAGCCCAAGATTACTACAGCAAATACCCAGAAATTGTAAAACCTAAAAACTTAAAAAGTAGTACAATTATTAACAACTTAAAAGAAATGTTTGCACGATGGGGAATACCTAGAATTGTACGAACAGATAACGGAAGACAATTTAGTAGTTGGGAATTTAAGAAATTTGCAAACGATTACAACTTTAAATGGATCAGCAGTAGTCCGAAATATCCACAATCTAACGGTCTGGCGGAAAGTGCAGTGAAACTAATGAAGAAAATTTTAAAAAGAAACGAAGATCCTCACTTAGGGTTACTAGCTTACAGAAACACACCTTTAGAATGCGGAGCGTCTCCAGCCCAACTAATAATGGGAAGAAACTTAAGAGAAACCATACCAGTAAATAATAAATATCTAGAACCTAAAACACCCAACCATAGAGAAATACTTAAAAACATGGAGAGGGAAAAGGAAAATCAGAAAAAATGGTACAATCGAGCGCATAAGGCGAAAGTACGTGAAAACCTAAAAGAAGGGGCGAGGGTATGGATCACGAATAAAGGAAAAGAAAGGATAATAGCAAAACAATGTGAAGAGCCAAGAGCATACCTAGTACAAACCGAGGACGGTCAAGTAAGAAGAAACAGCAAACACCTACAGCTATTGCCAAAGGAAACCGAACGCCACATCAAGAAATCAGAAACCCAGAAACAAGAAGAACAGCCATCAACATCACGGAGTGACCGTGAAGGGACTCAGAAAAGAAGTACGAAAAAAGCCAGTTATCTAAAAGACTACATGTACTAAGTTAACTTTAGAAAGGGGGATGTGGGGGAATAGAGGAACTAGGTTGGCAGTAGAGAGAGAGAGAGTGAAGGTTAGACGAGCACATGTAATATACTTATAATAGACTTAGAGTTGAGAATATAATAAATAATTAGACAGTAGGACAACACATATATATATATATATATATTTATTTTGTATTATAATATACAAATACATTGATAGTACAGAATTACCTAGTAACTTTGATAAAACAATATTCAAAATTATAAAATACCTGGATTACTCTGAGATTTTGTAGGATGGGTTTTACTTTCTGAGTTTGTAACTTTTTAGTGAGCTGTTGCTGTTTCTTCGGAATTAAAGACAAATCGGTAAAGATTAATAATAAGAGCGCACTTTTTAGGTTAGGTTGCCCGGCCATAAGATTTACTTGACTGGTGGACAGTAATCAATGTTAAAGAACACATGTAAATAAGGAGTGTTGCCACGTCTTTTTCATATAGTCGAACCCATTTAATGCCATTCTCATAAATGTAATAGACAAGATTTTAAAAACATTTTAGTTATTAGTATTAACAGTTTTTATTTAAATATACATATAATTAATTTGGATGTTAATTAATAAACGTAATAGTGTAATAACCAATGTCAACGCTTAAAACCATAACTTACATAAAAAGTATTTAGTTTACGCGTACTTTATGTGTATAAATGATATGAAAAAATATAAACGTATTCAATTGTAATATAACAGCTAACTTGTGATCAACAAACAAATTCCAATATCGAAAACAACTGGCAACGCTGCTCAGCTGATTTCGGTATTTGCAGCTATCGGACAGAGGTTCAAAATCACATCTCTTGGGGAATAGTAGGAGCTAGGGGCCTACTGCCAGACCTAGTCGTGTTACACTGCTATAAATCGGGTCTTTTTCGGACTAGGGGAATCTATGTAGGCTCTAAACATCGACTCGGGGATCTATGTAGGCTCGAAATTTCGACTCGGGTACTTGTGACATAAAATTTTAAAAAAAGTTCAAAAATTTGGTAGATTTAGTTTAATTCCTATACTAATAGACTTAATTAATAAATTTTTTAAAAAGTGCTTCAATTAAAATTATCTGTAATAACACATTTTTGAAAGAAATTGACACGTATTTACTGACAAGAAAAAAACCCAAATCTGACACTTATTTCTGGTGAAAGGCAGTATAGTCCGGTCAAATTAGACATAAAAATAGTAGTCAAATAACAAAAATTCCGACAAAGCTAAATTTTGGTGGAGACCTTGGGTACACCATTAGAAATAAAGTGTCAAAAGTCCCCATCGATCCCATGTGTGCTAAAAAAATTATTCGGGGTCAAAGGTAAAATTTGAAGTTTTTTGAATTTTTTTTGAAAACGGTAAGTTTTATTACAGACGTAATTCAGACAAAAATTATAGATCTTAAAATTATCTACAAAAATGTACAAAAATGTACTTTTTTTTCTCATAATCACCATTCGTGAGATATCGCGATTCTACACTAAAGGAAAAAATTAGAGGGTCAATAAAACTTCCTAAATCTTTTAGTGATTTTTGACTAAATGCTAAATCTAAAAAATTTATAAAAAATGCATTTTAATTTTCCAGTAAATGGCAACAGAGTATCGTTTCCATATTCTCTTAAAATTTAGTGTGGTCCTTTAGTACATTCTTCATTAATAATTTATTTTATCATTTAGATATCATGTTTCAGTATAAATGTGCGAAACCTTTTTTTTATACACATTTTATTTTACCCGTGGAGTAATTAAAATAAGCAACTTTATTTCATGTCTCAATTTTGAAGCACATTGTTGCAAAGTCTAGCTTCTCTATTTCAATTCATATTTGATATGCTATTTCTACGATTTTTATGGCTTTAATGGCATCGTTACAACAAATTTGAACAAAAATTTTCAAAATATTTGAAATAATAAGATATTTATTAAACATTGTTTAAATTAAAGTTTACGATACCATAATTCAAAAATACACATAAGGTCACTTGACTAGGCGTCTCTTTTTCTTTAGTTTAGGGTCCTTAATAAAAGGATTAAGTTCCATTATTTATTTGTCCGACAGGCTGTAGGTATACAGTGTGTCCCAAATTGAGTAAGCTAACATGGGTATCTTTCTTATTAGTGGAGATAGAAGTTTGGTTAAATGGGCAATGTTTTGGAGTTTTAGGTGCCCATTCAGATTCTGTTAAGAAAATTTTAAAATTCCGAATAGTTCTAAAGTTATCGTCAAAAAACTGAAAATCGTCATTTTCTTTAATGTCAAATAACTTGGTAATTATAAAAATTACAAAAAAAAGTTACTAGGTTTTATAAAATACAAATGGAAATTAACTAAATATTAAATTCAAAATGGCGGTTTCCAAGATATTGATACCAACTTTCTTATTTTAAATGGACGCCATATTGGATTTTTACATAGTTGAATATCATTTTTTTTCTCTTTTCAACCATGTATAACAACCCATATTTAAATAAAAAAATTATTAACATTATTTAGAAAATTAAAAGTTTTAGTTTTAAATCAAATAGCCATGCATTATCAAAGAACAATAAAACAGCTGAATACAAGTCAACGTCATTATACTAATTTTTTGAGCGATTTTATACGTTTTTCGAATAATTATAATTATTATCTTATAACTAATTGAAAATGGCAAAGTTTTCAACAACTGAGCAGTATGATATGTTTTGCACTTACATTAAATATTACAAAAGCTCTTGCGTTGCTGCACAAACATACTTTAACAGTTTTCCAAAAAGAAAGCAACCAAATGTTAAAATTTTCAAAAGATTGGATGTTAATATGCAGAAGTATGGATGTTTACAGAAACCAAATCGAAACTATGTGGAGAATAATGAAGATAATTTGTTAACGCTAGCGTCTGTAGCGGCCAATCCTAATATTTCAACGAGGGAAATCGAAGCGCAAGTTAATGTGTCTAAATCCAAGGCATCGAGGATATTAAAAAAAGACAAGTTTTACCCTTACAAACCTTAAAATTTTTCAAACATTAAGACCTAACGACCATATTCGAAAAGTTACATTTTGCAATTGGCTCATCAACCACATTTTGTGGACTGACGAAACCTACTTTTCAAATTGTGGGTTATTCAATCGACGCAATGAGCAACACTGGGCCTTAAAAAATCCACATATAATTATTCCACGGCGAAATCAGATTCGCTTTGGATTTAATGTTTTCTGTGCAATATTGGGGAACCGTTTAATCGGCCCTATAATCTTTAATGGAAATTTAACTGCTCAAAGATACCTAGATATTTTTCAAACATCCCTGGAAGATATATTGGATGATCTACCACTAGCTCAAAATTTACAAATATGGTACCAGTAAGATGGTGCCCCTGCACACAATGCGAGGAGTGTGATTGATTATTTGAATAATCGTTTTAATAATAGGTTAATAGCTACAAATACAGTTAACCAGTGGCCACCTCGATCGCCTGATTTAGCACCTCTTGATTTTTATTTGTGGGGCACCTTAAAAAATAAAGTGTATGGAAGTAGTTTTAATTGTAACAATAGCGAAGAATTGCGTGAAGCAGTGATGCAGGCATTTCATAGTATCAATCTAGATACCCTGCAACAAATAAACACAAGTGTCCGAAGACGGTGTCTATTGTGTTTAAGAAATAATGGTCAGCATTTTGAACATTTAATATAAGTTTCATTTGTTTTATAAGTAAAGGTTTTGATACTGTGAGTAAAACCTTTAATATTATTAATAATTTTTTATTTAAATATGGGTTGTTATAGATGGTTGAAAAGAGAAAAAAAAATGCTATTTAATTATGTAAAAATCCAATATAGCGTCTATTTAAAATAAGAAAGGTGGTATCACTATCTTGGAAGCCGCCATTTTGAATTTAATTTTGAGTTAAATTCCATTTTTATTTTATAATACCTAGTAACTTTTATATTAAACTTTCTTTTGTAATTTTTATAATTACCAAGTTATTTGAGATTAAAGAAAATGACGATTTTCAGTTTTTTTACGATAACTTCGGAACTATTCGGAATTTTAAAATTTTCTTAACGGAATCTGAATGGGCACCTAAAACTGCGAAACATTGCCTATTTAACCAAACTTCTATCTTCACTAATAAGAAAGATACCCATATTAGCCTACTCAATTTGGGACACCCTGTATATGGGTCAATATTTGATAATCGGCCGAAACACATATCCCGCATTTTTCTATAATTTTAATATAATATTTAAACTTAATAGTATTTTTATATTGTAGTACAATATTTTATTTATATGTATAGGGGGAAAGTGGCATGAAACAGCCAGTTTTAAAAAAAGGGATAAATAATATAGAAGGACATAAATAAATCAATTTTTTTTTTAATCTGTAATTGTTCATGCATTTATGTACGTAATGTCATAAAACATTTTTCAAAATTAACGATATTTTTCGACTTCTAATCATTTATAAAAAAAATAAAATTTGGCTTTTTCATAACCTATAGGTATTGAAACAGCCAACCCAATTTTTGAAAAAGCCATGTTCTTATTACAAGATTAAAACTGCACATTAACGAAGATATTATTTAATAATAAACTTAAGCTATAATTTTAGATCTTATATAATTATAAAACGTTTTAAATAACGCAAACTCTCAATAAAATATTTACTTACATAAATCTAAGAAACTGTCAAAAAATTTGACGTTTGAGATCAATCATTGCAAAAACTTAAAAACGTTTTTAGCAAAAATAATGCAATTTCCCTTTTATGCCACAGGATTTATATGCCCAACCATTACAATTTTGCATCGGTACCACTCTTGATTGCTGTTACTACAATTATTATTGCATTTTATGGAATTAAAAGGTGGCTGTTTCATTACACTGCAGTCCGGCTGTTTCAAAACATATTCTCTCAAGAAACAAAATCTCGAAAATTACTATGAAATCAAAGATTAGTCTACAAAATATATACGTTATTAGAAGGCCTAATATATCTATAAAATTATAGTGTAATCATATTATTATTAGTTTTGTACGTATAGGCGTTAGAAAACAAATAAACTGAACTCAAAACCTTACTTTTTGACGACAAAATCTTCAATACGTCGTATCGGCGCCGTTTATTGACGGTGAACGGTCAAATTTTTGTGGGGGATATCTGGCTAGTGTTGCTATCTTACAATAATAATACATAAACGATTCGTATGAAAACTACCGCGTAATTGATAATGGCTGTTTCAAAACTTGGCTGTTTCATGCCACTTTCCCCCTACACACTTTGGTAAGTTTATGTTTCGTTTATAATTATCAAAAAAATTACAGAAGTACTAAATGTCATATATCCTGTCAGGAGAATTTTCAATTTCGTGCAAATTTGTGATTATGAATTAAAGATTTAATAATAAATTACAAAGTCTTGACTATTTTTGCATTATATAGATATAGACCTAAAACTATTTTACATTTTATTTAGAATCGTATGATTTTGAATACGTGAATTTTTATTTTAAATCAAGGAGAATCGTTAACGCGTCATTAGCCTGCCGAAGTTTAAATTTAAATTTTCGACGTTTTATATTAATCCGGCAAAAGACTGAGTTGCGCATATAGCTAGACGCGGTATCCATGATTATGATTGGTGAAGAGGAAAGTGCTATGTCGGCAGTTGGTCCAGTGTTGTAGACAAATATAATAAAATTTTTCTACTCCTTTTCAGCCGATTATCAAATATTGACCCATATATTTACTTTGAAGTACATAGTAATTAATTAAACATTTCAGCACGATAACAATAAAATGATTATTCAGTAAAGCATTTAAAAACACTTCGTCTGTATTAGCTTAAAAGTCCAAGAAAAAACTTTCTTTAATAGGAAAAATAAAGAAAGTAAACCTTATATACAAGAAAATATATTTACAATGTTAGGCACTATCATATGGCGCATATGTCCTAAAATACAGTTGTACAGTCCAAGATTACAAAGAGTATTTTGATTGAATTCGTTCTTTTCAAAGTTTGACAATTTTCTTTATTATTAGCATAAAAGTTTTACAAGCACAACACGAATACTTTCATTGTTGTCCCGCTTCAGATTTCAACCAAATGTTGCTTGAATTGCTCGATGAGCACTTTCTTTAAGTTTAGCGTGTACGTACCGCCAAAAACAATAGCCTAATAGATTTAAATCCGGAGAAGAAACGAATCAATTCTTGTTGCAATACATACTTCTGTTCCAACCATAAATCTTATTGAATTGACGATTATTGGTGCACAAAAAAATGTTTGAAATTAAGATGCTATAAGTAAAACACTTTTATCCGGGTGCCCTATACTGCAAACTTCAGTTTCAATTTTAAAGAATAATTTATTTGCAAAATTATAATCGGTAATTTCCAAATTTTATACATTTGTCATTTTAGTATGCAGTTGAACCAAACTGTTAACTTTTCTGTTTTTATTAAATATGAAAATTTTAACAAATTACTTTTGCTCCTCAAAAAAGTTATTCGTTTGTGTATCTAGCATAAGATTGGCATTATTTATAATAAATAACAAATTTTAAAAAAGTTACATGAAATACAATGTTTCAAACTACACGTTTATGACTTCGCAGAAAACTTACACACATAGCCACTTTTATTACAATAAACAAAAGTGCTGTTTTTAAAGAAAGTATAAATTTAAATGTAGGTAGGGTGAGTGTACCAGTCTCAAACCAGTTAAGGACAAATTTTGACTTTGAAATGCTCTGAACTGATATTATGTAATTTTAACGTAGAAATGTATATATAAAATTGTTTATTGTTTACCAACACTGCAATATTGATAAATTATTTGAATCCAAATATTTCAGTTTTTTATAGATTTCGTGAACAATACCAAAAACGGTAATGCATCTAAGGTTGACCACTGCGCTCCAATAAATAACCATTTTTGCACCTATAGTTGACCACTGAAAAACTAATGAAGAAAAGGTAGTTAATTGAAAATAAAACACTATTTTGTTAGACAAATTGACTTTCATGTATTGACTTAAAGTTTCTCTTGATTTACAACTAATTTTTAATGGCACAGTGAAACGTAGGTAGTACCTAATTCGAATACAAACATTCTTGGAATGTCAAAATAGTTGATGGTCCCATTCTCCGCTGTACAGGATGTCTCATTTTTATTTTGTTTATCACAGTCGAGTGAGGGATATTATATTTTCTACTTGTTGACCTTATTTTCGCGCCTTTACTAATTTCGTTGAGGCACTTAAACAAATCTTCCTCTGTATATTTCAAAATGTCTTTTGGACGGCTTCTTTAATATAGAACAACGAGAAACAAAATTAAAACACTAATCTGGTCAACCATAGAAACACTTTTTCTACTACTGAGTTTTTATAGTTGACCAGTTGGTCAACTATAGAAACTCAGTACAAAATGTGTACCAGTAATTAACCACCTTTAAAAATACTTGATAATGTCATTAATTATTAAAAATAGCAGCTCATAGCTCTTAAATAAACACTAAATTTTTAAAATAATACAAGTTTATGACAATAGTTAATAATTAATAGGTGATATTAAAAGATTTAACTTACCATGTCAACGTGAACTTCTAACTGTATTGACGGCTACAAGGCAAGTGAATTGCACAACGTTATGAAAAAAAATGCAAGGTAGCGATATAATTAGGTCACTCTCGTAAAAAATATGCTTGAAAGGTTGCTAATAGTCTAGGCAATGTAATAAAATAGTTGAATTCTTCAATTATTCCCGCAATTTCTTAATTTATTCAATTGAACATATGAGTGGTCAACTACTGGTACCTGGTTCGCCACTGGTAC
Organism: Sinopyrophorus schimmeli; assembly: GCA_036325965.1. Classification (NCBI taxonomy): domain Eukaryota; kingdom Metazoa; phylum Arthropoda; class Insecta; order Coleoptera; family Elateridae; genus Sinopyrophorus; species Sinopyrophorus schimmeli. The sequence goes on along the minus strand of JARFIZ010000025.1, from coordinate 22,282 downwards.
ACCCACCCTACATAAGAATAAAAATAGCAAAACCTTAAAGATATTTCAAAAGCACAGACGAAAAATTGAATTGTCTGCGTGACACGGAACAATAACAGTATCAATGTCTAAGAAAATTGCCCCACCATAACCTAATTTCAAAGTAGTCGAGAGCAAATTATTGTTATTGGCAGTTTTTATAAAAATATTTCTCACAATTCCTGTAGGTATTATTCGAAAAATTGTAAAAACGCAAGGCTTTCAGTTTTGAGTGCGATTACAATGCTAATACAAAATTGTATTATCTTGAAAAAACTTAAAAGGAATCCTATTAAGCTTCAACTTAGGAGGAAAAAGCTTAAAAGATTTTGGAGTGCCTAATATTTAATTACGGAAATAATTATGTAGCTGTTAGCCCTTTTACCTGTAAAATTGAAGGCAGCGGAATTAAGTAAATTGCTTTCGTTTTGATTCCTTTTATGGTGTGTTTTTGCCTAAACACTTTGTCATAATTAAAACGAATGCGATCGTTTACTTAATAAATTGCAAAACAGTTTAATTATTATTTTTTTAATATTCGTAAAAAAACCATTTTGATTAAAGGCCTTTCTCAAAACTTAATAAAATTAAGCGTAAAGTGATTTAAAAAAATTTATACAAATTATTAAGTATACAAAATTTCAAAAAGCTAACGGAATGGGGTAAAACGTTTAGTGAATGACCGATTTATTGCATCGAGAGCTATTTTGATGTAAAAAAATAATACACAAATCAATAAATTAAAAACAACAAATATAGTTGGAATGAGATATTATTGTTGTTTATGAATTAATAAAAACATGAAAGCAATTTGGTTATAAACTTGGTAAAACTAACTATACCGAGTATAAAATGGGAAGTGCAGTTAATGACTACTGTCATGTAAAGAATGACCGAGGAATAGCCCAGTGAATGACTGATTAATAAATTCGCCTGTTAAAAATGAGTAATTCACAAAATTTTCTAAAATTTATTTTAAACACTGTGCTGAGATGTACTTTCGTCTAGTTTTTTTTAATTTAAATTCCTTTTGGTATTCTATAAATCACAGGTTTTTGGTAGCATTTAGGAGGACACGCAATATGAATACTGCAATATAAATTTAATTATTCTAGCTATCCACTTCATTATTACTTTTAATTTTTTCATTTAACTAAAAAAGAAAACATACAATGTTGCATATATCATGAATATAAATTAATGTTCTTAATTGTTATAAACATTATTGCTCGTAACGATCATTTACTGGTACGGGTCATTCAGTGGGCGTTTTACCCTACTGATTATTTTACTAATAAACAATTGATAAATTGTTATTTTTAGAAAAATTAATTTCTTTTGCACACAAATAATTTTATATTTTGAATAGAATTTAAAAGTTATAAATAAAACTGATAGTCATTATTTATTAATTAATTTTTTCATAAATGTTTTTTTTTAAAAATGAATAATTCAAGAAGGCTCGCCATTAAAGTGCATAAAATTCTTGAGGCGCAAACTTTATTATTGTGATCTGTTTTGAAGTGTATGTAAATTTTTCTAAAATAAAAGTGCTCGTTTTACATTTTCCAACGTATGCGAAAACTTGTTTTCTTTTAAAAGAAAATATACTGGTATAAAAAATCACCTACACACTATTGATAACTTTTTCTATACTAGATAATGGTTTATTTTAATGTCCTCCAGCATTCAGCAGTTATATTTTCGAGTGCTCTTTGTAAAATATATTCGCATTCATGAAATGTGTTCCAAAGCTTATCTAACATTTTAGGTTTGTGGGCGAGATAAAACAACCTTTCGGAAAAGGTTGACGTATACTAAAATTTTCATGTCATTTTCGTCTCACATTTTCTCTCATACCTTTTATTCCTTCGTGGCTAAAACTTAACATTTTTGATTAATGTAATAATATTTGATTAAAATAGAAATAGCTACGTTTTTGTAAAAAGTGGGCTCGTATTTAAAAAAGGGAAAAGGCCAACAACCTCTTCATTTAAATTTTAAATAAAAGACGATTATAAATTACAATTTTATTTGCATAAGTAGGTATGTTTTGTTCTTGTTAAAGTAATGCACATAATTAGATTTTATTAAATGTATCTAATGTTCATACAGTGTTATGAAAGAAAGTAAAAATAAATATTCACGAATTTACATTTTTATTCTAATTTTAAGCGTTAATATCTAAATTTAATTTTTGCCTTACAAAGGTGTAATTGGAACCAATGCACGTATAAACTAAAAATTCAGCCATTTGGCCCATTGAGATATCATTTCAACAATTATAAATTGTACAATAATGAAAACTAATTTGTATTTCATGATATCTTATTAGAATGTAAAATTGTTTAAATAAATATAATTGAATTCATAAGATGTAACAATCTTAATTAATACTTTTTCTATAAAATGTAATTTAAAAGTGCGAATTAATAACAATAGAGATAGGGTGATAAAATGAAACAATTTTAAACCAGCCGGCAAAAAAACTGATTTTCAACACTGGTTTTATTTTGCATTAAGATGTAATCAAAAAGCATATGAAGAAGCTCGGGATATTTGTGCCGTTTACGGACAGGGTGCTATAGCTGCTCGGACTACTCGAGATTGATTCTCCAAATTCCAAATGGTAATTCTGACCTGGAAGACATGCCTCGCTCTTGACGACCTACCAAGTTCAACAAAGACAATTTGAAAATGCTTTTGAAGAAGGACGGTCGCCGGACATTTAGAGAGTTGGCCGAAAAGATGAACGGCAATGCAATAACGTTCTCCCATCTCCTTCAATTAACTGGTTTTAACCAAAAACTTGGAGCTTGGGTACCACACGAGCTTACGCAAAACAACAAATCAAATCGCCTGCAAATTGCTGTTCAACATCTCGCACGAAACCGTGAAACGCGCAGCTACAAGAAACAATTTTTATACTGAATTGTCACGGGAAATAAGAAATGGTGTCTCTATGTGAACGTGAATCAAAGAAAAGAGTGGATGACTCCGGTAGTCAAGCCAATGCTGAGAGTTAAGCAAAACCTCCATTCCAAAAAAGATTTGCATTTGATGGGACTGGAAGAGCCCTATGCACTAAAAGAAGCTTGAGAAGAATAATGATAGAGATTACATAATTGATTAATTTATCGTTAATGATTGTTAATGATTGAACGCCTAAAACCTGATACAGGTATAAAAAGGCGCCAACAACAACATGATTGTTGTAACTTTCAATAAAAATTTCAATACAAACGGTGAGAACCCAATATAAAGGTATATATATATTGAGCTGCTTTAAAAAAACCACACGACTAATTCAGATGTTTACTGTCAACAAATAATGAAATTGGGAGAAACAATTAAAAATAAACGGCCAGAATTGACTAATCGTGAAAGTATTATGTTCCACCATGACAACACTCGACCTCGCACATCAGACTACCATTTATATCGATCTTTACAAAGCACTTTAAATGATAAAAATTTCACTAATGACGACCTGAAACCGCACTTGGTTTAATTTTTTGTTGATAAAGACCAGAATGTAGAATAATAAAGTGACCAGAAAGATGTCAAACGGTTATTGAACAAAATGGTACATTTTGTGTATAAAAAAATGAAGCATTATTTCACTTTTTAAACAATAATATAAAATCTACACCAGCATTATGCAGACTTATCTACTATTGGTTATTGGTAACTCGCGAACCAGCATCGATCCACGACCATCGCTTAAAAAAAAGTTGCTTTACAATTTCATTATAAGAGGAATCTTCTTCTTCTTCTCTGCCTTATCCGTTCCGGACGTTGGCTACTATCATGGCTATACGTGCTTTGTTAGCTACTGCACGGAAGAGTTCGATAGATGTCATTCCGAACCATTTCCTAAGATTTGCGAGCCAGGAGATTCTTCTCCTTCCTGGTCCTCTTCGTCCTTCCACCTTTCCTTGTATTATAACTTGTAATAACCGGTATTTGTTGGAATTTCTCATTACATGTCCAAGATATTCTATTTTACGTTTTTTGATTTGTGACATGAGCTCAGGTTTTCATTTCATTCTTCTTAGGACTTCTTGATTGGTGATTCTATCGACCCAGGATATTCTAAGTACTCGCCTGTAAGTCCACATTTCGAAGGCTTGAATGCGTTTTTCCGTTGCTTCTGAGAGCGTCCAAGCCTCCGCGCCGTATAATAATGTTGAGAAGACATAACACTTTATTATGCGTCTTTTGAGTTCCACATTAAGATCTCTAGAGGAAAGCAGAGGTCTCATTTTGATAAATACTGCTCTTGTCATTTCTATCCGTCGTTTAATCTCTTTAGAATGGTCCCATGTGTCATTAATGTTACAACCGAGATATGTAAAGCTGTTGACTTTTTCAAGATGTTCGTTGTTACATAGAAGTGTGCTTTGTCGGGTTGGTGTTTTACTGACTATCATATATTTGGTCTTTTGAGTGTTAAGATCTAAGCTGTATTCTCTACTTGTATTGGTGACTCTATTGACAAGTTCTTGAAGCCCTTCTAGACTATCAGCTACCAGTACCGTATCGTCGGCGTACCTTATGTTGTTGATGAGTTCTCCGTTTATAGTGACACCGTGCGTTACATCTTCAAGTGCTTCTTTAAATATTTTTTCTGAATAAAGGTTAAATATTAGTGGGGAAAGTATGCACCCTTGGCGAACTCCTCTTTTGATTTCAATTGTTTCGGATTCATTTCCATCCAGTATTATTTTTTCTTTCTGTCGCCAATAGAGATTAGTAATTATCCTTATATCTTTCTAATCAACGCCCGATTCCTCCAAAGCATATACCATCTTGTTGTGTTGACATCAATCAAAGGCTTTAGCGTAGTCAATAAAGCACATGTAGACGTCACAAGTCATGTCTCTACACCTTTGAACGAGTACTTGTATAGCAAAGAGAGCCTCTCTAGTACCAAGGCCACTGCGGAAGCCAAACTGCGTCTCTCCCATGTTTTGTTCACATCTATTATACAGGCGAGTGTGGATTACCTTAAGGAAGACCTTCAGCACGTGGCTTATAAGGCTAATCATACGATAGTTTTCGCAATGCTCCGCACGTGTCTTTTTCGGAATGGTAATAATGATAGAAGTGAGCCAATCGTTGGGTATTATACCGGTATTGTATATGCTGTTATAGAGAGCTGTTAGTTTATGTATGCATTCTTCATCCATGATCTTGAGTATCTCAATTGATATTTCGTCTGGGCTAGAGCTTTATTGTTCTTAGAATTACTGATAGCTCGTTTAACTTCATCTGTCGTGATGCTTGGTCCCTCTAGTAAATTATGGTCTAGTTTTTCCTGTCGATTATCGTCTGTGAAAAGTTTGTGTATATATTGCTGCCATATTTCAAGTTTTTCCCTGATTTTATCTACAATGTTGCCTTGGTCGTCCATAAGATTGCAAGATGTTCTGTTTCTGCTTGTGCCCGTAGTTTCTTTAATTTTTCTATGGAGATTAAACGTGTTGTGTTTTTGGTCGAGTTTCTCAATTTCTTCGCACTTTTCGGTCATCCATCTTTCTTTTGCCTCTCTGATTTTTCTCTTGATATCCTTGTGGATTTGCCAGTAGGTTGTATATATAGTCTGTTGCTTTTACTTTTCTTTGTTCATCCATCATTTCCATGATTTCGTCCGTCATGCAGTCTTTCTTTTTCCTTTGTTGTTTTTCAGGACTCAGAAAGTTGTCACATAATTCAATAATTCCCTTCTTAAAACCTTTCCACATCTCTTCTATGTCTGCACCTTCTACTTGTATCCTCGCATTTAGCATTTCTTTTGTATTTTTCAAAGTTATATCATCTCGAAGTTTGGTGAGGTCATGTCTTTTCTTTCTTTGCCCTGTTTCAATTTTCCTTAATTTGGTTGTGAGTATACACATAAGAGGGTTGTGATCCGACGGCACGTCAGCCCCTGGATATGTTTTGGCAGATGTTATATTGTTTCGAAATCTTTGGTTGATCAGAATAAAATCAATCTGATTCCTTACTATTTTCCCTTCTTTGTCCGCTGGTGATTTCCAGGTGTAAAGACGTCTGGGTGGTAGTTTAAAAAAGGTGTTGCTGATCACCAGTTGTTCCTCTCTGCAGAATTGTACAAGTCTATTGCCTCTTTCATTTCACGATCCGAGGCCAAAATTTCCGACTATATTGTCTTCCAGTCCATGACCCACCTTAGAATTAAAGTCTCCCATTATTACATTTATGTCTCTTGCCTTGGTGTTGTTCATAACTTCCTTAATTTGTGTATACAAACTTTCTATTTCGTCATCGTTTTTTTCCGATGTCGGAGCATAAATTTGAATTATGTTGATGTTGAAGGGGTGTCCCCTCAATTTTATCATTATTATTCTATCAGAGTAGGGTAAGTAGTTGATGATACAATTCCGTAGTTTCTTATTTATTATAAAGCCTACTCCATTTAAATAGTTGTTATTCTTATTACCGGCATAATATACTAGATGATCATCTACATAACGTTCCCCTGAAGCTGGCCATCGCATTTCACTAATGCCCATCACATCGATTTGTAGTCGCTTCATTTCTTTGATCGTATTATGTATTTTTCCTGCCACAAACATACTTCGAACATTCCAGGTACATATTTTTAAAGGTGTTTTTCGTGTAATTAGTGCGTTCTTGTTATTTTGACAGGGATTTCGCTTGATGACGACCTGGGAAGCCCTGTTACCTCCCCTGCCGGATCTTGGCTTCCGAGTGTCATGATCAGTAACAATTTGTTCATTACTTTGTATTGCCATGCTAATTATACTAGGGATATCTGTAAAGATCTTTAATGTGGTAGTCATCTCGTGGCTTTCCACATTCTTATGCCGTTGGCTATTTTCCAGTTCATCCGCCTTCGGGATCAGTTTCTTAATCCCAGGGCAAACGAGTGCCCTTACTCCTCTGCTCGTCCACCCGTAGCTGTTGACAAAGGAGTGAGATCTCTTATACCGGAGATTAATCGGTGACATGCTTGATAGGAGCCATTAATTTCTATATGTGAAAGTCGCCTTCCATCGCATATGTACTGCTGGTACCACTAGAACCATTAAATTCTACTTGAAGGTTGCCTCCAGTGGCCCCTCACTTAGTTTCGCCTGTGTGTCGACACAGTTTGCCAGGGTGTGGCCGCTAATACACTTGCATGTATAGCTTCTTGGAGCCATAAGTGAGAGTTGGGAATCTTCTGGGAACCAGTATTTCAGAACAACCCTAGAATCCTAGAGCCCGACAGTTCCGAGAATAAAGGTACTATCCCTAAAAGATCCTCTACACCCTATATATAAGAGGAATACAAAATAAAAACCAAATGTATTATTTAAATTGCTAATTTTACAATATCTTAAAATATTTGTCAAAAATCTTTTTTTGTTTACTAAAATTTTTGGAAACAATTATTTTGTTTCTATTTTATCATTAATAGTAAAAAATAAAATTTCTTTAAACAAAATCAGATAAGTTTATATAAGAAAACGATTATTTAGTGTACTATTTTGTATTATAATCTAAATCGTGCAGGTGCATTAATTTTACATTTTACAGAAGTTTATCAATAAATATATTTACTACCCCTGCATTATTTTTCTGCGCTAACTGTACATTTTTTTCCATTAAAATAACTTATTTAAAGCCAAAGGAGTTCACTATAAGTATGTGCCTATAATAATTTGAATTTAATTTAAAAGCAGCAACTGCTATTATATTACTTTCTATGTACTTTTGTTTGGTTGTTTTTGTACGTCTTCCATAAAATATAAAAAAATTGTTTGTTGTTAAATGGTTTATAAATAAACCCAATTGTAGTTAAATCGTTCCATTAAGTATATGGCTTCCTCTTTTTGTATTTACTTTCTATTCAAAACTCTAAAAGTATTTGTTTTCAAAAATAAAAAGTTATGGAAACAAACATATCACCTCTAAATTTTCCTTAAAAAGTTGCAAAAGTCATCAATCAGCCTCGAACTATTTCCATCTCACAATTTCAAAGTCTCGCAATATACAAGAGCTTTGATATATCTACATCAAAGAAGTAGTTTTAAAGACGACGTAGCTTTTAGTTTTTATACCTCTCTCAACTTTTTCTATTTTTATTTATTTTAAATTTTACGTCAGGATTTTTCCATTCGAGTCACGATCTCTCCTGCAATTACAATCAAAGCAGTCAGATTGGATTTTAATTTAATTCCTTTATAATTGAAGAAGTGAATATCTTGCAACATTTTGTCTTCAAGATGTTTAATTTTTAAGGATTTCTTACTCCTTTAAAATTTTTAAGTTTGCTAAATAAAACGTTAAACTGAGACACCCACGACTTTAGAAAATAAGCTCGCAAGCACGTAAGACATATCCAGGTCAATGAAAGCTCTCAAGTTTCTAGCTAAAGGTGAATCTTTAGAGGCTGAATAGAGTCGGATTACCATCAAACTTTAAAATTATTTGACACCGAATTTAATCTATTTTTAAGGTTTCCAAAATAAGAGAAGACGCTGTTGAAATATAAGATTTTTTCTCGACGAAAAAGGAAATTTATATTTACAAGCAAACATCTCATTAAAACGATTTTAGTTATTTTTTGCAGAATATTGAAATCAAATCCTGTGCAATATGGAAAACCTATCTTGTAGAAAATTGCCATCGTTACTGTAAAAATTGCTTGCCGATTTAAGGAAAGCAGAAAAGAGTAAAAAACCTCCACTTCTAACTTAGTTTCTACTACGTAATTAAATACAAATGTCTCATCTGGTTATCTTAATTTTTTAATGAATCACTAAATGAATAATTTAATTAAACACTAAAACGGCACATTAAATTTTACAATTAATTTACATCAAGCATTTTTCTTGTTAATTAATTCTGCTTTCAACATTTAGATAAGTTATTAAATGCAAAATCTCGATCAAGATATTTTATTAAATTTTTGACCGAATAAAAGACCCATCAAAGCTTAAAATTCAACAAATTGAATTGTAAAAGTACGGTTGATATAGTAAATCTTTTATCCGCAGAAATTCTTGTTCAAAAATCAAATTTCTTTGTTAACCTTTCTTTTATTCGTTTTATGTTTAATAGAATTTACAGAAATTTTAAGATTGGATTTTATAAACTATTTTCATTTTCCAACCAACTAAAAGAAATTGCCATCAACTTTAACGAACTAATTTTAATCTCCATTAAACTAACAAAATTTAAAGATTAAGAATTTTAAAAACCGTCAAAACAAAAATAAAACGCTAGAGCTAAACGACTCGAACACCCGGTTTAACATCGAAGAACCCTTCTAAAGTAGTCTGCTATTAAAGTTTACAGCCTAAAGTCAAATATGCTAAGCGAAGCATTAAGAAATAAAATCTTGCATTTTTTAAAGACAAATCGTTACAATTCCCAAGTGGTTTAAAACTGCCGGAAAAGTAGGTTTTCCACACTGTTTCTTGCCACTTTACCTGAAAACTGGTTATAATTCCTTCAGATCAAATAACCTATTATCCACTCGACATAAATATAAATCGTAAGTTTCTTTTAAATACAGAAAACAAAAAATTATTGAGAATGATCATGTTTTGATTAAAAATTCAATTAGCGGCTTATGAATTATAAATGTTTGAAAACAAATATTCTTAGAGAAAATTGAATTGATATCTAATTTTCATTGTAACGTACTTTATTCATGCGTTTAAATCGAATTTTTAAAATAAACAATAATCAAAATTGATACACCAATAATTAAAAATTACAACATGTTGTGTAAGGTCAATGTTGACCAAACGGTAATTGTAATCTTCCAATAAAATTAAAAGAAATACCTATACAGCTTAAGCGTCTTAAAAAATATTAATGTAATTTTCTAAAAATATCATGATAATGTTTTTCTTTAACCCAATATATATATATCAGTTCCGCAAAATATAAGTTTAAAATTATTTCAATTAAATTCTGTGTTTCTAAATAAAATAAATTAGTACCTATTTGTTGAAATGTAAAACTCCTTATAACAACAGTGTAACGAGTTCACTGGGGGGCTCGAACTAGGGGTGTGGATATTAAAAGACTTATTTTAAGTAGTAATAATTTTTATTTAATGACAAATTAACACTTAATAATTAAACTATCCTAAATATTGGTAACTTGCTTAACTAATTAATTTATACAATATTGATTTATTTCCAGTGTTACTCGCATTTATTTATTTCAACGTTATACGTGACACCCCAATTATTAGACTCCTTCGGAGACTCTCGGCCGTCGAGCCTCCTACCGAAACTGTTGAGTCTGCCACTGAAATTAACTGACCGGCGCCTTCAGTTCGCTTTCTTATTTTTTATTTATAAAAAAACAATGTCCAATCGTTTCTAGTTCGATTACGATTTCTTTACCGCCGGCATTAGTGTTACCCAAAGCGTACTACGTGGAGGTTACGCGGTCGGATTTACGCTTCATACCCTGACGGCGGTAAAGAAATAGTAATCAAACTAGAAACGATTGGACATTGTTTTTTTATAAATAAAAAAGCTTTTTCAAAAAAAAAATTCAAAAATATTTAAAAAAAAAGTTTTAATTTAAAAAAAAAATTATTTTTTGCATTATTTTAAATGTTTTTTGCAATAGAAATGTTTATTTTCCATTTTAATTATGATTATAATTTTTTTAGCGACAAGAAACGTGACCTTTTAATTATTTTCAAAAGTTTGATTGTGTAAAACAATAGGATAGGTTTGGTAAATCGAATTGTAACTACACAGAGTTTTTTAAGGTATATTCAGCTATAAAAGTCACGCTCAACATTTGTCATTTCATAAATATTTGTAACTTATCCCTCAATTTTCTAAAAATCCAAAAATACTTATTTTTTCATGTTTTTTCAAATTGATATTAAAGATTGAAAAAAAATTTTTTTCATAAAACTCATAGCAGTTTCTTAAAGCGCGTTTATTCCAGTTTCCAAAACTTTTTTGCAATTTCCCGTACGACTATTGGTTACTGAGATATCAATGATGGAATACAAAAGATGATTTTCTATTTAACGTCCTGTATCTCGGTAAAAAAAAATCGTATCAAGGTTTTAAAAAAAGACACTTGAAGCTGAATAAACAGGCTATCTCTTACATATAATGGTTTAGCTCAAAAAAAATTGTGGGTTATTCAATCGACGCAATGAGCAACACTGGGCCTTAAAAAATCCACATATAATTATTCCACGGCGAAATCAGATTCGCTTTGGATTTAATGTTTTCTGTGCAATATTGGGGATCCGTTTAATCGGCCCTATAATCTTTAATGGAAATTTAACTGCTCAAAGATACCTAGATATTCTTCAAACATCCCTGGAAGATATATTGGATGATCTACCACTAGCTCAGAATTTACAAATATGGTACCAGCAAGATGGTGCCCCTGCACACAATGCGAGGAGTGTGATTGATTATTTGAATAATCGTTTTAATAATAGGTTATTTGCTACAAATACAGTTAACCAGTGGCCACCTCGATCGCCTGATTTAGCACCTCTTGATTTTTATTTGTGGGGCACCTTAAAAAATAAAGTGTATGGAAGTAGTTTTAATTGTAACAATAGCAAAGAATTGCGTGAAGCAGTGATGCAGGCATTTCATAGTATCAATCTAGATACCCTGCAAAAAATAAACACAAGTGTCCGAAGACGGTGTCTATTGTGTTTAAGAAATAATGGTCAGCATTTTGAACATTTAATATAAGTTTCATTTGTTTTATAAGTAAAGGTTTTGATACTGTGAGTAAAACCTTTAATATTATTAATAATTTTTTATTTAAATATGGGTTGTTATACATGGTTGAAAAGAGAGAAAAAAATGCTATTTAATTATGTAAAAATCCAATATGGCGTCCATTTAAAATAAGAAAGTTGGTATCAATATCTTGGAAGCCGCCATTTTGAATTTAATTTTGAGTTAATTTCCGTTTTTATTTTATGATACCTAGTAACTTTTATATTAAACTTTTTTTTGTAATTTTCATAATTACCAAGTTATTTGAGATTAAAGAAAATGACGATTTTCAGTTTTTTTACGATAACTTCGGAACTATTCCGAATTTTAAAATTTTCTTAACGGAATCTGAATGGGCACCTAAAACTGCAAAACATTTCCCATTTAACCAAACTTCTATCTTCACTAATAAGAAAGATACCCATGTTAGCCTACTCAATTTGGGACACCCTGTATAGGTATATGTTAAGTATTGAAGTATTGAGTATTGAGGAAGCGTGGCGCAAGTGGTTTAGTGTTTGGGCTGCTGCGCTAGCTAGGTGGGTTCAAAGTGGTTCGAATCCCCGCGCCGACCATCAAAATTTCACGCTCCTTTTCTCTTCGCAAGGCTGAACACCTGGCAAGAGTAAAACTACTCGAAATATTTCCCTAGAAATGGCCGTGGTTCGGAACCCACGTAAAACTGTAGGTCCCTTGAACCTTTGAAACACTACAACATTCACAACAAAGTTTCAAGCGGGAAAATCGCTAAACCTGATACAGGTATAAAAAGGCGCAAGAAGAATATGTTAAGTATTACAAATAGTTGTATTTCGAAAATTTAAATTAATTGCAAGTGGTGCAATAAAATTTGTTATTAAAGCTGCATAAAATCACAAGTAAAAAAGCACCCAATTAGTCAAGAATTGAAAAAATATCATATAAAAGAAAAACTATAATACTTATAAAAAAATATTTACTTTCAAATGGTTTCTTTTATAAAAAAATTGTCATTGATAATATTGGACCATATGAATTATCAACAATTACAATATTCTAAATAAATATTTTGTTCCATCTTTTAATTCCAACAAAAAAAATATACAGCATAGAACGCATTTATAAAGAACATAATTTTTCATAATAAAACTTTAGAGCTGCCATATTACGTTTTTTTATTCAAACGCGCAAGTACAGGTGTAAAAAATTTACTATCAAGCTTTCCTCTTGAATGGAAGATTAATAAAATATTCAAATTTAGTTTGGCATGACATTTAAATGGTAAAACGGATACTTTTGTCACAAGTCCTTTCTAATGTAGGCAAGCATATCTCTTATTTTTTTTATATATTTATATGTTTTTTAACTAACAAATTCTTTCGACTACCTTTAATCGTAATATCAAGTACCTACCATTTATATGTTTTGATGACATGTCACTATTTATCAAAAATTTTTAAAAAACAGAACATTTTTAATCTAATCAATTTGGTTATTACTATAGCGAGAGAGTTGTTTAATATTTAATAAAAGCTGAAAATCCTTTAAAATTTTTACCTCCATTAGACACAAAATATTCAATATTCTTAATGTAAGAATTTCGAAAATGGGCTGGATTAAATATAATGCGAATCTCAGGCTAATACATTTCAACAGCCCATGTAAAGCTTTTATCTCAATTTTAAATAATTTTTTGAACTATATTAAATATTTATAAATAATTGTTTAATGCTTTTATTTATGAGTCTTTGCAACCTATAAATTAATCAAGAAATATAAATCTGGTGTTACCCAATTATTAAAATTTGTAGGATACAGTAAATGAGGCAATTCAAGCGTTACTTTAAGTCGTAGGTATAGGAGAGAGCAAAGTTGCCAAATTTGGACCTCGTCTAATTTAGTTTGCCAAACTATCTTAGTGTCTATAAAAAAAAAAACTTTATCGTATTAGATATAAACGTTCTTAAGTGCGTAGGCGTCAAATTTGCTGAACCAATAATTTCTATGAGACCTTACGTCTTCTTTGTAATTTCATATCAGCTTCCTATTTGCATTCCGCTACTATCAATTAAAGTTTTCAAAAACTAACTAAAAGTGCTCAGATTATTTCAAGATCAACGATACCAATTCTTATTTCATTGAAAGAATAATTTGATGTAAATTTTTTATCAATTCAAGTCAAAAGTAAAGATAATATTAATTTTTTGAAAATACAGAAATACCCTGACTTACGTAAATGCAGAGTTACATAATTTCTCAATCACGAAAGAAAAATCTATGATTCACCAAACGACTCTTTTTAATTTCATGAAACCATCCACTTCAAATATATAAATGTCTTTTGTAGCCTTATTACTACCTGGAAAAAAACAAGCCGCCTCAACTACCTTTTCGAACTTTACGGCCGAACGCGTCGACAGATTTCGATTAAACTTTGTAAAAACCTTTGTTTTTGGACGCGTCGACTTTCGATGGGGTCGAAAATGCCCGTCCTAACGTCCTTCGGCGTCGTTTTGCCAAAAAAACATTTTCGACTCTATCGTTTTTCTCGATTTACTCGCGAACGAGAGCGACGACCTACCTTCGAGAAGCGAGACGCTACCCCTAAAATCGAGAGATCTATTTCCTCAAAAAATTTCGACGCCTAGAAGCGGGGAAAAATTTCGAGCTATGGCCCTTTTTTCGGTTTTCGTTTCGCTTCGCGTACACATAAGTAAGGGTACGGCCTCCCCCTTTGGAAATACGAAATCTAATTTTAAGAATTGTTACGCACTCGCATTCGAGGCGCGTCCTTTTTCTAACCCCATGCCTATATCTCTTTTCGTTCGCGAGTTACGAGAGATTTTCTGGCGCAACCCTTTCGTCGCGTTCGAGGAGCTCCCACGGCCGAAGGGTGCGAGTTAGCGGGGCGGTTTTTTTCAATATTTTCGCCCTCAAAGGCGCATCGATTCTGGAAAATCGATCGATGGCCTTTGCGTTCGCCGTCTACTAAGCCGGAAGCGTTTCGCTTACGAAAAGAATCGACGATTTTCTGCCTCTAAGGGTGACCGTTTTCGGCGAGCTCTCACGGCCGAAGGGTGCAAGCTAGCGAGGCGGTTTTTTTTGCAATACCTTCCTCCCTCGAAGCCAAGTCGATCTGCAAAAACGGATGTTCGTAGCCCTTCGGGTTCCCTTTCGACTAAGATGGAAGCGTATTCCTACGAAATCTATCGAGAATACGGCCGAGAAATTGTTAGATGTTTACTCGGTCCGAAGTGAAAAGGGCCGTAGGACCGCCGCCATTGGCCCTATCTTATAGAGATCATACTCGCGCTTATTTTCGTACCTTTTTCGGCTTTCGTGGACGTTTTTTGGCCAAGTTACGAGCGAAAGTATAAAATCTAGGCCTAATATCTTCTGCATCCGTGAAGCTTCTCGTGCAATTTTCCTTATCGAAAATGCCCTTTGGCTCCCGGAACCTTAACTAAATGATAGGGAAATTCCGACGCTTAAAAGCGTGTACGGCACGGGGGTCCTTCGAGTCGTGGGGTAGCCGAAAAAAGTAAACAAGCATCAAACATTCATATATTTATTTGTCGATTTCACATATTAACCAATATAACCTTCATCCATCAGCTGGAAATCGAATCATAGGCGGGTAATTAATTTATAAGTTTTATTTCGATATAATTGCCGAATTTAAGGGTGTAGAAGGATGAGAACAAGAGCCACAACGATTTAGGAGGCGGCAAAAAACCGGGACTCGAGAAATTCGGCGAAAACGGATTTTAAACAGGATATCTACTCGGACGCCTATGATCCCGTGCTACGCGATCTCCGGAATTTGCTGACGCTTTAACATTTTCTCTCCGGAGTACGTGGCGGGAAAAGTGAAACGTTTGAATAAGCGTTGCAACATATCGGCGTAATTTTTTAATTTTCTTTTTCAGATTCCTCCACTAAGGGGGCCGCTTGGAATTTTTCTTATTATTTTTGCACTCCGGGGCGGGGGATATTTACGTAATATACAAGTAATCGATAAGTTGTAGATATAATAATTCAAATTGAAATTCTTTTTTAAAGTTATTACTTACTTCTTTTATTCGAACCAAAAATTTATAACGCGACCCTACGGGAAGGGGGGGTGATACGATAACCCCTTACGAAAAGTAATGTTACCTTCTTTAAGTTTCATAGGGCTTCTATATTTTCTATATTTAAATGGAAAGCTTCCATGCCTTTTGTTATCGACGAGCAAATCTTTTTATAAGGGCAGTAATTAGCGCAAAATGTTTTTCTAATTTCTAATTTCGATTATGCCAGCTATTGCATTCGTTGTATGCAACCCGTCAAACTAAAAATTTTTAAAGGGGAGACCATAAAATTTGTTTCTTGAACGGATATTTCGGGCGCTAAATTTGAAAACGAATTCTGTAACAGAGTAACCTACCTATTATTTCAAATTTATCTTAGTTTTGCCGTCGAAGGGACTTTATAATTCTTACGTAAAATAAAAAATTTTAAAATTTGGAAAACGTTTTCGAAATAATATATTATTTATATTTAGTTTAAATTAACACTAAACTTATTAATACATTGTTTTTCAAGTTGTCATTTTTTAAATTAGAACGGGTCGTGTTTCAAATTAAAATATAAACATTCAAGTAATGTTCGGCGTAAGCGCATTTGTTTGTAATTTTTAATTTTGTTATTGTAATTTATTGTTTATTGATCCTTTGCATTTTTATCGGTATTTTCAATTGTTTCGAGGGCGTTCGATCTCGCGTAGCGCGGAACTTTGAAAAGTCTTCGTTGTACGCATTCGATTAAATGAATTTTGATTCTTCAAATTTTTCTTATTTTGTTTGCACGCCGGGGGTTATATATGTTTCGCCTAAGACATAAAATTATCACAATCGTCATAATGCTTTTCATTTTTTTTTATTTGGAACGGTTTAGATTTCTTTTTAAATTTACGGACAAAGAAGATTATTACTTTCATTTTCTTCCGGAAACGGTTCGAGCGTAAAATACCCAAAATTTCAAAACGAACCTATTTCCTAAACGGGGGACGTAGAGAGTTGGGGTTTGCGCCGTCGAAAAGAACTTGCGATTTCGCCTCCCTAAGGATGGATTACGCCCCTTGAATGTTACAATTCTGATTTTACAATTTTTTTATTTATTTAATTCGTTTAATTTTTTAATAAGTTGCGTTTGCAATTGACTCTTCATATTATTCTCGTCGAACAGCTGATATTAATTCGCAACTTTTATTAGATTAGTATAAAGTAATACATATATAAAATATTTTATCTACCTACGTTGCAGAAATATTTATGCGTAGAAGAGTTTATTTGTAATCTCATTTTGTTTTGTTAATTGCAGGATGTAGACAAATTTTAAAGCCTTTATCTCGCACGCTAAGATCGACAAAAGCAAAATTCGAATTTTACAATTTTTTAATCTGTTTAGTTCCTTTTATTTCAAGATTTTTTTTTTTGATAAATTTTTTACGTGACCGACGCGACGTTTCCCCCAAAAGCAGGCCAATAGCCTCCCCGCCGCGGCCAACTCGACCGCCGCTACGGCCCGCCATTCTCCGGGCCACGGTTTTTACAGATTTCTTTACGAAGCGGGTCGTTTCGAATTTTCAGTTATATATGTTTCGCGTACGACATACAATTATCAGAATCGTCATTATGCTTTTCATTTTTTTATTTGGAACGGTTTAGATTTCTTTTTAAAATTTACTAGCGATATTCTTCGCGGCGTTCCGTTACGAAATTGCAAAAAGTCCAAAAAAGTAAGAAAACATGGGTTGATGGCAAAAGGGCTCGAATATGTTAGGGCCCCAAGTCCGAGGAAGCTTGCTGAATTTTTTCCAATTTTTTGCTATTTTCCTTCCCTTTCATTTTTCTTCCGGAAACGGTTCGAGCGTAAAATACCCAAAATCTAAAAACGAACCAAGAGTTGGGGTTTGCGCCGTCGAGAAGAACTTGCGATTTCGCCTCCCTAAGGTTGGATTACGCCCTTTGAATGTTACAATTTTGATTTTACATTTTTTTTATTTAATTAATTCGTTTAATTTTTTAATAAGTTGCGTTTGCCATTGACTTCATATTATTCTCGTCGAACAGCTGATATTAATTCGCAACTTTTATTAGATTAGTATAAAGTAATACAGTAGAACTCCGATTATCCGAACGCCGATTAACCGAATTGCCAATTATCCGAATCGGTCCTAAGCGTAATACCCTGTATCTCGAATATATAATTATTACCGTACATAAACTTAATAAAGTTTATTCTATGTGTGACAGTTCGTTTTTCTTTATTGCCAGTCTATGTCCGATTATCCGAATCGACCCCGGTCCCAATTAATTCGGATAATCCGAGTTCTACTGTATATAAAATATTTTGTCTAGGTTGCTAGAAAATTGCTTGTGGATAGGCGAGTTGATTTGTAACCTGATTTTGTTTTGTTAATTGCAGCATGTAGAAAAATTTTTATAGTCTTTATCTCGCACGCTAAGATCGAAAAAAGAAAATTCGAATTTTTCAATTAATTGCCTTTTACTAATTTTGTCTTTGTCATGTAAATATTAAAACAGCGAACTCGAAGACAACGTTTGTCGTTTCTAAAATGTTATCATTCATAAAGTAGTAAATTTATTATACCGGAAATGGCTTATTTGTTTATAAATGTTAATAATACAATACTTTTAAGTACCTATGTTGTTTTATCTCGGCGGAGTTTAGTTTACACTTTACAGATTGTTTTTTAATCATTTAATATTGACCTAGGTCCAAAATTAACATTATATTTAGAATTTTGATACGTTAACATTCCTTAGTAAAGGACGATTATTACATTGTTCGCAGGAACAAGAAGTACTACATACGTTTAATACGTTTTGTCAGCAGAGCTTTAGTATTTTTCATTACGAGATTTTTTTAAATATAATACACAAAATGTTTTTTTATTATTATTAGGTAATTACGATAATTAAATTTAATACAGTTTGGAAAGTGGTCTTGTAACAACAACCACCCCCAAATTGTCGATTTTGACAACGCTTACTTTCATAAGTCGTGTTTTAGAAATGATTAACGAAAACATGGGAAGTCTCTTTTTAAAAAGAAAAGAAGTGTAGCTGATAAGTATATTGAAATTCGATATTTTAACAGAGGCACGTTTGTTTTAAAAATAAAAATAATTTATGAGCAAATCATTTTATGTGTAGTATCACAACATGAAATATTTTACCGTTTGAGGTCGTCGGATATTTTTCGTAATTAGGCAATTTAACGTTGTCGTAGGTCAAAAAACCTGCGGTTTTCAAAATATGGGTTTAATTATGTTTTTGCTATAACTTTTCAAATCAATGAATTTACAAAATATTACCAAATGAAATCGCTTTTAAAAAATCACTCCCACCACCCATTTTCGACTCTGACAACTTTTCGGAAATACCGTGCAAGTTTTGCTTAAACTTCAAATAACTTTTACAACTTTCGACCAATTTTGAAAATTTTTTCAACGTTCGGCGTTGCCTAACAAATTATGGGCACCTTTACTTAACTTTTGCATTATTTACTCAAATTTGATTATTTTTTCGATGATTGGCGTTGCTTAACAACCAAATCTGTATTTTTTCGTTTTTTGCCTTATTAGGGAGCGTTCAAGTATTACGTAACGCAATGGGGGGGCTTGTAAAACGTTACGGTACGTTACAGAAACGGGAGGGGGGTTTGACCATCGCGTTACGTAACATTTTTTTTCATTTAAATAAAAAGCTAGGGAATTAAAATTTCCCAAGTTGGCAACCCCTTTCGTTTATGTATTACGGAAAATCCTTCAATTATAGTATACGTCATTTTTATTTTGTTCTCCCAAGTTCGCAAACCGTTTGGTTTATGTTTTACGGGGAACAATGGTGGATGAAGTCAAACATGTATGTAAGGACAAGGCCAAGTCAAGCAAACGTGGTTTGCGCAACATAATTGTGACTTTTAGGTACATATAGTCACTTGGTTGTTAGTTAACTTTTAGAGATTGGGGGAGGAGGGATTCAGAAAACCGTTACGGCGCGTTACATGAGAGGGAGGGAAGGTCAAAAATCTTCAAAAATTGCGTTACGTAATACTTGATCCTTCCCTTACCGGTTTTTTCAATTGTGTTGTGGACGTTCGGTCTTTTGCATTTTTAACTTTCTTCTGATACTTTTTCATTGTACCTACACACTTTGTGAACAAATGATGGCATACTCGATTCAAACGGCGCAATATTATTTTTTACGTGTCCACTTCATCGGACAAAGAATTTTTTTAGTTTTTTCAATGTTTTTGGTTGTACCTGTACAGTTTGTGAACAAATCAAAGCAAATTTGATTCAAACGACCTAAAATTAATTTTAACGTGTCAGCTTGATTAACCTTTGGATTTTTTTAGTTTAATGGATGGTTTTGACTGTACCTGTACACTTTGTAAATGAATCATGGCACACTCGATCCAAACGGTTTAAAATTAATATTTATCTGTCGACTTGATCGGGTTACCGATTTTTAAATTTTTTTGATGTTCTTTTAGTTTATAGTGGTAGTCGGGCTAACTTTTTTAATCTTCAACCAATTGTTTTGGGCATGTTCGTCTAACTTTTGCATTTTTCATTCGATTTAGATAATTCTTTAAATTTGGCTATTTTTAATGCTTCGGTTTTATAACGGTTTTGCACCTATTGCATTTGTTTTGGACACGTTCGTTAAATTTTGTATTTTTATTCGATTTTAATAATTTTTACGTTTAGCGTTGCATAGCCACGCAACTATTTTTAATGCTTAGACTTTACATATAACGCTTAATTGCAAATCTTGCATTTGTTTTCGACACGTTCGTTTAAATTTTGTATTTTTCATTCGATTGTTCTAATTTTTGACATTCAGGGCTGCGTAACAGCCCAGCGATATTTATTATACTTCGGCCTTATAATACTTTTTTACTCTTTCGTTTGTTTTGTCACGTTTGTTAAAATTTTACATTTTCATTCGATTTTAATAGTTTTTCGTATCTTTTGTTTGTACCTATACATTTTGAGAACCAATCAACTCGATTCAAACGGTTTAAAATTATTATTTAAGTGTCAACTTTTTAGAACATTGAATAGTTTAGTTTTTTTAATGTTAATGATTGTTCTTTTCATAGCAACCAAGTTATTTTATTCAATCGCTGTTAGAATTTTAATCAACTATTCAACTTATTAACCGATTATTCAATTTTTTTTCAGTTTTTAAATTTTTTTAGTTTCATATGAACTATTTGTGACCAAGTCATGGTATGCTCGATCCAAACAGTTGAAAGGGTCAATTTGGTCAGGTTTGTCATTTTTTAACCTACGTCGATCATTTGGCGTTGCTTAGCGACCATTCGATTTTAACCAGTCAAAATGTTTTTGACTTATCTTTGTTATTTATGAACCGATTTTGACCATTTTTAAACTACACAATGAAAAATCCGCTCCTTTATAAATACAGAGTCTATGCTAGGCGCCGAAGGCACTAAACGCGTAGCGTTTCAAGTACGCATTTCATATCCCCCAAACAAAATCGCGTAGCGATTTTGTCTAGCCAAATTCGAAAAGCGAATTTGCTAGTTTAAACCTCTAAAAAAACAAGCTTCGTAAACCTGTCTTTTCCCGATAATTCGAAAACGCCGCTAAGGATTTTTTTCAAATTTTCTGAAAAGTTTCGGAAAACTGATCGACGCCTTTTGGCGGCGTCCCCTATGCCCACGGTATTCTCTAAATCGGCCTTTTTGGCAAAAAACGATTTTCGAAATCGCATTTTTGCGCCTTCTCTTTCGATTTTCTCGAAAACTAAAGCGACGACCTACTTTCAACAAGCGAGGAGGTACCCTCAAATTAAACGGGCTATCGATTAAAAACAAAAAAGGGTGGTCTTGTTGGAAAATTTTGAGCTACGGCCCTTTTCTCGAGTTGCATTTTCGAGCGTTCGCTTTGGAGGGCGTAGCGGCGCCGTTTCGCGAAATACGGCCTCGCACCCCGATAACAAAATTTGCGTGCTTTCATGGCCTTTCCGATACCGAAAACCGCGTTTCGATACTCCCATTCGTTCCGAAACTACGATTTTTACTCCGTCGGGGCGTTGTGCCCACAAAAATCGTCCTTTGGAGCCCTATAACGGGTCCTGGGAAACGTCCGGGAGCGACGAGACCCCCAATGGACTTCAATCTGATGTCTGCCCAACAAGAGTCCTGCATGTCAAAACGACGTCGGAGCGTCCCCGGCGCCTCCACAGGAGCGCAAAAATTCTGAGAAATTTTTTTGGAAAATAAAAATCGCCCCTAACTTTTGAACGCGTGCCCTTATAGACTTTTGCTTTGTCGTCCCGAAAAGCGCTTAAGATTTCGAATTCGATACCAAAATTCCCGTCATCGCGACGCTTTGAATTACGTCGGTAGCGCATTTTTAGCAAAACGACGCCAACTTTTACGTAAAAATTCACATTCGAAAGCGCCTTAGAGCCGTA